>OZ023222.1:0-1200000 GCA_964006125.1 Cryptus viduatorius | reverse complement strand
TCGAGACGTCGCAGTCGTGATTTTTTTCGACCAATCAAAACGTTTTGGCACTGCAGCGCTGCGCGACTGCATCGCCGAGCTTGAATATACCGTATAAACTCGATATCTCTCGGGGGTATGCGCTTGAAAATTTCTACGTGACTACTATACTACGGAAGAGAGCCACGCCCCCCGAGAACTGTCTCCGACGGAGGATAGAGATGCGGCTTTCTCGGTCAAACTCACACACGCGCGAGTGTGTAAAACTCGACCGTTTATTTGTCCAAAGAACTCACTCGGCACGGCGTTAACTGTTTATTCGTAGATAAATACATTAAGAATCCATGGGGTCTCCGACACAACACGCGTGTCTAATAAACACACATTCGTATCGCAACGCGTTACAGAATTTATAATTATTATTTTTTAAGACCGCCGTAAGGGAAAATTTCGTTCAGTCGTCGAGTTGACACAGCAAAGCGAGACCTCGTTTGATCCAATGGCTCACAGGCATATCGGTATCGATGAGAAGCGATAAAACGTAATTCGTCGAGTGTCCGGTCGTCTTTAGGGTTCCGAAACGCGCCGATGTTATGTAAAGGGGACAAGAGTAACGATCACCGATTTCTATGCTCGTCGTTATGCTCGGCTTCAGCCAAACTATCGGCATCGAGTCCCACAAAACTTTTGGATAACTCTCAGCCAGAAGTCTTCGATTAATGTCCCATCGGGCACCGGCTAAATACATTCCATAAACGTAGACACCGTCCTCCGGCGCTGTGTTTGACTCCCGCATATTCGTCACCTAAAAAAAAAAAAAAACAATATTAATTCTTTTCCTCGATCTTTTTTTCTTTTCACGTTTTTTGTGAAAATTTAAATTTTAAAAATGGTTTTTTTACCTCGAAATCAAAATCGATCATGTCGATCGATATCTTATATTTTCTCGCGTAATTCTGCGTTGCACCCGTTAGGAATGCGTGAACGAACGAGAATCCAGCGATCCAGAACGACGCGGGTTTGCCGTTGTCGAACCAAGTTTGAAGGAACTTTAGCCTCTCGAGAAAGTCATTAACGAAACTGGGTAAGGGCTTTAAGCTCGGATAGGCGCTCGCTTTGGTCCAAGTCGGTGGAATCTTTGCGTTTAGCATGTGAGACGCTAGAAGCTGCGAAATGCCCGGAAAGTACGGGTTATTAAACTGCCTGTTGATGTATGCATACTATAGCTTCTCGTCTATGCGCACCTCTAATTCTGGGCTCATAACGATCATACCCTGCACCGCTTTCTCCAACATTATCATACTTCCACGAATTACTTTCAAAAGACCGTTGTAACGTTCCATTTCTTGAATGAGGACTGTGTTCATCGATTCCATGTACGACACGGGATAAATCTTTTGTGACTCTTCGAGATCGAAAAGTTCCGGCATTCTGTCGTAAATATCGTTCTTCATGGTGAGAAGCAATTCGTCCTGTTTGGCAGTGTCGCCGACAGTGACGGTTCCCTGAATTCGTAACATAGCGTCGAAAAATATCTTCGATACTTCAAGATCACGCGTAATTCCGGCGTTCATGTGCAATCCGAAGACTTCTGGTGGCGGCGTTGTCGGGATACCTTCGATCTGCTTCACGTAATCGCGGTAATCGCATCTGGAATAATGAGGATTGTTATTATTATTAATGTCTTAATGTATTTGTTCTGAAGGTTCCGAGATAATGATATTACGCTGCTTAATCAATGTTCTTTTCATGGATTCCCTTCACGAATTTTTTTTTCCCAAATTCCCGGGAAAAAAACATTTTTTTTTTCGAAAAATAAAAAAATAAAAATTCTATGATTAATTAATTGTCAGAGTATCGGGGTCATGTATATTATTGAGATATTTTCAATATTTTTTCTTTTTATAGTTTACAAAAATGGTAATTCTACAATTTTTTGTATTGAAAAACTCAATTTTTTTTACGTCATTAAAATACCCAGCGAGGATGCATGTATATCAGTTTTAAACTAAATTGTATAGAATCGAAAAATATTAAAATTGAATTACTTTGATTATTGATTATTTCGTCGATTTTATATCTAAAGAGAATCAATAAGATCGATAAGATTTACGTACTTTTTTGGAAGAACGTATTCGGGACCCACGGTGGCGAAAGTATAATTAGGATTCAGAATGACTTGCGGATTGTAAAAGTCCTCGAGGATCGTATTGAGACATCGCCGATCTCGATCGTCGGTGACTCTGCCACCGTAATTGCATTCACCGGTCAGATATGTTATTGCCTCGAACGGTACGGTTTCGTACTCATTTATGAATATCTGCAGTTGTTGCACAGATATAAGAAAGTCAGATTCGTTGAATCCTGAAATAGAATTTATTTTTAATTTTTTTTTATAATCTTGTAGCTATTGAACGATTATTTTCAATTCTATTTTTTTACAAACCGTATCGTATGTTCCATCCTTGGGCTCCGTAATTCCTACGTTCTTGGACCACAGCGTGGAAGAAGCATAAGCCATACAACAGCTTAGTGAATGGCTTTTCCTTTCCTGGGCACCCATCGAAGAACTCTGGATCTTTGACCGGTTCCGACATATACGATCTATATATCAAAAGCAAATAATTGTTAACAATAATTAACATTGTAATCTAATATAGGAAAAAACGTCGTTTCATAAAAATGTTAAATTTCATGAAAATCTTGCATTAATAACTATTTAAAGAAAAAGGTGAATTTCTTAAGAATGCTTTTTCTACGATATCAATAATTTTCATGATTCCGAGGTCTGCGGTACCTCATCAAATTTTGTTGCAAACCAGTTGGCGGTTCGTTAGTCATTTTGACTCCGTGTTGCAAAACGGCTATAGGAAATTTATCGGAGGGATAGCTGGTCAGCCAGAGTCGAAAGTTTATCGATGTATTCGTCGAATCGAGATTTTCACAGATTTTCTCCAATTCCGACATCCATGATACGGCAAGATGGCAATTTTGAAGGCATACCCACGAACCCTCGTTCTGGCCGTCCTCTATTAATTTTTTAGCAATGGGACCCTGTCCTTGTCCCAGCGATATGGAACGAAAGCGCGACGCGTAATCCATATTCTCGGCGAACTTGGATAGAGCGCCCATAGGATCGGAACCCGGCGAGAGTATGAATATCAGCGGTATGAGACAATTTGAGTCGGCGTAGGATTTGGAAAGATCGAATGGCGGCGGTGTAACGAATTTGGTACCCATACCCGCCTCGATGAATTGTATCACCTAAATAATAATCATCGATCAATGATCAATAATCAATTATCAATAATCAATAATCGCAAGTACCTTTGCCGTTATTTTGTCCGGTCGTATCATTCTCATGACGATCAATTTTTGAAAAGCCGTCAGCCGGGTATTCCATGGCTCGGGTAAAGGCGAGTTTTGCGGATTCATCAGATCGTAGAAATTTTTCCAACTCCCAAGATTGTCGCTGAAGCTTTCCATGTAATTGGAGAAAGGTGCGAGATTTCCAACTCGACATATCTCATCCCACGCGCGATCCTGAAGCCAATCGGGTGCTGGATTCTTCAGACGATTTCCCAAAGGAACTCCGCCCGATAGAAAAAACATCAATTCGTCTTTCGCGATCTCGTGAGTCGCTAACAATATTGTCGTATACAAGACAAATGCGTACAGAACCTGAAATAATAAAATGTTAAATTTTCACGTTCATTTTTTTAATTTTTAAGATTTTCAATGCAACGCATTAGTCAAAATGGTCATTTCGTCTGCATCTCAAAAAAGTTATTTATTACGGAATTTAAAGAGTTCCATTTTTTCGTGTTTACTGATGATTAACAAGCGCCGATACCTTGTCTTTCTCGAACAACGATCGGCAGACGTTCTGATAAAGATTGTACGTGAAAGTTTCGCGCAAGAACTGCAGTCGTCTCTCCAAAACTTTGCTCTTGTTCGCCGTCTCGATAGACGTGATGTACAAATTGATGAACCACGACAGCGAGTACTGATACATGGGATCGATATTCGGCAGATCGGTTACGGTGTAATACAGCGACGAGCTGTGTTTCGCTATTGGCCGATAACTCTGACGAAATGTCTCGATTTTTGTCTCTGTTTCCTTCGCGGATTCTTGTTTCTTCAGTATATCGATCGACAGTATCTTCGAGGAATCAAGTATCTCAATCGCCTCCTCGTCCTCCAATATCGTGGCACCGGAAGTCGACAAAGTTCTCAGAATATTATCCTCGACTTGTTTCAACGATTTTTTATTCGCCGCACTTTGAACGATGAGATATTCGCGTTTTCTCTGCAAATCCGGCCTCTCCTTTGCCACAACTATTCCCAACAATTGATCCTCAAGTCCCTCGATCGTCAGGGCAAAGTTAATCAACGTTACTTTGTTGAATACCTCGGGAAGATAGTGAGGATTTCGCAATTTCGTTGTAATGTACAATCGAAAACGTAAACCGTATTCGATCGTTTTTTCGCCGAGCGTTATGTACGAAACGCCCGCAACGGTGTATATCTTCTTCATAAGAATCGGATCGAGCGATGCGTCCAGCTCCTCGCCTATGTTCTCTATCAACACGGGTTTTCCTGTAAATCGCAAAAAAAAATAAAAAACGATCGTTTTATAGATTCCGCAGCAAAGCAGCGCGATGTTTTTTCCATCGATACTCTCGATTTTTGGGTACCGTATTCGATGCAACGCTCCAGTGTATTCATATATTTTGCATCGGTCAGCTTGACGACTTCCAGTTCACTGAGCTTTTCCATATTTCGTATCCACTTATTCGCCTGACTCTGCGGATCGATAAAGAGACTCCATCGCTTGGAATTGTTCATTATTATCGCGTTTTCGGTCGAAAACAAATCGCGCGGAAGGCCGTATATGTTCCATGAATTGATCTTTATTTCGGAGCCGAGAACGTCGACGAAACTGAACGTTTCGGAACACGGGATTTTCAGATTTTTCACGTAGATCCTCCACTTCTCGATGTTGTCGATTCTGTAGGACGTCGTGAAGGGTCCTAAATAAGCGATCATTCCGCAGGATATGAGAATATCGCCGGGTAGCGTGTCGTAAGATTTCTGCAGATTTTCGGCGCAAATTAGCCACCGATCTTTCTCGCCTCCCAAACCGCTGATGAGCTTTTCGGCTCTTATCAGTTTGTTCCTGCAGCTCGTTACCTGACGAACAACGAACGTTATTCTGGTATCGGATAAAAATGGCATCAATTTGGATGCGCAGCGGCTATTGATTCAATATTTCGCTCACTTGCGTTTCCAGATCTATTTTTTTCGCCAGTGTAACTTGCAGATTCTCGTTTAACGCAGCCAATTTGGCATTCAATTCGGCGAGCATTCGTCGCTTCTCGTCGAGAAAAGCCATTGTATCCGAGTATTGCTTCTCGGCCGTTGCCAACTTAGCTTTCTTCGGTGCGACTTCCTTCGCAACTTTGTCGTACAGAACCATAGCGCGTACCCATTTGCACAAACCTTCGGCAGCCTGAGACGCTTTGGCGACGATTTTCGGCTCGAAATTCTTGTCTTCCATATACGTCTTCTTGATAATCTGCGAATGATTACATAAGCATTCGATAATAATCGCTCTAAAAATTAAATCTCCAAAAGTATTCGTAAAGATGCGTCTGAATTCGTTGATAGATTTCCGAGAACAGAATATCGTTCTGTAGTGCAATTTCCAGGACAAGAAAAATTCAAGGAGTTTTTTGGAAAAGAAACATTGGAGGGCATTTTAGGGACCAGAAAATTTAAGGACATTTCAAAGAAAAGGAAATTTGAGGACATTTCCAGGGCAATAAAATCTAAGGACAAATCAAAGACAAAAACGTTACCACGTCAGAGCGGTGTGCTTGGAATTACGTACCTGCATCGTAGCAATAGGAATGTTATCTTTGTCGTAATCGCGTAAATAATCCAAGAATTTCATATCGCTGAGAATACGTTTGCTGGGTGCCCAATAATCCAAGATTTTTCTTCCGGTGGAAGGATCGTTTACTCGATCGGGAGGTATATTCATCATAACGCATATCGCTGCCATTACCAGTTTAACACCTTCCGGTGGATTTTTCATCGATTTCACGAGAGATATATCGGCCGGCTTCAGGGTATTCAACGCGGCTAAAAAATAAACATTATGAATCGACATAAAAAATAAATAAAAACTCTGCAGAGACCGATTGTGTTATAAATTGGCTACCAATAGCTTCGTCCAAAATCGGTAGTGCTTCGGCAAGATCGGCTTCGCACTCTGCCTTCAACTGTCCGGCGATCTCCGCTTGCAAATTTGCCGCATCCTCGTCCCTCTTCACTAGCATCGTTGCGCTTTCGACGCTCAAATTTTCGTTCTCAATTTCCCTCATAGTCCGAGCGGTTATCTTGGCGGAAGCTTCGAGTTGAGGTCTTAGCGCTATAAGAGTCGTTTTCATTTGCGCCACTTGTTGGGCGGCAAACTCCAACTTATCGAGACCACCCAAGTAACGATCTCTGCCAAAGATATTCTCATTATTAAAAATTTCTAGAATATTTACTACTCATCAATAAAAATTGAAGAATCTAAAAAAATTTAAATATATATCATTTTTTTTTTTTTCGCAAAATAATTATTCAGCGAGGTCCGTAACCTTCGCAACTGACCTCGCGAGAACGAGTTCCTCTTGTTTCTCGTTGATCAGATCCGAAAAAGTTTTTATAAGATCCAAGAAAGCTGCCGAAGTCACATAAGTCTTTCTCCCGCGCGACTGATAAAAATGTTCACTTATTTCTTTCGCGCAAACATGAAAGTACTTGCAAGCTACGACCGAATTGATTCTTATCTCCGGAGAAACATTGATATCCGTTGTCGATCGTATGGCGACTTGTTCGAGAGCATCTTCCGGCCAAACATCGTACCAATCGATTGTGCAGCAACTGACGAGACTCGGATAGAGTCTGAGTCTCGCGCGAAACGTTTCGCCGATCGGCGAGAAGCAGATCATTATGTGAAGCTTCTCCTTGCAACGATTTGTAAAAAATGCCACCACCCCGAGAACGGAAACGTCTAAATTTCTGTTGCCACCCTGAGCGGCCAATCGGCACATCTCAATGATCTCTTGTCTCTCCTCGACGCTGAAGAGATTCGGCACCTCACCGGAATTCAGAAGACTGTCGATGTCGCTGAGGAAAGATTCGTCCTTAATCTGTCCCTCGGTGATTAGAAAAGCGAAATCCTTCCCGGCGCCACCGGAATCCTTGAGGACTTTCTTTATGTCCTCACGCCACTCGTTCGTTCCGTAAGCGCTACCGATCTCCGGTTGAAACAAGCCGCAACCAGCCATATTGGAGGCCAATCTCGTCAAAGATTGTCTTCCGGAACCACCGACGCCGACCATCAGTAAACTACCGCAGGGAATCGCGAGAATACGGCAGATCCTCGCGAGATGTTCCAACGCGTAACGAAAGAGAACAATGTCCATTCTGTTCTTGTGAGTGCTGTTGTATTCCTCGAGACACTGAATCGCTACCCGTTGAAACGCTTCGATACTGACGATCTGCTCGTATCTCTTATCTTCGGGAGTAGCGTCCATATCCATGAAATTACCGAACACAAGATCGTTAAGACTTATCTCGGTGAGTTCGTCGTCGTATCTCGGTAGATCGGTAAACACCGAGTCGAATGATTCTCTGAAGACGTTCTGTACGCTTGTTTTGAGCTCTTCGACGAGCCATCGTCGATCCTTGCCGTCGATCAAACGATCGCCGAAGACTCTAAGCGTCTCGTGAACCCACAATCGCGCGAAAGTAATCCGAGACTCAACCGATTCTTTCTTTATCATAGCGCAACCGGTTATGACGCGGGAGAAGTCGCGAAGATTGAAGAGATAGTGAGACTTTGCCGGTGTCGGTCTAAGCTCCGCGCTTGCGCTTCGGAAAACCCGAAGTGTCGCGTTAACGATCGTGTTAACGATCGTTACTATATCGCTAGCAAAGCCATTCCTCTTGAGACCAACGAGACCGATGTTAGCAAATATCTTCGTTATACTCTCCTCCGGGAAGCTGTGTATCGCGTATAGATTGAAGTGCCGCAAAAATCGGTTGTAAACCTCCTGACGACTGCCTCCCGGTGGCGCCATAGCGCATACGAAAACGGTATCGAATATTTGTATCTTCTCGGGTTCCTTCAAGTCGTACCAATGCTCGTGATCGAACAATTGTCTGAGCAACTCGATCGCCGGTTGAGCGCCATAGATCTCCTTCGCAGGCATATTAACGTCATCAATGAACACAACGCACGCAGAATCTCCCATTGGTCCATAATGACCCTTTCTTCGCTTGAACAGCTTCGTTATAACCAATTCTTGCGTCAACGCCGCGGTTGTTTTCGCAGTGAATGTTATCAAATTCGGAAGATACTGATTTTCATCCAATTTGTTCATCATAGCGTCTCGAACGTAGAAACTTTTGCCGGTTCCGGTAACTCCGTAGAGAAGAAATCGTTTGCGGCGTCTCATGTGTCGAAGAAACATATTTTGATATTTTACCGTCTCGATCGTCGGAACTATCATCTGACCGATGCTCTGGGTCTCCACGAGTTTCTCGTTCTTCGCGAGTTCACCGAAGTACTTCCAGGCACCGCGGCCATTAAATGTGTAATAATTGTCGTGTATTATTCCCTCGCCGGGCAAAGAGATGAGAATATCGTCCAAACTCACTGGCATCTTGCGTCCGTCTATTTCATTCTTCCACAGTGATACGTAGTACTCGTTGAACGAGTGAACATAGTCTTGATGAAGAGCACCACCAACGCCCCAAACCATAGCCAGCATCATCGACGCCTGAAGCCAAAAATCGACGTACAACTCGTAATCCTGAGTGTTGTCGTCGACCGCGTCTTCCATCAGCATCTCGAAGAGATTCAGCGTCGATACGACTTGATTTATCTGTCCGGCGTAAATGATCGTGCGACAAGCTTTCCGGATGAATTCCAGACACGGCTCGAGCAGCCATTCGAAGAGATCCTCAACAAGTTCCCGATTACCCTTATACCATCGATAGGTTTTGGCGTTTTGGGACAAACTTCTGTACCACGATTTCACAAACGGACGCCAACCTAAGACGTGCGGCTCGATGTAAATCATTCCGCAACGCGAAACTGTGGCCGGTGACGCCTGAAGCAGATCCATCACTTCAAATATCATCGACATCACGCTAGTCATCTGCATCACCTCCCCCGATGTAAGGCACAGCTTCTTGTTGTCGTCAAGAACAGTGTTGAGGTTTTCTATCCAAACGGCATCAACCGGACCGTCGAAGATCAGCCATTTCCGATCGGTAGTCTCTTCGGCGCTGTAGCGACGAAAGGCAACTGCCGCTACACCGTCCGTCCATTCAGACGATACCGGATCGAACTGACCGTACAATTGTCCCATCGTTATGGCTTTTGGATTGATCGTCGTGTAAACTGTTTTCGCGCCGTTCTCGTCGCCCCATTCCTCCATCAGCGTCAACGCCTCCGCAAGCGTTCGAAGTACCGTTGTTTTACCACCGAAGGGATCACCGACGAGCATAAATCCGTGACGCACTATCATCATCTCGAAGGTCTGTATGATCTTCAGCATGAAACCGTCTACGGTTTGAAGATTTCTTCGCTCGGCTATCTCTTCAACGGCTCGCAGAAGAACGTCGTAATTCGGCGCTGGCAAATGGATACCGGGAAATAGATCGGCGATTATTCCATGAAAAAGTGGAACATCGTGGGACAGAAATTTTGGCAAATTAACGTCGACGATCGAACGCAACAACAGAATCATCTCGTCTTCGTCGGGATATTTTAATTTTATGTTTTGCGCGGCTGTGAGAACCGTTTTTACAGCTCTCATTCCGTAGTCGTAATGCGATTGGGAGGACAATTGTTCGGAACAGAGTTTGTACGTCGTTACGATTTTTATCGATAGAACTCTTGCCGTACTGAAGCCCGATGAGTAGAGAAATATTTCGCCGATCATCGCGTAATCCGGCACCATCATTGCCACTGTGCGAAATAAGACTTTCAGATTGTCCGGCAATTCGGAACGACCCGCGTAACCGGGATTCATGGTGATGCAGACGTAGACCGCTGGATTGAGCCGAAGCTCCGTACCCTCGAAGACGAATCTTTCGAGATTAGCGCGGACCGCTTGAATTATACATAATATCTGTTGCGCTACAACCGACAATACTTCCAATTCGATTCTGTTGAATTCGTCGAAACACGCCCAGGCGCCGCAAGCCGCTAATCCTTTGAAGAATTTACTCATATTCTTGTAATCGAGACCGTCGGAGCAATTGAAGACAACGCATTGCACGGCTATTGCTCTACCGAGATCCTTCGTTGTTTCTGTTTTTCCTGTACCCGCGGGACCTTCCGGTGCGCCGTTTAGATGTAAAGAATAAGCGCCTATGAGGGTACGATAACACCTGTGAAAATATAGCATCCTCAAGCGTCACATTTTTCGATAACGGAATTTTTTATCGACTGCATAGCTTTCTCAGTGATCGAAAAAAAAAAGTATAAAAAAAATATGACAATATAGCAGTGTAGATAATTTAAATACTTTTTTTTTGTATGTAATTCAAAATTAATAAATAAATTAGGTAAATTAATTGAAATTAATCTTAGATTTTTAATTGAAAATTAAATTAATTATTAACAATAAATAAATAAAATATATAATCATAATATATTATTATTTTATTCATTAATTATTTTTAATTGTTTTTTTTTCTTTTGTCCGATTTTATGTACCTATCGGTCAGCGGAGTTATGACGAGACGAGGGCAATTTCCTAAATACTCGTAGGCATATGGAACCGTAGCATTTATTATTCGCACGAATACATTGTCTTCCCAATAATAACGCAATTGCGCGAGCCATTGAAAGTCCGTTTCACTTGTTACACCCTTATCGATCAACAACTTCACGACATCTTGCGCGTGAACATCGATCGTGATTAGAGCGTTTAAAGTTGTGCGATTCTGTTTCGATAACTGTCCTGTCGTAAATTTAAAAATTACGTTTATTCGGCGCTGTTTATCAGTGGTTACCTTATATTTCATCCCCATTGTAATAAAAAAAAAGTTCTGTAAAAAATGAAAAAACTTTTCGAAAAAAATACGTGTTATTAATATACTGCATATACTGCATACATCAACCGAATATTTTATGAAAGCACCCGATTTGTCTGTAGTTAATTTCTTTATCAAATGGGATTCATTTTTTTATTGGATTATTTTTGGTGTTTTTTTTTTTTTTTTTTTTCAATAAAATATGTTCGGAATTTATCAACTCTTGAAATCGGAAATTGATTCATCTTAGGTATCGCGTCTGCCTCGATGGATTCGTACCTTTCACAAGATTAACCATATCGAATATCTGCGATTGTAACTTTTTGTACAAAGATTCCATAGCCGAAACCATATGAGTCATTAAGCAATTTTGAACCTCCATACTCCAGTATATTTGCGACACGCACAGGACCACCATTCCGGGCCAAATTCGCACCCAATCAACTCGTTTGTTGGGATCGTAATCCAGATAACTCATTAGTATCTCGTGCCTTACTGATTTTACCATTTGTTCTTCGACCTAACGAACATGTGATCAATAATAAATCATTCTTACCTTTAATTAATGAAATTTATCGAAATTTATCGAAATTTATCGAAATTTATCGAAATTTATCGAAATTTATCGAAATTTATCGAAATTAACTGAAATTAAATCAAATTTCAACACAAAATATAAAATTTCTTTTTTTTTTTCTAATTTCCACCTGAACAAGCCATCGTTCGACGCAACCGCGAGCTGCGCTCGTCGAGATAAGCTCCTCCATCTTCACTTCCTCTTTATCATCGCTGAACATAGAGTAAATCTCCAGTTGGTCGTTAAAGCTAAAAAAAACAGTTGTAACATTTTTTTTCCGATCAGATCATTAACTATGATAATCGATAATTGTATTTTTAAAAATGATACCCCAATTTAGCAATGCCTTCGAAACATTTTTTAAGATGCGGCTGAACGCGAAGGGGTTCTTTAGTTTCCGAGAGTATGTCAAGCATATCCTCGTTGCTGAGGAAGAAAAATCGCGGAAAAAATAGTCGTTTCTTCTCGAGATAATTCGTCACTCCTTCGTTAACTTTTTCCAACAGATCGTTGGCATCCTTCATCGCCTCATACAAGCCTAACTACGAATACCATTTGTTTGATTCAATATTATCGCAAAAAATAAAATAGCGATTTATTCTGATGACTGGCAAACCGATCCGGCGGTTTCTCTGACGCGCGGGTCGCGAAACACGCCCTGCATTGCTCGGCGAAACGTTCCATCGATTTCCTGAAACATAATGCCCTCTTCGGGTAGCTGAGCGACGATATCCTTGCTGGAAAATATCGGAAGTAGGTACATCCATTGAACTTGCACCTGGTCATTCGAATTTATAAAAAAATCGGGTTATTGATCGTATAAGGTAGACAATTGCCCGCCCGCATGAAAAGGGCCTATTTTGTCGGTACGGAGTTATTCATACGAACGCATTCCCTATTCAATTCCGCACATACAAAAAATAAAAAAAAATCTCTGAGTCCAAAAAAAAATACGAGTTATTCACTTCCAAAAAAGAAATAACGCTATAGAAAATGATGTTCTAAGAAAAAATCGCATCTAAAATTTCTAATGTTTCTACTATTTATTTTATACGTGGAAATAACGAAATTTTAATTAAATTTTCGTAAAAATTATCATTTCATATGCAAGACGAATTATAGTGTTGTTTTTTGCCGATTTCGATTTCAAAAAGTAAAACCGACAAAGTAAACCCTTTTATAGGGAACTCAATTATTTTTGTATTTATGGTTTTGCGATACCTTCGCCCATTCTTCGATAGTTTTTTGCATACGAAGCAACAGTTCGTAAAATACTTTAACGTCGTTCTCAATTGGCTTAACGAATGCTGAGCCGCGCATCGCTTGCATCTTTACGATCTGTTCCTCGAGGAGAGCCTCGATGTCGTCGAGCTGCGTGAGAATCGCAACGCCCGAGTCTTTAAATGGCATTGTCGCGAAGAGAACGTCGTCCCAATCGTGAATCATTTTCGTGAGTAATTCTTGCAGAGCGAGTTCCCTCGTTGCACTTACGCTTATCAGCTCGTACCTTAATGGTAATTGTTCCGTTAGATATATCGTTGCATAAGAATGGCCATGAAACAAAGTCCAATTGACTACTTAATCAACTCTCGAATATCAATACTTTTCGGAAATTTTCGTGGGAAACCGATCTTCAGCGAGACTGCCGGAAGCGATGTTCCCTCAAAAATGGTACGAACCGTTCGGAATTTAAGTTAAAAAATGCAGTGTTCTCAAAAAACGTTAGTAACGTTTGGAAATTGAGTTAAAAAAAAAAACAAAATTTTCTTAAAAAGTGTTGAAGCCCTTCCAGGAAATGAGTAAAAAAATGCGCCATGTGTCCTCAAGAAACATTACGATCTTTCCGCAAGCACTTAGAATAATCAGAACCTCGTGGGCACTGATAGCGTAAAATTTTCGCGAGGACCCGCAGATGTGCTCACTAATTTTTTTTTTCTGAATAATAAACTGATACAACAGCAAGAGGCTCAGCTATTAAACGCGATCTCGAAATATGACCTAAAAACGACTTTAGAAACAACCTGTCGTTTTGTGCCAAAAAATAAGCGTGTAAATGACCGTAAAGCGGCAACCGATAGGAAACTGTATGGATGTTTTGGTCATAAACGACGAGAAAACGACAATCTATACATCGACCAGGATATAATAATCTATTGGCTGACCGGATTCCCTTGTACTTCGCTATACCCAGAAATACGATCCATCACACTTCGTGCCAACGGATGGTACTCCGAAAGAGCCGCTCGTAATATTATGCGCTTTTTTTTTATTCGTATCTAAAAAACGACCGTACTGTTGCCCACAGATTATCGTATTGCGGTCATTTGTGCCGTAAATTTTATTGTTATAAAACAACCGGTCCTTCATTAAGGTCGTTTAAAAATCCCCCAAAATTCTCGGTAATTAATTAATTTTTTGTTTGAATAATACATTTTTCCGTATTTTCGGTAGAGAAATGCACGATTTAGTTAATTAAGAGGTTTGTTTACCCTAATCAATGCATACTTCAGTATATCGTCCAATAGCTCCATATTTATCATTTTTCGAAGGGTGGTGCCGGCGTTAGGGGTAATATCGAAGCCCGCTATATCCGACATCTCGTCCCAGTGACGCTGTCGCAATGCGGGATTGCAGAAACAAGTTGCCAATGGTACGTATTGCTGTGAAGCAACAAGCCGTTCAAATACCGGCGTAGAGTAAAAAAAAGAAGATTAATTAAAAAAAAGAAGATTAATTTAAAAAAAAAGTTGAGTGACCGTAAATTTGTTTAACAATTTTTTAATAACATTTTACAATTATTATTATGCAAAATGAATCTTTCCAGTCCCTTTAATATGCTTGAATTTTTTCAGATTTTTCTACTATCGAGAAGCGTTTGCAATTTCCTCCCCTTTTCGTCGAAATGACCACCAAGCGTTTCAACCTCCTTAAATCCTTACGATTCGATATCACGGCAACGGAACTTAAAAATAATTATTATTTCGCAAAGTTCCCGCAATGATAACGACATCGAACAACGCGGAATACCACCCATACGTGATGCTGGAGAGTTAATTTTGGTGTATATGAGAAGCTATCGGCGTACGCACCTTAAACCATTTGACTTTCTCGAGAAGCTGAAAGCAAAGTTTCATGGGTGCGGGTTGCTGAAACGGATCGGGATCGTCTACCAATCCTGCGAAGCTAATTGTTGTCACGAATAATGATAACGAAATAATTATTGGATTATTCTAATTAAATTTGTAAGTAAAGGGATGATATGCTAACCAATAGGGATAGTTGATAGCGATATGCATTTTGATTTTAGCTTTGTAGCTTTTGCTCGTTTTATTGAAATCCGTCAAATAGTCGGTTGTCTTGTTATCGATGATATTTGAATCGAGATATTCGAAGGGCCCGTCGAGCCACACGCCGAGATCGCGTTGCCACCGATAAGCGCGATAAATGAGAGCGTAATAAGGCATTATAATTGCTTTCAGCTCTTCTATCTTCGGATACGACGAACGAGCAAATCTGAAAAGTTTCTCCTCACTGTTTATCCACGCGACTTCTTCCTCCATTCTGTCCAAACATCTTATCAGACTTCTCATATCCTCAATGTATTCGAGAATTCGATTTGCGTCATCCATGTCGTCCAATATTATCAATCTGCGGAATTCGCGAAACATTGAAAATTCGATTAACAGAATTTGATAAATCCGAAAAAAATGCTTCAAAGGACTGTAAATTCGTGAAATGCGTATTCCAATCATCATAACGATAGCAAAGGAGTAATGCGCATCGAGACAAGAGACGTATACCTCGGAAACATATTGTCGATCTGCTCTTCCAAATTCGTTCCGTTGCTCTGCAAATTTTCCTCCAAATCGAATTTCATCTGTTCGTACAACGAACTATTCTGTTCCAGTATCGGTTTTATACGATTCAGCCAATTGACTGTCGTATTGTTTAACTCTATGTGATCCTTGTCGAGGGTCGTCATCTCCAGTAGACAAGACATCATATACAACGAGAGTTCGATCTTTTCGCGGAGTATTCCTATCAGCTGCGTCGATGCGTAAATCATGTATTCTCCTGTGTCGACAAAAAAAATACATTATCCTTTCTTACAATACAAAACTATGAAAGACACGAGAGAAGTTACACAATTCCTTGGCAAACTTACCGAGTTCCAGTAATTCTTTCGTCGTCGTTGGTATATTCAAGGCGCGTTGTTGGAGCTCTTCGAAATCGGCGCATATCTCGAGATTGAAGTTCATGTGACGCTTTACTAATTGGACAATGATAAGGTCTCGTATTTGCTCGGTGTAAAATTTCAACCCTATCTTAACTTCTTCCTGATAGAGTTTTCCCGTCGTAAAATACTCGTTGCCCGTCTAAATAATTGTGAAGAAATTCTGTTAGTAGTATAAAAGAGAATTTCACGCAGAAAAGTCTTCATAATGCGGTATACGGATGGATTCACCATTCCATTAATTTCTCGAATAAATCTGTTGAAATCCTCGAGTCTCCCAAGGCAATCCTCGAAATTGTGCTCCTCGGCGACGTAAGCGACAACGTCGTCGTGGGTCCTGACATCGTAAACAACGCCTAACTGGGCGTGAAGACCGTCGAGATAAGAACGCAATGGTCTGATTTTTTCTTCGAATATCACAGTCAATTTACGATGACACGATTCGAGATACCATTCGGGTACAACTATCGAGATAAACTCGTTGGGTGTTTTAACATCGACCCACGACTCCAGCGGCGGAAGTTGCTGAGCGATACTCGCGATATTGTCCAGCAGCGTGTGTAACGCACTGTGGACTTCGTTTATCGAGGGAACGGTAAACAATTCATTACCGTCGCATCGCAACTCTAACTGTAAAATTAATTTTTTATAATAGCGAATCAATTTTAATTATCAATGATTAGATTTACATATTGATGAATTATGATATCAATAATTTGTTCGACTAATTAGGGGATTTAATGCAATTGCGTAAACACATTTAGCGGACAGTTTAAGAATTGAGAGAAATTTTTTTATTTTTTGAAATTCATATATCGAAAATTATAAAGTCATTTTTTCCGAATTTTGTTTTTTTCAATCAACTCGATTTTCGTCCGCTCCTTAATTAACAGTTGAAGCAAAGAATGCATTACCGCTTTTTCCAAGAATAGGACAAATTTTTCATTTATTAAAATTAAAATATCGAAAATCTTAAGAATAATCTTTTTCGATATTCCTTTTTTTTTCTTAAGACCCTTAATAGCGTTATCTTTAAGTAAAAATGAATCATATTATTTCTTTTAGTTTTTGAGAACAGAAAAAAAAAATTCAACTTGTTTTTCGAACCATCAGATCGATATTTCCTCGTCAATTAACAATTGACGCAAATAATTGATTACGACTTTTCCCGAAAACACTTTACATTTTATACGCTTATTCGCTTACGGTAAGCAACGGAGTTTTCATGTCGTCGGACAGAACATCAAGAAAATGTTGCATACTATCCATCATCCGTTTGATTATTTGATAGGATAGCAGCTTCGATGCGCATCGCAAAAAATGTTCGATTACCGAACTATGTACATCGTGAATATATCTCGGCTGCGAGAGAAGCTTAACGATGTCCGTGTAGTACGTCTTGGTGACGGACAACGCACCTTTTTTTATATCCGCGTCCACCGCATTCAGAAATCTTGAATTAAAAAAAAATGTATAGCTATTGAAATTTCAAATTTACTTTTTCTTATTTTTGTTACTTTTTTCTATGTATCCATTAATTATCTGACGAATAAGTAAACATCCAACGATGAAAATTCATCGACAATTTTTAATTCATCTGCATAGTTAGCAAACCTCGTGAGATCGAGAAATCCCAATGTTCGATATCTTCTAAAGTCGCATATCAATTGCGGCAGCAATACAGTTGCCCGTGAAAATATATTCCTCATTAATTTGTGCGGCATAAAGTATTTTCTAGCGAGTGAACAGCGATTTCTGATGAATTTTTCACGATGCTCCGTTCTCCCGGGTAATTTGTACGGTGGATCGACAATTTCGGGCCAATCGCAGCCGCAACCTCTCGATATGACGCTCTGCATTCCCAACTCGTGCATCGCGTTGTAATAACGTTCTTTAGTTTCGTTCATATGGCTTTCGAAGAGATCGGCGTATTTGTTTCTCATCGCTTCCGGCACTAACTTTCGTATTGTGAGTTCCCAATTCTATGAAAAGAAATAAACAGGAATCAGAGATACGAAAGGGAGCGCAGGTCGTGAATCGAGTCGACGATAACGATAATATCAATTACGGATGTTAGTCCCACTGTGGGCAAACGCTCGGCGTATCTTTCCATCTTGTCCAAGTAGAAGTCCTGCGTGGGTCCCAATTTACACTCGTAGACCGAGCGATGTTTTCCGCTCGTCCTGTACTGCTTGATCTTCGTATCCGTTGCGGACAATTCCAGCAACTGGTGAACTTCGCGCAACCGTACCTGCGGCGCAATACAATAAAATTAATTAATTATTTATACAAAACATCGCAATTTACATTTTTTTTTCATTGCTATTCTCTACGCTTCTCGGGAAAAAAATTGGTAATAAATAAAAAATTAAGTAAATAAGTAATTAATTATATAGTTACACATTTACTTGTTAATCTATTATCAATTTTACCAAAAAATAAATAAATAAATATTTGTTCATCCGATATTAGTTCGCCTCGAGTAATTAGCGATCAAAGAACGTACCTTGTCGATATTGAATCTCCATGGAGGATTTTTTTTCGCATCTTTCTCGTCGAATTCGGTGCCGTCGGGTACCGGCGGCAGGTCTCGTATTTTCGTATTTCCATGCAGAAGATCGTAGAGATCGAGAGGATCTGACATTTTTCTGCGACAAGCTTCGCAGATTGATTAGTAGTAATCAATTGTTTGTTATATCTTATAAAAATGTTATCGTAATCTATTGCGTTGCAATCTTCAGTAGAATATGAATTTTTAAAGAAGAAACGCGGATACTTGTCGTGATTGCTGTACATTTTTATTCATTTACAAGCCATTACGTACGAAGAGTATGCTACCCACATTATCGACGGATATTTAATTCCATCACTTTATTTATTTTTTTTTTTTATTTTTTTTTTTTTTTCATCGTAATCAATGCAACGGTGCAAACGAAAAAACGAAAAAACATTCACGATCGAGTAATGTCCGAGATAGACGCGATTGTTACAATTCAGGAGCGCGTGCTAAGACTAAATTATTATAGCTTAACTGTATGAAAATAAAAAAAAAAACACACGTGTCATGGATTTATTTTCCGTTCGAGACTCGAAGCTTTCGAATTCGCCCGTAGCAAAGACAAATTGCATCCCCTCTCCCCGATCAAGTAACGATCGAATAAAAAAAAATTGAATTACGAAGAGTATTCAGATTGCATCATTTTTTATATCGTGTTTTTTTTTATTCTTATAAAGTAATAAACAAGATAGAGGGGCAAAGTGTGTATTTCTCTGCCGATCGAATTAAAAAGATAGTAAGTCGTAACTCAGTGCGATTTTTTAATCTAATCAGACAATTACAATTAATCGATATTGATCGCAATCGTTCGATCGAACAATTTTTGCGAGACCCCTTCGGATAAAAAACGAAAAACCAATGCGCGCGCTTACTAATAATCTCGATGAACGCTTATGCAAGCATTTTGTAATATCTCTCTCTTTCGCTCTCTCTCTCTCTCTTTCTCTCGCATTCTTTAACTCTCCAGCTATACGACAATCGCTCCTTCTAAACAGTATTACTAACTTTTTTTTTTGCTTTAAAGGCGAAAGTATTTGGCGTTCCATTGTTCCGGGGGACGGGACAGGGGTGTTACCTTTGTGCTTCAGAAAAAAAAAAAAACAATATCACACCTCACTGTCGTTTCTTCGATTAATTTCGACCGGCGAACAAATGCCTCCGGGAGTTTCCTTTGGTAAATTCATATTTCGTTAAATTTTTGATAAGTAAGCAATAACGCCGTATCCACTTATCTATTATTATCGTTGTTTCACAAATTATCGTCATTTTCAACAACAAAGCTTCAGCCTGTGTGTATTTTTCGCAGTGCGATCAAACGAATTCACACGTTATATGAATTATTTCACAGAACGTATTTATTAAATATTTGACGATTCGATTGAATTATCTGTAGCAAAATAAAGAAAAAAAAAAACTAAGACAATGAGGAAAAAACGACGCGAGCATAATAGTGTGTGGAACATAAAAGTAGTTTGGTTAACAAGTGACTCACATTCAGAAAGATACTACAAAAAAAAAGAACCAATCTATTATCGAGAACTTTACACAGTCACAGTGATATTGATACAAAAGTTGTTGTGTCGTGAGTATTTATGTGTCTTTTAAACGCCGAACACTCGCACATATCTTTTATTTTTATTTTTATAATTAAAAAGATTAATAAACGACTTAATATAAATTCACCGTCGGACGATAAGGCTTGCAGAACTTTGCGCAGCAACATACATATCCACACCCTTAGATTTATACCGCGCGACTCGCCGAGAGGCTCGTGTTTCTTTCTTTAGTATTTTTTTCCTTTTTTTCTTGTGCAAAGGCATGAGGCTAATTTTACAGAGGTGTAAAAGAATAAAAGCGATTATCCACGTGAATTATTTGTCGTCCGATTTTTCGACGAGTCTGCGACAACCTTCGTTTTTTTTTTTTTTTTTTTCATAACGATCAATAATTTTTATATAATGTTTTTTATCTTAAATTTCTCGTCGTGAAAATCGATTTTTTTTTTTTCAGTGAAGTAGCGGATAACCGCTCATAAACGTTAAAACGACTACATGTGTTGACACAGCATACTAATTATGCGAGGGGAGGGTTCACGGAGGGGAAAGGGGGGCTACTGGCTCACGGACGTAGCGAACGCCAACGTATCTCGATATCTTCAATGATCTTGGATCGTGTTGTTATTTTGATTGTACAATGAACGTGGGAGGGATGGGGGGTTAATATTGCTCTTCATCGTCCGGGACGAGTCCGTCCCCTTCCAATTCTTCTGGTGGAGCGAAACCATCCTGAAAAATATCATTCATTATTCTGAGTATCTCTCAGACGGAGTCGTTAATGTGAAAAAAGAAATAAATAGAAAAAAATAAATAAAACAATGTACGTGTGTGGGATACCGATTACAACACCGTTATAAAGTAATACAGTTGTTACCGAAAACAACTTACTAATCCAAATCATAATTAAACAGATTTTTTTTTTCAGGAGTCTACTAACGATACAAACGTGTATTTCCACCTTCGACGAGTTTACCTAAGACGATTAATTATTACAATTTAATACTTTCAATTCCATGATTCCTCGTTGCCGATAATCAGCTCAGCGACAATAGTAACGGCAGTCGTGGCGTTTAACGCCGTGTCGCCATTATTTTACGATTTTTTCGAAAGATAATTCAAAAACTTATTGCGACAACATTTTTCAAAAGCTAAAATACACCTTTTCCTCGGGAAAAGCTATTATTCGCTTTGAAGAAAAAAAAATTGGTCGATCAAATTTTATATTTAGTCAATTGAAAAAAAAATTCAATCATATTTTCTCTGATACGTTCGGAGTATTTCGATATTGAATCTGATTACCTGACAAATTTTCCTGACTTTTCCGGATATTCGGAATTTTCATGATCGTCAGAAATCATAGTAGTGAGTTATAGTATTTTTTTTGTCTATTTATTACCGATAATTTGTCCGCTAAGTAAAACTTATCGTACGCACTTGACGAATTCGCAATACTTTCTTTCGCCAATAATAACGCGCGGTTACGGGGACAATAACGACAAATACGAGTAGATGCGAATATAATCGATACGGAATAGACAAAGGAATGGGATATAACTATTTCTCCCGGATGAGAAAGTGGAATCCGACGGACATACAATGGACAACCGATTCCCAGGATCATTCGCTTATTTTGTTAAGGAAACGAGGAAAAACAAAAGATTCATACGATTAAAATAATAAATTGAATAAAAATCTGTGCGCCGTTTGGAAGTACGCGAATACGGTGCGATTGATAAATATTGTTAGACCCGAAATAAACAACAATGTGATACGAGTAATTATCGTATCGGTGACCATCGATAAGCAAATTGTGTATAAAAGAAAAAACGGTGTGTGTAATGTTTGTGTGAAAGTAGAAAAAATAAAAATAAACAAAGCAAAAAATAAATCAAGAATTTTTTTTTTTTTCGATATAATCAAACAACTTCCGATATCTCAAATTCTAACCCATGAAATAACATTCACTCGCCAAAAAAAAAGCAACGCCTTTCGATAAAGTGATATAAAGGGCAAAGAGTTCGTATAGAAATGCTCGTGCAGATTTCGGTTTCGATATGTTCCGTTTCTTTTCTTTTGTCCGCAGGGAAAAAAATTGTCGTGCCTAATAGCCAAGAATAAACAGCAGAACGTAACCAATACGATCGGTACATTTTTTTTCACGTGTGAAAGAAGAGAGTATAGAACGTGATACAAATCACAGTACAAGTAATAGTTAAAAAAAACCAAATTACACCCTGACAATTCGTCAACTTGGACAGTACAATTTTCAACAAACCGTTCGCCGCAAACGATGTTCGTCAATTTTTTTCTTTTTTTCAATTTTAACTCACGAAATACTTAGTTGTGACGGGAGGCAATTACCGAAAATCCAATCCGCTAATTCCCAAGTGGTACGGTACAAAAATTACATACGATATAAAAAAAAAAAACAAAAAAAAAGAGTGCAAAAGAAAACACAGTATTTTTTTCATCGTGTACCATTAAAAACCCACTAAAATCCCACAAAGTTGAATAACAAATTTAGAAACTCCGTGACGGTCCCAGCAAAACATTTGCGCGAAATTGCGAATTATAAAAAAAAATGCTACAATTAATGAAATCGATAAATTGTATAAAATTATTGCCGATTTTTCCGAAAAAAAAATAAAATAAAATCTGAAATGTTCTTATGCTGGAACCTTCGTAAAGACGGGCCAAATGAGTAAATTGAAGATTTTTTTTTCCAAGCCGCCCTAAAAGAACGAGCAGAGGAAGCTAATCCCAACAGTCTTGGCGTGTCTACCATTCATGTTACCTTAATTAGATCGACCTTCTATGGAAATGAAAGATATGAACCAAGGAGAAGATGCTAATAGGTCTGTTCTCCTTCCTCCTGGCCATTTCCATTCTCCTGAAATCATTATAGCGTGAACATATCTCGCTCCGGCAGCGATACGGAATTCTCTCCAACTCGGCCGTTTTTTTTTTTCAAACTTTTCATCATATATATAAAATAATTTTTTTTCTTTAACGCATCGATAATTCGTCAACGCGTTCTCATTCGGTACGCGGAATTCTCTCCGAAACTGCGGTTTTTTTTTTCAAACTTTTAGTCATGTATACAAAATAATTTTTTTTTGGTAACGCATCGATAATCCGTCAACGCGTTCTCGTTCGGTACACGGAATTCTCTCCAACTCGGCGGTTTTTTCTTTTTTTTTCCAAACTTTTCATCATATATATAAAATAATTTTTTTTCGTCAACGCATCGATAATTCGTCAACGCGTTTTCATTCGGTAACAAGCGATTTCCGCGGTTTGTACTTATTTCTTAAAGGAATATATGGCGCGTGTGTTTCGGGACACATGGGCGGCAACGGTAGGGAACGTATGATGGACGTGAGGTTTGTTTCACTTGGTGAATCTCGCGGTGTCGCAGATTATCAATTTTTGTTTTTTTTTTTTTTCGTTTTTTTTAAATCCAAAATTGAACCAGTGTTGTGTGTCGACGAGCAATGAAGAAAAAAATAAAAAAAAAAGGAAAAAAAAACAACAACGAGAAAGCGATACGTATAGTTACCTCGGTAGCGTACAGAACGTCCAGAATCTTTTGGACTATTGGTGGCGGATCGCCGTTGTCGCAATCTTGACACATAACTTCGATGTCTCGCAATTTTCCAAAATAGAAATCTCTCTCCTTCTCGAGGCCGTCGATCACCAATTTTAATTCTGCCACCTAATTGGGACAAAAACATTTTTTGTAAAAAGTTTCGATGCCTTTTTTTTTATGATATGCAGCAACGTATTTCTACAATCGGCGCTGACCTGTGCACTCAGCTCTTCGACTTTTCCGTTATCACCGCGATTGCCAATGGCTCCTGGTCTCGGCGTCGGGCGACTCGGTTGGATTTTATTGACTGTGCGATGTAACGAAGAAAAAAAGAAAATCAATATTACTAATTAATTCGTGAAATCTCTCGCAACATATGGATGCTTCACTAATTAATTACTTGAATTCTAAGTATAAAACATTTGTCTGTAAGCCGAGTCATGCATGCGAGAAGCAGTTCAATACTGAGAAAAGGTGAATCGCAATTAATTGCAAAACGTGAGAATTCCAAAGAGAATTCAGCATTCAAATGTAAAATGTGCAAAAGTTGTTGTGGTGAATGTAGTATTCTAAAAACGGTTTATCATTACATTTCCAACATAAAATGAGATTCAGAGTATTAAAAAAACGATTTTTGAAAAACTTTTTTAACACTTCTCATTGGAATAAAAATAGGAAAAAAATTAGTCGTATGAAATGTGCTAAAAATTTATGCACAAAATCGAAAATAAAACTGTTCAACGAACCATCCAGCAACGTAATTTTTTTAATAGTAGATATTGATTAATTTTTTTTAATGAATATTCTTTTTTTCGATTTTTTTAAAACTTCAGACTTATTTCTTATAGCTGAAAATTAACATTTTTTTAAACTGTGCAATTACTTTTGGAATTAATATTAATGACATTCAATATTCTTAGTATTTTTCATATGATAGAAACTTTTCAGATTTTTATCCCATTGAGAAGTATTCGAAATTCTTTCGGAATCTCACATTCGTCAGGAAATATAACGAAACACGCCCTCCGTAAAGGATAAAGCAATGGGATCGATGGATCAAATGGATTCCCGATGATAATTAACACAGAATCCATTCGCATAATTCGAATAAATTTTAAATCTGCAATTTCATGGTGTCTAACAAATCGATACCGTAAAATACTCCGTTATCTTCGGATTATCAAAATTCTCGCGACCGTTAAACACCACGAATGTAGGGTTCGGGGAAAAAATAATATACAATGATAAGTACGAACACAAAAAAATAATGTAAAAAAAAAAACAAAAAAGGATAATTACTAGATTTGCCTACGGACTTCGTGGTAGGCGCGTGAGTAGGAGATTCGGGACCCTCACCTATAGATGGGGAATATCATATTCCAGTCAATTGTGATTAATGATTAAAGCGATTTTTCTCGAGGATTCGTGTTTCGTTTTTTTTTTCTTGCGTTACGCAAATGAAAATCCTCGCGCGTACGGACAGCGCATACTGAACGTACAGTAAAAATCGTATTTACAACGATCGTATCTGTGAACGCAAAATCTCTCAGACGTGATTTGCTAAAAAATTTTTTCTTTTTTATAGAAATTCGCAACAGCAATCCTATCTATTCGGTATTTTCTACAGGCCGAAAAAAGCTTTAACAGATCGGCGATTAATGAATTTTGATGAAGTTACATGAGAGACAAACACGAGAGCGAATTTTTTGCCTTTTTTTTTTTTTTTTTGGAGTAGCGCAGTAATGCTGAGCATATACTGTTGCTACACTGATGATAATACAGCAAAAACAAATCTTTCGGCCAAATTGCTTGATTAGACAGTGTACGAGATTTTTCTTTTTTTATATCGAAGAGATTATTGAAGGATTGTGTACCGGCACGTGGGACAGGCCGAGTGGGAACTTCGCGTGGCGTGGGTCGCTTCATGATGCCGGCACCGCGAGGCGCATTGTTTCCGCCGCTGCCCATTGCTTCCCCTCCTCGCATTGCGAGGGCATCGTAAGCCTCCGCTCCGGAGTAGTTAGCGTCGAAAAATTTCTTGAACCATTGCAAGAACTCAAAGTTGTCTTGGAAACGACCTTTGACCAGCCTATCGATCGGTACGATCTGCAAATGATAATGAAAAGAAAAACAAAAAAAACAAAAAAAAAAAAAGAGAAACGAAAAATGCAACGAAACTAACAAGCGTGGCGATAAAATGGATTCACAACGAATTGGAATAACAAAACGTAATAATTTCTTTTTTTTTACGTAAAAATAAACGGAGCGATCGACGGATCGGTGCGAGGAAAGGTTGAGCCGTGTCTTCGGTCGTTCGTCTACGATAAAACTATTGCGATGTACGAGTGAACTAATTCGATAACGTGACAAAGTGCTCGGATTCGTGTAACAACGTTCGTAAATCATGCAACGAGCAAACGAGGCGGACGAAACTCTCGTCTGGAAAACATCGATTTCGAATTTATGACAAAATAAAAAATACCCGGTGGTTGCTGACGCGGCATAATGTTACGCTGCTGTATCTGTTTTGGCTGCATCTGCGGCTGTTTCGCCTGTGTCGGCAGAGGCACCAATTGGGGATTCGACAAATTGTGACAACCTTCGACGCCAGAGCCTAACGGAATACGGCCGCGAGCCTCGAAGGCGTCGTACTCAACCCCATCGTAATTAGCGTCGAAGAATTTTTTGAACCATTGCAAAAATTCAAAGTTGTCTTGAAAGCGGCCCTTTATCAATTTGTCCACCGGAATTACCTGAACGATTTTCAACACACGGTCAGCGCATGCATCCCGATAACGATTACAGCACGATTAATGGACAATCTCGACGCTGAAAATATCCGTATGCACCGATAACATTTTTTTTACAGCTATTCGACGATTCATCGATTTATTTGCTGTGTTCCATATTCAAATTATCGTAATATTTGGCTTCGTGTTTCTTACGGTCATTTGCGAAAGCACTTTGAAAGTTTGACAATAAAATCGATAATTACATCACCAGTAAAAAAAGAAAAAAATATTCCGTAATAGAACGGAATTTATTGCGATTTATGAAAAAAATTGAAAAATCTTAATTAACGAAATTCAAAAATTTAAGACTAACAATAAAGTCAGACTTTTTGCGACTTTTCAAAAGCATCTAAAATCCAAAGATATTTCTGGAGAACCGGAATCGAAATTTTCGTCACAGGAATAGTGGAAAAACATTCGATGGAGCTAAAAAAAAATAATTGGTACATATCAACGAAAAAAAGCAATCAATGAACAAAGAAAAAAATCTTAAAAAATGTTCAATTTATCATATTTCATTGTCAAAAATTTGCCCTCCTGTGCACACGCCATGACTACGATAGTTTCAAAATCTATGTCCAAATTCCTGCGCATTTGAGTTATTAAAGCGACAAATGAGAATAGTAGTATGACGTCACAATCGCAATGTATTACTAAAGTATCTCTGTCGTCACTGTTTTAATCAGTTTGTTGTTAATGAAACTGCGCCGTTGCGAGTAAAAAAATAATTAGTAAAATGTGTCGCCGACGCAATGTTACCTTATCGACATTCATTTTTTTGAAGCCTCCTTGCAATATTTTGAAGTTTTGTATGTATTCGTGTTCCAAATTCGTCCGGAATTTGACTCTTTTAAGGGGCACACTGCCGGGAAATAGCATATCCATGAATTGGCAGTAAACGGCGCCGGTGCACAGTTCTTCAATTTTGGTGAAAGACGATTGTAGACAATCGTTGACCCATGCCAGCATGTCGTGACGACTGAGATTATCCGTCGTCACATTTGTCGCGTAAACGTTGACAGCCATGTTGTTTCGTTGTTCTTCGTCATGAAAAAATAATAATAATTAGTAAGTGAGTACATTGCATTCGCGTGCGTAACTCTGAAAAAGGTATCGAGCAACTAGTGAGCTACGATTCTATAATTCCTGCCATATAAGGTCATCGTACGAATGGAAAAAAAAAAAAAGAAAGGTCTACAGGGACTCAACAGTTTTGTTATCAGTTTGACACAAATTCTCAGTGTTCCGTCGATACGCGACGAGTCGACATTGAGAGGGCGAACAACCAAGCGATTCGTAATTCCATAAAACATCGCATAGTACAAACAAAAATGAGCACCGGCGAGTTTCAGCGATATTGGTTCATGAAAATCACGAATTAATCGACGAAATCGGTAATGGCAGTTGAGTCCATTGATACAAAAAAAAGGCCGCTCGGCGTTTCGGCGTACGAGACCCGTTCGGTTTTGCTAGGTTAATCGTATACGTGCCACGAAATTGGGACATATTTAGAATCGGCGTAATGAGATTCGCCGACACGGGGGAATTCGCGTTAAAAAGACGAGTCGTACCGGGAAGAAAAAAAACAGCAGAAGTTTCTCGCGGTGTCCCTAACCGCTACAGGTTCGTTTTTCGTTTGGCACCGTTCGGCGAACGGTGAGCGATAAAAAAATGTAACTAACGCGAGGATCCGAGGATCAGGGATGTCTTCGTACGCGAGACTACTCTGTTACGGTACAAAGGGATAAGAAATGCGAAAGATTGCGAGAATTCTTAGGAAACAACTTACCGATGCCACACCACTAAAGAGGATACCTCAACACGGGAGTGGTTTCCACGCACGTAGGGTTCGTCGTCGATGACAAATGTGCTGGACGACACGATCGTTCAAACGCGCGCACACACACACACATACGCGCACACAACGGCGAAATAAGTAACGGTTTCTCCGTTGGTGATTGGCCGATCGACTCCGGGGGCAACAACTATTTCGGCGGCCTCGATCTTCCGACGAATTGTACGCGATAATTTCGAGGATCAACGGGTATCGTTTACCTCTCGGGGGGTAACACCCACGCGGATGTATTTTTTTTCTCAATCTGATTGTCTTTCAACGTTCAAAAAAAAAGGGTAGCGAACGAAAATTTTCTCCAATTCTATCTGTCAATTTGCCTGGGTGGGATTAACAGAAGAGCACGAACATCCCCCTAGCGAATTCCAAGACGTTCGGGTCAGATCGCAACTGTTCGGAAAAGGCGTCCGTGGCCAGCAGCGCCGCTTTCCTCTTTCTCCTTTCAAAATTATCGTCGCTCGCCAATGATCTTCGACGTTACTATCAAGACCCGCTCTGTTTGGCTGCGATCTAGAGGGAGACTGTGGTTGACCCATCATTCGCTGACTACATTATTACAGTGTGTATATATATATTATTTTTTTAACTTTTTCGTACACGAAAAAAAGAACGCGCACGCGTTGCTATCCGAAATTCGAATGAGTCGCCAGGTGAAACCAATAGCGAATCTCAAATTTTTTTTTCGTCAAAAACGTTTGCGTTCCGACGAAATTCTGTATAATTAATTAATCGAAAATAAATCGAGAGGGTGGTTTCGTTTTGTAGCATATATATATATATTTCTTTGTTTTGACAAAATCTCGTATGAAAAAATTCGAAGACATACAATTGGAGGCACGGAATTCGGTTTGGAAGAGTCAAATCTCACATTTCTTTTATCGCAATCGCGGCAAAAATTTCGACGAACGACAGACTGTACTGTGCGAGATCGATGTACGGTACGTCGAAACGATCGCAAAGATCCTCGAGGTAGTAACGATGGAGAACATAAGAAAGGGTTAAGCTTATCACGCTGGAATAGCCGCGTTGAAGAGAAGCTACGACGATGGTAGATAATTGTACCACCATAACAGCGCCGATGTAAAAGCGCATCGTCCTGCGACACTTCTTCCGCAAGAATTCGTGAACGATCGGCGTGACCCCGAGAAAGAGCAACAGTTGCTGCCTCAAGGTCTCATTCACCCGGCATCGCATCGATATATCAGTGGCGAGAAGCGCAAACGGCACGGTCTCGGTAATTTCCGAAAAGGCATCGTACAAATTTCGAAAAGTACGCTTTCCCGTCGAGCTTTCCGACGTTCCTGTAAGCAAAAGTTATTTTGGCTTTAACGGGGAGGGGAGAAAGGCGCATCCACAAGCCATATTTGGTCACACGGGATCCAAGAGTACTTGGCGACGCATCCAAGTGAATTTTTTTTTTTTTCTTACCGAACGTCAGAACGCCAAGAATGGAGTGAAGGAGTAGAATTTGAAAGGCTCCTGCCAACCATCCGCTCTCATTGGCAAATATCGAATACGGACTTTCGAGATATCGCATGCAAATGAGGGTAACAATCAGTTTGAACAAATGGGCGACGACGCTCCCTGCATTAGCCATTATTAACTTATCACAAATATTTGTATATATATTATATATATGTATATATATGTATATATATATGTGTGTTTATATAAATGTGTACAGGATTCACAAAATTATTTCTCTTAGTTTGACTAGCATAGTTATTATTTTTCTTGTAAAAAACAGTTCGATAAAAATAGCGACGGTCAGACCTCCCCTATCGACGGAGTGCACGGTGAAGAAAGTCTCTCGATCGTGAGAGTTCAAATATGTTTTTTTCTGTTCGCGTCGGCGAGCATTCGAACGGAATGCGAACACGAATACGCGCGGACATCGATCGATTTCCGTGATTCGCTCGGCTCTCGTCGCACGAATTTATTCGGAAAATAAAGCGTATCACTTTTTACGGAAGACGAGTGTCGTGGAGGCGAGAAAATCAGCGAGGTTAGGATTGTAGATAATTCACGAGTGCCGGTTTACTGGGGGGTGGGGAAGGGGCTGAAGAACATGGGAAGAATTTTCTGATGCAGCGAGAAAACTGCGATAGACAACGGGAATCTTACGGAGGCACGTGTCGCCATCTTTGCACGAAAAGCCAAACACGACGATGGATACACGAACTCCCCGTGTCAACACAACAACGACGGTACGATCGATTTGTGTGTAAAGTTTTCCGTAGTTACAATGTGAGAAAAAACGTGGTAACGAAGTGTGTAAATTCTTCTTTGTCTTTAATACATCGCGGACGCTTCTTCGACGAAATTGACTTTCGATGAAAATTTACATTTATCTGTGAAATTTTGTGATTGTTGCTAAAATACGAGTTGTGACGCGCAATGGTCGAAACGAAGGAGAGACTGTGCTACGAGAACAAAATTATCTTAGCGCCGATGGTACGCATCGGAACGCTCCCCATGCGGCTTTTGGCTCTCGACTACGGCGCCGACATCGTTTATACCGAAGAACTCATCGATTTCAAACTGCTGCGTTCTACGCGTCGGGAAAATGGTAATCTACTTTACCGATTTACGGGTAAATACCCGATAATGTTTTTTTGTTTTTTTTTTTTATTTCGCGAATTATAGATGTTCTGGGAACAATCGATTACGTCGATCGAACCGACGGAACAATTGTTTTTCGCACGTGTCCGCGCGAGCGGAGTCGACTTGTCCTGCAACTCGGCACGAGCGACGCGACGAGAGCGTTGAAAGTCGGTCGTATGGTGGAAAATGATGTATCGGGAATCGACATTAACATGGGATGTCCGAAAAAATTTTCGATCAACGGAGGGATGGGAGCAGCGCTTTTGCGCGATGCCGACAAAGCTAAGGATATATTAAAAACGCTGGTCGATGGCCTAAGTATTCCCGTGACTTGCAAAATACGCGTATTTCCGGAACTGCAGAAGACGCTCGATCTGTGCGATGTAACGATTTAATTGTTTATGATATTATGTACGGTAAAACCTCAATTAAACAGGCAGCAGATTATTAATGTAAGTTGCGTAGACTCGGTCGGTAACGAAAACTGCACAAACTTCAACTTTGAAACCATAGATACTTAACGAAAACGAAAAGTGCGTTTCCCTGCGGAGTAATTTCACGCGTGAAAAAACTATTTCAATTTTCCCCAAAAGTTAATTTTTTTTGCCGACTGAGCGGGTAGTGGGTGAGCAGCTGGGTATTTCCCATCATCTTAAACCTGCGAATTTTTTTTTTACAATCTTTCGAATGCACGTGCCGAACTTCTAATAGAATTTCACGAGCATCAAGATGATAAATTTAAGACGATGTGGAATCGAATTGAGGTTTTACTGTATTTCGTTAAGGCGATATGAAATGTTTCTGTTCGAACGCAATAACAAAAATTATAATCCATTTTTTCGTCGTTGAAAAAAAAAAATGAATTATCATCTTTGTTGTCTCTTAAGTCTATTCACATCGTCTTAAAAAGCACAGTTCGATCGCAATAACTTAGGGTTACTATTATTATTATTATCTATAGAAATTGGTATCGTCGGGTATATCCGCGATCACTATACACGGTCGCACCGTCGACGAAAGGCCTCAGCATCCAAATCGCAACGAAACAATCAGCGAGATAGCTAAACACCTATCGATACCTGTGATCGCGAACGGTGGTTCGAAAGAGATAGAGAAGTACAGAGATATAGCAAAGTTTAAGGAGGACACCGGCTGCAGTAGCGTCATGATAGCCCGAGCCGCTCAATGGAATTGTTCGATATTTCGTCGTAACGGCCTATTGGATATGGAGGATATAATCAAAGCGTATCTAACGTACGCAATCGACTACGACAATGCGCCGTCGAATACCAAGTATTGCGTACAAAATATCATTCGCGATCTTCAAGAATCCCCGCTGGGAAAAAAATTTCTCGCTTCTCAGACATTGGAACAGATTTGGTATAGGATTTTTTATTTTAATTAATTTACCTTCATTTTTTTTTTTTTTATAAATTTTAGATTTTTTTTTGTCTATAATTTTAACTGATTTTTTTTTTTTTTTTTTACTAGCGATGTTTGGGATATGGGCGATTACTGCAGACTTAAGAGCGAAGAATATCAGAAGAAAGGTTTGCAAGGACGTTTCCAAGTGACTCCAGCATCGAGAGATATTTCAAACGGCACGAGTACCTCGAAGCGAAAACACGAGGAGGACGAATTAACGGTGATGCGTTGCGCCTATATAAAAAATAATTATTCCGCCGGTGACGAGCTGCCGAAAACGCGACTATTGAGATGGATTCGAGAAAATAGAAAAAAAATGCCTTCCTACGATACGTGGTCCGAGGATAAACTTTTTCGGTCTATCGTCACCGTTGACGGCAAAAAATATAGTTCTACGTTTTGGTAAGATTCGCGCATTACAGTTGTATTTTTTATTATTATGTTTTTATTTTTTGTAATTATATATTTATATATTTACGATATAATATAAATTTCAGGGAAAAAAATAAAAAATGGGCCGAACAAGGTGCGGCACTGGTATTCCTATGCGCTTCGGACGTAATCGACAAAGCGAGTTTGCGAAAAAGTGGTAATTTGCTTAACAGCGATTGTCAGGACTCTATTCCCTCGAATAACGAAAATTCATGACTTCGGAATGTATAAAAAAAAAAAAACCCTTTAAATACCGATGTACGATAATTGTAATCAGAATCTATTTTCAATAAAGAAAACATTTCATTACGTTGCAATCAGCGGAGACTGTATTATCGAGTTTGCGGTGTAAAAACTATGGAAACGCTCGGCGCTCACTCGCGACCCTTTATTCATTCCCCGACTATCCATATTAACCCCCCCCCCCCCCCGCGCCCCCCACCACCCCCCCGCCCCCTTTACCCCCACTCCGCGCCCTTCGAGATTACTATCGAAACGTTATCGCGCGACCGTTCGTGTCAAAAGGATAATCGATTTAAAAAATAACGTCATTTTTTCTTCGTGCATTATTTCGAACTCGAAACGCAAAGTCTATTTGTTGGACGGTCAGCTGACCTCGAGTACGCGATCAATCGCGATAAAGATCGACAATACGTCAATGTCGACTCGTGAAAAGCAGAAAGGATCGTTTCGCATAGTTTTGCATATTGAATCGTATAAGATACGCCCTTCTGCTTCTCAGCTTGCGATACGATACATAATTATTTCAAGCGTGCGCCCCTACCGCGCATCGGGCGCCGGAGACAGCGTAAAAGGACTCACTACTTTCTCGAGCTTTTCGCCTACTCCGGTCGATTGCCCATAGGACTTACGATGATTAATTTACCACGATTCACTTCGAAAGGGTCGATATACGTTACTTCGAGAAGATCCTCTGTCAATTCGATGTTCCTTGATTCGGCTCCCAGTGTAATCTGCAACGCGAACAAAGCATCCACGACGAACTATTTTAGAGACGCGGAAACAGATAGAATATATCGATTGTTGTCGCTCGTAGCGATGAATCTTCGCGATATATTATCGTGCTGGATGCACCGGATTTACAAAATATTAATTAGTAAAACGATTCACGAGGATTCTAACGAGATCTTTCGAGATTATCGGCGGTTAAACGGGAATAACAATCGCGACGCGTCCGCCCATTGTCGATTGCTGGCGAGCACTGCGCGCGAAGACCTCCTGCCGGGGGGCCACGTGGTATACGAGGCTACAGTCACGTACAGACGCGCACGGGTTCCATTTCGCTAATAACTAATAAAGTTAATAGTGAATTATATAAATGTTTTAACATCATAATGCACGTATACTGATGAAAAAAAAACCTTTCGCGATTTTTCTTTGTGATGTGCTTGCGTCACGCCCCGCTAAATACGTTAGGATTTTAATACGGTTAGCATTAATCTCGAACGAACGAATCGCAAATCAGGACGATTTATTCGGCGAGTCTAATTCTCCTCAAAGTGCATTAGAATTATCGCAACGCTCGAGGGTTTCCTGTGGCCCCGAGCCATCACTCCCGATTCCCTGTGACGTATCCGCGAACAATTCGAACAAAATTCGTCAGGATGAAAGGTAAGATTCTGCTCACTAGTGTGCGCTATAGAAAGCCAAACGCTCTGTGTTGACGAATGTTGTTCTCGAGAGCACAGGCAAACTCTCACGCCATAACATATCCACCTCGATCACGCTCACTGTCTCAGGACGTATTTATCTGTCTTTCGATATACCGTCGATGCAATTAAATTCAATCACTCTATGAACTATGGTATTCCGATCGATCTAATAACGCTCGTCCAGCATTGGCGTTATTTCGTGATTATAAAATTCCTGAGTCTTATCTCATACTGGTGACACGTATCGATTTGTAGAATACATGTTTTTTGTCGACGAATACGTGTTGTATTCTTTCGATACACCTTTGACAATTGATTTTTTTGCCGGACTATCGAGAAGATATATATAGTTTTTCATAGCGGAAAAAAACGCACGGAAAATGCGAAGAGTCCATTTCACCGAGGATCAAGTATACATTTTTACATTACGATGTAAAGAAAAAGTATTATTATTCATAACATTGTAATCTATTCATTTTTCATTATTCGTAATTATGAAAAAATTAATTTTTTTTTTACGAAAAAAGAAAGCGTCGGTCGCAATTGCGCACCAACAATAAATCGTTGTGACATAAGTGTTTTCTGAGAGTATAAAACTATTTTACGGTCGATTTGTTGAGGATGGACGATAAATTTTAACTTTTTTTTCGGGCAATGAGATAGACAAGATACGTCACCGGGGGGCGCCTTTTACTTATGTGGTTCTTACTTAGTTGCGTTGCACTCATGCGATATGTTGATTTTAAGGAAACTGAGGAGTCCGACGCGAAACTGGATTAGTTTGTCATCCGGATACCCGGGTATCTCTACTAGGTAATGAAAGTTCGTTCGATGAAAACTTTTGTTCGCTTCTGTTCGTTAAATCGCGGTTACGCTCGATGCAGAGATCCGCGTGTCTCGCGTTCGCGCAAAGGAACGATCGTAGATCTTGCGAGTTTTAGATACTCGGGACGTAAATACGATCATAATTTACGACAGGAGGGATATATATATGTATAGCTCTTACGATTGTTACCGTTTGTCGGTCAAGCAGTTCTGGCGAATAACTCCGAGAAATTGCATGTTGCCCCGGGGGCTTCCAATGGAATATATCTAATCGTTGATACGTCAAGCCGGAGGAAGTACACACGACACCACCTGTACATTATGCTCGCGCAAGATCACGAACGGTGACGGATGTGAGGTCGAGAGAAAAAAGTAATGCACGCCGGCTACAGCTTGCGTTGCGTAACGCTACTGAATGATAGTTGGACTCATACGGATTTATCGATAGTAATAGTAGTTATATACAATAATAGTAAAAAAAAATGAAAATAAAAAAGTAATAATAATGAATATTATTATTATTACTATTGATAACTTGAATTGAAATGTGATTTTTTACATTTTTGGCGTAAATTTTATCCTTTCCTTCAACTTCCTGATATTTAAATGTTTTTTCGAAAATATTTAAAAAACGGCTTCGTTTTTTTTTTTCAAACATCTTTGTTTTAGTAATTTACCGAAAAAATGAGTAAAAAAAATTACGCGAGAGCCACAGAACGGGAGCGTAAAATATGACCAATTTGAAAATAATAATCAGACGATGTGGAAAGGATCATAACATATCATTTTATTCGGAATAGTTAAACGATTTTTCAATATTTGAGAATTGAGAGCCCCAGTTCCACGAAACATTTGAGGGTTAAATTAAAAGTTGCAATATTTCTACACAGCATCGCTGGAGATCGAGGCTACTGCCTCGAGACAACGGAGTGTAAAGGGCGGTATATCTATCGTGTCGAATTGATCAACTCTGATCTGATAGATCGATAGCCGATTTGCCGTAGCTGAAGGTTTTTAATTCCCACAATCGTCGGGGCCGCCGTATACGTCGTGATACCATTATTTACGACGAAACAAAGAATCAGCGAGAATAATTTTTCGTGACGCCGGGATATCTCGAACGACGGAAAAAAATGACTTTAGAAAGGCGGGTGTGTGTGTTCCCCGCGGGTCTCTTTGCGGTGCGAAGCGACAACGACGAAGATCGAGAGTCCCTACCGTATCTCGTATCGTAAACTCTCGTAACACGTGTACCTATATCACGAGACCCACCCGTGTATACAGTGTTTATAGTACGCCGCCCGCCTACTCCGCGCCATACGGCCGGCCACCCGTTTTACCACCCGATCTTAAACTTGGAAAAAAGACTTCGAATCGGTATAAAAGGGGGGTGTGTCTCGCTGTAACTCCATCAGTTTCAACAGCAGCAATCTTGCGATCGCATCGAAGAGACTTTGCAGACTTCGGTTTCACTATGAACGCTCTGGTGAGTCAACGAGTCTTTATATTCTTTTTTAAAAAGGGTGTATCGCTAAATTCTCAGCTAATAACGAAATTCAAAGAGAATTTTAAATACTTCGCAATACCCAAAAAAAATCTGACAAAATCAACTGTTTAGGCATCGCTAAAAACACCGATTTTTCATAATAATGATACCAAAAATTTAGTATCAAATTAATTTAATGCATTTTTTTTTAGTATTTATCATCATTTTTTGAGATCCCGTTTTTCGAAAAATGTTCAATCGGTATCTGCGAATCTGTTTGATCGAATACCCGACATTTTTTCGACTGTAATTCGTAATCTTTTTATGAAATACGTGTTTTTCGATCGATAAAAAAAATATCACGATACATCCTCCTTAACATAGCGCAATAACTTATTAATAACGAGTAACACAATGAACGAAAAAATTGACAAAAAATTTTGTACAGATAATTTTCACCATTCTCGCCCTCGCCGCTCCAATTTACGGCGAGGAGAGCGCGGAAATTAAGAAACAAGAGAAGAGAGGAGTCGTGGGAGTTGGTTACGGAGCTCATTATCCCGGAGCGTTCGGATCGCATGGTTTGGCCGGATACGGCGGATACGGAGCGTTCGGTGGTTAGTAAAATTCAATGATTCGCTTTAACCTTCCGGTTTTTACTACTTCGGGCTTCCGGTCTCCTCGATACTCGAAGTGAAATCTCGGAAAGTTGCTATTTTTTATAAGGACAGACGAGTTTACCATATCGAGACTCTCATTTCGAAAAACCGGTTTTTTGATCGCCAAAATAACGTTCCATTAATGAGTTGATATTTTTAAGTAATTTTTTATTAACAGGTTTCGGACACAACTACGTACCGAGCGCACCGCTCTACGGAATTGGTCACGGAATCGGACACGGAATCGCAGCAGCACCCGCAATCGCTCACAGTTACGCGGCGCCGCTATCCCACTATTCTCACGGCTACAATTCCGCATCCCTGTTGGCCGCTCCGTGGAGAGGCAGTTACGGTGGTCTTCACGGTGCCGGTTTTGGCAACGGTATCGGTTACGTCAATGGCTGGTAAACGGAATCTCTCCCCCAAAAAAAAAAAAAAGTCTCGCGATCTTTTTCGTCTTCTTCATCCCAATGGAAAATACGAAATTAATTCACCCTCTTCTCAACGTTCGATGTGCCTCTAGTTGCAATAGAGTGTAAGGATTATACATTAATTTGTCAACCACCGTCTTTCGATTAAATTTATTTACAATTTACTTATCGTATTTATCGAATTTTTCTATTTTGCACCCATTTTTCCCGATATCTCTCTTATCCTTGAACGATCCGCTTAATCGTAAGGAAACCGAAAAGTAATCGGTTCGTTTGGGGTGAAAAAAGCGTATAAATGACCGATCATCGATGAAACATTAAAAAAAAATTAATTTGCAACTCGAAGGCAAATTATCGGAAAAATGGAACGATCGGTTCTTCGTAGTTATTTTCTGATTGCCTAACCTCGCAAACATCTTGTGCCTTAACTAGAAATTAACTAAAAAGCGAGGAGATTTGTATCTCCAACGGTTCATTATTAGTGATTATTTGTTGAGGCGTTTGATCGTTGCATTTTGTTTCGCAGCAATACGTTCGGCTTTAGAGTAGAGCATCAATTATCCGAAGCGTCAATTATCCAAACGATCATTTGGTTTAATCCAAACGAGTGTACGAATGCATTGTTTCGCAACGTAATGCGTCCTAATTTTCCCGTTTACTTTCGTCATCTCCATCGGATTTTACTTGCATTTCTTATGACGCAATTTTTTTTTTTTTTTACTATTACGAGATTTAGCAGCAAAATGTTGAATTTCTTTCGTAATATCGACGAAAATCGCGAAGTTTTTTTTCGACGCGAATTCTTAAAAAAATGATTTTTATAAACTGTAACGCGCTACAATATGCACTTTCAAATACTAATACAATCATCGCGCCATTAGTCGATTCTTATTCAGCCGGTAAAAACGATTACCCCGCGTAACACTCCGTGGGAATTGAGTAGAAATACAGAGATCTACATTATCGAGGAAACGCTTCATTATCGATGTTTCGGCACAGCTGTTTAGCGACTCGTGTCTCCGGGAGATAGTCGGCACGAGGAATGTCGACGGACATTCCTCTGCGTGATAAATATTAACTCTCTATTTCGATAATTTGGTGTCTTGCAAAATGAGTTTCATCACTAAAAGTTTGTCGGGTATCGCGAATGCGTTCCTCGGCAAGTCGATTCAAGGTAATTATTAAAAAAAAATAAACAGATCGCGGTATTTTTTTTTCTCTATTAAATTCTATTGTTAACCTCAAATTTTCTCGAGAAAATATAATGTGAACACAATTAAAATGATTCCGCAATAAATTACAGGCAGCATATCCAATGTCACGAAACAATGCCTCAACAATACGATCCCAGGTGATTATTAATACTATTTTAATCATTATTTTCAATCGTGAAAAACGCCGCGATAAAAATCTCTCGTGTTTCTTCACGCGAGCGATTAGTGCACCAATAATATTTTCCCTTTTCGCGCGCGATAAAAAAGATTGAGTTCGAGGGTTTCGAACGCTATCCCGTGAAAGATCCGTGAAAGGTTTGTCGTCGTCTCGAAAGATTGTGTCGCTGACAAAACCTCGTTGACCCATTTACTTGCAAAAATCGTGCGAATTCCGGTCGACAGGGATTTATTCCAGTTTCTTACGGTTGCCCTTCATTCTCGTATACAAGTGCGACTATTATGTTGTCGAAAAGAAACGAAACGGCCAACTAAAGAGTCCGGTGAACATCTCGCGTTTCTCCCAACAATCCTCGAGATACGAATCTTTTACCGGTGGTTTTAGCTCCGTTTGCTCGCGTATAGAAAAAAAAAAAAAAGGGTGACCCGTCGACGTTGGCGATCTCAGCCCGACAACCCCTTGAGCTTAAAGAGTAGGCGTAGACCGGTCGAGTGCAGGTGAAGGGCTGTGGAAAAACGGGGTTTTACCTTCCCAAGACGAGAAACTAGCGAATTGTATCGTCCGGCAATTTTTCGCATTCATCGTCGCAACTCAAGTGTAGCAATATATCGATATATAAATAGGAAAAATTCGGCCAAATAAATCGGACAAAACTAACCTCTATGCGGGACAAAATGAAAAATGATAAATAGAAAATCGAAGTTACTAATCGATGTTTAAAAAATTTTTATATTCGAAGAACACGAACCGCGGTATTCATTTTCGTCAAACGCAATCCCAAAAATAATGGTATTACGGTTTTTCACGAAGTTCTGAGTTAATCGGTCGAAGAGCCTCGTAAATAAAATGTTTGCCCCCGCGATCTATATTTTTTTCGAAATGTCGAAATATTTTTTTATGCATTTCACTCGGAAATAAATCGAACTTATTGTCTCTGAAATCGCGATATCGATCAAAATTTCGTGGTCTGTCCATTTTGCCCCGATGTTTCCTACGCTCATATAAATGTACGTAGAGTCGAGAAAATACGCGTGGCTTCGAAAAATGCATGCAGCTTTACCTCTTTGATCCCTTGTGAGTGAATGAAAACTCGGTAAAGATGTCTCTCCCATCTCTCTCTCTCTCTCTCTCTCTGGTTTTGAAATCGCAAAAAGGGACATCAAGCAGAGGGAACTGTGACGCGGTGAGCGCGCAAGAAAGAGATCCTTCCGAGTATACGAGAAAAATTCCCGTAGCTAAGTAGGAGCCCCCAAATCGGTGGGAATTTACGGAAGGGGTGACATGTCCATTTGCGGTTGACCGGTTGTCGAAGACGGGGAGAAAGAATTTTTGGCGAGGATCGCTAGTTTTTCGTATTTCGCCTGTTTATGGGAAATTCTTTTCATGAAACACGGAATGTTCGCCACATTTTTCGTCAATTTTTCCATTTATCTTAAGACATGTGCTGTACAGCATCATACCTATCGGTCCCTACAACTCACGTTCGTAATTTCGCGCAGATCTCTCTGTACATTTCGAAGCATTAATGCCACTGTACACAACAGCATCGGTGTCTCCTTAATTCCTTGACGACCAGTAGGGATTAGAAGAATTTCCGGCAGATAAGACGCTCTCTGTACTTCAAGCCTTTTGCCGGTTAATAATCGCGGACTACTTAGATAAATTTTAACGTGTTACGATGCAGGGACCGATGATTAATTTTTTTTTAACTGCGCTGCGTATTTCCAGCGATCTTTCGTTTTTTTCACGCCGCCGACGCTTAACCCCTTCGTGAGTGGTTAGCGAAAGATGTTAAAATACAATTATTCACGAAAAATGCACACGAAAAAATATCCGAAAATATAACAAAAAAAAATGTTTGAATAAAAAATGTATAGAAAATAATAGAATTCAGTAGAAAATTTCCAAAAAAAATTCGATCGGGAAAAAAAATCGAAAGGTCGCGAAAGGGATCGGGGAAAAAAATCGTTCTAAATCCGCAGCGCAGGAAAAAAAGATAATCCCAAATACTGAATTTGACTCGTTTTGCATCGCGCGATCGATTCGCAAGAAAGTAATGCTACTTTACGATATTCGAGAACGATGAATCATTGATATTTCACGAAGCCGAACGTACGCGTTACAATCCGCAATAAATTGAGTTGTAAAGTTTGCTCGTCATTTCTCGGTATTGCGCTGTCGACGAGCGGCGAAAAGAGAATAATTTTATCCTTTGAAAGGGGGTGTATACGTGAATACGACAAAGGAACGCGCAACCGTAGTGCATTACCGTAGAAATCGTAGTGCATGGTACGTGTACCAACAAGTAACGAACGGAGTCGTACGAAAAATTTTCGCAATGTAATCTTACGCATTGATCGTCGAGAAGAAAAGGGTTGGCTTCCAGGATGGATAATGGGGCCTTTGCTGGTCCTCTTGGCTTAGTTAAGTCCAAGTTAGGTAGGATTATCCGCCAGTGTGCCAGGTTTCGGACATCTGTCGTATTGACGGACGGTGGTCAGCCGAGCTATAGCTATAGGCTGCAACTCCAAGTGAACAACAATAGATAGAGTTCGTCGGCGAAATAGGTATATATCTATATATTAGAAACGTCGCGAAACGCATTGTTGCGCGTCCACCAAAAACTGCGAGATACGAATATCGCGTGACGACCGTACCGAGACATTGACGATTTTACTTAATAAGGGCGTTAAATACAAAAAATCATTAAAATTCTATGACGAAAAAAGCATCTAAATCGAATGAACGCGGGATTCGAGTAATGTGCGGCATTTGCTCACGGAAAAGCGTCCGATTTATCGATATCGAATTATGCATATAGTAAGAGTATTTTACTTGTAGTTTTTTTCGAATTTTAATACCGAATTAAATTTTGCGCTTTCAAAAAAATATTTTGTAGGTGCGTTTCTTTTTTTTTTTAATTCTCCTATTAAAATGTAAAACTTTCAATTGAGATTTCGATAAAATTAATTTTTTTTTGGTACCGCGAAAAAGCGAAATATTTCGAAAAATTTAACAAAGCGGACTTTTTTTGGTCGGGCGGCTAAGACTTTAGTTATGGTTTTTAAGCTATTGAAATAAAATAGAAATATCAAAAAAAAAAAATAGATCGAAAGTTGATGTCCACATGAATAATCAAGCAGGTAGTCAAATCCACCCCTTCCGCTCCCCCTAAAAAGCCATCGACAAAAGAGTTGTCCACTTCTTTGCGGATTGAAAAAAAAGAAGAAAAAAAAAAAAAGATCGTTGTCGTTGTTATACGCGCTGACCACCGACCGTGCGGGACTTTGCTCCGCAACAATGTTACTTAATAAGCTTAAGAACGCACCAGCGAGAAAGAAGATTGAGCGGCGCGCACACCCCCGGCTTTTAACCGCTGTCGCATTCGTCGAGAGACTCGGGCGGGTCTTCCGAAGATGTCAAACGTCCGTCATATTTGATATTCACCGAGTTGTGTGCTACGGACCGATGCTTTCCAACTCTGTGACTATTGGCCGCTTCTCTCCGTCTCGTTTCACGGGAGAGACCCCGTAAGATTATTTGCGAAAGAGTTTTCGCTGTTCTCGGTATATACCGTTAGCCATGAGCTCTCAAAATCGGTACGGCCCCGAAGTCCCATTTTCACATCCCTCTTCTGCCGCTGTTGACAATAGAAGAACTCGAAAAGCTTCGGATAGCAGATCTCCAGAGTACTGTACTCCACAGTAAACTCAACGAACTCATCGAACAGTGTCACTCCCATCAATGATGTCTTCTCTTCTCTTCATGAACCCGAAATATCGAGCCGATCGATCGTGAGAGCTGTTAGGTAAATTTTCGATCGACAAATACAAGTCAATCGCGTTACGCCTCAAGCGACGACGGCGCATATCGATGGAAATCTCAGTGATGCGTCGCATTAGCCTCGCGCAACGGTGATTTAGAGAATCGTTGAGTAACATTCGGTTTCATCGCTTACGAAGACTAATGTCTCGACAATCGACTTTCCATGCAACGATGTTTCGTAATTTAACTTATCATCGATTTGTTTTACACAGGTTTGGGGCAAATCAGAGGAATGGCATTGTCATTGTGGCAAATGCACAGAAGAGGTCCATACAAGAAGCACAAACCGCCGAGGCGTCCGCTCGATGGAAAACCTTTTGCTAAAGGCGTCATTCTGAAGACTCTGATTAAAAAGCCTAAGAAACCAAATTCGGCGAACAGAAAGTGCGTTCTTGTGAGGCTATCGACCGGCAAGGAAATGGTCGCTTACATACCGGGCGTTGGACACAATCTTCAAGAGCACAACATCGTTCTTTGCAGAGTCGGAAAGCTTCCCGACACTCCGGGAGTGAAGATCAAGTGCGTTCGCGGCGTTTACGATTTGCCGCATGTTATCAAACACCCACCCAAGTAGACGGACCGTTTTATTCGCTACGTATATTATTATCGGACTTAATAATCAATAAAACATAAATTAAAAACACGTAAAAGAGAGAATAGCGCGTTATTCGTTGTCATGTATCCTTATACTACGATTGTTATCGGACCTCGAAGCGCCGCTTTCGAAAATGAGCACTTCGAGCGATATATTCATTACTCGTAAGGCGCATCGTTATCGATCGTAACAATTTTCGAAATAACTTCGCAACTCGAAATTCATCGATTTCTCGCCGCGGTATTGTTACGCCGCATGGAAATTTTTCTATCGAAAATATACGGAAGAGTTACACGAAAAAAAACATTTTTATTTTTAATATCTTTAATATTTATTTGCAATATTCATTTTTTTCACAAAAATATTGGATAATCGATATCTTTTGCGTTATACTTTTTTCCATGCGGCTATAGTAAAAAAAATTTTTAATTTTGAAAAATATATTTTCCGCATTTACAATTCATAATGTAATTTTCGTAATTATCGAAATATTTTTTTTCCGAACACCGATTTAGTTGATGCAAACGATTTTTCTTTTTCCGTTACGCGGCGTAACATATATCATGAACGTAATTATTGATATTATCAACGTAACATATGTTATCAATTGAAAAAAAATATTTTGTCGAAATCAATAATTAATTTTTTAATTACAAAATGAACGAATTTTTCGGTGCCGTTTTTCGACCATCGAATTTCGGCACTCGTCGCCCTCGCATTGAATTCACCAGAAATCGCGTATATGACACACATTTCCAATTTCCAGGTCGCACACATGCATCCATCCCGAGCGCGCGGGCGTGCAACCCTTCGTTCCGTATTACCGTAGTATAATATAACGTGTACCGTTAGCTGGACCACGCGTCACAATGCATAATGCATTTTGTGCAGCGCGTCGCAGAGCTGACAATGGGCGGTGGGGACAAAAACCTTACTGATGGGTGCTCTCGGGGTGCACAAGCCCCTTCGTCTCGGGGTTATTACGGAAGGGTTGGTTCGCAGGCTCCGGTTCCTCTATTCCGCATCTGCGGATCCCTGATCCACCCACGCGACCACTGCCCATTGACCATATGACATGCTGACCAACATCCCGACGCTTCGGAAATAACGGTTCTCAGTCGAGATATAAACATTCGAATTCCATTCAATTATTCTTCAGTCGAATGCATTTTTATCGTAAATTTATGACTTTACGAATAATTCGGGAGCCGTAATCATTTTTTTTACAGGATTAAGTGATAATAGTTATAAAATTTCGGAACTTTTTGCGGTATTGTTTAGACGAGAAAATTGAGAACCTCGTAGATGACCATCAGTTCTTCGCAGGGGACGATGACGATTGCAATTCGTTGCACACGCCAGACGCTCCAAAACTCGTTCGCAACCGCATTCGCGGATACATTTTCGTGGCTATCTAAGATATATAATTATAATTGTCGATTTTCTATACATTTCTTTTCTCTGCTGCCGGTCATCGCGGTTAAATAATTACTCATTCCACGCTAAGCTCGCGGAATGACGTAAATTTTGACCGAATCAATTTTTTTCGAGGAATCTTCGCGAAGGAGTCATTGAAGCACTTTGCTACAAAAACAAGTTGCACTCTTCGGGAACGCAGTTAAAATCGTTTTGACGACACAAGGTGTGCAAATATTTGTTTATCTTTCCATCCGTTTGTGCTGAGGCTTTGGAAGATTTGACAAATATTCTGACCTCTTTTTTCCTTAGCGAAGAATTCGAATCGCCAGTTTGTTGACTAAATGAATAAATGAAATTTTACAAAAAATTTTTAACTTTTGAAAAATTATTAAAGTGGAGAATTAATAACATTTTTTTAGAAATTTGGAAAAATAACTGCAATACCGACGGAGACTTTTTGCCGATGCATCAACTAAATTTATTATTTTGAATTTAAAATGGTCATTGCTGCAAAAAAAAATGTTTAACACAAAAAAATTACTATCCCCTTCAATGATAAATAAAATAAATGAAAAAAAACACACGATTTCTTTACGAGTGCCGTGGAACGTAATGCAGAAACGGCAAATATAGGAAATTCTTGGAATGAGTATTTAAAAAATTTATTTTTACGCGTACTATCGAGTAATTGTAACTCCCAACAATGAGCTGCGAAAAAGGGATAACAATATTCGTAATCCGTACAATAATCCAGTGTCAGTCTTTTTTTTTTTTGCTAAACTCTCGCACTCCGAAGACTCACAGTCGTTAACTCATTTAAACAGTTTTCGAAGTCAGCACTCTCCCCGATTCGGAATGAAAGACGGAATGAAAAAAAAATAAGAAATGCGAAGTTAATCCGATAGCTCTATAATCGAGTTTTCCTTAATCCCGATTGTAAAATCCCTCGACTCTTTTCCCTCCAATGCTCATCGCGGCAATAAAAATCGTTCTTCTTCTCGGTTCCTTCGGGCCGCGAAGAGAACGGGGGAGAGAGTGTTCGTTTCTTCGTTTTGCCGAAACGTAAAGAAAAATTCCCCTGCGTCGCGTATCTTTTTTGTTTTTCGCCTTTTCTGTTAAAAATAAAATTGTGTACCTGGTATACGAGGATTGGTTTTATAGTTCGAACCGAAAACGAGGTGGAATAGGCAACCCACCCTCACAGCGTTGCGATGCTTGCGGGGGTACGGAAAAGTTTTCTCGGTGACTCGTTAACGGGAGAGTCGACAAGAGGTTTCTCGAATGAACCGGTTACTTTTATTACGGTTCTCCGCAACCGATCATTGAATCATATTGTCTCGCTACTGCCTGAACTAACAAACTCGCGGTAATCCCATTTTTCTTCAATTTTTTTTTTCGTTTTTTAAAATTCTCAAAATGCAAATAAATCGGAAATACGATTATAGTCACTTACCTAGTCTGTTTTTTTGTAGAGAAAAACAATGTGTTTATTCAAATAAAATATAAAAAAATATTCTATATAAGTTTGTAAAGGAATTTAATTTGTCAGTAACTAAATAAATAAATAAATAAATAAATAAATAAATAAATAAATAAATAAATAAATAATACAGTTCTCGTCTACTCGAGCGATCGCGATATTTGGTTTACAGTCGATTGAACTCAGATTTTCAGTGATCTCAATAGTGAATTCATCCAAATACAAAAAAAAAATAGTTCGGCGCCATGGAAAGAGAAGAGAAGAAATTCGAAGCGAAATGACCATTCGCCCGCGAGAATAAGCGCGTAGCTTTCGTTCGAACAAAGATAAAACCGGCAGTAGCACCGCTGCAACTCTTTACCGTAAAGCTTAGTAACCGTACACCGCGCAGCGAGGATCGCTCACTCTTTCCTTTCCTCTCTCCTTCTGCTCTCTCGTCACCAAACGTTTTTGTCATCTCTCTAACGTGAATAGCGGTTTTTCCCTTTCAACTTGACAACCCCCGTGTCTCCAAAAATCGTCCGCGCGCGCCCCGTCGATTTTTTCTCATCGCGATCGCCCTACTCGATCCGTTCTTCTTGTATACTACCTATGTAGGTGTAAACCGACCTCTGCGAAATTTGGCGCAAGCCTTTCTCACGGAATATACAAGCTTTGCCCTTAAAAATATTTCACGAAAATGTGATTTCGATAAAAATGAGAATTTCAATCGTTTTACGACGAACCAATGCAAATAATAATAATTAATATATTTTAATCATAATAATTATTGAATTTTTTTTTAATGAGTCATATAGATAATCATATCACATACAATATAATATATATAATAACATCATAAAATAATAAACATTATATTAAATTATATGTACAATTATTCAATTTTGTTCACAATTTTTTAAATACATTTCTCAACGAATTCCAATATCCATCGATCTTCGCGGTGTAAAGTTTGCTATCTTTACAGTCGCGAGAATGAAATTTTTTTTTACATTGAAGAAAAAGTCTTTAGGTGTTCAATATTCCTTAGGGAAATGTAGGCGAAGGACGGGAGCATTTAGGCCGCCAACGATTATGACGAGAGTTTCGGTGCTCACAGCGAAAGTATAAGCTCTCAGTTATACTCGAGAAAAAAAAGGATCGAATTCAGTTTTCGTTGAATACCCATAAGAAGAAGCAAAGATAGATTTCCGTGGGCGTGTTCGAGCGATCGACACATACCACAATTCGCGAGAATGAAAACGTTCCGGAATAGTTCTGCGGGTAAAGGAGTTTCTTGTGTGAAAAAAATAAAGGGGTGGTTTGGTTCCCTCGTGTCCCGTTGGTTTTCACACAGGGGCCCCGATGGGCGTGTGGGCCGGAAGTATGCAAATTTCGAAGTCTGTTGGCAAAACTTACTCGGTGGTCCGGATCGCAAGATAAATCGAAAAGTAATTACCGACCGAGAGAAGAGATCGGTTGTGCGAGAAAGCGGGAGTATCTTGTGGCTGTCCTGCGAACGTCTTAATGTCGTATCCGGTCACCGGTGCATCTTCTCTTTCACTGGGGCGCGAGGATCTTTCTTTTTTTTTTTATTTTTCGGGTTTTTTTCTGTCGAAGCACAGATCCGAAAAAGCCTTCTCGATCTATAGCTATTAGAGAGGCTAATGGACCTTTTCCCGTAGCGCATCCTGACGATTCCGCTGGACCTCCTGGTGATAGGCGACAGGACGCAGCATCACTTTCTTTTCTTCGATATTACAGTAAAATTTTCTTTCATTTATATCGCCCCCGGCGCCAAACATTTCTTCGTCACTTACATTAGGGCTTTCGAATGCACGACAGTAGACCGACGAATTATTGGAGATATTTGTTGGGTAAATATTTCGAACCTCGAGAAAAACATAACGATCTGTGTAAACCGTAAGACTAACTGTGGGAGATTATACGAGGCTAAGTTTAAAGCTTCACGTGAGAAACTCTGCACGCCTTGGAAATGAAAATTGAAAATCTTTTCGATAATTCTGCAATTCAGGTTGACGCGAAAAAAAAAACAGGAATATATATCGCGGCAAATATTTCCGAAAATCATTCATTTCTATTAAAAATCAAATTACCTCGATCGATAATATTAAATAATTCAAGTTTTTTAAATCACTTTCCGACGATTGAAAAAATTTTTTTTACAAATCTGCTAAAAAAAATCGATTCGAAAAACAACGATTTTTTCACGAAAGTTTTTACGATACGATACCTCTTCATTTTTTTTCGCTGATTGCAAAATTGTTTTTTATCGATCGCCCAGCTGAATATTTTAACGAACCTGCGTCAGAGGCAAAAAAAAATGTTTTTGACGATACTGATGGAGTTTCGTAAATATATCAGGTAGTGATTCGACAGGACGGTTCATTTCGTTTTCGAAGGAAGAAACATTGCAAACGTATTATTACAGTGCGACAACGAACAAAAACTTGGCGGCGGCGGCGGTGCACCAATTTTTGTGAACTACTACTAGGTGTCTAGCGGTCGGGAGTTTTATTGCACTCTTTTCGCTCGAGTGCGGAGGGGTAGAAGAACATTCACGTCAGTTCTCTATACCTGCAACGCGTCGATAACTTTTCATCGAATATATATGCCCTTCGATTCTTTTCAGCGAACACGCTAATCTATTGTTCTAATTGTTACGAGCGCGTCAATCGTTGGACAATTATTCGTAATCGAAAAAAAGAGAATGTATACAAAATCGTGTGTCTGTTTTCCCAATCGAATTGCGACACGAAACAATAGCTCTCGTTGCTCGTCGTTCGATAATTCGCCATTGACTCGCTTTCGTATTTTTACTGAAATTCAAAAACCTTTTCGCTGAAAATCCGTTTCATTAATGTTACTCGACCGGGAAATATTTGCAAGGCGGGCAATAAAAACTGAAATGGGGCTAAAGAGGTATACGACAGGGTATAGTAATAATCGATTATTGCTCTACGAATGAATGGACATCGAGAGCCACGATGTTGCGACTCTGTGGGCCCGCGTACTCGCAAAACTCTCGTTTTGCCGAGGGATACATCCCTCTCAGTGCGCAAAAGAAAAATTATATAGCGTTATACTATACTACCTCCGGGCAAATGATCGATTATGGCCTTCTTTTCAACTCGGAGCATCGGAAACCCGAGTTAAATCGAGTGTCAGCGGGATATGTGGCGTTCCGTTACGCGACACCGGAATTCTTAGCCACTCTGCATCGATCGATTGATTCTGAATGATTTTTCAATTGCGACTAAATATAGTCGTGAAAATGGTTGCAATTTTTTTTTGGCCGAAACTCTTGTCGATAAATCTATACAGTTGAAAATGTTTATAGTTAAAAAAAAAAAATTGTTCACAAACTTTTTCTCGTCAATATTATAAAAGATATTTTTAATTTTTTTTTTAATTTCGTAAAATTAAGAATTTTTTTTTTTTAATTAAAAAAACAAATTTTGTCTACGATGCTCCGTTTTTTAAAATAATTTCAATTAAAATAAAGTTTAACTAATATACATCGCGCACCGGCTGAATAATATAATTTTTATTTATTGGTTGCAACCTTTTCGTTTTTTATAACAGTAGAGGTATTATGCCGTTTTCAGCTTAAATACCCCCTTAATGTACAAAGTGTGAAACTCTCGTCGCATTAATTGACTCGCGTACTGGTCGAGACGCATGGGGTATGCGGTCCCCGAGTCTGATAATACGATATACGCATTCGGAACGATATCGTAACACATGCTACGGATTATTCAAGGTCGTCGTTGTATCATTGAGCCTCAAGCGATTTCTAATTCGAAGAACGCATCGTCGCGCAGTCACTCGAAGACTTACATAAGTATTAATGCATCGCGTTCTGCGGAGCTTTCAAATTCACGGTGTCTAAAGATCACAGGTTTCCGCAACCTGTAAATATCAGGGAATTTGCTAATTAAGTAAATTGAATTGAAATAATGATGTGTAATAAAGTTGTCGCGAATTATTATATGGTATTATTTTGTATATTACTTCGTTATTGTTGCAGTAAACAATTTTTTGATTTTCCAAACCTTTTTTTTTCACTAATACAATTTAAAAAAATTCGTTAAAACCACTAAATCGGCGTTTTGGAGTAACGAAATAAATATTTCATTGATTGAACGTTTAATTAACTTATTAATTAAAAAAAAATGATATGCGCGATTCAGTGAGAAATAGTTTCGTACACTTTATACCCTTTACATTGCGAAAGTTCGCGTACATTTAAGTAATATTAAAAATAGATAATCGCCAAGCGCGCTAATAAGCGTGGAGTTTCCTTGTGGCTTCGCATCTGCGACAAATTCTCGTGGACTTCGCGGTAGCGTCAGATTTTCGCCGCGAAAAAAATTGAGACGTTCCGCTCGTAGAGAAGCGTCTAAAGATCGAAAATCCACCGTGCATACACAGGATTATTATTTGCCGTTAGACGAAAAAAGGAACAGAAGTGAGAGATCGCGCGTCCGTTCGTTCGTACGGTGACGGTATCTGAGGACAGATGCAAATTCATGCGGAGGGTTGAAAAGCCCATTGGAGACGGAACCGCGAAGCGTCAGTGCGGACCGGTGTTGGTGAGTTTTGTAGCTTACGCCGAAAATTCGTATAACGGGTTGCGGTTTTTCACAACGAAAACCGTGAGGACACTACCATTGAAATGTGGGTTATGTGGCCAAAAGAGCAAAAATTTGTATACATGGGAAAAGAGGCGGACCGGAGCCGTCGTTGAATGAGATGCCAGAGTCCCAGGCTCCGCACAATAGGGATGTATGCTCTCGCACCGCCGAGTGCGTTCAGTGCGGACACTTAGATCCTTTTAGAGGAGGCCTACCGTTTGCCACCGTTCGAGAAATAAATTCTCCATGATTAGAGAACGCGACGACATAATAACGATGCTTCCTGCGTATATACGAAGTATTCGAATGAATAATGACTCAATCCTTCGACACGCGACGGTAGCGTCTTTACTTATATTTGCTGCTTTCGATTAATAATTGTTATCAAATTTTACGAAATATTTCAATATCATTAATAATATTGCAATTTCAACGTTTTTTTTTACATTTTTTTAAGAATTTTTTTTTTATTCTTATGTAAACGATCCCGCGGACTACGTGGTTAAGGGGAGGGGGTCTATCTGTTTCAGGCAAAAAATCGTATTTTTTTCTCCGCAACGAAGAATCGCATAAAAAATTGCTTATAAACTGTAAAAAAAGTATTGTTGATAATGTAAAAGTACAATAATGTTTATAAATTTTCTCTCATTTAAATAAAAATTATATTATTTTAACGAGGTATAATTATAGAAGGAATTCAATTTTTTTGTAATATAGCATCTTTCGATTTCGTCTGTTTACGGTAAAATGAAAAATTTTCGATTTTTCAAATTCATTCATGAAGATTTTTTTTACACGATAATTTTTTTCTATACGATTTTTTTATGGAAAAAAAATTGAAATCGTCTCTGATACAGTAATTTGGTTTCTCACCAGTACGATTAAAACAATCTGATTAACGAACGATACGATGCGATTTTTCGATACGATTTAAATTGACGTTGTGCATTAAAGGTTATGTATCAAAACAAACCTATAAATAAGGATCACGTAAATGGTCCATTGGCGACGAGACGCTGACAAATTTATCACCGCAAAGACATATAATAAATATGTATACTATACATATTTTGTAGGATACACGGAAAAGTCACCTTCCGCCATATGCTCTTCATTTTCCCGGAGAACAAGAACCATTAATATTATCCTTTTGGGTCCCAACGAACTACCGGGACCCCATCAGCACGCGTGCGTCTCGCCCGATCTTTGTCACTCCTTCACTCTCGTGCGTCATAGGAGAGAGTTTAACCCTTTCGCCTTGGGGGCCCCCCGTTCAACTGTGCCGCGTACGCGCGCTCCTCTCATTGTACAAGAAAATTTCGCAAATTTCACTCGACATAGGTAAACGTGAAAACGGCCTTAAGGATATTAGTATAATTTACGACGTCTTTACGCAAATTCGCGATTCTCACAGTGGGACACAGAAGCAACGAGGGAACTAAAGGGGTTTTCTCGCACAGGGTAGCAGCTTCGAGAAACGCGGCGAGCGCTTCGGTGAGATTTCAGTGAGAGGAAAGTGAGGGGGAGGGGTACGGGGTGTGCGGTCATAAATCGTCGGTGAAATGGGAAAACAATAGGGAAGCTTGAAAATATATTGCAGAAGAGCTTCTTGGTGCCCAAAGGGTTAAGACATCGTTCGTGCCGTCACAACCACCACCATCGAAAAACCACCCTTTCTCTTGCTGAGTGGTATACCCGATCGAGGCATATCTCCATTAGAATAATATAAAGTTGCAGTACCGTGTTTCTCGGCTACCGGGTCTCTCGACAAATTCGAATACTCAAATCTCGGCGAACCTCGATTCCGAGATTCGATGTTTCGAAGTTAGAAATATCGTGGACAGTGCACCGGAAGACTAAGACGAAGGATTTAGTGGGCCGAATAACTGGATTTCGGAAAAGTCCTGCGAGGCTTCTCCTCGCCGCGGGGGGTGGCCGAGACACTTGGATGGATTAATTTAGTGGGAAATCGGGATAGGAAAGCGCGACTGCGCCTATGCAAGGGACTTTTGGCACACATAACAAGCAAAAGGATCTTCGAGGACACTGCAGGACACTGCAGTTTGCCGTGTGGCGCAAGTGGGTGGAGCACTTTGTAATCTGCGGGACAAGCAAAGGGATTTAATAGTTTCTTGTCTTCCAAAGGAAGAAACACATTTTTAATAACAAAAATGCGCAGTTATTCCCTCGTGACTGAGGCTATCGAAGCTCATCGTGAAGTTTCGAACTTCGAATTGGGAAACAGTTAGAAAAGAGCAGAGAAAAACGAACCTTTTTTCCCTGCGCTATTAGAGAAAAGAAAACTCGACTCCGTTAGCGGTTTTTTTTGCTTTACGACCGTACCGTGAGTTATAAAAATTCGAGGATTATCCGTAAAGGCTTCGCGCGAGCATTGAGTACCTCTTGTTTTATCGTAAAACGAGTCAAATCGCTAAGTCGAGTAAAACTCGAAATATCGGTATTTTTATTGTATTTCTGTATATTTGGACTTAGAAATGCGGAAATAGCGGTCTTAAGGATTTAATAAATTCGAAAAATGTTTTTTTTTTTTTTAATTTCTTTTTTAATAAGACTAAGCTAAGCTAAGCTTTTATTTAACATTAACAATTACAAAATCCGTTATAATATTAATTAAAAACCCGGAAGTAATCGTTTAACGATCGAATTAGCGAATCTTTCATTGAAAAAAAAACTATCGCAAAAAATGGAGTATTGCAATAATTGCGCAATTCATCACGAGAGAGTGTTTATTAAATTTCGAGATAATCGTGCAATAATTCAAAGATTATCCTGTTTAACCCGTTTAAGCACAATTTAGCACCGGTGTCATATCTATTTGAAATCTATTTTGCAGTCACTAAAGGTACTTGTCAAGGTATTTAATTTATTTATTTTTCGATATGTGTTAACATGAAGTACCATTGCTCTTCTAAGAATACAAATAATTATTACAACTTAAACAAAATGGTATCCGGGTGTAAATTATTTCTAATCCTTCTACGTGCGAAACAGCTTTCCCGTTAGAAAATATTGTTTTTCTCAATTACTCGGATATATTTTCGTATGAAAATATGTTTAAAAAAAATCAATTTTAAATTTTTCAGACAAAAAAAATTCTTGAAATTTCGATCGAAAAAATTTGTTCTGTTTGTTTGTCATCGTAGTTAAAAAATATTGTATCATAAAGAATTTAATAATAATGATAAGCCGATCAGACTGTTTCTTACGATCGTTTCTTACGATCGTCGTTGGCACCGAAATGAAAAAAAAAAAACTTCGATCAAACTTACAATAACGAGCCGAAACACCAGCGAAATAGTTTTGGAAAATCGGTGAGTGACGGACGCGTGCCACCCCCACCATTTCTGTTTCTGGTCAGCCAGTGGTCTCCTGTAAACACGAAACAATTTCCCCCTCCACTATTTTTCCAAAATCCCTTCTCCGGCGACCGTCGCTGTCTTACAAGGGGTTGAGAGGTATATAAGCCGAAGAACCACCCCTTCTCGTCATAAACGATTTTTGCTCGCCGACTCGGACAGTTTGCCGGTCGCGCGAATACGCAGTTAGCGAAAGCGAATTTTACCGCCTGTAATCCGCGCAGTTAGTTAAGCGCAAGCGATATTCTCATATTTTCACGATACGCAGCAATTAACGCGAAGTGAAATAAACAACAATCGAGACAGAGAAGAGAGAGAGTTCGAGTTGTGTTGTGATTCAAGTGCTCCGATAGTGACCTCGGGGATTTGTTATTAGGTAAGAACGGTGTTTATTTTATTCTTGAATATTCCTTCTCATTACTTCGTCGTCAAGCAGTTTCAATAATTAATAAATTCCCTTTATTCTTCTTTATCTATATAATAATAAATAAATAAATATTGAAAATTTTTACCGATCTTTCTTGTTTCAACGAAGTGACACTCGTATCCCAAACAAAATACGAAAGTTTTTTGTTTCGAAAAATCAATTTAGTTGTACAACTACCGAAATCGATAGACTCAATTAGTAAACGCATAGAAATATAACGGAATTTTATTAGAAACTCGTAAAAGTATTTCTCGGTAATCTTTTATAAATCGAATTGCGTCTATCAACGCCGACCGAATTATACTCATCGTTTAATGGCGCGCCACGATCTCTAATCTCGTTATCGTCATGTTACAGTAAACTCGTTATCGTTCCACAAACGAATAATGGATTCCTACGCTCGTGCGTCGATGGACTCGAGTGACGAGGCGCTGGACTTCACATCGTCAACGAGAAAGGAGACGCGTCAACAAGCCACCGAGTCACCGGTTCTCGATTTGTCGTGTAAGAAACAGGAGAGTACGGAACAGACGAGCTATCAGCACGCACCGTCGTCGTGCAGCCTGAGCCCTGTGTCCTTCGAGGGACACTCGCGTTCGCCGATCATCGAAAACGCGAGTCAACATCAATTGCCGTACGTTGAACACGAGAGGAAGAGTCCCTTCGAGGGAAGAACCTTTATGGTGACACCGCCGTCGGAAACCGATTCGCCAAAGAAGCCGAAGTACGAACCGATTTACAATCAAATGAACAGCCCATCAGTTCCACCTACCGATCTCATAAATCGGTATCCACTCATACCGATCGGCCTTCCGTTGCCGGCGATAACAAACGCAATACCGGTTATGCCGATCGGCCAAACGGACGGACAAGTCATCAATCCGATTCAACTTCCGGTTTCGACGACCGTAAACTCCGCGCTACCGATTCACGAAGTTTCCAGTCCCATGGCGTCACCGGATATCGGCAAAAAAGCGCCGAGACCCTTCAAAGCGTATCCCAAAGATCCGCTATCCTTGACGATGGGAACCGCCGAACTGATGTACGATCAAAACTCGAATGAAGCCTATTCGGAGTTTCGCAAACGAATGCTCGACTCCGTACGGAGAACTAACGAGGGTACGAACATCAAAATGCGAAGAGTCACCAAGAGTCCCGGCCTACCGACCAGCACGATGGACGACAAAGACGCAGCTTACTGGGAAAGGCGAAGAAAAAACAACGAGGCCGCCAAAAGATCGAGAGACGCGAGAAGAGCGAAGGAAGACGAGATCGCGATTAGGGCGGCTTTTCTCGAGCAAGAAAACATGAAATTAAAATACGAACTCGTAGCACTGAGAAACGAGACTGCGAAACTCAGGTGTATGGTATACACGAACTGATTAATCGGTAATTATCGTTATAAGTTATTTAGAATAATCGTCGTTAGTATCCGCTATTCGTGCGTTAATTTCGATAAATTCGTCGATACGAGCCGATTGCTCCAATGCTCTGTGCTTGCAACAAGAAGGCAAAAGGATAATGTTAAATTCGGCCAATCTTCGTTTCTCCAACATTTAGAATTTTTTTTTTTTTTTTTTCGATTTTTCTCAGCGACGATCGTGCATTGTGTTCATTACGCGTTCTTCGATCGATGCTCCGCGAGGCACAACGAACATTTATTATCGGTTCTTTTTTTTCGGACGCGTTACGAGAGTTTTAATTTACTTGTTCGATGAAACAACGAAGATTTGCGCCATTTGGGCTATCGGATAGTAGCTTTGTCCAAAGTTTAGATGTTTAAGTTGTGTAATTAGTCGTTTATATAATGTATAATAATTTCGATTTGTTCGTGTGAAGTTGCGATTTAAATAGCGGCGGTTGTAAACGATTCGAAACGACGGAACGAAGATTTTCGTTCCGCGTAAGTCATAGTCAATAGACTGTAAGTGTAAATATCGTGATATCGCGAAACATTGTTCTTTTTTTTCCTTTTTTTTTTTTCATTCGTCATAAGCGAAGTTTAAGCGAATCGCGCGATCCACGATGTGGAATTTTCTCTTGTGTACATAAAAAAGACTGTTGCAATATTTAAGATATATTTATAAAAATAAAGACACATTTTTTAGTAAAAATCCTTTTATTTTTTTTATGCACCGCAATTACAAAATCGTTCAACGATATTTATCTTTTTTTTTTCTTCGATATATTATATTATTAGTATAATATAATCATTATAATTATAATTATTATTTATATACCTAAATTCATCGGTTGATATATTTACAAAACGGATTCTTTTTTTCGCATTGAAAGTTTAAATTATTCTGGAAGCGACGCAGCGAGATCCATCATCGTTTCTGATTCTAAAACGTTTCTCTCCGCCTTTTTATTTTTCGTCAATGCGCTTGAATACGTTTTCTGCGCGACTTGACGGGGTATAAAAATTAAAGCCGATTTGGTTGTCGCTGGTTGATGGGAAGGAATTTTTTTCTTATTGTCGCATGACGATATTTCGTCAGTCATCATTGTATCTTCCGCATCTTCCATGCGTGTCGATGGCACAACGGCTGATGTACTTACTGCGTGCGACAAATTGCGTGCAAACATTTTTGTTCTTTGATTTTTGTTGATATCGATGGAATTTTTTTTGGACTGAGTTTTTACGTTTTTCGTTTCTTCGACTTCCATAGCGTTTTTGGCCGCCGGCGTGAACTTTCGCCCTTCGGCATCGAAGCGAAAATTCTTTGGAAATTTGTGTGTCGTTACGCAGTGATCACGTCTCTCAGCGGGACTTGAAAACTTTTTGTCGCATTCGGAAACATAGCATTGGTACTGTAAAAAAAATGACAAATTTTACATGAAGTCGCAAAACATCGAAAGTGTCGATAACTTACCATCGGTTGTTTCTCTGCGAGTACGAGAAAAAAATTATCGTGCGTCTCCTGTATGTGAATTTCCAATAATCGCGCGTTTGGCCTGATTTTCTTGCATTCCTGACAGACGTAACGATGCGAGCCGTTGTAGTGTATTTCGAAATCGATGAGGTTATGAAAGCGCGCTTTGCAACCGAATACATTGCAGGGAAATTCTCCCATTCTGAAAAAACGTTTAATAAAAAACATCGAATCATCTCACGACGAATGATCGTTAATATCAACAGTGAAGGTTAAACGTGATTTATGCATTGAAAAACGTTAAAATGTGTCACTGATGCGCTTGAAAAAATCTACGAGAAAACAAAACGAGTACTGACACTTCGTGGCACAATTCTTCGTCGTCCTCGACGGTGACGCCGGTTCTTTGAAAAACTTTGCAGGCCTCATGAGATTCGCGAAAAAACGGATCGTCGAGAATTCTACGACCGACGCCAATTTCTTTTAGGATGGCATCGATACTTTCTAAGTCCGAGTTATCCATGAAAACTTTTTGCGACGTTCGCCTTTACAACAGTTGAATAAAAATTCGTTTGTTTCTTTCTTGGCGCGATTTTACGATGCGAGAGGACTCGAGAAGTACTCAGAGAATTTTGTTGTATTTACTAGATTGCGGCGGCGTTTGTTCGTGAACGAAAACGGGTTGCTATCAAGTCGCCGAAAAATCAACGCCACCTATGACCAAAACGCGTAAACGCGATGTATTCCCATGTAAAAACGCGCACGTATTCAAACGACAAGTAGTATCCTACAAAAATAAATAGCTCACTCCAGAAAAGGCGTTCATATTTTGGCCATTGCATACAACGGCGTGGAATAGAATATGCAAAAGTACTCCTGGATACAATAAAGACTTTTTCAATACCACTCAGGTCTCCCTGTTTTAGTCGAAAGTAACCTTGAACGCCTCTGTCATTACCATTCGCAGCTGTCGGAGAAGATAAAATACCGACGGCGCAACGGAAGACTGTCGGTAATGTAAAAATCTGATTTTCCGAGGCTGCAACTAATAATCGGAAGATGTCACTGTGCCTAAATGTCGCCAAAGTAAAGTCTGGCTGGATCGGATTCCAAGGCTGTGCCTATCGGCTTCTCGCCGCCGCGTTGAACCGACGTACTTTGCTATTTCTTTCCCGTAATCGCTCTCCAAATATATTCTTATTGTACGTCCAGTTTCTCACAAAAACGTGATGTTGATTTTATTGACAATACATCGAGTAATCGTATATATATATATTTATTCTATTGAACGTTCGTACATTAGTCGAGCAATAAACGAGACTTTAAATTATCGAGTATCTCCGTCATCTTCGTCTCCAATTCATTGCGTCGTTCTACTTCTTTCCTTTTATCCTGCAACACAAGATTTCACAATTCCGTTTATCTTACACGAATGAATTTTTTTTTTATTTACAAAGACAATTGTCGGAGAACGTGATATAACGAAGAATCGAAAAGAAATGAATGGATCCCAATAAATCATACATGATTCGTTTATTCGTACAAAATAAATAAAGCCATTGAACATAATAACTGCGTGTAACATATATTTCGTTGAACTTTAATCGTATACTGTAAAAAAAATTCTGTAAATTTAATGTACCGGTACTGGAAGTTTTCATGCACGAACAGGTACATTAAATTTAATGTCGAATAGTGATTGAAAATAAGTCTACTTTTCCAGTGAAATTAAAGTAAATTATGGGATGTAGAAGACTTTTATAGTTAAATTAAAGTAAATCATTAAAATTAAAGTATCAACTATAGTTTTTAATACATCATACATTTTTTTCATCATAATCGTAAATTAAATGCAACCGTTTATGCATAAAAACATTCACTACCAGTACATTATATATTTAGAAATTTCTTTTTTTACAGTGCATACATTTTATTTATAATATGCGCGTGAATCCTACGTGCTGCACAGGACCGTTCGGACTTAATTGTTTTTGTTCCGTAACCTTCAGCGTCACTACTTTATTTCTGTATTCATTGACCTTAACTTGCTCGGTATCGGTTTCCGGTTCCGCCGAAAATTTCGTCAGAACAACGTCCCCTTCGTAATTCGGTACGTGCGGAACTATGAGAAGACCGTCCAATACTTGTTCGCCGCTCGAGGATGGAGTCATTGATTGCGCTATCTCGCGCTCGTTAGACGTTTGCAGTCCGCGGTCCCCTGGTAGGGTGTAATCGTCTCGACTCAAGTCAAAGAACTCGTGAGCGCTCTCAGGATCGTCGAATTCTTTTGAATGCGACGTGTGGGATATTTCTTTATCTCGCCTATCGTAAAGATTTTCGTCTCTGCTGTGTATTTTTTTGCCTTCGCTATCGCGCAATCCTTCAGATTTATATCGGTCCGTTTCAGAATACTCTTTGGAATCGTGAGGCTGATATATTCGCAAACGTATCGGCGGAACGTAATCTCGCGATTTAGGTATCTCAGAATCCTCGTGGTTATCGTAACGTGATGGCTGTGATGACGTTCGATCGTCCGACTCGGTTTGCATTACTTGAGACCCCTGGCGGCGTTTTTCAAGGTCATCGTTGTTTTTCGGGTTTTTCTTCGATTCCGATTGCGGGCGTCTTCGAGTTTGGTCACTGGAACGAGACCCGGAAGGTTTAGAACTCGGCGATGTTTCGATCGAAGGTGACTCGTTGGTTGGCGACACATCCATGTCACGAGAACGACCTCTCGTACGATCGGTAACTCGCGTTTTTTTAACTTTACGAGTATCGTAATTCGGGAATACATCGAAGCCTTTAGAATAAGGTCTGGACGGACCGAAAGTTGGTAACTCGACGGTCGAAGGTGACTCGTTGGTTGGCGACACGTCCATGTCACGGGAGCGACCTCTCGTGCGATCGGTAACTCGCGTTTTTTTAACTTTACGATTTCCGTAACTCGGTGATCGATTCGAGGATCGAGAATAACCTCGAGTCGGACCGGAAGCTCGTGAGTCGTCGGTCGTCCGCGTTTCGGAAGTCGGCGTTACATCCGAACCGCGTGGAGAATCGCCGATCGGTCCGGTACTCTCAAATTCCAAAATCCCTGGCGTCTCGTAAGTCGGCTCGATGTCTTCGTCCCGAATTTTCGACGAATACTTCATTTTTGGCAGTCTAATGATTTTCGCTCTTTCCGTACTGTCGAAAGTGTGATCGAAGGGCGCCGGCCAAGCCTGTATTTCCTTACTCTCCCCCTCGTGAAGCTTTCTACCGGTCAGCCTTTCCGGTAAGCCGATGTCAGGTCTAGTGCTTTTGTGAATCTTCCGCTCGGCCGACGATCGATCTTCTTGTTCCTTATAATCCCTTTGTTTCTCATAGATCGGCGATCGATTCTCGTGTTTCTCATAATTCGGCGATCGGTCGCCTTGTTTATCATAATTCGGCGATCGACCCTCCTCTTTCTCATAAATCGGCAATCGACCCTCTTTTTTCTCGTAAATCGGCTGTTGTTCTCCTTGTTTTTCATAAATAGGGAATTGATCTTCTTGTTTCTTATAACTCGGCGATCGACCCTCTTGTTTCTCATAACTCGGCGATCGAGCATCTTGTTCATCATAACTCGGCGATCGACCCTCTTGTTTATCATAAATCGGCGATCGCGCGGTATCCTCGTTCGAGTAGTCTACCACACGATCGTCTTGTTGCTTATAATTCGGGGGTGAATTATTGTCTGCTGTCGGGTTATTTGTTCCGCGATCGTTTTCTTCCGAATAATTTTTCGATCGACCGATTTCGTCATTGTAGTGACTTAACCGGCGATCGTCTTGTTCTGAATAATTCTTCGACGGACGACTACCTTTTTCCGAATTATTTTCATCGCGATCTTTATGTTCCGAATAATTATTCGATGGACCGGTATTTTCATTTGAATTATTTGCTTCACGATATCCTTGTTGTGAATAATTTTTCGTCGAGCCGTTATGTCCTTCCGAATTATTTGCTTTACGATTTTCTTGTTGCGAATAATTTTTCGACGGACCATTATTTTTGAAATCATTTGCTTCACGATGATCATGTTCATCTTTTCCCACATGACGATTTCTTGGCTTTTCGATACTCTCTCGACCCTTGTGGGAGGACAAAATTTTGTTTGCGGTTTTCAGCAGTTCTTCCGACTCGTACATCATTTGAATCGGTTTCAAGTACGGACGCTGAACGATATACCCATAACTGTCGAGTCCGCCAGAATTAAGTCTTAGATTCGATCTGACGTTGGGTCGCTTGAACAACTCCTTCGATCCTGACTCGTCCTGCCGGTTTGCCTTACTTCCGTATTGATGATACGATAAAATTTGATCAGCGGTTCTTTCCAACTTCTTCGGCTCGTAGGCGACTTGTATCGGTCTGAAGTATGGACTGTACTTGATGAAGTCGAAGCCCTTGAATGGCAATGGATGTTTAACCGCGAAATCTTCGAATTTCTTCAAATCTTTCGACACATCGACCGATTCGTAATCGTTCGAGGGGCTCATTTTTTTGTCTTCGTCGGACTCGCCACTTGTGTCCGTGACGTTCGTTTTTCGCGTTTCTGCGAGGGCGTTTATTGCCGTGTATGCCGTTATGGTTGGTTCCGCCATTTCTCCCGCTTCGTATTCGTATGGGGATATCGGACCTTTCTTCCGTACCGTTCGTCTTACGTATTGCCTTACCTCCTCTTCGTCGGTTTTCTTGTACATTCTCGGATTGGCTCTGTCGCGCTGTACTCCCTGTTCTTCATCGACGTTATTGTATGTTCTCGGTTTGTCCGAGTATCGCTTCACTTCTTCTACATCTTTGTTCTTGTAGCTTCTCGGCTTGTCTAGATAATGCTTCACTTCCTCTTCATTCCTATTCTTAGAAATTCTCGACTCATCTCCATAGTGTTTCACTGGTTCTTCATCATCCTCGTTCTTCAAGGTTCTCGTCTTGCCACCGTACTGTCTCTCGGACGTCTCCTCATCATCTTCTTTCTTGGACGTCTTTTGTGCTTTCACTGAACTATACTCCGTTTTCGTTGGTTTTACTCTTCCGTCGAACTCTTCTTCTTCGGATTCTTCCTTCAAAATCTTCTGTTCGCTTGTTTTTTCGTCTTCGAGATCGTATTCCTCGTACCTGGCGCCTGCCGGGGGAGCGTATTCCTGTCTGATTCTCGCGAAAGGATCACCGTCGAGGCTCCGCACTGCCTGATGATTTTGCCACCAAGCATCCCTCTCTCGCGCTCCTTGAATGTTCGGAATTTTTCTCGAGTCAAAGAGTCCCGTCTCGGGGTCTTTGTAACGCTGAAAATAGTCCGCAACACTGTCGTCGACTCGTCCGCCCTGTTCGAGGCTCTCGCCGTAACTGTTGCGCAATCCTCCGTGCACCGCGAACGGATCGTCGAAAACCCTTATGGGCAATCGGTTACTGAACGGCTTGGACAAAGGTGGAATCTTCTTTGGCGCGAAATCATAGGGCTCTTTGTATCGGTTGTTGTCACTCTTCAAGTGTCCGTGATTTTCATTATCGTGGGTATTTTTTAATATCGGTACACGAGGGTTCTGGTATCGTTTGTACTCGTCATCAATGTTTTCATCGTCGCTCTCGTATCCGCTTGAAGTGCTCCCGCGATCGTCGTCCTCCTGGGATTCTTCCGGTTTTTTCGTGTATTTGTCTGATTCACGTGAATCTTCTTCCTCTTCTTTGGAACTATTTTTCTTATAGTCTTCGTCACTGTTCTTATCCTCGTTTTCATAATTATTATTTTTATCATCTTCTTCGTCGTTATTCTTCTTATTGCCTTCGCGCTGGTCTTCTTCAATGGATTCGTTCGTTTCTTCACTCTCCGGTTGTTTCTTTCTGGTATCTTCCCTCTCGCGTTCGGGTATCTCTTCTTCACGATATTTGTTCTGCTGTTCGTTATCCGCGTGCTCTTCGGAGCTTTCGTCGTTATCCTCGCGATATTTGTTTCTCTCGGCTTCCTCCCTCTCGCGCTGTTTCTGTTGCCACTGCGGAACGTCGATGTACGTGTCGCGATCGGCATCCAATCTCGGAGGATCTTTTTTTACATTTCTCTCGTCGCTTATCTCTTTACTCTCGCCATCGTAGCTTTCACTGCTTTCCTGATTCACTTGCGTGATCTCCTTTTGATTGACTATCCTCGGCGCCGTTGCCGGAAGTGGCGATCCCAGATTCGGCGCGAGAGGCAGAGGGATCGGTACGAAGTACGGCGTCAGGAGCGCCGGTTTTGTCAGCGAGGGTTTCTGTTGCGGTCGCGGCGGTGATGGCGGCAGTGGCGCCGGGGGCGGCGGGGGCGGCGATGCCGATGGCGATGCCGGTGGCGGAGCTGCGGTAGTCGTCGCATTGCCATGGAAAATTTGTTCATACTGTTGAAGATGACCCAAAAGATTGCTAGTGTTGCCGAAATTAACTACACCCGTGATTCTCAGGGTTTCTCGTTGCCGAGGGGTCATCGTCGGTTTCGCTGGTTTGAGCGTTGATACCGTCGGCGCCTGAGGCTTTTGCGGTGGAGCTACCGATGTCGGATTTCCAAGTGTCGCGTACGCGATCGGCGACGTCTTATAACCGAGCGCCTGGACCAGACCCTGAAGAATCACTCCCAGACCCCTTTTGTCTCGCGGAGTTTCTGTGCTCGTCGATTCATCGAGGTCATCGATCGTCGAGAGCTCTTCGGTTCTCGATTTCGTATCATCTTCGCCGATTTTATCCACGGTGCCGATTCGATCGGGTCTCGCGTATGACAAAGCAAACAATATTATAACGATCGCGCACAACGAACTGTTAGGCACCATAGTTGGAAAACTTTGAACCGATTTTTACCGATTTATTTCACTGTCGTTGATCGAGGCGACACATTCTTTTTTTGCGATACCTCGGATAACGTTTAACCGTATTTCGGACTATTGGATACGATGGAACTTTCGCTCGAGTTGTTTTTAGGTAGAGAATCGCGAACCGACTGGTCAACGTCGCGATCGTTCAGGTGACAATACAACAATGGCCACTCAGTGGCGGGGATTAATTTTTGCATAACGGCCTCGGCAAAGCCGATAGAATTGTAGAAAGAAACCGAGAGTCGCGAGACGCGGGAGAGTTTCACTTCGATTGCACGACGAGACGGAATTCTAACCCACCCGCTCATTTGAGGGAAGCGAACCGCGAAGTCCGAGGCTCTTGGGGACACTTGACGCTGAGGAAGAAAAATATATTTCACTATACCATCCAGCGACAGTTTTGTGATCGTCGATGTTGCGGTGATAAAACGTGACTTACCCGCTGGTCAGCGGATTTGTCATTTTTGCCGCGGCTCCGAACGCCGATCGTTAACCAGCAACGATCGGAACGAAAAAAAAAAAAAAAAATGAAAAAAAAAACGAAATTGCGCAATTACAAACCGCACAAATTCTTCATGGCATTCGGAACAAAACGTTAACCCGTTTATCTCCTCGACTTTCTTTCATCACACGACATTACGTTTGATAAAAATATATAAATGATCATTTCCGGAAGCTCACCGATCTCGCAGCCGTGCAATATAGTTTTTACGAATAGTTATTGGTGGATTTTGATTGAATAATGAGAAAGGAAAAGCGATGATTAACGGTGCATAACAGTGTTTCCATTTCAACGAGGAGCCCTGATGAACGAGTCTGCGAGGGGAAAGAGAGGGACAGACCGCAGAAATTTCTATAATCAAATCGTTCATTCGCCTACAGAAGAAGTACGGAACTTCTTACGTTTTTTTTTTTTTTTTGTTGATTAATCGATCGTGTCACCTCGAGGCGGCACATAAAAGGTTCGTTGACACCGTTTCGTCGCTACCGCGATCAATGGCGTGACTTCTTCGACAATCGGTTATCTAAGTTCGATTACCATAGCGTCAAAGACGAATCGAATCTTAATAGAAAATAAATATGATTTTCGTTCCAAACAACGAATAACTTGACGATTGATTTGTACAGAAAAAAAATTGTACGGTTCATCGCATTTTTTTATGGAGAAACTCATTTGTTTTCTTGGGATTTTATTTCTCCGCGTTGAGAAATCTAAAAAAATATATTACGAAAAAAAATCACGATTTTTTTTTTATGTATCGGCGTTAAAAAGCGCGCTAAGGCTATTACAAGTGCACTTTAGGGCATTGCTCTTTCGCCGAAAATACAGAAGTTGTACCAAGTTTGCAACTTTTGTAAAATCTTTGTTCCTTCTACTGAGGAAATGTTGTTTTTGGTAAAAAAAAAATTATTAAAATATTATGTAATAATGCAACGACGACTTTTGCGGACTTATAATAAATTATCAAATAAATGAACAAATAATTATTTTTTAAATAAAATTTCAAGTTAAGAGGCAATAATAACGGTAAGTTTTTCTTATTAATTGATAATAATAATATTAATATTTAATTATTCAATTTTTTTCGTTACTTATATTATAGATAATTTTTGGAAAAGTAGCGACTTTTCGTATTTTTAAGTCGATCGTCATTTGCGGGGGAAAATTAATGAGAATTATAAACATTAACAGTTCAGTAGACAAAATTTCAAAACGGTAAAAAAAAACGCGAAAAAACGTTAATAGTATATTCCATGGGGTTTCAAAACGACGAAAAAAGTCTGACAAACAAGATAAAGACGTTTTTGCAATTTGTTCTAAAAAACGTTATACTCTATTAGACTCTACTAGTTTCGATGTATTTCTCCGTACCGCATTCGACTCTTAAACCAAACTTAAACCAAACATTGGTAAACACAATTAAAAAAAAGATTTTTTTTTGATTCCGGCGCAACGCAAGTTCCTCATGAATGCTTTCCCTTTCAGCCTTGAGCGGCTCATGATTAGTTTTCCGGGTGTTTAATCCATAGACAAATAAACGAAAAAACTTTACATGGATATACCCTTTCGGTCTTCCGCAAGTTTTTTTTTGTTCTTGATACGAATCAACGATGAGATTCACGGATGAAACGAACAATGTTTCACTGTAATAATACCCGGTTTATCGCGAGAGTGAGAATCGCTCTGTAAAGACGCGGATACACATTTGTAAGTGTGCCAAACCTGGCTGTGTCGCTTGCACTGCCCGGTAGCGTGAAAGTACGTACCATTGGGAAGCCGCGAAGCCGATCGTAGCCCCGCGGCGATCAATTTCCTAGTCTGGCTCGCGAGATAGTAAGCAGAACACGGAGCAACGGCAAGCGCGAGGGGTGTGACAAAAAAACGGTCGCGTGTAAGTTTTCCCAATGCCTCTGTGGAAAGAAGGATCCGCTTCTGATCTCAATGTTGTCTCGGACTCGGCCGATTGCGTAATCGAATTTCATCGAGAGACAAATCGGCATGCGGGAGATACTATTCGCCGAAATCAAAAAGACGCGTGCCTTCGTCCGTAGCACAACACGACACGGTTCGCGCGTCTGTAATTACGTGAGAGAATCGATTCCTCGATCTATTCCATAAATCCCTGACGGATCGACCGGTTTTCAAATCAATGGATTCCCATAGTGAGAAGAATGATAATTTGATTACATAATTACTCTTATTACCTTTTTTCGTAATAAATAAAAAGCATTCGAAGATTTCTTGTTCTTATAAAGAGACTAAATTGTCAGCCGGTTGCAGGGCGTGACGATTTCACGTAAATTTTTTCCGAAAAATGTAATTCACTCGTCGATTTTCTTATTTTAAGAATATGTTTTGCAAACACTTTGTCGGACTTTACGAGATAATAGTAATTGATGAAAAGCGCGTTACCATAGTCCGAATCTGCAAAAGTGGAAAAGAAGGCGCGATCGACATAAGTCCTCGTCGCGTCAACTACGATCGTTACGAATCGCTTCGCGGTAACTTGCTCGTGCCTTCGCCGCACCGTCGCCGATAAATCGATCAAACTTCCTCGTTCGGGTCTCTTTGTCAAGAAACGAGAAAGTAGGAAATCGGCCTCTCGGACGAGAATATCGTACGAACAGAGGCTTCAATCCGCGAGAGATTTTTCAACGTGTGCATTCTTGATGATTAACTGCCGCCCCGGGGACCGGAAGTATAAACTCGACCAAGAAATTGCCCATCCAATTAAAAAGGAATTGATTAGAAAATATAATAAAAGAGATGCCGTTGACATTCTCGCGTTATTTTTTATATTCATTTTTTCATAGTGCAATAATAATAAAAAAATCCCTATACATTTATTTATATATTTTTTAATTTGATTTTATTATTTTTTTACATATTTTATTTACTTATTTTCATTAATTAATTGTCCATTTTCGAGATCTGAAGAGTTTCAATTATACGGTTGAAAATTGTAAAAACACCATCGACTCGTTTATCGTCGATGTATACGAAACCGCATCTGGTTGTTACGTAGAAGATTCTGTAGATGGGAGTGGCAATCGTTGACGACTTGTCAACCGGGATTCTGGTAGTTATACCAGTCATCTAATAGTGTAAAACGTGTATCTAACGTTCGGGCGTTGTGTGGCGCGCGTGTGATGCTGGATCTTGAATTTACCATAACTTGGAACCTCGAGAATGAGAGTTGCATGGACAACAAACCCGGTATAAAAGAAGTGTCAACAGCCACGACAGTCATCAGTGTCTGATGTGTAGTGATCAAGAGTCAGTATGAAGTTACTGGTAAGAAAAACCCCGAAGGATCAAACGATTTGGATATTCGTGTTTTTTTTTTTTTGAAAATTAATCAAAATGATCGGAAATTATTTTTTTGGTCGACGCAGTGAAAAATATTAATTGTACTCATTGCAGTTGTTACTCTCGATAGCCACACTGGCATTATGTCAGGAGGCTTACGAGGTTCACAAAGGTGAGGAATCGAACGATGTGCCACAAGGTACGACGGTTCTGCAGGTAGAACCGGAACCGGAAGTGCAGTCCAGCGATAAGAAACTCGCGAAAAGAAGTCACGGATGGTACGGACACGGATGGGGAGGATGGGGATGGGGTCATGGGTGGCCGATGTGAGTCAATTTTTACTCTATTTTTGGAACACATTTCATTTTTTTTCGTGATGTTTTTTCGATATATAATTTTATGTATAATTTATGGTATTTATAGTAATACGGTTTTTTTTAATACTTCGGAGAATCGTCTGCAAACGTAAATTTAAAAACTCTTTGAAGTTACAATTTTCATGAGTGTAAAATCTTTACCGATCGGAATTCGGTTTTTCGCACAGAAACAGAATTTTTTATTAAAAGTGGATAAAAAATTTCGATGAAATAAAAAAAAAATACAAATCGAATTTTCAAAAAGTAAATTGCAGTTGATTTTTTTGTTTTTTTTTTCAAGTTTGACGTAAATTAAAAACAAAATTTTCTAAGCAATTTTCCTGTTTTTGCCCTATGCTCATTTTGCCCCGCGCTCCTCCATGTTCCGTAATATTCAGGCGCCGAATTTGATGGATAGTTTGCACGCGTTACCCGTTTAAAAACATCAGCCGATTCAATTCGCCGCGATGTGACTTTTGCGGGATTTTTGAGAAGCTTAACGACGAAGGGTTACTGAAAAAGCTGTCGATATTGTAGATATAGTGGTTGGAGTCACGGACACGGTCACGGACACGGATGGGGTGGTGGATGGGGAGGCCACGGATGGTACGGTGGTTGGTACCCCGGATGGCCATGGTATGGAAGCCACGGTTGGCATGGAGGACACGGGGGTTGGCACGGTGGACACGGGGGTTGGCACGGCAAATGGTAAAAGCGTTCGGCGCCTCGATGCGGTGCTAAGGGTGATCTCTACCCTTATCCCGCGTAGCCAACCCCTATTTCGGAGTCCGCGATCCCTCGTACCGACCAAACGTAAATGTTCCGTCGCTGCAAAGCCGGCGATTTCGTTACCAGCCATCGGTCACGGGATATGCATCGATAGTCGTAGTTTGCTCTCCAAAAACCAGGGTGCAACGGAATTTCGTAGTAAACCCGAGTAAAAAAAAAAATTTGCAACGATCAGAAGAGAACTTCTCAACGAAGCTGATTCCGAGGCTGAGCACGACTTTCAAATTAATTTCACTCAAAAAACGATCGGTCGTATAATTTTTTTTAATAACGCCACTTTTTCTATTTTTTTTTTTTTAATCTTTAAGATAATGTTTATCGCGACAAGCATTTTTCAATGCGACGAAATATGTATCATACGAAATAAATAAAAAATTGCGTGAAATTGACATTAGAAATTTGTCGAATATAATTTACCTTTAATCGTTTTGCTATATAAGCGCTCAGGATGTCCTCGCATGTCGTTAAATTTCTATCCGTCTCCTTAGATCAATAAACATTATTATTATTTCAACACCTACTCTCCAATGATATTCACACGCGTTTACCTCGAACGAAACCTACTCTGAGAATATTCGTAAGATTTACGATTTTTTCCAATTTGGCACGATCGCGATCGGTCAATTCCGTAACATTCGCCACCGCGTCACTCGAATTATTCGGCAACATTTGTCGTTTGATTAAAACAACCTGAGAATATAAGTTAAAAAAAAAGATTCGTTTCTCGTCACGTGCGGCTCCCGACGCAATGAAATCTATACCTGTGTCGTATCGTCTCTAACTCCGTTGTCCCGGGATACCCCGAGTTCATCATAGAAACGCGAAGCCCACTTGTGTTACAGGTTTCTTCGATGTCGACAAGTTACTCATGGGGGGTAAGTTTATCGGCTTCGTTGTTGCCTCGATAACGAAAATGCGAATAATCGTTTCCGCAAAGATAAGCCGGAATACGCAGGATAAATTGGTTTGAAGCGTTCGTTCCCCCTTTTTACTGCGTTCATTTAACGCCGATTCGATATAATAGCCGCTGGACAAGAATGAAATTTCGCGAGGGGATGCGCGAGAGAAGTCAATAGGGGTTAACCGTGAGCACATCTTTCGGTTCGAACCGCAGATCGTTCTAAACGAGCGGACATTGGTCATTGTGCGGCTGTTGTGACTTCGCTTCAACAGCATCCCATTGTTGATGGACCAGTTTTCTTTCGAAGGGTCTATAAGCGATTCGAGGATCGCAATGGGTCATCGTCGGCACGAGTCCGGTCACGAGAGGCCTCAGCTTCCGTGACGGGGACAGCGAACTCGTTCAGCGAAGAAAACAGGTTTATTCCCCCAATCTTATTCCTCGTGGCATTCGGCCTCTCGCTGGACCCGACACGCGCCCCGTTGATGGCAACGGTGAGAAATGGATCGCGCTCCAGATCAGGTGGTAACTGGGTCCAGAGGTGGATTCATCCCTCTCGAAACTATCCCCAGGGAATACGAAGCGTAAAGATACAAAACGGGAGCGGATCAGGTGAAGTAAACTGGTCCATCGAAACTGAGATTTCGCACCCTTATTTTTTTACTGATGGTCATTCGACGGTGTGCACTGCAGCTAACGCGGTTCAAAGTTCAGAGCGCGTTAGGGAGAACAGTAAACGGATCACAAGCCATTTAAAGTGGATCAGCTTCGCAAGGTGTTCACATTGAAGAAAAAAAAAAAAAAACATGAGATGACGATCTAATAATTAGTTGAGAAAACTGACACCGTAAAAAAATTGTAAATTAAATGGAGAATAGAGATGAAAAAGGTATGAGGTATCTCTGCAGTGAAATGAAAATAAATTACGAGATTTAAAGTACTTTTATCGTAAAAATAAAGTAAATTATTAAAAGTAAAATATCGAAAACCGTTATTAACATACGGAACATTAAGATTCCATTATAATTTTACATCAATTTACTTTATCAGTTTATGCATAAAAATGTTCATTACCAATACATTAATTTTTTAGAATTTTATATTATTTATTAAACACTGAAACTGTTACTTCCGATATTGAAAAATGTGTGCATTAACCGTGTGAAAGATTTCAAACGAATGTGTGTTGAAATTTCAAACATTTTTAAATTTACTGTACTAATCGTACATATCGATACTCTCGCGCTCTACTTTACCTATAGCAACGATCTTTTTTGCAAATTTTCGATTTATTTTCGCGATGAGTTGTACCGAATATTCGTTCATATTTCCTAATTAAGTGATACGAACGATAGATCATCAGCGTAGGGGTTAATAATTATTACCAACTTTATTGACCGCGAAGCCTCCACGCATCTCGGAAGGGTTAATAATTAACGAGACACCTGTTACCCAAGATCGTCGCGTGAGCATAGGAGCAGCGCTCTCCGTTCTTCCGATGCCGAGCGCGTTTCGTCAACCCGTGGAAATTAAACGTATATATTCTTCCGAGTTTCTTGCATTACGGAACACAAAAAAGCGCTATTATTTTTTTCGTTCTTTCTTAAAAGAATGGACCCTATGAGTTTTATACTGTCGTTTGTTTATCGCACGTGAAGTATGCACCGGTAAATCGCCGAAGAAAGACGAAAAGTGGAAGAAGAATAACGAGTGAGAACTACGAAAGAAAAAAAAAAAATACGAGAGGAGAGACGAGAAAGAACGATTGAAATCGGGTACTCAATCAAAGGGAGAAGAAAACAAAGGTTGGCTTGACGTGTGTGTCACACGAGACGCCGGAACCGGCCCACATTGGCCACTTCTTTCACCCGTCCATCATTCGCTTAGCCTTGTAAAGAGGACATTTTTTTTCACAGACGACAGAGGAGAGGACATTTGCGTCGCGGCGGGCACAGGCCCTACGCATACATACGACTCTTTCGTAATCGTCTCGGTGCGTGTCGTATACGTTCTCTCGCGTGTTTTGGGGATTCGCATATGGGGTTCCACGGTCCTCGTTGAGACATAAAGGGAGGCAAAGCTGAAGGGAGCCTTCGAGGAGCACGAGCTGCAGGAACGAGAAAATAGAGAAAGAACGGAGTCTGCAGCGTGCCTACTGCGAAACTCATATCCAACAACTACCTGTTATATTGCGAGTATATTTAGGGAATCAAAGCGATACTTTTTTTGCTCGTCGTACCTTTGACTTTTCTCGAAAAGTATGGAGTTACCGCGCGGAAAGAATTTCTTTTTTTTTTTTTTCGCGATGTATGGAGTTTCGTATACCACTATACTCTGTAGGGTTAACGAACAATACCGTAATGAATTTTTGACCATATTACGCGCGGTTATCGACTGTTCGAAAGTATCCTTATCGAGGCCTCGGGATCGTGTCTATGGAAGGATAAAATGTAAAGACACTGAGACGCACCTTTACGGGCGAACAGAGTCATGAAAGCAGGACTATCGAAAGGTAGCTATATAGGGGTCTCGTAGAGGGGTGATAGTCGAGTCTTAGAGTGCCGCGAAGGCAGCGGGTATCGGTATAACGAGGAAAGAAGAAAGAGATACCTTACTCGCCGGTGGAAAAATCCCCCCGCCGGTGAAACTAGTATTACCGGAACACCCCATATAGGCCGGTAGCGGGCGCGAGAGCGCGAGGGCGTATTTGTTTTACTGCCTGGTTCCCGGCATTGGTTGGGAACGTGCTCTGCATTCTTGAAATCGTGTACCACCCTTCTTGTTACGGGGGGCCCCACCCTCCTCCCCCGAACCCCTCTCCCTCGCCGAATAGCGCCGTCACACATAGACGCGTTCACAAATACACCTCTTCGAAAATGGCACACCGTGACACTCTCGGTATGACTGTCTTGTATTACGATATCCAGGATTCGAGTCTATATTCTAGTTTCGAGTGTGCGAGGTGAGCCAAACCCTCATCCGGTAAATCTTCGCTCTTTCGCCCCCTCTTTCCCTTCCCTTTCTCTCTCGTTGCCGCTGATCATAAAAATTCTTAACTCCTCTAATGGCACCTTTATACCCGCACGATTTTCACATTCGGAATAACTCCATTCGTGATTTTTCCATGTTCTAAGCCTTCGAGAGCCATATTTCAGTCCTCAGCATATATATAGTTATTACAGTGCGCGACGAGCGCGCGCGCGCGCGTGCGATGAAGAAAAATGATGAGGAAAAAAAAACGTTGAATACCCGTCGATCAATCTTAATTGTGCCGTGGAAACGACAAAAAATAATGACGATGTTGATTTGGCCCAACGAAATCGAATCTACGTGTGTAATGATGCTTTTATTTGCTTCTCGCCAATTTGGCTCGATATAATTTTTGTTTTTTTTTTTTTTTTTTTTTCATATTTCGAAGTTCCCAATTTATAGCGCCGGGAAACTGAAAATAATTGACTCGTTTTCGGCGTAAATTAAAATGAGTATTGCGCTCTCTGCTTAATGTGCGATATAGCATAATCGCGCATAGCTGCACCCATAGATTACAGTGTTATTATGTTTTTTATGTGAAACGAAAAAGTTGCCGAATACGCCTTCTTCGTTGAGTCTCGACTACATAAAACGTACGAGTCCGGCAAGTCTCAGTGGGAACATAGAGAGGACTCCGGTGACTTTTGCTCGTGTAAAGACCACCACCAGGAATGGGGTTGGAGGGAAGGGCGAGGGGAGGCTATGTGCACAAGGAAAGAACAGTGGTAGTCCGGCGTTTCGACGATCCTAATTTACGATCCGGATCTACCACGCGCCTTTACGACTTTCCAATAGGGTCGTTTCGCGTATATCGGGCGAAACGCGGGTCACCCTTCCACCCCCGAGGAGCTTCTCGGAATCTCTGTCGTCGCGTACGTGAGAGACATACCCCCCTCTCTCCGTTTCCCTCTTTGGGGCTTCGGAGGCTTGCGATCGCGTTCGTGAAAATGGTAAAAAGGAACATTTCGTTTATTAACGAGCGCAAGAACCGAGATCTTTGGCATCGACGTTTTCAGTACTCGTGTGTCTCGAATCACCTCTCATGACTCTCATATGCGCGCGGGGCGCTGGAGCATCGATTCTTAGGCACGAATATTTTCTGGCGAGAGTTCCGTCTAAATGCAAATATACATTATTAGGTACAGAGGGTTAGAAAAATATATAAAAGAAAATTGCGATGTCGGAAAGCTGCACGATTTTTTTTTCGTCATCAAACGAATTCGCCCGGAAATTTCGATAGACGTGTCCACCGGACGGTTCCTAATGTTTGTCAAAACGTGAGACTCTTGCGCCCGGATATTCGACGAAATTGGAATTTTCACGCTCGTTCATGGGGGAGATTCGTTTTTTTTTTTTCGTTTTCTTTGCCTTTACCGTTTCGCCAGTAGGACCGCTGACGCATCTGTACGAAACTCTCCTCTTTTACTTCCAAACGGAGGGGTGTTAAATTCTCTGTGAGATTCGATTGGTCGCCGCGATCGTTTTTTCCGAGGATTTCCGGTTCGGAACCATTTGCGAGATGGGTAAAGATTTTCGTGGTTACGATTTTTTTCTTTTCACTGCCCGAACAGTTTTATTTTTACACAGTAAAAATAACAGTTTTACATATGTGTCAATTTTGTAAATTTTATTAGATTTTTAGAATTATTTTAACGTATTAGATTCGTTGGAAGATCGATTTAATTTTTATTATCTCACATCGAGACTAACCTTCGACATTAATTATTGAAATAAGTATCGAGCGTTCGTAAAATATGTAAATTCGAAGATCAGACTGCGTTTGGGTCTGTCGAATATAAGGGAAGCTCATGGGTAGTATATATACCCGAGACGGTAGTATCTTCCCGGAGAGAAGAGAAGAGCCCGAGTCTTATCCCGAACCTTCGTCCACCATTCGCGGATCGAGGGTCCGCGAGCATTCTGTGGGGACGAGGGGTGGGTGGACGCATCGAGAGACGGCCGAGGGGGAGGAATAGAGAGAGGAGAGTTGGAAGGAGAATTTATAGCGTCTTTCGCGAGAGAGGACGAGAGACGTGAGAGGGTGGGTGAGGGAGGAGGCCAAGTAAGAGCCCCGTAGCATCAGAAGGAAACTGCCGCAATGCCCGACCGAGAGACCCCTGACTCCTCTCTCTCTCCCCTTTCGTAGACTCAATGTTTTCTGCAGGGTAAAGTCGGAAGTCGAACCCAACGAAGAGAGAGAACTGCTAGCCGTGGCGTGTTTCCCCGTGGCCAGGACTAACACAGACTCTCCCCATACGTCTTGCTAACAGATCGCAAAAGTATCGTCCTCTCTTCCGTTCGACGATAAAATACGAAAAAATATTCGCTCGTTTCTGTGGTCTACAAAAAAATGCGCGTTTTTTCGATCGAACCGACAGTAACAACATCGAAATAATATCGTTTCTTAATTTTTATAATTTGTCGTAAAAAAAAAATGTTTCGATGGGAGCGAATTGGACAATTGGAATTCGGTATCGGGTAGATTTAGTTGGACGAGAGCTATGCTCCCTCCATTTTCCGAATGGACTTCTGACCCGGCTATCCCTTGGCACACCCGGGACTCGGGGGGATGCTTTTTATTAGGCGTTCTGCGCGAGGATCACCCGGTATATAAACTCGGAGTGAGGCGAAACGCTCGTATGTGTGTCTATGTATATGCGCGTATTTATATGTACGATCTACTATACGCGTCAGCCGGAGAACCGAGAGCACACTAGTGGCCATGTTCGTGGGGTAGCGGGACAGCCCCCCCATTCGCCAAATTAACTGCGTTAGAGACGAGGCCTCCCGAAGCCAGCACATTTTTTACGCTTTCCACGCGACCTCAGGACCGGCCATTTTACGCTGGATTTTCTCTCGTAGGCGCGTACCCCATCTCCGACCCGTTTTTTTTATCTCTTCTAGTAGCATAACATAGCTGCTTTACGTATAGGGGTGGTTTTTTTTTTGCCGCGCGGGATGTACGCGATCGAAAGGGATATAAAGCCATCGATGATCTGGGGGTGGGTTTTATACGAGACCTGCCAAATTTTACCCCTTCTCCTTTATTTTCATCCCCCTCTTCGTACGAATCGAACCCACAAGCTTTTTCATTTCGTTTCGACGATTCGTCTCATCGGCGTGACTGGATGACTGCGCGATAGATTCGATTTAAACTCGTGTATATATGTATCTATATAATAAATATATATATAACGCAACCCGCTCTGCTCTGCTAGCCGCGTAATTATTTAATCACGGGAAGCTTCCCAGTGGTAAAATTGAAATCCTTTAGAGTAACGAACTTTCTGCGAGTACTTCAACTATCTTAAAGTGGAACTATTGCTCATGCGAAATCTCGACGATGAGAACGTGATTTTAATCGGTTTTTCTATTTCGAGAAATTATCTCGATATGATAATAGAAACTTGCCGCTCGCGCGATTCGTTATTCCGGGGATTCTCGGGCGGTATGGAAAAAAAATAGAAAAAAACGTTTTGCTGGTAAAATCATTTCGCGGATAATAGTTAATCCTTCGTGGTCACACGAGACTCAGAGACCTGTGGATGATTTTTGAAGTTAAATATCTATCCGAAATAAATATCTTTATTAAAATAAATTTTTTTAGAAAAAAATTAATTTTTTGAAATTAAGTTTCCCATGTTGTTTTTTATTTTGTTTACATTGTTAATGCAATAACTTTTCCAACATATATGCTATTATATTCAAAGTATATTTCATTATTTTTGGATCACAATTAATCGATAGTTTGCTGACCGGAATCATTTCGAAAAATCACAATTAAGTTCTGTGCGATTTCCGTAGGAGTTTCAGAGAAATACGAAAACGAAGGGTTGACTCTTCAAAAATTATTTAAAAATTTTTTGTAAAATCGTGTTATCGTAATATTTTGGATTATTTAAATTTATTAAATTGGATGATCGTATCTTCGAAAAGTAGTTTTTACGCGGCGCGTCACAAAAAAAATGCAGTCCTGTGGTGAAAAAATTGCAATCGACGAGTTACATGGTTAACAAAACGAAGATTAAATTATTGTTATCTCGTCTCTTTCGCTGCCCCAGAGAAACCCTCCGACAAAATCGTATTCCTGAAATCATATATCATCCACAGCGCTGTACAAAGAGGTCAGATATCAGTCATTCGATAGTCGTATAATAACTTTGTTGAATAGGTGATCACGTAAAACGTGATTTACGTAATTCGGTACCGATTCCTCCGATCGGTAGAGTCGACGGCGCTCGGTCCGATCTTAGTTCAAATTGAGTATAGTCCAAGTCTTACTCCGGGGTGAACCACTACTAATCCAATTCCCGAGATCCCAAGACGTCGTCCTCGCGTTGCGGAAGGGGGAGGGGGGGAGAGGGGGTGGGAGTCGAAGGGTGTAACGGGAGCGGATGAGGGGGAGGAGGGTGAGTGGTCTCGGGAGAAGTATGAGAGGAAAGCTGCGACGTCAAAACAGTTCGGGCGATGCGCAACGGAGAAGGAAAGCGAACGATGGGATACGATATACTCCGACGAAGTGGAACGAAGACGAGCCACGGGCCGAAAGGGAAAGAGAGCAAACGAGAGCGAGGCAAGGCGAGCTGGAGCCGAGCTCGGCAAGGAGAGTAGACGCCAAGGTATAATATCGCCTATGCAAATAGCCTTTGGACTTGAAACCGGTTGGATATACTTTAGGGCTCGTCGTCAAAGTTACCCCGGTCTATACGGCGGACTCTCTCGCCGTATATAACATCTATAGTATTCCGAAGGGTGGATAGTACGAACGAATTTTCGATATAAACGACACGGGGAGAGTGTACTAACAAAATTTCATTTTTTTTGTTCCCCTCGAAGTCTCGTATTTAAAAGAACCGACGAATAATTGTGACGATTATTTTTCGTCTGTAGTCACGATGTAATGTGTATCATCGTCTTCTGTTGTACACCAAAACTTTTGTATAGAAATTTGCGACTGTTTGCGAAGAAACACAAGAGAATGAGCGCGAGAGAAAAAGAAAAGGAAGAGATGGGTAATTCGTGCGATAACAAAGTCGAGTGTTGGTGAGACGCCTACTTTCACGAGCGTGAAAAGTACATCAGCGAAACAAGAACGAAACACCGGTTCTAGTCTCTCGGATCTCCGTGTGTTATTTTCTTCTTTCTCACTCCGTTGCGTTCCTCGCAAACGCTTTTCCTCACTTTCGCTGTGTTACTTTGTCCTCTGTGCTCCGAGAATACGCTTTCCCTTTCTCCCTTCCCCGTTGCCCTTAGCGGAGAAAACTTTTCGCAGTTCTTCAGCCACCGCACAGAGTCGGGCTGCCTAATTTTATGGCTCGTTATTTTTGGTCCTCGCGGTGCTTCTCGCGGAGATGGCTTTTCGGGAATGAGAAAACACAGTGAAAAAAAAAAAAATTGTCGCGGACGTGGACAATAAAATTATCGCGAATCCGTGTAAAAACGCCCAAAAATCAAGACAATCATTTTTCGAATAGCCATTTTTTTTTTTTTTCTTTCGAACTTTCTTATCAAGTATTGAAACCGATAATAAAAAAATCAGTACATAATTGTAGCATCGATATAAAATTTAAAAAATAACAACGCATTATCGTGTTTCGTATTTATAATTTTATCGTTACCAGCGATAGCCCCGACAGTATGGAAAACGCGGACACGTCCCGTGCGAGAGCAAAGGGTAGAAAGCGTAGACCAGTTCGTGTGGGGAGTAGGGGGTGGACAGGCGAGGAAAACGAGTCGAGGGTTGGGATATAGCCAGACAAGGAAGCAGATAGAGAACTCGCATGAAGAAAAAAGAGAAAAGGCTGGAAGTCGGCAACATTGGGAAGGGGTAGCAGGGTTCAGTCGAGACGAGGGTAGGACGTTTGAGGTCAGTTCGGGGCGGTTTTTTCAACCCCTGGATGCCGTTGCTGCTGCTGCTGCTACTGCTGTTACCTCTACCGAGAACGACTCGCTCAATACCGGAGGCTACCCTGCTGACTGACCAATGGTCGTACTCCAGTCCCCTCCATCGTCGACCGCTGACCAGCTCGGCGATTGGTCGAAAACCTCTCGAGGGATACTCTCCTATCCGGCAGGACGCCGACGGACGACGAGGATCGAGGATACTTCGTTTCCATCCCCTTCGCTCCCCACCCCCTCCCTCGGCTTCTACTAGCAGACCACACCGCGCGCGTCCCGCTAACTAACCGTAGAGCGAGAGCGATTATGCAACGGGTGTTCCGACGAGCTTTCCTCGTATTTTATTAAATCTCGAAAATTCAATTTTTTTTCGTCGTTTATTTTAATAAAATCAAGAATCACCGGATAAACTCGGGGTTCATCAATATTCCGGGCCAAACATACCGTGTGAGATAGTGGCAACTGTCGGCGTTTACTCGAATTTTCACTGGCGATATCGATATGTATGCAGTAGAGACAGAGCTAATAAGCGAGACACCCAGTATCCCGGATGAGCCGAGGGCGCGCGCGGTCGTGCCCGCGAGTTTGCTCAAGATGATATCGGGATATCCTTCTCCCGTTCTCTTCCCCCCGACCGCCCCGGCAACGATAGTACGAATACCTTCCCCAGGAGCTATCCTGGCCGAGCTTTCGTTACATTTCCCACGTTTCGCTCTCCTTCCCTCCTTCGCTCTTCTCTCACCGTCGAGCAGATGGGAACTTGAAACTCTGCCAAAATTTCGAATCGTCCAGACCCACCCGACCCGCCCCGTTCGACCAAGTACCACACCGGCAACAGACTTAAAGACACCTTTAAAGTTTCGGAAACTCGATCGCTGTACCACTCTCTCGCTACCCCCGTCTTTCCCTACTCTCGCCTTCCATCCGGATGTATATATATCGAGAAGATCGAGCCGAAGCACAGAAGCAGCAGTGTCACCACAGACTGGTCGAGGAATCGTGAGAATCATCCCTCCCCCCGCCGCCCCTTGGAGACCCCGAGGGGTGAAAATCCACCGCAGACTTGGAAATTGAAGTTTCCACTAATTGGGATTAATTTTCAGTATCCCATAGTTTCGAAAACGGACTCCGCGTACTTCTCTACATTATCCTATCGTCGAACTTCGCTTAATCGTCGATAATTGAGAATTTCTTTCCGTAAATATAGGTTGGAATTTCATTAAGTTTTATCGGACGCGATTTTTTTTTTTTTTTTTTTTTTCGATCAAGAGATCGATATATACATCGAAAATGTGTATATAATGTCTCTATACATTTTTATTTTTTGGAATAGCCAAAGCTGTATACTATATCTTTCCGAAAGCTTTAGTTCGTTTTTTTCGCTATTCTCCATCCTTTCGGAGATCCGTATTCGCTGAGCCGAGACCGCGGTATTCGCGGGGGTGAGTTCACCGGGACGCGCGGGGAGATGAACCCACGGGACCCGGGATCAAAGGAAGAATTATCAGGGTTCCGAGAGCGAGCGCGCGCGCGCGCAAGACTCGCCAGGCCCGGGATTTCGTCCCGCAGGAGACTTACCACATGTAAATAAGGACAGAGCCTCTTGTGTAGTCCTCTCTACTATATACCGGAGTACCTATCCCACTGCAAACCCCGGTACAGCTCTCGTGCACGATTCTGTCCTGCGTAAATAACATTTTTCCGATACCCGACGATATAACTACTCGTCTATATATCCACCTATCTGCCTACTGTACCGCTTCGCTTTCACCCCTTTTAACTCGAAAAAAAAAAATTTTAAATAAAAATAAGTCTATACATGTATCGTACCGTCGAGCCGTACGCCAAAAAGAATGTTGTCCTTGATATGACGAGACGAGAAAAATATTACGAACAGTCAAAAGTTCGCGCAAGCTTTCGAAAAAAAAAAAAAAAAAAAAAACATCGAGAGGGTGGAGTAGTTTTAAAAAGTAGAGTAAACGATGAATAGAACGAACGATGAGGAATACAGTAGCGATACGGGAAGAAAAAAAAATATATAGATATGAGAGCAGTAAGAAATATATATTTTTTTTCTCAATATGGCAGCCGCATCAGAAGCAGCCTCCGTTGTCCATCGTTTAATACTACCCCTGCGGAATATCCCGAGGGAGAACCCAGGAGAAAAGTTATTTTTGTTTTCCTATCCTCTCCTCCGGTTTTTTTTTCTTTCTTTTTGCCTCTTTCCCTTCTGCCCTCTCTGCTCTCTGCCCGGCGAGAGAGCATATTCGCGTTGCGGTATACTCGGGGAAAAGAGAAACTCGGAATGGTCTACCGTCTCGCCTACTCTCACTCGGGGAGGCGGGCTTCTGCGTTTCAAAATGTATGCAAAAGACCCGGAGCACGGCTCGCATCCTAACGCCGGGGGTACAATCCCACTAAGAGAGAATCAACCCCTTTTCGATACGATAGCATATTTTTTACATCGTATACATTCGTTTTGAAAAAAAATAATAATAATAAATAACATTTTTGGTTCGACATATTTTTCAAGAAAAAATAAAATAATATCGTGCATTGTCATCGGTATATAAATATATATTTTTTCGGGAATAAACACGTGTGCCATTATTCGAAGCGAAAACACTCGGGGGTTGAAAAATTTCAGCGTTTGAGCGTCGGTTGGTTTAGCGTTTTCGCGAGACTGTACCTCGCAGTCCGGCGGCCAGCGTAGTTACCATCGATTCGTGGTCGCAACTGTTTCCCTGTTTAAAAAAAAAGAACACCACGAGTTCGCCCCCCCCGTCGCGATGCTGCTTGGGGGCGAATGCTCGCCGGTATTCCTTCACGATGAGACATCTTTCTCGACATATATTTATGTTTGTCCAACTCTTGCCGCACACGTATAGTTTTTTCGTGTCGGGGAGGGAAAGGATATATTCCCTCCTGTTGTTTCTTCTCTCGTGTATCCCAGATTCTGTCTGCACCCTCAACCGTACCACCGGCGGAATAACATCGCAGTAGCAGGACAAGAATCTCCTTGCATTCGATATCGTTGAGTATTTCTCTCGACGAATGTCGAAGGAATGTCGATTTTTCATTTGCGTAACAATTTTTGTTACGAATTATACATAAATATTTGTTGTTGGGTTTTAACCCTTCGACTGGTACTGCATTTGCGCTTCATTGGTAAAAATTATAATTATTCAAAATATTTTTAATTCTGTAAAAAAAAAAAAATGGTAATAAAATTTCGACAAATTGCAATGCATTTGAAAAAAAAAGGTTTGCAATCAGAATTTTATGCAAATCAATTCTTTTTCTGAGGCAAATGCCGAGCCGTAAATCCGTAAATCTGTCGATATTATATCACGTGGATACGTAACATCGATGATGAATTAATTATTTTGCTCGTCTGCTTTTTTTCGCGTAAAAAAAAAAATGAGTAACCGAGAATGCGTATATACGCAAAGCACAGCACGCACCGGCGAAAAGAGGGGCTCGACGAAGTTGTCTCGGCGGTGGACGGAGAAAAAGCGAAATCGTTGTGTGCGTTTATACACGCGAGGAAAAGAGTGAGCCGCGAGGGTGAGAGGGAAATAAAAAGCGTGCGCGAGAAAGTAAGCGACAAGGGGTGAAGAGAGACGAGACTTTTATTGGCTCTGACTTGGCGCCCTCTGAAGCGTTTCTCGTTTGCCTCGCAGATTTTCATATGTTTTCATCCACTTGGAAAATTAGAATGCCATCTCGCTGCTGCCGTCTTCTGTCACAAATGTATACAATACTATATACGAAATTCCTTTCAGTTGTTCGTCTCTCTATGTTCGCGCTTTGAGTATCGTGAGCTTCGGTCGTTTAAGAATGTGCGAGAAACTGTCTTTACGAAAAGTTACAAAATTTGGCATTGTTTTGTCGTTGCTGAAAAAAAATCTATAATTGCGATGTTTAACGTAAATGAAGTTTCTGAAAATTTAATAAGAATTTCGTATTTGAAAAAAATTAATACGTCTGCAGGTTGTAACAGGATTTTTTTTTAATTTACTATTTTTCACTTTGAAAGTAAATATTTCCGAATTTTTTTTTCTTGAGATTTTCGATCGTAAAACAAAAAATAATGAAAAATTATAAATATTAAAAAAAAATAAATACGCAATCGTGATTTCGATGTTAATGTGTTCAGAACGTTCTAACGTGCATAATTGCGAGCCGGTAATATTGTTGTGCGTAACTTGATATCGAACAAAGTGAGTCATTTTCATATCGAACGGCTCCTCGTATTTATAAACTAAATTATATTGAATAATTTATTTTCGTATTTCACGCAAAGGACATGTAACTTTTTTTACCATCGTGTACCTTTCTGTCCGCGTGTGGGAACACCGTAAAATTTCTATTCCTTTGTCTTCGAGGGGTCATCAGCAGCCACGACAGAACCGAGTGTAGGATTTTACAATGAAAAATCGTTTCCCGAGTCTCGTGGAACGGGTCGGGTCCGACACGACCGCGACACGAAGTAAGAAAGCGATCAAGGATACGCGAAAGAAAGAAAGACAGAGAGAGGCCGTTGGCCACGGCATGGGGGATATGGCGTCATCTTGGAATAAGAAATCGTACATTTATACGAGGGGGCAGCGTGGGCATTATCTCTTTTAGGGGTTGCTACTGATGCTGCCGTGCGCGTGTACCAGACGGCCGCCGAAACCATGCGTCTCGACAGGCCGGGAGGCCACGCATATAAAAAAACATATTTCGAGGTCTTCCCAGAACCGCGGCGGAGACAGCGTGGCCTTTGCGGACAACGGTTATAATATATCAAAACGGCGGATCGATAAAACTCAGCGAAAAAAAAAAACGGCTAGTTTTTTTTTTGCGTCTTAGAATTTTTGTACAAACTTCGCGGTCTCGTGAAAAAGTTTACTTACCAAACGAACTGCAAAAATGAAAATAAGAAAATGTTATTCTTTCAAGAAGATTTCACTCGCAAACTGCAGACGATGCACATAGTTTTTTTTTTAACTATCCCTCATTTCCATTAAAGGAAAAAATTTTTTTTCAACTGCTCGCTACCGTTGTGTATAAAAAACATATATAAAAAAAGTGACCTTTGAAAATATTTAATTTCTTTTTTTCTACGAAAATAAAAGAAAATTTAATGAACAACTTTTTTTAAACAAATTTCTATTTAGCGATTTTCATTTCCAAATTCGTACCAAATCGAGACGATTCTTTCGTTATTGTTTTAATCGCCTGCAATGTTACGAAAATTAAAACGAAAATAATAAGTCTGCAAGTAAAAAAATTGTAAAGTGAACGTTGAGGGAAAAGAAAAAATAAAAAAATTGCACGTAAAATTACAATTACAAATACCTAAATTATATAATATATACCGTGCTTCCGATAGATCGCGAGTGATCGCTTCTTCAATAAATAAAAAAATTTTGCACTGTCTTATTATCCAAAAATGTATAACGTTGTTGACTATCGAAAATAAATCTACGAAGCGCGATACCTCGTGCCGAATTCAAAATTTTTACATCTAACGATGTGCAGCGAGGCAAGATAGAGATTTTTCACCGATTCTTACCTGGGATGCGTTGCGTGCGAACTCTGGTCGAAAACTGGCACCCCTTTATCGAATGACGAAAGGGGCCAACATTTTTACCCACTCCCGACGATGGTTCGACGGGTCTATAGGTACGTCGAAACTACCGAAGCAACCCTTCAGCTTCGTACGCGCCACACATGGAGTTGACATCAGGTAGAGCGGAAGCGCATCTCCCCACTCTTGATTGAAGTTGGTCTCGGAAAAAACGAATCGTCGACTCGTGGAGAGAAGATGACGATCGCGACCTCGAGAAAGCGCGGTAGGTCTGTGAATTCGCGCGGGCCATTGGGCATAGGTCAGGCAGAAGGCCTCCGGATTCTCGTGTAGAGTTAACGCCGAAGCGGAAACGAGGGCTAAACTTTTCCAGATATATGATAAAAATTGACTGGAGAGCTTTTTCCGTCGCGCGAGGGTCTCGAAAAAAAATTTCACCGCGTTCGAGTTCGCAAATCCGGTGGAAAGGCAAAAACGACCCTTCCCTATTCTCGCTCGTTCGATACCTTATACCGATGTATATAGGATCTGCTTATATCCTAGCAAACTCGCGAGAGCGAGCGACGATGAGGATCGACCCAGTCATCCTGGGCCTATCTAAAAAAAAAAAAAAAAAAAAAAAAAAAATAAAATGAAACAGAGTGAGATAATGCACAGCGATGCGAAGCGAGGGAGAGATAAATCGAATCTATACCTTCTGGTGAACTCGAAGAATTTTATATTCTTTTCATGCAGCGTGAAACAGCGGTGTCTCTCAGTCAACTGGATATTGTTCGTGATTCTGAATTTTTGTTTTTCGTTGTAAATTATTTATCGTGGTAGACGGTATTTTATACGAGGGGTGAGAAGGGCGCCTTTTCATAAGAGGAACGAGAAAGTGAGTTGGAAATCTCTGAGTAGGGATCATCGCGAGGGCCACATCGAGAGCGGCGGGAATAAGAAAAATACGTCTGCGAATTATCCGTTTTTAAATCGAGGAAAGAGCAGTTGAAAGAAAAAACCGATGGAAGAAACGAAAAAAAAAAAAAAATTCCTAAATGTAAGTGAACAACGAGGATCATTCGCCGCAGACAGATAAACAATTTCAAAGCGAATTTTTCCAAGAAAACTGAAAAATTCCCTTTTGCGACGTCCAAGAAATATCTTGCGGAGTACCCAGTCGCGCTGCTGTTACCAACGAGAGTAAAGCTCTGGCAATCCGTGGGGATGCAGGATATAAACGTGCGACAAAAGATTCGTCCTTTCCGTGCAAATTTATCACGCAAAGTTGTTTCACTCGTCTTGAATCGACGCATATTAACTCTCATATAATATTCATTTCTAATTTATATTTACGAATATCTGAAAAAAAAGTCATTTTTTTTTCGTGTCCTGCAACATTTTAATTTTCTCTCAGTGCATTATATGCCACGAGGAAAAATTATATTGTAAAATATGTCTATGGAATATGAAATTTATTTTCATCGAAAAATGCTATATTACGAATGTATTTCTACGAATACAAATTAAATTGTATGATTAATATATTTTTTGGATATACTTTTTTCGATGTGGGAAAACTTTCGATTTTTTATTTTTAAATAAACAACTAAATTTCGATTATTAAAAAATACTAAATAAAACACGGAAACTAAAAAAAAGTTGAATGCCCTAAACAAAAAGTGCCTAAATCGACACTTATGGGTAGCGATGCGAATATTCGGTGAATTGCGTGAAATTATCGTCATAGAAAATAAAAAAACAAATCAATGAATTGTTATTCTTCAATAAATTGAACATTTTTTAATCTTAGCAATTGTATTTAGAAGTACAATTGTAAATTACGAATAATTTATGTTTTTCATATATTAATACGATTTTGCGACGGATGTGTATATCACCCTTGTTATAGCATCAAGCGCTCGCGATCCATGATACATGAGGTTATTTTCGTTTTTCCCTTTGTACTTTACGCCCTTATGGCCAAAAGTACGAAATCCACGCCGAAATAGGCCAATAGATATGCGGCGTGGACGTTGCCATTTTTGTATTTGTTTGAAATTTTAATGCAATGTCTGCGGCGAGGGCGGGGGATGTATAACCGAACGAGAGAAGGACGTTGAAGAAACGTGGAAAGGGCCTCCCGGCGTAAACCGGCGGCCATTACCTTCGATTTCGAAATAAATTGCGAGCCATAAACAGGGCGGTCCATAAGAATACATACGACCGGCTTATCCGGGGCTACTTTCCGCGGGGCGCCTTGGTTTACCCATACCTACGCTGTGCTCTGATACTCCTATATATACGACAAACTCTCTTTCCGGGAGCGCAGCTGGAGAGACAGAGAAAAAAAATCGTGGCGAGCACGAGGGCTCGTTTCCCTATCGATCGTCTCGACCTCTCTTCGGTTTTTCTTCGTCATCATCGGACCCTCTCCCTTATTTCTCGATCTCTTATACTCGAAAAATACTCATGAACGAAAAAAAAAAAAAACAATTTTTACCGTTACTTCCAATAATTCCATTCTATTTTCTTATTGAATTTAATTAATTTGATACAATTTTTCTATTTATTTTTTTTTTATTTACATAATCATTTTTTTAAACATAGAAGGGGCAAAAAATAATTTGAATGAATTCTAACATAAATAGAAAAATACAAAAACATTTTTAATTTAAAAACCTCTTCAATTTCATATTATTGCAATGAAAGCGTGCGAGTCGCGAAAAGTCGACGATTTCAAAGCACAGCGAACTTTGAAAACGTTTTCGGAGGAGTTTAGATCCTCGATCTCCAGAGCGACTTACGCTCTCTCTGCGGACAGTGGATTTGAATATTTGTTGCGAGAGCCAAGAGAGAGAGAGAGAGAGGCGAGGAAAATCGTTGGGGGCGAAGGGCAAAAGCCCTCGGCCGAGGGACGGTGAAGGGTAAGGAGCCGAGAGAACAGTCTGTAGAGATTCTTGGGCGAAGACACGTGGGTTTTAAAATGGCCGCTGCCGCGCGTAGATAAGGAGTCCTACGTTACACGCGGCATGGCCCACGAGAGCTGTCCGAAGGGCTGCCTCGGTGCGGTCGACGAATGGCCCGTCAGACCTCTCGTAAATCAACCCTGAAGAGGACACACACACAGTTTTTCTCCGTCGTTGCGCAACGCTCCTCCTCTATCTGCCGCTCAACATCGGTTAGGAAGAGTACTCAACGGAGAAATCCAGAGTGAGAATTTATTGGCCAACCCTGAGATCTTTTGAATTCACGTATTCAACCCTTTCGTCAAGCTTTTTAAAGATCGATAAGAAAAAAAATTAAACAAGACAATCGAAGCCCGAAGCAGTGCCGAAAATATCCGTTGCCGAGTAAGGGATGAAAACTGTACCGTATTCGCGAGGTAAAATCCTTTGAGGATAACGGAAACGATGAAGAAGCTTCGTTAAAGGGTTGTTTCATCTCTTTGCCAGCTACCGTTTCGTACTCTATGGCAAAGGGCTAGAGTTACCAATTCCAGGTATACAAACGCGTAACGTAACGAAGGTAGATGGTAGCCGCGAAGGGAAAAAAGAAAAGGGGTATACATATATACAGTTTGGAAGGAAAGGGGTAAAGCCGTTACGCAAAACTATCCTTCCCCTTCTATCGTTCGGTCTCTTCGGAAAATTTTAAATATCCGAATCAAAAACCACCCCTTCTTCGGCTTCGATGCGGTAGGCTAAATCTGGATACCCTTTAGCTACCTGAAACTCGCTGCAAAACCCTTTTCGCCCCGGTCTGCTCTGCTTACATCCCGCGTCGCCATTATTTTTCATCGAACCTTTTTTGCATCTGGCATCGTCGATATAATGTTTCCCCCGCGTCAAATAAAGCTTCCTTCGCTAGTTCCATGTAAAATTATGTTAATGGATTATCCTTTGGGCACCCCGAGTAAAAAAAGGGCTTCAGGTATAGCCGGGATGAATCGACACGGAGATACGCGAGTGTAGGGCACACATTCGAAGAAATAAGTAGGAGAGGGAAAAAGAGGGGGATGAAAAAAAAAAACCAAAAAAAGGGCGCAACACAGACCGAGGGTCTTGGCTTCGTTTTCCGTGTCCCTTTGAATTTTCCTCACGGAAGTAGGTCGACATTACGCATACGTAAGAGTGGATCCTTTACCTGGAGTGTCTATATATACGGACGAACGTGACCGTGCGTTACCGACCGGCCACGTGTGTTCGCCGATACACACATGTATATATATGTATATTTTACCGATATATGTTTAGTCGACGCTATGTTTGGTCTATATAAGAGAATATATATTCCTGCAAAGGCGATGGATTAAAAAAAAGCGTACATATGCCAGAGTATGTATATATATGTGCATCAGTCATCGCTGTAGCCAGAGGATCGAACGAAGTGTAGCGTCATACCTACGAGGGATGAACCAACACCGAGAACGACAGATGGGGTTAAAAAATTGTGAAAAGGATTAGGGATGCGGCGAATTATCGATCCGTAAGAGGACCGAAGGCGCATGAGATTCCGAATTTTCATTTTCGGTTAGCCGCGGCTTTTTTTTGTCTCGCGGATCTACGAGCTCTTGGATAAGCCGCAGATACGTTGATTGGAGGGCTACCCTTGTTTCTTTCGAAACGCTTCCATTCGGGTTACTTTTTTTCCTTCGGCGATCAGACGCGAGATAAGGATGGGTTTAACGCGTGTACCGAACGCGAAATTTCTTGAAGCCAATTCGTGAATTTCTTCGTTCCTTAGTTTAATAATATTTCGTATTTACTTTTAAATGGCCACTTTTGCGTAAAAAAAAAATCGGAATTACAATTTTTTTTTTTTAAATAACAGTAATTATAAAAGTGAGACTCTGATAACAATATTAATAATAATAATAATAACAATGCGCAACATTTTAGGTAGTATTTCGGAATTTTATTTTCGGAATTAGTTCCTTTATCATTCTACCAAATATGCTAAAGTGGCGGCTAAAGGGTTAATATTGCGTATCCAAATATGCAAATGATTCTTAATGATATTCACCGCGAAGTATGATATCGTGCACTCGTTTGGTCGGAAGAAATGAGTTGCAATTGGATAAAGGAATTTTCGATGTTCATTTATACGAATCGATGATAACATCGCGATTCGTTTGTTTAGCCAGCTCGCCGTACAACCGCGGTGATTTGAAGTAGTAGTTCCCCACTTCGCGGAGAGATCGTTCCAAGTGGTTCTCACCACCGATCGACCCTTCAACCCTTATTCATCTGCACGGGGCCCGAAGGCGTCAGAGCGGAGAAGCCTTTCCCGAGAACTCCGCCGCGGCTGGTTCGGTCTTTGGCTTATTTCACTTTTCCGTTATCGCGACCAGCCTCGGGGGGCCCTCGGGCGAAGATTCCGATCGGTTACGAGGATTCTTCTTATATATTCGAAGCCGCTCTGCGGGCGCTCTCGCGCCCGCGTGAGTCAGATCTACGCGGATAATTCACGAACGCGTTCGTCCGGATTCGAGGGCTCTCAGTGATCCTCGCTCGCTGATAAGGTATTCAAAGCGTTTCGGGTATTCCAAGGGTAGCTCTTGGCTTTCCGTTTTTTTCTTCGCCTCGTTCTCTCCCTCGTACTCGTCGGTTGCCCGCAACCTCATCCCTTCGATAGCGCGTGGCTAAACTGCGAAATTTCTTAATCGTTTTGGTCCGTACAGCAAGAAAATACTATGAGAAAAAAAAAGTATAAAAAAAAAAACACAAAATTACGATAAAATTCTTTAGCTAAGGGATGAAAGAGTCGAGTACTTGTTGTACAGCGATTTACGCGCGATTCTGAGAGGGTTGTTGATGTATAGATCGGCAACCGAACAACCTGTTCAACAGATCAACAGGAGATCGTCGGATTAAAATCAAAACGGGTGCGTGTGTGCACCCGTAGCAACGAATGAATGAGACAGAGAGAGAGTAGAAAAAAACATCGAAGTGAAAAAAAACTTCTCGTGTCAAGGGTCACATTGGGAATCAGATATCGCCTATTTTGGCGTCGTTATTTGGTGCTCTTTGTAGTCAATTTTCACGGCTCCACGAAACGCCCCTGTTTTGGTGTCAGTTTTCACGTTTTTTCACCCAAAACGCACCCTTATTCACTCTCCCTCTCTTGTACCATTGTTACCCCTGACTGCCCGACTCGTTGCCTTGCGCGACTGTCCCCAACGACACTTACCGGCGTTCTCGCTTTTCTGAAAAAAAAAAAGCTGTCGAATTCGACCCATTGTGTGCATTATACGCGCGACGACGAGGGAAACGCCACTTCGACTTTATCGCCGAGCGAAATATTGCGTGAAAGCAGGTTGGTCACTGCAGGTACCACATACCGTAACAGCCTCCCTATCGATATTAATCTCCCCGAAAAAAAAAAAAAAAAAAAAAACCTCGGAATGCGTTAAAAAAATGAATCAGGTGCAATTCGCCCTTCGCCCTGAACAAAGTCGCGACCTTTAATTAACATTCGAACATATAATGCCTTCATTAGCCATGCAGAAATCGATTAATTAGTCAGCACACAGCCCTTCGTTCTTTTCTTTTTTACCGACTCAACCCGACGAAAGTTCACCCCGTTGTCCCTTCGACTAATTAGTGGTTCGTATTCTCTTTTCACATTTACCGAGAGAGGGAGAGTGAGTGAGTGAGCGAGTGAGCGAGAGAGCCCGGTGCGGCCGAACCGAGAGTCGGCCCTCTAACACACGAAGGGCTTCCCTACTCGAGCGATGAGAGGCTAAAATAAACGAGAAATCGAACACGACCCCTCGTGACCGAAAGAGTGGGCGGTTGAGCGAAAAAAAAAATCCCAGACCTTCTTTCAACGCTGCAGCATACGCGGTGAAAAAAATTAATGAAAAAAAAAAATTATATTCTGCGGTCTTTACTTAATATACAAGGGTACGACTAATCGAGTGTTGGTTGAAAAAAAAGAAGGAATACTTGACTTGTGGCACGTATGCCGCAACCCACCGCAGCAAACAGACGAAAAAAAAACATGTATTCATAACGAAAGGAGTAAAAAAAAGCCAGGTGCCGAAAGTACGGAATTAGTCGCGCCGCACGTACGGGAAATTGGAAACTGTAAACCGTCATCTGGATAGTGAGGACATAGATATATATGTCTTTTCAAATTTTCAATGTATTCATCTATCTAAAAGATATAAATATTCGATTAACATTATAATCTTTATAGTAGTAGCCTTTTATTCCTCTTAAACTGGCAATCCGCAAAGGAAAAAACGTATATCTCGAAATGTATTCACGGTACATCGACGAATTTTTTTTTTTTTTTTTTTTTTTTTCGAACAATGGTATATAACATATTTTAGAATATATAACGAATTAAATAAAAAAATATAAAAAAAATAAACAAATGTAAATAATAAATATATTTTATATTTCTTACAGTTGATATGATATATTTTTTGTTTAATAATTTTATATTAATTATATAAAAAACATCGAATTTTCGATATTTATAATACATTTTTTGCACATTCTTTTTTTTCATCGCCGGAATCTCCAGATATAAGATAGAAAAATAACAGAACGACGTATTAGCGCTGTGAATTGGGGTACAAGCATATGCGCGATTAATTATATACCTGCGTTTGGTTAGGAGTTTCGTGAAGAGGCGGGACGCTTTCGCACGAAGCGCGATACCTCGCAATGCATACCCCCGTAACCCATTGCTCTCGTTTCATGCATACAGAGCTCTGGCGATTCCAGGTAGTTTCGTCGCGTATTCACACAACGATGAATTTATAGGCCGATGGACCCAACCCGCGTTACGAGAATAAAGAAATCGTATAGTATGTAAATGTAACACACAGAGAGAATGACGAAGGATATGGCGAAAAAGGGCCTCTCGTACGTAACCCTTTTCTACCTGACCCCACTCCGCCAGCTTCTCTTCTCTTCTCAGGTAAGATTTTTTTTCGGTCCCCTATCACACCTCCTGACGAGACGTGCCCCCGATGCTCCGGGGCCTTGTAAGGCCCATTCGGAGATCTTCAGTCGCAAACTGAACGCGTGATCGTCGAGAACTCCTCTCGGCGCTTTCACAATTCTGTTGTCTAAAATAATTTTAAATTGAACGTAAAATTAAAAATTTCAAAATTAATTGGGAACATCGAGAACACGGAATTTTGACGGTGAGTTTAAACAAAAGTGTAATTAAAAACTATATATATATCATTGCATATTATAATGCGAAATCAACGTTACGCGTAAAATAAAAAGAAATGAAAGAACGTCATCGTCATCGGTGAGAGGTGACGTCAGTGTGTTTACCGGGGGGATCGATAAATCGTGCGGATAGTGAATGTGGGAGAAAACGAATAATGGAGAAGGGAAGTAATACGAGAGAGAAAAAAAGTGTCGATGCAAGAGTCTCGGCGACTCGTGGAAGGGGTGGGAGGGTTGGTGGAGAGCGTCACGAGAGCAGCGGCTATGCGATGTATACTATAAATTGGAGAGGGTCGACGTTGCTTGGTCAGCATCGGGCGAGCGAAAGAGAGCCGATGGGGAGGGTCACCCCACAAGTCCAGCGACGGTCCAATCGCATGCCGTTATTTCTTTTTTATCAATACAACCCACGATCCGGGGGATGAAATCGACGGGGGGGCCGAACTAAATAAAATGGCGGAATTTCTACGCGTTTAACGAAAACCCCCCGCTGGACTTTTTCCGACAATATATTTTATCGTATATAACAAGCACCATATATTTTTTGACGGGAACCCAGCAGCTTGACTATTACTCGACAAATTTTTTTTATTTAAAAAAAATAAAGAAGGAGAGCGAGCGAAAAAAATGTGTTATAACCGGAAGGGTTCTCGCGTGATTTTTTTTTTTTTTTCGAGGGAGAAAATGATGACCCGGCGATATCGTCGGGGGTTTCATCATGAATGAGAGTTTTATAGCTAAAAAATTGACTCTCCGCGCGAGAGTGCCGATACACAACTGATCGCTTCGAGTTTCTAGCCACTTCCGGTCCCTCCTCAATTCGATTTGATTCGACGGATAGCCCTTAGCCGAGCCGTTTTTATAATACTCTTATCGTTTATCGATGTTTCCGCGTTGAGATTTGACTGACATTTGGAATTGATCATTGCCCGAGGATATTGTGGCCCGAGGTATCGAGATTGCAGTCTTTAACAATCAATAAAACTTAAGGAATCGGGACAAGGAGTATGAAAATAAAATTCGAAAAGTGAAAAACTCACCAATGTCGTTGATTCAAGAACTATCGCCGTCAAAGAGAATTGCGAATTTTCAAGAGAAATATGTTAATGTAAAAGACAATATTTCGCACAACATATCCGCGATATATTGAATATATTTACTTCGAAAAATTGTATATTACGAATACATTTTAAAAACTATTAATATATTAACATATATTCGTAATTAAAAAAAAATTATATACTTCTGTTATACTTTACATATATATATTTTTTATTTCGTATTCAAATAATATATCGATCGACAGCTCATAATGGGTGCTGTTCTTAAATCACTGATATTTTTTTCTCGAAAAACGAGTTTCCAGACGCGACGCGCGTCGTCCGGTTTTCTGACTCGAAAAACTTCTAGACTTCCGGTCATGACTCCGGAAGTGGCCCCGGAGATGCAACCAAAGGGCAAAGGCAAAGGCACGAGCCGCTAATGCTTAAGTCTTGAAAACGAGTTTTGACGTAAGCTAACCACGTGCCCACACCTCCGAGGTTCACCTCGAGGTCGATCAATCCCGTCTGGAACTCCGCGTGTATAATGCCCTCGAGTGATTCTTCGCTCCTGTCTCTCGGAGAAAAATAAATATCTTGACGATTTTCCGCGAACAAATATTTCCGTATCTCGTCAATTTTTAACTATCAATTTTCATCGGTTGTCGAACCTAACATCGAGGCAGTAGATCTCGAACAGTCGAGAGTCAGAGCCATCTACCCTTGTAGACTACACGGGTATGGCGTTCCGATTCGTTCCAGAATCCGATAACGAGAGTAACGACGTTATTATCACCGTTAGCTAGTGGGTACGTTGTTATCGCGATTCAACGAATTGTATCATTGTGCGCCTTGGGTAAGATATAGCAAAGTGAACCCCTGCGTACAGTATAGATTCCGTCGATCGAATAGACTCGAGAGAGGATGATAGAACGTATTGCGATCGGGTTGAAAAAAAAAAATCATAAATAAACAAAAAAAAAAAATTCTTCGCGTAATGTTGGACCGCGTCTCGTATTTCCGTGTGACTCAGTTTGCTGTATGCGCGCCGAGAGCGGACAAGGGAGTGAAGGTTGGACGAGGTACTCGTACGAAAGGCCTTTGGAATCCTTGTTATCCTTGTTATCTCGAGCGAGAGCCAACCCCCGAGGTGCACGGACTCGCAGAAAATAAATACATACATATATTGCACAATCTTCCCAACCATAGAGCGCAAGAAACGCTCGGAGTCTCTTCGACGACGTAGGATAGAAGAGTAGTCGCGAGCGATGAGCGCTCTATGGCTCGTTAAAAAAAAAAGTGAAGTTCTCTTTATGTCTGTATTTTTCTTTGAAAAGAAGAGTCCAAGCGTCATTGGGATCGTAATTTAAACAATATTTCAATTTTTTCCAATAATTCAGATTATTTATAATTTTTTTTCGTCGCCATTTTGATTTTTATTTTTAATTCAGCGATCCGGGAGCACTGATTATCGTAAGTTTATGTTTATACTAATTTTTCAAATTTATTATTTATGTTTATATAAAGAAATAATGAATACATTCTTGTTCAATATTTTTTTATTGACATTAATTTTTTTTATTTTTTTTAACGTTACATACTGAATATTTGGTTGCGAACAGTCAATAACGTATTTATTAAATACATCATAAATTCGTCGCACTCCATTTGAGATCGATATACAAACGGCTTATAATCCACTCCTTCGCCGCGCGAACGTCTTCTCGAAGCAACGCGTCTGTTATTTTTTTTTTTTTTGCTTCATCCTTCCTTCTATCGGACTTACGCTCGTAGGTGCCGTGAGTTCGCCGGGATACGAGAATAGGGACGATTTCTCCAACTCCCAACAAGCCCCATAGCACAAAACATCACTTAGAGGTCCGGGGGAGGGAGCGGGAGTGTCCGACGACTACCTTCACACGGATCCTCCTACCCACCCATTGCGCAAACACGCTAATGGAGCACACGCCGCCTCTCGCGCTCTAACGCGAGATACTTTTTATCAACCTTCCCCTCGTCTCGACGATCCATATGCAACGCTCCTCTTCGTATCTCCCGCGGGTGGAATGAAGCGAAGAAAAAAATCTCTCGGCTTCGTAAAAATGTGCGCTAAGCAGACAAGAGTATCCGGAATATCATCGGGGGGATGGGTTATACACACAACGAAATATTTTTACGCTTTACATCTGCCAAAGCCATGTTTTTCGTATCGACGCTCTCGAGACGAGAATAAAATTTCGAAACTCGAATGGAAAAGCAATTTTTTTTTTTTTTGTTCGATCAAATTGGATAATCGTTAAATCGAGGCGAAAGTTGATTCGGCTGTAAAATTCACGATAGTTCGACGACATTGCGAAAGGCACATCGGACGACGTAAAATTTCAACCCCATATAGACGTGAATCATGCAGTGTATCGGGCAAAAGTCGAAAGGACGTGAAAGCTCTTCGTATATGGGCCTTTTGAATCGCGAGAAATTATTAGTAAAAAACGCGTTCGCTCGGAAAGCAGGTCAGGATGGGAAAAAAAATATATATAAAAAGGGTTGAAAGGGTTGCCATTCGTAGAATGAAACGAGGCGCAGGTATGCCGCGAATAGAGAGACCGGAACGTGAGAGGGCCGGTTGTTGCACACTTTTTCACGCCATATGTGAACTCGAAACGTTTTTCTCGCCTATATAAAAATATGTTTAACGTATAACAACTTTAAAAAAAAATAAAAATAAAGACGAGTACACGGCGATATCATTCGCGGAATTCAATGCGCGTTACCTGCACGTCGGTAACTCGGTCGTAGATCAAACCTTCGTACGAATTTTTGCTCAACGTGTCGTCGGGATGAAGTTGGAAAAAGCGATCTGAAGAAAAAAAGGACCGACGATATATTTGAATTTAAATTCGGAGTGTCCCCCGCTCGGGGGAGGAAAATGCGGTACCTCGGCGTGCCCCTGGGAGCTCAACAACGCCCCTTGGTCACTCCGAATGCAGTTTTTTCCGTCGACGTCGTCGTCGTTCTTCAATTTTTGAACGAAAGGCGAGGTCTCCTCCGTTGCCCCACGGGAATAGCCGCTCTCGCTTTCGAGGATAGCGACGAGGGACGCGCGACGATATTGCCACATTCGCTCGATCCTTGTACACGTACCGGTGTAGTATAAACTCCAAATAAACTCGTGAAATGTGACGTCAACCTCGTCATTCGAATAGCGAACGATATTTTAAAACTAGTGGTTCCCAGCCGCGTATTGACTCACGAAAAGCGCGAGTGTAGAATTTTTTTTTAATTATATTGACATTCATATTATTTAATACATATTTATAAACATTTTATACTAAAATATAAAAAATATGTATTTATATAAAAAAAAAAAATATTCTCAAAAATTAAATATTTTTATTATTATTTTAAATTGATATATATTTATTTATAATTGAAAGTATTTAACAATTTAATACAAAAAATCAATAAATAAATAAAAAAACACATATGTTTAATACAACACACGCGTAATTGAGGAAAAGGAAGCGTTGCGCGCGCGAGATAGTTGAAAGGGGTAAGAGAACGACTAGGGGGTCGTTCCGCTTTCCGAGTATCCGTACCAAACGTTAAATCATTAATTTAGCCACCCCGGAACACGTTTCTTTCTCACTTACTCCGTTAGTTTGACACAGGTACGGGAAACCCCTTTTTTTACCCTCAAGAGCGCAGGTATGTACCCTCGCATTGTGTAACCTTTTTTTTATCGCTCTCAACCCAAAAAAAAAAAAGAAAAAAAAAACCCCTGTGCCCTCTTCCCTGCCAGAAGTTCCTATCCCTTCTCACGGGCGCCAAAGAAAACACTCCGCACTGTCATATCGAGGGACTAATATATTTTTGATCGATACCGAAGTAGTTGCTACCTATATATACATCGGAGAAAAAAAAAAGGATGAATCGTCGATGCTGCACCCGTTTTCCCACGAGCTTCGTCGAGACCTGGATTTATAAAAAAAAATAACCGTTGTCCAAACAAACACACCCATATATGGAGAGAGTGACTTGCCCGGAAGGAAGGTGTTCGCGATAGGCTGCGGGAGATTCGAAAAAAAAAAAATATAAATAAATAAATAACTCTTTTGTTGACATTGCTCTTCATCTCCGGGGGTTGTATAAGATCAATAATCGAGTTTCAATTGTAACAGTTATACATCGCGGCGCGTTTCATTTGCAAATGGAAAACGGGGGATACGCATGGACTGAATCGTGCCAAAGTTCGTGGGTTATTACCGGGATGAAAGCATCATCCACCCTCCCGCGCCGCCGCGCGCGTCCTCGCAAATTTGTAACTCGCCCGTTGAAGGCGCCGCGCCGGCGAGGGAAGGCTTGATATGCGACATCGCGCGAAGTCTTTCGAAGTCTCGAGACACGAAAGATAGTCCGCGTAGACATAGACGGCTCGGTATTACACACGGCACAATGGACCACCTAATTCAAGGATCTTTGGGGGGCTCCGACGGACGGTACAGCGCAAGCGAGTAAGCGAGAAAGATAAAATTGACGAAATCGGAAAATCGGCTTTCTACCGGATGAAACGCGAAAACCAAAATCCCCGATGTAATCCTTCCTTTCACACACGCGGGGTGCGTGTAATTTTTTTTTTTCTTTTTTTTCTTCGCTCCCCTTCAGCCTTTTGCGTGGTTCACGAAAGCCGGTGGCGCGCACAGTGCGCGCGGCAACCCTTCGCCGAATTTTAAGGGTTAAAAAAAACTGAAAATCTGCACTCGACTCTCGACAATGCATTAGAGAAACGAGAGAGAGTACGAGACTGTCGAGGGATATTATATGCAGTGTAAAAGGGAAAAAAGTCGCCGCGATCGAGAAGCGAAGCGGGAGGGAAAGGGGTACAAGGCGCGACGGTAAGAGGGGTGCGACGAGAATGAGGGTCGTAGCCCGGCCGCGACACCAATATATCCCACGGCGCGAACTCGGTGGATCCCGGGTTATACTGTCTATTTCTCTCACGAGAGGCATCTCGTATATACGAAAATAAATAACGATATAAATGACAGTCAGCGGACGAAAACTGTTTTGGGTTTTGTAGCGCAACCGTCCTTTATGCAATGCCATCCGTTTCTCTTTGGCCGCTGCAGGCGCCGCGCGGGGCATTCGAGACCACCCTTCTCTCTTCGTCAATGTGTGCCTTATATTTTCTATTTTTTTTTTTTTCCTTTTTTTTTTATGACGGCAACCGTTCGTCCCCGGAAAACGAGCGTCCGCGAGGCAGACCACCCGGCTAGAAATTCATTGGATATTTATTGCTTTGGCTGGTTATGTATCGGTCGGACGATTGCTGTATCGCGTACTATCTGTATAGACGTGTCTATTCTTTTTTTTATCTGTTTGGCTGCATTCGGGGTATTTTTCTAGTTGCAGGATTGATATTCTCTCGTTAATCTCTTCTTTACAATCGATAATTCGTTGTCACTCGAAAATAATCACACATCATCGAGATAAAGTGCGCAGCGTACATGCGTTACGCTAAAGCGACTTATAAATTCTTTTTTGGCGAAAATTAATTTTTTTTTTCTCGAACGTAAAAAAATCGACAACGAGCCTTCCTCCGAGGTCTCCGTTACATCCTGCGTCAGAATCGCGATAGACAGGACAAGACGAAAAAATAAAATGAAACATCAGGAGAAGAGAAACTGTCGGAGGAATTTAATATTAAAAAACTGTCATTCTGTGTCGATATGAAAATTCCAGTGATATCGAATACGTTCTCTTTTTTTCTTGGCCTTTCACCCACGCCGTGGTATATGCCCGCCTTTCTCTTCTCTCTATCTGTTTTCCACGTTAACGTCGTTTCTTCGCTTCGTATTCCTTCGGCACTTCAGTTTTTCGTCTCGGCTTTCGCTTTCCTCTCACCGGCCGAACAACCGAAGAGGGGAAGGAAATCAAACAGACAATGAAACTTTAGTTTAATATTTTTCATACTTTTCTCAAACAAACTAACTATTGATTTCCGAAAAAGAAAAAAAAGAAAAAAAAACGAACAAAAACTATTCTTATTTCGATGTTGCAATCGCCTGAAAATAAAAAGCTATCGGCAGCATAAACTATTTTATTTGTTTCATTTTGCGTATCATAGGGCATTGCAAGCTCTGCGCAGTTAGTCAAGTAAACTGTCTGAAAAGTTCAATAAATGAAACGGTTTCCGATAGCCGCGAACCGTTTATAGAAATCAAACGAAATCTTTGTTATCTTTATTACCAACAATTTTATCACCCGATGAGACAAGGATTTAGAGAGTCCGCTATTACGACACTCTCGCGCGAGACTGTAGTTGTTAGAAACGTTGTCTCGGCGAGAAGAGAAACAGAGGACGGTGGACGCCGAGAAACACCGAGAGGCACCGAGAGCGCTCGTAAACTTAAGCGGCTCACGGTACGGATATTACGTGCGCGAGTCCTCCAGCTCGTCAAAGTTAGCCGTTCATCGTTGGTCCAAGGGATGCTGGAGCGTTAGAAAGGTACCGTTCGTGGTTTCTCTCCCTCGTAATGCCCTCAGGTCTTTGGACACCGTCGTGAGAGCGGAATGGACTCGCCATAGCAACGTCCATTTATTTACGAAACCCTCCCGCCCCCGTATGCGTCCTTCCCTTTGGGATCTAAGGCCGACCTTAGTACCTTTGTTTTGACTATTATTTGACCCACCAGCGAATCTCACGAAAAATGATAGAAAAACGCAATCGAGAAGATCATTCCACATCGAGGGATGAAATTTCGTAGGATCTCCGACTTTAGTCGTCCTATAGGCAAGGCACGTACCCTTTTCCACGCGGGGATTAGAGAATTTTAAAATGGCCCGGCAATTCGGGAGAGGGGACGAGATCACCCTGTGTAGAGTATATACACGTGATGCTTATTTTACGCTACGCCGTGGCTCTGCCCGCTTTCGTTCTCCCAATGCCCGCCGGACCGCGCACTAACGCGAGAATTTATTGGCAATTTTTTTTAAAGGCCTGTAGATTTATTTCCAATTTCGCAAGAGCGGGCAATCGCGAATGTATACGATGGTCCAGAGAGAGAACCGGTTTTTCTCGAATAAGGGTGGAACGCGGGACGTGGGGGTGGTTGGGGGTGGGGTGGCTAACGTCGAATAGCGCAGAGAACGAATGGTGCATCATCGACTAGACGGGAGAGATAGAGAGAGAGAGAGAGCCGGCGAGAGGAGATGGAGGGTAAATATCGATGTTCCCGTCGGATAATTGAATCGATCCACGCGAAGCGAAGAACGACATCGAGGGGGCAAAGTAAAAACGCGGGAAAAAGTTTGCCGGAAAGTTTGCGAAACAGCGGGTTTCTTCGCGGGCGCTGAGAGAGGAGGAGAGAGAAAGAGAGAGAGGAGCTTTAAATCCGTTATGTAGAGGTAGACCCGGCTTGGTAGCTTCTGCTAGGCTACCCTGACACACTTCCGCCACTTAATTCCGGCACGGCGTCGTCGTCTACCTCGTCGGCGTCGTGACCTTGTCGAATATTTTTCAACTCTTTCAACTCTCTTACCCTTCGCTCCTCGCTCTTCCGGCGTCATAATCCTCGCACCTGAATTACCATCGCGACCGTGAAAAGCTTCTTTCCCCCGCAAACTTTTATTATGGTATAGTTCACAAGAGTATAATAGTAGTACAGTACGCGATCGGGTAAGTTGATTTCGAATTTCGCTTCGAGTCTCAAGAAGAAAAGTTTTATGTAGATATGTATTCACTATGTACAGTTTGTATATATAATAATATCGTATCGATAATATATCTTGTTATGTATATATTATTTGATAAATATAGTAATATATACAACTGTTACATAGTCTGCTTGGTGGGGAGGACTTTCTACTGCTTCCATTTTCCTCCCTACGGTTCAAATTTTCGCGGTGATAATGTAAAGAAAAACTTATGTCACGGAAGAAAAAGTATATACGTACTTAGGAATCCGACTTATCTGATTATACCTAATTGAATTATTTCGCTTCCAACTTATCCGGTCGTATACTCTACAGGTAACAGTAGTAGTTCCGCGTATTACGATATAGAGTTCGCAGCGGTACTGCGGCTCTCTAACGTTATTATTAATACCGTTGGGGTGAGAGTGAGAGTGTAACCTGTGGCTGTGCCATCGCCGACTCGCCTGGTTCCGTTAATTAGCGTTGATAACAGAAAGGCGAAAGTTTAAATTCCGATTGCTCTCGATAGCCGATTAGTGAAAATGCTGTATCGAACGAAATATTGTGAAAGCAGAAAGAAATTATAAGTACCATTCGGACCATCAAAATAAGATGTCTTCTTGTCCATAGATCGAGGGTAAGAAATTTGCATTTTTTTTTGTTAGCAAATGGTACGATAGTCGCGTTGCAAAATCGAAAGTCCCGCGATAAGGAGCTTAAGACAGAAAAAAAGTACGAAGTAGCAAGTAGCGAGGGTAGAAGTCCGATGGCGGGATGGTTAGTCGTCGCTGGCGAGTGAGGTTGGGCAGCCCTCTAATCGATCGTGGCTGTCCACCCTTATCAAGGGGTGGGATGGGAGGGAGGAGGGGGAGAGGTCGAAAGCGTGTATACTATAGCCGAGACGAAGGTTGAGAGATGGGGTAGGGAAACGGGCGAATCGAGGGGAAACTGTACTGGCTGCTTTGCATGGCCAGCAGTAGAGAGTTCTGGACTCTCGCCGCACTTCCAGGGCCATTGGGAAGCAGCATCAGAACCGAGAGCGGGGCAGCAGCCGGCAACCTCCTACTACGCTTCTCCAACCTCAAACCTCCCTACTCGACGGTACCGTGGGGTATAGGCAGCCAGTTGCGATAGTATTGGTAGCGGTAGTAGTAGTACGTCCCGACGGATGGAACACCCCCGAAAACCGACCCTTAAAATAGGGGCAAGACTAACCCACGGCCATTGTTGCCAGATGCCCCCGCGCTCTCTCGACGAACATTTACATTTTCACGCAAGATTCTTTGAAAAATGAATCCGTCCGGCTTCGTGAACCTCGACCCTGTCTGCCGGGGGTGGCCTCCCCATGGAAATTACTTGCCGCAAAGTTCTTTTAAAAAAACTGCTACTGGACGAAGGTGAATGGGAGACAAAGGAAAGAGTAGACGAATCAAGAAGAATTTCTTTATGGGCATAACGGACTTTGACCAAAATCGATTTTCCATCAAAGTTCTTGAGAAACAGTGCGCGGGCGATGCATGCAACGATGAGGTCTATTACGACCGAAGATCATTTCTTTGTAGGGGTATATTGGTCGAGTGAGGAAGATAGTGTAGTTGTTCGATAAGATCGTCGCGAACGATGCTCCCCTATCGACGACGAGGATCCTGACACAGTCTCTCCCAGTCGTCCTTTCCACTCCTTTCTACCCCCCTTGGCGATGCGGCTCCTTCCCCGTGCCGTCGGTAAATTAGTCGATCTTATTACCAAGGCAAACACACTTCGCCAGCACGCGGGACTCCATCTGTATTTGAACTGCGACTGTTTAAACGCCGGCGTTTCTACGCGCGAAATCCGTATTTACGGAGAAGATACCCCCGAAGTGAATGGTGGAGGGGGTGGGAAAGGGATGAAAAGGAAGAAGACTTATACCCATTGGACGGTCGGCCAGCCAGAGGGTCGTTCCTTTCGCTATAACCGATCCTAAGAACTTGAATACACTCGTCGCTCGAGTACCAGACTTCAACGATCCACCCCCTGGGGGTGGATGTAGACTCAACGAACACGCGGAAGATAATATATTTTATCGTTCGAGAAAATCGAACAGGCAAGTTACCTGTTCGACTGGCCCCGTCGAACAACGACAGCTTCTCGATAAAACCCCTTTCTCCTCCCCATCCGAATAAATATCTCGGCGATATAATACAGCGATACCTTTTTGCTTACACGTGTTTGCGAACGTTTTCTTAGGCGAGATTTTTTTGAGAAATCGCAAAATGAAATGGAAAGAGTGTATTTCGTTCTATCCTCGTTTTTCTCTATCCGGCGCCCGCGTCCGAGAATGCTAACCCTGTGATAGATTTTCCACCGTCTCGGCGGGGCAAACTTAATGGAAAAATCTGGGGTGTCAAACACAGACACGGCAACGATACGTCAGGCCTTTTTTATTCCGAGACTCCTGCCGCTCAGTCTTCTGACGCAACTGCCACCCCCCCGCCTTACCGTCTCTGTGTTCGCCGAAAAAAAAAAAACGAAAAGTCTCGCAAGGTGAAATATTTTTCAAGGGTAAAATTCATGTTTGTTAAGAATTATTAGGGACTCATCTAATAATTGATGCACATAAAAAAATATATTAGTGAGTACTGAAGTGTTGTCGAATCGGTTAATTTCCGATAGTAATTTTTTTAATGATAATCTTAATAACTCCCGACGTGTTAATCTTCGCCGAAAGATCTGTAAAATTTTTCTCGAAAAATCGACAGTGTAAAACCGGCTTCTCGGGCGGGATATTAGCAGAATTCTACGATAGTCGGTAAATCGGTAACGAAGAAATCTGTTGCGAATTCCGATGCGCGGCAGTAAACCCAACGTTCGCCGACGGGACTACACTTATCCGCGAGGCATAGGGGTTGATGCTAAATACATGGAAGGTCGGTAATGCAGAGGAGAGAAAGTGGTTGTTAGTCGAGTCTACGAGAATAGTGCGGCGCCGAGGGGTGACCAAAAATGAAGGGCCCTTTTTCACGGCACACTACCGAAGGTAGTTGTATAACCCTTTCCATTCACCCATTACGGATAGGGAGGGGAGAATTTTTAGTTCCGACCGCCGTACGTAGCGGAGAAAATTTTCGGCTGCGTAGCAATGGCATACGAACGACTGCTGTTTGACAATGTCTATATTGCCATTGAAAAAAACCGTAAAATTTATATTTAAAAAATTCATTTTCGAAAAATTCGCAATTCGATTCGAATTCGATTGACATTAATAATTAATTGGAAAATACAAATTGATACTAATAATGGATTCATTTCTTGCGTTTTTATGCGCACCTGGATTTTTTACATCCTTAGTTTCTTTTTGTTCCCTTATAAACTATTTTTTATTAAAATTAAAAAAAAAAAAAAAATTTTATCATTAATTTTGAACAAAAATTCAAAATGCGCTACAAATCCCGCTTACTTTTCTCGCTTTCAGATAAAAAAAAATGCAAAAAATCTGTAGGATACCTTTAAGGGTCTTGATACCCCGATGAAATTTTCGTCTAAAAGAAATACAAAAATACATATAATTGATATAATAATAAATTTGATTAATAATGTTTATTAATTGATTAAATATCACTGCTATATTATTATTATTGAGTTATCATTATTAAAAAATATGTTTTAATAAAAATAAGATAATAATGATAATAATTATAGTTACACTATAAATTTTAATATTAATTTTAGACAAAAATTGCATTCGATCATCCAATAGATGCTTTAAGGTCTCTTGCGGGAATTTCTCCGATTTTTTAAATTACGAGACAATATAAAACGAAACCTTTTGGACGCGAATGATCTCTTAGGAGTGAACGATTGGGGTCGGAATGTATAGATGTATCGTTTGGGGTTAAAAATGAATGCAAATAAGCTGTCGGATCTGCGAGAGACATTTTGCATCGAATACTTCAATGTCAAGTAGTTCTCGGCATTGCCACCGAGTTTCTTCTTCTCGGGAAACAGATTAATTTAGCAAATTGAATGTTCTTACACATTCAGAGCGATAAGTCGGATGGCACAAGAGAGGCAGTAGTCGCCCCGTTGGGTGGTGCGATCGTCTTAGAGTCTGCTGCGCGCTTCGTTCCGATCCGAACAACTAAAACTGAGAGAAACGCAGACCGTGAGATAGACGCACCCCGCCTGATCCGGGTTTCCTACCGGTGCCTCGTACTTCTCGTGTACCTGGGAAGCGGGGTGTCCGGGAGACGCTCCGAAACTCCTCGACTCTCAGGTATATCTCACGAAGCTACGAGCAAAGGAGCGATAGAGCGCGGGGACCGCGAAGCTTCGTAATCGAATTAGAGGAGTCAGGATATTGCGTACAGCTCCGGCCCTCAATTGTTTTAAGTCGACATCTCCGCTCTCACTGCGGACGAGCGCAGACCGTGAACCGCCCAGTTCCCGTTCCCATCCCGGACATTGAATTTGGACTAAACTATTGGCTCTCCTGTATCGAGTTATCGAATATATATATGTTAAGGAAGAATATTCATATATATACATATATACACCATGTATCGCGTGATATAGATGTAAATCTATATTTATCTGTCCTTCGTGTGTCCCGTTTATGGGACGCAAAGTCTGACTAGAATTTGCAATTGGCGACATCCGATTGAGGCGTTAAACTTGCGTATCTCGTAGGATATGAGAAATATTGCTATATCGCTGGGGGTGTGTTCGCCACCGGAGGCCTGTAAAGCGGCGAACTACAAGGGGCGTGGGAATTGTATTACTAAATCATGGAAAATCGAGGAGTAACATTGACGATGGATTCCGAACAATTTTTGGTTATTGAAAAAAATGATTATTTTTTTCCTTTTTTTAGGCACTTTTTCGTGTAAAAAATGAAGTGGAGAATGAAATGTTCGATTCATGAACATCGAAAAAAAAAAAAATATGTTATGGCTTTCATCGACAAAAATAGAAAAAATGTTATACCGATTTTCTGAAAAAATACGATTTAAGAAAAAATTGTCGGTTTCGTGAAAAAAAATGTATAATAATACAGACGATGCGAAGGTAACGAATCGTGTTTTTTATGCTAATTTTATGCTAAAATTTTTAGGAAATATTAAACTTTGCAAAAAATAATTCGGATTCCACTCTTCAGCAATTTGAATCCAATTTTAGTCGCGGTTCATTGACAATGGTATAAAAAAAAAAGTTTTTCTCGCGCGATGAAAGTTCCTCATTAACGGCTTCCCTTCTCAGGTTTCGTGTAATAGCACAGCCTCATCGAGTAATGATATCAAATTGGCCGATTGAAACGTGAGGTAAATTAATTGTTTTCGTCGCGTCGCGTGACTCGTAACGCGGAGCCGAGAAACGGAGCCAAGTAGAGAGATGACAAGGGAGGCGAAGCCATGCGAGTTCTCGATGGTGCCAAAGGGCCACCCTTAATTTTCGCTAACGATCAAAGTTTTTGCGGTGTCCGAAGGGCCACCAGGACTCGGGCGCCTATGATAAATTCAAAATGGCGCTGTGCCCTTGCTTTTCGTGCACAGAGGTTGCGAGGGAGGATGGACGGAGCAAGGGGATCGGTGGACGAAAACAAAAGCCACTCGAGGGTCGGGGGCGGTCGAGCAACCCTTCCGTGAGCGAAACGAGGACCGCGGCTCCGGCCGGGCAACGCTCGACTACTACAAGGGGTTGGTTTGCCGTCTGTGTATAGTCGAGCGTCGAGCTGGAGAGCTCCAGCCACCGAAAATGGCGGACCCAATTAAGACAGTCTATGTGCTGCTAATACTATAGCCCTTTGTGAGCGACTTACACCGTAGAAACAGAGAACATAAAAGAAAAAAAAAGTACAAAGACCGCGAATGACTAAGTAAATTGTTACATTTACGTTCGCACTGAACTATCCCGATCCGATATCTCGTATCGATTTTCTGTCGATACACTTGTCATTTTTTTCAAAATATAAATGTACAGGAAAAGGGAGAAAAAAATAGAAGTATAGCAAAGACTGGTAAGTAGTTAAATTTGTAAAGGTAACCGTTGAAAGAAAATTTTAAATTCGTTGGCATTGAAATTTCGCGAAATATACACATGTAGTGTATGTATAACATAATAAATATCACAAGTGGCTGAAAAACAGTAGACGAAAATTTTAACTGTATGAAATTCACTTTTGATCGAAATTTATAGCGAATTAAATTACTAAAAATAAAAATTGAAGTAATAAAAAAAACAGGTATAAATTATTATAAATCATCAAAATGTAATTTTTAAAAGTGGGCATTATAATTTTTGAAAATATACGTTCATAACAAATAAATATAAAATAACAAAAAAAAAGTTGCAGATGAAAAAAAAAAGAAATGCAGACGAATACGTAAACTGTATCACATCCGTTTTCGATTCCGATTTCATACATAATTTTTTTAATATTTCCATCAACGAAATAAGAGGGAAAATGAGCCCTCGAAAATACCTGAGCGATTTCCGTCTCGTGAGCGAACGAGGCAACGTGACGACCGGAGCGAGATAAAGAGGGATGAATTTATGAATAAGAAATTTGTCAACTCGTTTAGCTGAGACCCCCGTAGTATATTCTCGTCCACTGCTCGCAGACTCGTCGAAAAGCTATCCAATCGGTTGTTAAGGATTCTGCGAGGTCCAGCGAAACTGGAAATACGAGATCGGACCCGACCAGTCGCTTGACCTCGCGTGATCTTTGACTCGGACTAACGCCAGATAAATGTCCTCCGCACACTGGACCCTTCCCGAACCTGCTAAATGTAGGTATAGCACAGGTGTTTCGAGGTTATTTATCATCGAAAGAATAGCGTCCAAAGTTTCGCGTAAAAAATCGGGTGGATTTTGTCTCAAAAAATCGGAAAAACAAGTTTGAACGCGGGATGGGCGAAAAAAATGAGAGACTGTAGATACAGAGACGACGAACGAAGCCAGGGGGATGGTTCACCCTTTGAAGTGGTATTAGCCAGCGATTTCGTCGAGTTTACGAGAGACAGGTACTTTTTTTCTCGACGTTTCCCGAGCAGCCTTCGATCTTGAAGGAAATATATGATATCTTGTATATTTGTAGAAGTAATAACGGGCACGTGGGGGGGAAGTGGGTTTGGCGCGGGGAGGGTAAAGGGATGAGAGCTCAGTGGGTAGAAGTGGCGCGGATATGGCCGGGAGTACCGGAGAGCCAAGGGTGAGAGAGGGTGGCTTGTAGTTCGAAGAGGAGAAGGAGATGGGCGAAGAGGAAGAGGGTAGGGTGGCATGGCTGTGCCGGTACTGCGAACAGGGGAGGGTAGCTTGGCGACACTCGAGTCTATCTCGCTCTCACTCTGTACAAGGGTCCATCTCGTAGCAACGCCCACGGGAACTCGAATCGATAGCGAACACGCACTCTGTGTTCTTGAATGCCGGGATTTTTTTTTCAACATTTTTAGGTTAGTATCGAATTATTGAAAAAAAAAAGTAATTTACTTCGATCGCGTAACCTCCGAATTTCTCGATTTCTTAACTATGGCGTAAAAGAAAATTGGATCCAGTAGAACCGATGATTACATAGAACAAAGCACTCGAAAATAATAATGGAAGAGAAAAAAAAAAAAAAAGAATTTGGCTCTTTGGAGTCTCTAATACGGAAGCCCGTGGTCCGAGAAGAAGATCTTCAAATTTATTCCTCATCTCCGTTTTATCGAGTTCTTCTTGAGACCATCCCTCCCGAGGTGTTACAGCGTCGTGGTAATAAATTCGGGTATTCGCTCGAGCGAAATCCAGTGCGTAGAGAGGGTCGGCCCGAGACACACTCACTTCTCACTCTCTTCGCACTCGCGGGGACTTCCCTTCGGGATTCTGGCGGTTGAGCTTTCGCGGATCTCGATATAGTAAAAAAAAAATACTACCCTCGTCCAACTTGTTATCTTCTTCTCGCAGTCGTGTTGGAATGAGATTCTTTCATTTTGCGAAATAAATACCGTTGCTATTAAGAGAATCTTCAGCGGCTCAGTAATATTTATTGCAATTCGATCTATGCACTGCTACCTGCTGGGGAGCGCGTGTGCGCCACTCGTAAGGTTTGTATAGATCTCGCGACAAATGTGAGAGAACGACAGAGGCGCGTGAGTATCTGTTCCTTCGGAACTGAAATATTCTCAAGGCACATTCTCGTTTCGTGAAGCGTCCATTGTTGGAGGACCGTCGACGCACGAGAAGAGAGAAAACGACGAAAGAAAAAGTAAAGGAAGAAAAAAAAAGAGAAAAAACGAGAGTTCGAAGCTCTCGGTACTTCGGAGTCTGGATACGGGGGGGTCGACGGGCGGCAAGCGGGAAAGTGGGAAACCGAACCGAGAGCTGCTGCTGCTGCTGCTGCTTCGGAGGCTTGTATATGCCGCACGTGTTTTTCTCCTTTTTCACGGCGTGACCGGCGAGGCGTCCTGTCATGCATGGCCGATATCGATATGTGTGTACCACTGCGTACTAAACCTCCCCATCCCTACTATCGACTCTGGCTTTCGAGTAAAAGCGAACTCTCACATTCGGGTTTCGTATACTTCACTTACGATCCTCGCTTTTACGAATATTTTGTTTTTTTTTTTATGCAAAACTCACAACAATAATAATCTATATACTAATAACTCCTTATAAAATATATTTAAATATTAATTTCGGATGAAAATTATATTGGATCATATAATAGACACTTACAGGTAAATCGCAGAATTTTTGTCGATTTTTTTATTACGAAACAAAAGGCGTTGGATATAGATAACGCGAAAGTGACGAAATGGCGCCAAAATTTGTAGTGATGGTCACGTTGGATTAAATTTTTAAGGCTGAATCATTTATTCTGTAAAAAAAAATCTCGACAACTCCATTCATTTGTCTACGAAAACATTTGAAAAATCTTTTTTTTTTTTTATTTTTACGTCCGAACACAAATGAAAAAATTTGCCGTTTTGTTCGAAAATCTTTTTTTATAATAAAAGTATTCGAAAGAAAGATATTTTTCACCAATGCGCCTAAAAATGTTACACTGAGCAGTAAAGGGGTTGATACGGACCATCGACGGAACGCAACATTTCGCGAAAAATGTCGAATTAAATCATTTCGAAAAATTTTTGAATGAAAATTTCGAAGATTGATTACCACTGTCGCGAATTTGTCTACACGAGCGATTGTGGTCAGACACAGTTAGTATCGTTACAGCACAGAGACACGAAGGGGTTAGTATAGGCAGAGAAAAACGAGAGCGACGGGTGTTGTCCGACCGACCGATCCAGTTTTTCGACAGTCCGGTTTCGTGTCTTTTTTATTCTCTTTTCTATCGACGGTGGTGTGTTGAACTTCGCCCCGTAAACGGGTTGTACGCTGTCAACACACGAGGCGCGAGAGACCTCCGGAAATGATAGATGCTCCTTCACCGCTAATGTAGCTGCATCAACAAAATTATAACCAACCCCTCGATAATCGCGATACCATCTATCCATTAATAACTCGTCCAGTTTCACGAATATTCATAACGAGTCTCATGGTCTTTTGTTTCAGATTCTTCGATCTACGGATGTAAAAAAAAGAAAATAAAGCGAACAACTCCGAAATTCCGACGACTCCACGAAGCTGGCGATGAATTAACGATAATTTCACACGGAATTTCCATCGAGACTCGGCGCGCGAAGATTTCGAAAAAAAAAAAACAAGAAAACAAAAACCTGTTGCCACCCTCTAAAATAAACGCAACACCCTGTATACGCGAAGTATATAAGTAAACGAAAAGTACACGAAGAAAATGTAGAGTCAAAATAAGATAAGAAAAAAAAAAACAAAAAAAGTTGTACCGCGGAAACGCGGTGAGAAAATAAACGAGAGAGTTCGAGAGAGCCCCTTGCGTCCTTTGCGCCCTCGTAGCCCACGGTTTTCCGTACTTCACGCAATTCCCCTCTGCCTCTCCTCCGTCCCTCGCGCATCCTCATTCACCGGAGCGACACTTCTTTTTTTTTTCACCCCCGCGTTCCTTGAATCCATTAACTCGAATGGTATTGCACCCTTTTGCACGAAGCCAACGTTCTCAGCTGTGACGAGGTAAGTAAGCGTGCGAATTATTATAATGTCTCTCGAATATCTTTATCAGCAACGCTACTCGACGCGCCGATCGCGTAGCGGAAGTCCGACGAAACTATTTTCCGAAAGACAAAATCTGAATTTCCATCTACGATAGAGATTCTTCAACGGCGGATTAAATAAGGGTGATTCTGAATCACTCGGTACGTAGGTACGTAACGAACTTACGTATACCCTTAAATACAGGCTGTAGGTATAGAGTATAGCATGGAATGGTATATACATAGAGTAAAACGGAAGGGGAGCTTTGAAGCTGGACTCTCCGCCTCGCCACGGAATTCCCGGCCTCGGATTACAATTCGGTGGGTCCAGAGAAGCAGCAGCGGCAGTAGCAGTAGCGGCAGCAACAGCAGCAACGCCAAAGGAAGGTAGAGAGCGAGAGCTATAGTGAGTAAAATGGCCGCCGGCAGAGAGGGTAGTTTTGCTCGCAGGGGTCTGTTCGCGTCGGTGGCGACCGAAGGGGTTAGAACGAGGGGTGGGGTGGGGTAGGGGGTGACCAGTCGTTCGGTCGGTCGCTGCTGCTGGCAATGGAACGAGAGCTCGGATGAGGAAGGGGACACGGGGGAGGAGGCGCTAGCCACAACCCCTTAAGGGTCGAAGGAAGCCTTGCACACCGCTACACGGACTATCCTCCCCCTTTGGGTTGCGACTGAATGAGGTAGACGAAGAGAAGTAGCGAGAGAATGTTGGCATCGTTACTCACTCCGTCCTTCTTCATCCCCCAATAAGTTCCCCAAGCGTACAGCAGCTTTCCTCTCGCTTTATCTCCTCGGTTTTCCTCGTGTTCGCCATCCTGACCACCCGTTTCCACCCTCTCGCCACTGGCGTAGCTCTCTCTCTCTCTCTTCCCGGTCGTAGCTGAACAACCTTTATATCTACAGGCCACTATACACCCGACCGACCACCCCGGAGTACCTCGGTTACTCGCGAGCTTCCGAGGGACGAGACACACGAAGGCGAAGTGAGAAGGCAGAGAAGCGAAAGGGATGCCGGCAACCAAGTACCAAAAGCATTCAACAGAGATGGAACTATGTACCTCTATATACATTATAGATATATACTATATATCTATGGATGTATACATTTAGGCATAGCTACGTGTATACATATATACATATGTACATATATATAGCGTATCCCACGAGTGAGAGGGCCATCCGTGCCCTTGCAGTGCGAAAGACTCAGAGGGATATAGAGAACCTCGAAGCTCGAGAGGACCAGACCGAGGCAGACCGCCGAGAGTCGCAGAAAGGGGTTGGCCCGGTCGAGAGTGTACGGAATAAAGATGGAATGAGCCACGCATTAGGGAGGAAAGCGTGGGATAGAGAGAAACAACGGGTCGAGTAAGTTAGAGGGATGAAGAGCGATATACTCAGCGTGGATGGCCCTCTCGCAACCCGGGGGCCAAACGGGGCTGGAATTTTAGAGCCCTGACTAGTCTTAAAATACACAGAGAGAGCGGTAGAAAAGACAAGGGAGAGGAATGAAATGCCGGGCGTGAATTAGAGTCACCCTGTCGGGGTTTTCGCCAGTAGAATCTACCGGCACTAGCGTCGTCCGCAGAAGGGTGCGAGAAAGATGGCCAGAGAGGAACGAGCGAGAAGAAAGGGAGAGGAGAAGGGGGGATGGCGAACCCATTGCCTCGGTCCGTTCGTTCGTCATAGCGGGACCGTTTGGAATTTTTACGCCCGAAACCTGGCAAGAATTTTGTTGTTAGGATGCAAACGCGAATGCTGGAGAGTTTTTGGAGTCTCGCGGTGGCTCACAGGGTTTCGGGTACTACGGGGTAAATGTGAGAATTCATGTGTGTGTCTGTGCGAGTGTACGAAAAGCGCGCGGACGAAGAGGAGAATGAGGGAGGAGGTGTGTGTACAGGGAGAATCAGAGGGTTTGGATGTCGCGCTTTCGTGAGCACGAGGTGTGAGTGTCGTACGAGGAGTCCGAAGGGTACAAGGGAAACTGGATTCCGCGCGAGATAACACACGTTTTACTAGGGGGTGGTCTCGCGCGCGCGTTCAACCCGACTCTCTATCCTCTTGCCTCAGTCCGAGGTGCGAAATGCTGGGCACGAATTAGATTGTTTAGTACCAACGTGTGCGAGGGTAGGTAGTATCCACTGCCAGCAGCAACAAACCCCCGTTGGCTCAACTATTTTGCTTCTCTCGGGTAGAGTCGGGACCAGAGGAATGCGCATACGTGTTCTACACGTGAAGGAGTTTTTTGTAAAAAAAAAAAAAAAATTGTGAAAAAACCCTCACGAGGGGTTAACTCCGCTCGGGTGGATCGTGAAACGCCCGGAGGGAATACGTTAATATACGATGGAAAATTCATTATGTATTACCGTTTGAGATTAAAATATTTCCAGGTTCATTGTCGCCACCCTCTCACCCCCTCGGCAAATGTTTCGCGAAAGCTATGCCGAATTCCGCACGCGGGGGGATGAGGTGTGTAACGCAAATGAAGATTTCATAGCTGAAGATTACAAGTACTCGAGGAGGTGAAATATCCTTCCGGGGTTCACGAATTATATTGTTTAGCATACGTACTCGGGATGTTTCTCGCTATACGCGCGGAAGCGCTATTTGCGAATATATTTGTGTAGAGTGGAAGCTTCTTGAAGGTGGAATATGAGCGCCTTGCACCGAAATAGCTTAGCAACGTTGACTTGTGTCTCACAATCAGCGTCTGTTTATACTGCATCGTCGGGAACGAAGCGCGATCCTCGCAGAGACTCGGAAAGCGCGAAGCAACCCTTTCGTCCGATAGACGGAGACTTTCGGATAATAATAGATGAGTTTTGTTTTTGTAAAAAAATAACTGTTTTCTAAAAGTACCTTCCGGACAGAGGTCAACTAACGTTTCAAAATCAATGCAACTTTGCAGGTAACTTTCTGACAATGAAATGTGGATATTTCTATCGAAAAGATTACGCATTTTTTTTTTTGCAATTTTTCGAAAATAATTTTTTTTATATTCACGCGCCATATTGGCACTATTATTGCAAAAAATTACTCGTCTCGAGCTCATTTATGCAACATATTGCAAAACTTTCGCAAAAAAATAACAACGGGACAGGAATTAAAAAAACAATGTAAATATCGTTGAAAAAAATACAACTTTTTGTGCCGACGGTAAGCTGCCCTCGTTAAAGTGCTCTTCAACGCGAAACAACTTTTGCACCCAAAACCGACCAAGTTATTTAACCCTTATTTCGCAAATGTCCCAGAGACCTACAAAGGGTTGTAACAAATTCCGAATTCCAGTATCGACATTTTTTTGAAACGTGGATTTAAAAAAGAGCAAAGCGGCCGAGTAAATCTGTATTAATAATGCATCAGTAACAAATTAATAAAAAACAAATAATTGATAATTTGTCCTAAAAAAAAAAAGTTTCGTAGTTTGAAAACTTTGAAAGTGCAGCGAGGACAAGATACTATGATAATTAAGTCATAATTTATTCGAGACTTTCTCTCGACGCGACCGTCGATCTCACGCATATTTCTCGATTCTCTCTGTATGTATCATATGTGAAGGTTAACTTCCGTCACATCGGACACACACCCCTCGCCACACCGGAGCGGTTCAAACTTTTTGGGCAAATCGAATTTTTCTTTCCTCCGAGTTTACAGAGCTTGTTGTCGTAATCCGTGGTAGCCGCGCCAGGGATTTAACTAATAAGAGCAATTAGCGCCGGCTGGGCGGAAGAGGTAGAGAGGTCGAGGAAGGTATAGTGACGGAACAGGACGGTAGGGAGGGGGGGAGGGGGTTTGTTGGGGGAGTGGATGACTCTCTCGGGCGGTAGTTTGCCCGCGCCATAGCGTGTCTCTCTTGCTCTCTCTCTGTCTCCTCAGTGTGGCGGTCGCCTCGGTCAATACCCACCGGACAAGATGGCCGACGCCCACTCTAACACCGCCTCAAAGTTACATACATTTATGTACTCAAATGTATAACCCACCCTCTCGACGCGCGGCATCCTCGCGCTCGACGGCCCCGACCATCTCCCCCCCCCCCCCCCCCACCCCCTCATCCACCCACTCCCCCCATTCCACTCTCTCGACAGCTACGGGACCGAGTTGCCTTTCTCCATCCGGCCGCGCGCTTCCCAACCCTCTCTAGTCAAAACCCTCCCCGGTAACTCTCACTCGCTCTCTTGCCATCCACTCGACTTCACGGACACCGAACTTCGCCGTTATTATCTGGCCTGGCGGACGGGCGAGCGAGGCGTACGAGAGCTATGGCATCGCAAAACCCGAGTCGCCTCTTCACGCACCCCCGGTACGCGCTTTGCACGCACTCACGCGAGGCTCCCCTCAGCCCCCCTGCTTCCACCCCCCACCCCTTCCCAAAGGTAGACAGAATTACGCTTCTGCTTTTGCCGCACTTCGGAAGAGACGTGACGGAGAGAGATATACACGTTGCGAGGACTCTCTTAATATCGATCCTTTTCAATGTCCAACTAAGCGGCTACACATCAAATTTTTGCATAGCTCGTGAGCACAACTAAGGACTAGAATGGGTAACATTCGTTTTTTTATTATTTAGCGATGTTTGCTCGTAGACAGGAACCCCGACTGCGAAAGTTGAAATTTTCAATTGGTGAAATTTCAAGTCCATTTTTTTTTAATGAAATTCAATCGATGAATTAAGGAACGAAGTACGCGCTTTTCAGACTTTTTACTTATGGCTTCGGGAAGAAGTAATATAAAACAATGTGAACTTTTTCATTGTAAGATAATTTTAAAAAGTTCCGAAGGCGCTCCCGATCGCCATCGAAATATAACCTTGTATTTCAATGGAAAAAAATAATAGAAGAGAAGAGAATATTGCCGCATCTTCCTAACAGAATTATTCAATAAACTTTCAACGTCATACGATACGAGGGATGCAGCATAACTAAATAGTCATGGGGGTGTCTCCTACGTAGCGTAGGTGTTCCGAAGGGTTGCTTAGACGTGTGTATGTGAGGGTAAAGTAGCCCTTGCGAACGAGCATTCGGCTCCAAAGAACACATCTCAACGCGCTCCTCTATTGGTCAACCAGAAGGGGTGGACATTCGAGGCGTGGGATTGGACAGCATCACCCTTCCACCGGACGAATAATACTGACCCTTCGGGGGAGGCTATTCCGCGATCGGTCCTATAAGTGTATCGCTGGCCACCCTTGGCGCACCGTCACGCATTATTCGTGTGCGATATCATATTTTATAAAAAAAAAAAAAAAAACGTCGCCATTATTAATGGTCCGTTTCAACTTACTACGAAACAGCTGTTGGATTCATATTCACTACAAAAAAAATACATCGAAACATGTGGTTCGGAATATTTTTTCCGGACTCTTCGATTGGGCAGAAAAAATTGTGAAAAAATTCTTCAAAAAGCGTATGATAAAATAAAAATAGGTTTCTTGATTATTTTTCTACGTTTTTATCTTATTTTTCTTGTTGCTGTTTGAAAAACTCAAAGAATCGTTAATTTTCGACGAAATGGTCGTAAAAATTCATAATAATGAATTTTCGTCGGTCGTTGTTTTGTAACTATATGCGATGTATTTTTTTTCTACTAATGCCGAATTTGCTGCTTTATTCTTATAATAAATTAAACAAAAAAAGGTAATAATTGTGTCGACTACTGGCCATTCCCAGTCGTGAATTATTGTTCAATAAACAGAATAAAAAAACATAAGAATTTGTATAATTTCTTGCCTGCGGGTTTATTGTTAATTAACTGTGATAGCACTACAGTCTCTTGTACTCGGATAATACGAAATACGAGTACCAAGCGTTACTTAACCCTTTTGACCGTCTTCCAGTGTAACCGGCTCCGAAAATGCACACACAACCCTTACTAATCCCAACGGCAATTGTTTTCGCTCATGTCTCCATGCTTATCTGGCTTAACAGCCGACTAATTCCAACGATCTAACAAACTTGAATCTCCGCGCGACCGTGTTTCTCAAACCCCCCAAACTTTTTGAAGAAACACTTTTTTTTATGCAAACATCATAAAAGTTACGAATTACATCGAGTCGTAAACAGTAATAATAGTTATAAACAATGATAACGCATTCCTCGCGATACTATAGGGTCCTCGAATCACATGGAAAAAAATAAATCGCAAAATATATGCAATATATTTTCGACGAAAAATATAATTCTACGGATATATTTTAAAATATGTTTCTGCAAATGTTTGCCAAAAAATATTTATTTATACATTTAATGTTTATTATTCATCTATATACAGAAAAATTTAATGTGATCGGTGTTTAGAAGTTTCTCCAAAAAGCTTGTAGGGTCCGACTTTGAAAAAAATGCATTAGAAATATATGAAATTCGATGTATTTATATGATGAATATTTTAGGAAATAAAATATTTATAATAAAAATTAATGAATTTCGTCGTTCAAATAAATAAAATCGACGAATTTCGTATATTTCTTGGTTTTTTACTCCATGTGGCATCCGACAAAGAAGATATAGAGAGACATTTTTTTTTTTGCGGAAATATCGTAAATATCGCAAATTTAATCGAACCATAAATAGTAATAATTGTCATTAATAATAATGTCGCAATTGTACAGCTTCGTCCTCAGTTCGAAGACTTCTAAATATCGGCGTAAAATGTTTCCGTAGTCACGAGGAGTCGACTATAGAACCGTAGGTAGAATGAAAACAGGGACAAGGGTAGTATAGAGAGCATAGTACAGGGTGTTTTCGAAAGGTAAAAAGCGTTGAGGTAGATAACTCTTTGCGCAGACTGTACCCCCTAGACGCAGGTAACTGGGTATTACGTCGGTGCTCGACGGGTTGCTCCACCGCAGGGGTAAAAATTAATGCCACACTGGGACTACCCCCGCGAGGAATGGAGCCAAACCGAGAGAGACTCGAAGACGGACGCCTCCGGGGTCGGGCAATACCTCGACCGGTGCGGGAAGGAGGGACTCGGCTCCGCGTAGACTGCCGTGAAATTTCCCTCTTTCCTCCCTCTCTTGCCCTCATTCTCTCTCTCTTTTCACTCTTACTTTCTTTGGCCTCATCCCTTTTTGCGAAACTACAAGGCGCTCGAAGGGCGCATAGTGAGGAATATACTTGCTACGTAGCTATCGCATGTGGTATTGTTCCACGCCGTGAGATTAAAAATCGATATCGTGAGTTATCCCTCGTTTCCCGTCGATCGAGCATACGATGAAATAAAAAAAACGAAAACAAAAAAAAAATTCTTTCGCAGGCCTTGAAAATTTTGACCGCCGGAAACAAAAAGTATAGATAGAAACCTCTGACAGCTTATCACGCGCGAGTGTACGTGTTCCGTATATAGACAAATTCAGGCGAGAGCACGAGAGGTCGGAAAGCCCGGGGTTGCTGGGGGTGTGAGGCTTCACCGGTCTCCGGCAGTATTCGCGCGACGACGTGAGCCCGAGCGCGGCGGTTGTTTGACGTATTTTGTCCCGAAAACCGACAGATCAGGGACATGGCTCGCGCGCGCTCAAACCACCCCCCACCCTCCCCCCTTCAGAACGGCATAGCTCAGGGATGGGCGACATTGGAAGGGTTGTGTGCGCGCTGCCAGCCACCTCTCTGTTTCTGACGTGTAGATTAGTGTCCGCCATTGTCGTGACGTCACCGTAGTTAACGCGCATTCAAACGCTCGTTCGTTAGACAATGGGCGTGTGTGTGGAAGCTTCTCTCGCGTTTGCCGAGAAGAACTCTTCTTAGTTATCCGACTGGCGCGTATATATATGCATTTTTTCGATGGAATTCAATGTAACAATGAGAATTCGCATACGCGGAACATTGGGGGTTTCTATGTTTTTTTTAATGCACTCGCGGAGAGCCGCGTAGGGATGGATTTCGATTAATTTGCTATTTTACGGGATAACGCGGAGTAGTTCCCTGTAGCCCCCCCCCCCCTCCCCCATCCTAAGCAGAAGTCCGGGAACACTTGACGGATGAATGTACCGTCGAAACAATGGGCGCCGGCCAAAAATTAACGGCATTGTCCTAACTTTGAATTTGCCGGTGAATTCGGGGTTCTGGGTATATTCCGAGCTCGACGCGTACTCGCCCCGGCTTACCCTCTTCCTCGCTCGCTTATGTTGTCGAGATTATTATTATCATTATTATTATGAAATTTGCCGAATAGAGAGATCGAGCGCGAGAAGGAAGAGGATGCGCGCCCACTCGCAGCCTCAACGAGATTACCGTTGTGCGCGTGAGAGGGGGAATCTCGAGATTGCTTAATAAACACTACGATAATTTCATTACGATAGTGAATAATAAATTAATCAAGCAGAGAATCGACAAATATTCTCTGTGTTATAGAATTTGTATTATGAGTTTGGACGCCATGCATTCAATTCAATTATACGTATCGGCTCTTTGCGCGGTTCGTAATACAGATTTTTTTTTTCGCGAAAGTAATAATATTCTTCATACGCTACTCAATACTCGATTTTCTCTCGTTTTTGAGTTTTTATTAAATTAATTTCAATTTCGTATTTACGACGTATCGTATCACGTTTCGTATTACGACTCAACTCTCGAAGAGGTTCGCTGCACCCGCGCAACTGTTGCAAGAAAATCTCGAAGTATTTTTGAAAAAAAAAAAAAAAACGTAACTCCAGAAATTTGGCGTTTATACTAAAACTACACCCAAAAATATTGATTTTTGAAAAAATTACGCAAAACTAAGACATTATTTTCATTACAGATATCTCAGATAAATGGTTCTGAATTTTATCGACGCGCAAAAATATGTACGATATTTCAAGGTTAATACGCGAGCATTGCAGGTACAGTGGAGAATGCCATCGACGCTCGGGCTGCGGATTCACTGCAAGGGTCGTTCCGTACCGGCTGCGTCCCTGTTAGAAAGTAGGGATGACCAAAGTAGCAGCTGGGCCCGTCTAGGGACTTTGGCACTTGCCCCTGGCGCGCAGCAACCCGACTCGCAGTCGTGCAACGAAGGTGCCAAATTACAGGTGCGCCGGTAACGCGATCGTTAGTTAAACAGCACGATTATAAAAATCGTTTTAACTCCGCAACGTCGACTGATTTGGCGATATTTAAGTCATCGGGTAACGAGGGTCGATGGATCATAAGGGGGATAGTGAAAAAGTACACATTAATAAACGAACATCAGATGTGTTTTATTTTAAAAACAATTTCGTTTATTTGAATCGCACAAGACATACACCGTATCTGCTATTATTATAATTAAGGGCTCACCGAGAAAAGCTCGGCCAACTTTATTTCTTTTTTTTTCTTTTTTGTCGCAAGCTCCGCGGCCGAGTGTTCGCTCGAAGCGGCCCGTATATTTTCATCGTATTGCCTTAATGTCGATTCGTGGTTAAAAGTGTACTGTTTTCCGTGAGTGTCATTGGGTTTTCTTTGTTTTTTTTTTTTTTTTTGTGAGTGTACTTCGTTTCTTTCGTTAACCAGAGGTTTGTCTTTATTTGTTTTTTTTTTTTTTTTATCTAGGCGTTTTCTTTAAAATGTTACCCTGGAATCAGAAAAACTTTCGCTAATGTCCGATTTTCCCCCGCTACGATATATCTTAGTTCGATTTTTTTTTCACGTTCATTCGTCTCACGCACGCTCTGTCACGCACACGCGCATTTCGCGCTATTCTCGTTCGAGTCATTTTTTTTATTATACACGAAATACCATATTTTTGTGTTTTTTTTTATTTGTTTTTTTTTTTTACGACTAGTTAGCCCTCTCGTAGACTCTAATGCATTTGTTTGGGAATGTTTTTCTTTTTTTTTTTTTCATTATTAATTCCTTTTTTTTGTAATTGTTTACCCTGTGTCAAAACGTTGAGAGCCGACCGGTGGAACGATACCGTTAGTCGAAATCGATCGTTAAAGAGTTTATCGCAAATACGATAACATCAATTCCATAAGACGAGGAAGAAAAATGTATAGCAAGCAGAGAGGGAAGGAAAATCCGCGCGGCACAACTCGGCGGCTTCGTTCCGTCGGATCCAGCGTTGCGAATATCGCGTGTCGTTCAACAGTGTGTCGGGAAGGTCAAAGGTCATTGAGGATCGAGGATATTTTTGGTCGAATGTTAAACGGGTTATAACTGTCTCGATCTTTTTTTTTTATCTCTAAAAGTGAATTAGTTGGATTGTGAGCGATGAAAAGTGTTAAAAAAAAAGAAAAAAAAAAAAATATATAAAAAAAAGAAACAACCAAATTTTGCATTCGTGACATATCTTTTTTTTTTCATACGTTTATTTTCCGAGTACACACTAAAACTGGCGTCCATTCTTTCGTGTTTCACGTAATATAATAATCTGTTTTTTTTTTTTTGTTTGTTTGTTTATAATTTCTCATCGATTCAAAATTGATGAGAAATAATTGAGAACACCGTCTGCGCGTTCGTTTTCGTCACTCGAACGAGACGACGACGCACTAAGTCCCGCGGCAAAAATATTCGTCGAGTTGGTGAAAATCGCACCGACGATCGAGCCGTTCGATCTTTCGATGGAATCGACACGATCGCTGGGTGCGTCGGGGACCTTTTTTTTGCCACAGGTAGTGCCATTATTTACAATTGTTATTATAGTTGTATAAACAGGGCCTGGTATGTACGTATTTCACAATTAACTAACGAATCATTCATTCCATTTCGATCGCTCGTTACATCCGAGTGCATTCGCTCTCTTTCAACTAGATAACGAGATTTTGTATCTAGAGCCGTACACGTCTAACACCGAAAACTATTTGATATGAGTGTTTTTTTTTTTTATTTCTTATATTCCATCTCCGCAGTCATTCGATCACAATTCACCCGTTCCGTTCGTTCTCACATCTCTCGCGCGCGAATATCGATCATACTGGAGTTATTCGATCTTATTGCCTACATTTTTTTTTTTTAGGAACAGTTCTCTTCGAAAACGTTTACAACGATGAAAGAATGAAAATAATAATAATAAAAAAAAAATAAAACATCGCTGCCATCGAGGGTCGCGACGAATAAACGATTCAAATAATAAAGTAAATATAAATTCCAAATTAGTACCCTCAGTCTTCGGGCAAAAAAGTGAACGGAGACGATCGCGAAGACTTTAGTCGCGGTTCGGGAGAGACGATTTTTTCAGGACAGAGGGATCTTTCCTCGTCGTTCCTGAAAAAATCGTCGAGCCGAACGCTCCTCCGAATCTTTTTAATTTTTATTTTTTATTCTCTCTTTTGCCACTCGACGTAATAAATATAATTCAACGAACTAAGCACAGTAATAGACAATAATGTTTTCAATCTCGTCGATACGGGGCACCATCGCAAAATTTTGTCACGACCGATTATTTTTATTATTATTAATTTTTTTTTATTTCATAATCACATCGATCACATTAACGCGAAACGGATGGATTATCGATTATTTATTGCTCAACGTCGATCTCACATATCATTACAAAATCGTGTGACCGTGAAAATTTTTTACCAGAGGTAAGGAATTGTTCGAAAAAAAAAAAAAAAAAAACTCGCGAAGGGCCACCGTATCGACTGTAATAAGGGACGATAAACCTAAACAACTTTGGCATCTTCTTAACCACTTAGATCAAAAAACGATTTTTTTTTCTTTCATTTCCTTTCTCAATAATACATCGCGCGAACATTGCTCGCGTTCTCAAACATCGTCTCGCTAATCCGTAATTTTTTTTTGTTTTCTCCGTTTATAATATTGACAATAGGCGATACAATAATAATAATAAATCGTAATAATAGCGAATAAAGTCAAATACACAATTAATAATGGTATCATCATCAATAATAATAATAATAAAGATAATAAAGATAATAATAATAATGATAATAATAATAATAATAGGTATCATACATTTTACAGATCCAAGCTATTCGACTTCGGAAACTTCGGCGCGAGTCTGGCATTATTTTTAAAATTTTTCTCGTTCGGTTTTTAGACCGACAAGATCGCGATTCTCTATATAGGATACCGCCGCATTGCGCTCGAGCCTCGATATCTACTATTTACATTGAAGCTCGAACCCGGTTCCTCCGAAGAATAGGATAAAAACACGTTGAAAAAAAAAAAAAAAAAAAAAAAACGAACAAAAAACATTTTTTTCGCATAATCCTCGTTATTTTTTCTCTTCCCTCCCCCACCGTTATAATCCTTGAGCGTTAATGTACAAAAAGGTGAAGGAAAAAAAAACGGGAAAAAAAAAAACCAAAAATCGAATACGCCAAATTACGTGTACACACTTGTCTCGCAATTGTTCCGTTCCAATATATATTAAAGGTGTTTGTTTCGTTATACAGTATATATATTATTATTAAATAAATAATCTTCAATGCAATAATAAAGTCACTATTTCGTATTCGTTTTTCCCTATTCATATAATTTTTTTGTTTTTTCTTTTTTAGATCTGTATTTATATATATTCAATATGTACTTTTTTTTATTTATTTTTTTAATTTATTTATTTATAATCGATATTAATTTTAATAGCTGGGGCTTGAGACTCGCAAGTGGTAACCATTCGTTCGTTTCCATTAATTAATGCCTCCCATCATCGACACTTCCCTCTTCGTTTATCTTCGTTTATCTTCGTTCGTATGTCGTGTAGGCTTCGGTATAATTTATCATCGACACTTTCGTCGTGTGCATTTGCCTCCGGAGTCGTTTCCCGAGAAAAGTTTCGCGGCTCTCGGGAATACGGGATTTATATCACGGGAGGTTCATCACAGCCGAAAGAGCAATACCCCGTCCTTTCGACAGTGTTTCACAGGACCGTTTCCGGGCCCTGTGGTATTTTTTTTTTTTTTTTAATATATTCGACCGCGAGATGCCTCGGAACTTCGTTTAGTTTACCGAGGGAGTTTTTGTTCGCGAAAGGGATATTTCCTTGTCGCTGTTACACTCGTCCTTTGTAAATTATCGACTCGCTTAAAGGTCATGGCGAACTCCATGCGCTGCCTCTGTCAGAGACTCTGGAAGCCCGCGCTCTGGAGGACTCCTCTTCCGTCTATAATTGAGACGAAAAGAGGGGTACCTCTCAGTAAACCGGATACGGTGGCCTGTGAGGCCACAGTGGCGGGATGGGCGGTAGGCTTCCATTCCAGGATCAAGTATCCTTGGTACTGAGGGATGAGTCCTCATCCTGACTACCCGGATACGGCATACCGAGCTTCGGCCCTTGTTGCACAACAACGCATTTTCTCATGTGTTTCTCCAGTGTGCTGGGAACGGAAAATGGCATTTCACAAAAGCGACACTTGTACGTGTCTTTGCCTTGTCTACCGTGAGTTTTCATGTGCCTCGTGAGTTTCGAGCTTTGGGCGCAAGCGTAAGCGCACAATTCGCACTTATACGGCTTTTCGCCGGTATGGGATCGCCTATGAACCGTGAGATTCGAACAATTCTTAAATACTTTGCCGCAAAATTCGCAAGTATCATTGCGTCCGCTTCGTTCCTTCTTTAATAAGGGACTGGGTAATCCCTGAAGCGCGAGACTGGATGTCGTGGCTTTGGATACCTTGCGGAACTCGCTGTTCTCCAAATAGTGTGGACTCGGTAGCCACAAACCGCCGAAATCGGGTCCGGAAGCACGCGGAAATCCCTGACCCGAGAATATGTTTGGTGTCGTCGATGTATTGAAATTCGACGGCGACAAAGCGCTGTCTTTCTCCTTATTGTTGTTTAGAGTGTTTGCCATGCCGGACGGCGAGTCGGTTTTGAGAAAACTACCGCGATGATTTTCCTGCAATGCTTGCCGATAGGCCTCGGAATACTGAGCGATATTGCTGAGACCAAATTTTTCCATAAGATCGCCGACGAGACTGGGTTTCTGATCGACGCGACCGCCGCTCTCCTCGCTGCTCTGTCCTTGCGTTGTGCTGAGATCCTCCGGGGTGTTCTCTTCGGCATCATCTCCGCGTTTTTGATGCTCGTTGTCCTCTGCATCATCGAGATCCATATTCTCGTCGCAACTGGAACCGTCGTCGGGTACTGTCTCGACGCTGCCTTGCGGACTCGCCGCCGAATTCAACGAATCCTGATGTTCCTTTCTCATGTGTTTGCGCAATTCCGTGAAAGTCGCTACTTCGATGTCGCAAATTTCACATCTCGCAACGGCTGAGACGTCTTGAGTTGATTCTTGTTGATACTGTCGTTCTTTGTCCTGATGACTGCGGCGATGCACGATGAGATTCGATTGGAAACGAAATTTTTTCTCACATATTTCGCACGTGTAAACAGTTTCCGCGGAATCGGTGATTATGGGGGTTGAGGCTGTTGGGGGACTCGCTTTTTCGCTGTCCGTGGAATTGTTGTTGTTGTGATGGCCGATAGGGCTTTGGGTGTAACACGGCGGTGAATTTTCCTTCTGATTACCGACGAGAGTGAGATTCGCGGGATTGGCGGCGGCCGGACTCGGCGGTGGTACGGGATGTTGATTTTGTTGCTGCTGCTGCTGCTGCTGTGCCTGTTGCTGTTGATGGACCTGAGCGGGCATTAGGGCAGCTTGATTCGTGGGAGGATTTGACGGAGCCGCGCCTAAGGACGGGTTAGCGAGGCTCCTTAGGCGCGCCGAATAAAAATCCAGGTTCGCTTCCAATTGTGGCGGATGTCCCTGTCCGGGTAAACCCCTTCCGTGCGACAATTCCGTAAGATTCGCGAGATTTCTCGCGTTGTTAAGCGTGTCGAGTGAACTTCGTACGAGTGAATCACCGAGATTGAGACCATCCATACCGCGCAAAGGATCACCGAGATTCTGAAGGTTTCTCGTTGCCGTTTGAAGGTCCTGAAGACCCCGATAACCGGCGAGTGGATTAAGCGCGAGAAATTCAGGCCTAAATATCGGTGGAAAGCTTCGCTCGAGATGCTGCGGCAATCTTATGAAACTGTGGAGCGGATCGCCGACCAACGAAGCCGCTGACGATTGCAACTGTTGACGACTACCACTGCTACCGCTTGTGTTCGTAACGCCGCCGGACGAATTTGCCGCCGACGAACTACCGCTCGATTTTGCACTGAGATTCAAATGATTCGGTGGACTCAAATGATGCTGTTGCTGTTGCGCGTGACTCGGCGTCGGCGTCGGTGGACTCGGCGCTGGTGTGTTGGACGACGAATTCGCTGATGATGATGACGAGGAATAGAGTCTCGCGCCGTGAACGCTCTGCGCGTGCTGTAACATCTCCCATGCCGAGGACAATCGTCGCGAGCACTGCGAGCACTGCAAGCATCTTGGCTCTGAAACAGACCAACGAAATTGTGTCGATTAAATATAACGATTAGAAAAAAAACACGAAGTGTCTTCGAAGTTTTTGAAAAATATAAACTCAAAAAAATTTGAGTTGCAAAAAATAATTGTGTAAAATGAAATTTCGAATCGTAAATTTAAAAATTCGCCTCGTGAGTATCTTAATTCATCTTTTTTTATTTGACGTGATACAAAAACAAAACAATGAATTTGTCTATATGCGAACGTTTCTTGTCGTGTCGAAAAAACCATAAAATATATATACTATATGTACATATATATACATCGCTAGGATCGTTACGAGGCGGTAACATCTTGTAAACGAACCGAGCGAAGAGCCTAACCCCGTTATTTTCTCGACCCTTCGACAAGTCGTTAAAATATCGTAGCGATTGTCAAATGCTATTTTGGCGAGTTAGGTGAATTTCACAGGGTGCGGAAATCACCCAACGAGAGAAGATCGGATTCTCTCTTTATCGCTCTCCCGTCGCGACGGCGTCGAGCTCGTTGTCCGTCGACGATATCAATTTCTATATACCCTTAATTTACGAATCGAGATCGAGCCCCGATGTTCGCCGATTGAATTCAGAATTCAAACGGTTGGGTTATATACGGGTTCGTACCAATGGGGAGAGAACCGAGACGAGGTCTGTGTCAAATTGCGGTTCCCGCACGTACGTTTTTTCGAACGAGAAAAGTATGGCCAGCGCCGCTGTTGCAGCAGAGATCGAGGGGTCGAACGAGCTTAAAAATAATATCCTAGCGGATAGAAGAGAGGGTGGACGACTCTGCGATCCGGGAAGGGGGTGGTGGTGAGCTTGAAACTGACCCTTAACGACTTTTCGCGGGCGGTGCGAGAGGGGGAGAGACCACGCCGAAGGCCGAGAACCTCGGACGGGTTTTGAATTTCAATGTTTTTAATCCGGGGAATATCAGATTTTTGGCAATTTTTCACGCCCGGAGAGAACGCGCGGGGAGACCACCCCTTGGGTCATAAGACGGAACATTCAACGGCGACGAGTATTCGCCACGGAAAAGTCCACGGGGTGTCCGTGCGATTTTTTTTTTTTCGGTTTTTTTTTAATACTCAAGCGTGAAGAACCGCGAACCATGTGTTTAGAACTTCAACCCCCCCTGGTACGAGAGTAACATATTCCAATGCGAGCGCAATTCCTGCGGTAGGGCTGCCGAAGATAACGCGTATAGTTCGGCTGTCCTGCGAGAATATTTATGTTCCTCTCCCGAGCGGTGAAAGTTGTCGAGTTAACCGAGGGATCCAGGCATTCCAATGTGTGTTCGAACTCTAAAACAGTCTTTCTCGGGGTAGCGGTGAGGCGGGAGGGTCGTCCACCCTCGGACAAGAGTTTTCCGGTTCGCGAGAATCGTTCGAATCTAAATATGTTCCCGAGCGTATTTTATTCATTGTGTTTGGGACGAATTTAATTCGACGACGAGAAAGTTGAAGAGATCGAAGAGACGAGAAATCCCGACTAAAAGTCCTCGGACTCTGGCGGGGAAATAGTATGGACGGGTAGACAAAGGAGAAGAAGAGATGCGACTGAAAGAGACGAAAACTCGATAGCCGCTTCCGGACTTTTTCATCGAAAAGAAAAGAAAAGAGATAATGGAAAGCGTTTTCTTCTAATTGGAAAGGTCCGGCGATCGATTGCGACGATTGAAAAAAAAGAGTACACAAAGTAATCTTTACGACGAATAATCAATTGACCGTTTCAGCCGGAGATTCGGAAGAAACGTCTTTTTTTTTAACGCAATTTATTCAATACGCGTTAGAGTCATCCGAAAAAGTAGGAAGGGAGTTTGCGTTGGCATATTGTTTTGCCCTTCAGGGCAAAAAACCCTCGGTAACTCGGCGGCGAAGCGTTTCCTTCCGACGTCGCAAACCTTGTGCGTTCGGCCTCTCGGAAGTCGACGATATTTTCGACTTCCCGAACGCGCTAACTTCGCCGACCCCCGGGCACTATTTCGCTGCTTTCGGCTTGCGTTTCTCGTTCAACGAGGGAAAATATCGTCCGCAAAGAAAAAAAAAAAAAAAAAGATGGAGAGTGACGGCGGCACCCCACGAGAGATAAGAAAGTGCCCCGCGTATAATAAAGGTGTATCGATTCAACACTACGCCCGTCCGCTGCCCTTTCATATGCAAACCTCACGAGCGACCATCCGTTAGGATTATTTTTTTTTCTTTTACGCCTCTCTTTTCTTACTTTCCGGACACTCCAAAGACTCTCAAAAGTGCCCCGGCACTCGGGAGAGCTTCGTGATCGACTCTACACCACGGTGAATGAAGGAGTCGCGTGGGACTTTACGATTATTTCAATAAAAAACGATCTCGAACGCATTGTATACTGAATATAAAAAAAAATCGTATCGCCCGAGATAATAAATGTGATAAGGTCAATGGCGAAATCATTGAATGCGATATGCAATTCGATATCATTAATAACACCTAAAAAAATGAATGATTTATCGTCTCTAAACATATCTACCTAAAGAGTTTAAGGGAGACCGGGGCCAGTTGACACACGACTACGTAAAAAAAAAAAAAATTCTAGTATCGCCTATCGCCGCGTGAAATCTTCGATGTTTTTTTCGTCAAATGTGTGTTTCAACTTGCCCCGGTCTATTTATAATATTCTAACGGTCCGCGCGGAGAAAAACGATTTCGAACGGCTAGAGAGTTTCAGCGAGGCGGCCTGCGTCTGACCGACCAATTTTCCCTATAAATTGCCCGGACAAATCGCTCCTCTGATCCCTTCTCTGCTTGCCATACCACCGCGCGGCTACGAGACGTTTACGGCTAAATTGCTCGGAACGGCATTGTTTAACCGCGAGAGGACCGAGACTTCTGGTCATCCAGTGTATACAGCTTCCTACAAGCGTTCTTATTTCCCTCCCTCCCTTCCCCCTTTCTCTTCGTCAATTGTCAACCCCTTTTACGGAAGACTTCGTCTTCGAGGAGATAATTTTTCTCGACATCGATGCGCGACTTGCATTTTATTGTCGAACTCCTAAAAGTGTATACGTATTAGTTTTTCGAAAATATTTATTTTTCTTTTACGACCCCCGCGCGTTTGCCGCGAGTGCAACGAAGACTGCGCACGAATAGCGGTACGTCTCGAGGGCGGAAACAAAACTATATCTATGCGGTTGACTGACGGGGTAGACAAGCCAAAGGGCCTTTAATCTCAGGACCCACCGTTGACAATATTAAAATATCGATTGGCCAACGTATGCCACGTATGCACTTTGTTCCGCGAAGGGGGTGGATGAATCTGCGATGCATCCGTCGGCAGTACGGTGCAGAATCCCCCATCGTTCTCTCGAAAGGGGGAGAAACGCCGCTGCATCAACGGCCAGGTGGTAGTTTACGTGTCTCCCGATATCGCTCGCGAATGATCGTTTATTAGCTTCGCGTATATTATTTCTCAGTGGAATATAAAATATTTGCGAAGGAATAACCTGCACACCCAGTAGATCGGATATATACATATATATATATATGTATTTTTATCTCGTAGAGACTCCGGGAGCGTGTATACGGTAACGAAAGAAGGAAAGAAACGAACGACCGACTGAGGACGGAAAGGAGACTCTAAGGTGCTCCTTGTGGTTAACGTCGATGCCGCCCAGGGGATTGGCCGAGTCGTGTTTTAAAAGGTCCTCACTCCGCGGCGAGGAGTACAGCTCGCCGCGATGATAGAGCGCGTAAAACCGAGAGAGAGGAGAGGAGAGGCAACAGTCTCGGGGACCGGTCGACCGCAAGAGCGGAGAAACGAAACGAACACGAGGGACCATTACGCCCCGTAGACGTTCCGGACTTTCATCAAGCGACAGGATAGAACGGAAAGAAAGAGCGAATAAGAAAGTAGCCAACAAAATTCAGACGCATGAACGATAGAAAACGAAAAAAAAGAACATATAATGTGCATATAAAGAAGATTGGGGAAAATGGGGCAAAATGGACCACCTTAGCAATTTAGAAAATCCTGTCGATGTACACATCAATTTTCCACTCTTTTTCAACTAAATAAATAATTTGTCACACCTCCGTATTAAAAATAATGAAAGATTTTTTCAAAAGATAATTATACTATTGTATTTTTATTTATTTGCATTTCGCTATTTTTCGTATTGATTCATTTTTAGAATAAGCAATAAATGGTTCGTAAAATTTCGTTAAACGTTCTTCCCGATCTTTTTAAAGGCAAACAGTGAGCAGCAGCATAAATTTATTAGTCATGAAACTTAAAAATCGAACCTCTCAAAAATTCCATAAATTTTAAGATTGGTCCATTTTACCCCGTCGGTCCATTTTGCCCCATTTTCTTGTAGATACGCAAGAATATCAGAGACAGAGTCACGAGACGCTCGTGGTACTCCCACGCGATATCTTTATTCCAGAAATGGAAATATATCGCACCAACGTATATACAGTTATATATATATGTACAATACCACACGGTTATAGTACAAAGAAGTAAGAATGGGGAGTGTGTGGCGGCCGGTAGCGAATCTAGCAGGGCGTGTATCATTTTTATGTCGCGCCCGCGTCTACTTCCTTCCGCGGTGCAGTGGCAAAAAAAAACGAAACACAGAAGAAACGAGCGAGAGAACGGGAGAACCAAAGAAAGAAAAAGCGAAGATAGAGAGCATCGAGTGCGAGTGAGAGTCCGGAGATTCCAAGGCAATTCGCGAGCAATTCTCGCATTGCCCGGGGCACAGCGACGGGTGGCAGTGAACGGGATAGTTGGGGGGGGGGGGGGGGGATGAAGACGGCGACGACGACGACGACGAGGAGGTGGAGGATGAGACAGCGGGCATCGTGGCCGAGAGGAGGTCTCGGGGAAAAGAAACCATAAAGACTCGTGAAAAGAAAAAGCAAGGGATGGGTGTAGGGAGAGAGACGAGACTGGTGTGCGCTATCGCGTATCAAACGTCGCGCTTCTACGCTCGCAGAACCCCCGTCGAATTAATATTCTCGCGACAAACGTGACAGATATATCAAATCTGCGTTTCAACGTCGTCCGGAAGGGTGAAAAAAAAAAAAGAAATGTTGAAGGAAGAGAAAAGACTCGTCGTTCGCTCGGTGTCAATTTCAACGGATTACTTCGTTTGCCGAGACGGAGTAGCAACCCCTCGAATGCACCCCCGTTTGTCTTATCTTATCTCTGTACTCAGCTTCGAGCTTTTTTTTCGTCACACTTTTCGTCTTCGCCCGGCATAAATATATTTTTTTTTAGCGTTTATTGTAGCTGTGTAAAAAAAAAAAAATTGGAGACACGTTTTGGGAACGTGTTACGAACGATTCACCCCTTGTTACGCTTCCTCTCCCCTCGATATATCTGTTGGCAAGTTTTTGCTTGTCGTGTGACGAGCACACGAGCAATTCTACCTGATCGTGTATATACGGGATGTTATATCTATGGTAAAGTACACTGTGGAACGAGTATACGGGAAGAATTGTACAGCGGGGGGATGAGAGAAGGCGACTATGGGGACGCGGAAAGAGGGAGGAATAGATCGCTCGTACTCGTCGGGCTCGTGCCCACCACGTGGCCAGACAATGGGACGCTTCTAATTGGGCTTTTGGACTCGGTAGCCGTGCGGGCAGCGACAAAAAATCACGAAAAAAAAAAAAAGAAAGAAAGCGGCACGAAGAATTATGTAGTCTCGGTGAATGGGGTGAGTACGCGGGACGGGTCTACCGGTGTTAAAAGTAAAACCGTAAGCGAGAGCACCGGAGATCGTCATCGAAGTGGACGCGCAGTTGAGAGCCACGAGACCACGAAGAAAGAGATAGAATGCGTCGTTTCCCCGCGGGTGAAGGGTTAAATCCGGGCTACGCTCGAATAGGGATGATCTCGATCGCGCGCGGCAAAGGGTCGCGTTTACTACGGCCGGCAAAGCGGAAGGGGAAGTTTCGCGAGAAGCGATGAATTTTTAAAGAGATACATACTACGATCCTTCGAACTCACGAAACTTTGTTTTACTCGTGAATCCAAAATGGGAAATTCTCGTAACTTTCGTAGATCGATATATTTCGATAGCACGAGGATATAAAGGGAACGCGAATTATTATCGTGGATTACGACGATTTTGTTGTTTTTTTTTTTTTTCGTATTGATAGAGAGAAATAACGTTGAATGTTAATTCCGAAAGGGGATGCGCGTGTTTGTTGAATCGGTTCTTTCGACAATGGCGGCGACGGAACAATGATAATAAACAAAATGTTACGCTTTGCGGGTTACGCGATGGAAATCAATTTCTGTACTTTACGTATACATAGATGTTTTTATATATATATATACATACGTATATATATTTGGTTACTGACGAAAGAGAGAGGAGAAAGCAACGCCGTTTCGCCTCCAACCCCTTCGACAATGTAACAATGTGGCTTTGACAAAGCGTGAGGGGGTGCGCGCCCGATCGTGTCCGGGCGACCGGTGTCACTACCCAAAGCAACTCACTCCATACTCTCCCCGCTTATGCGATATTTCCAACTCGTCCGTTCACCGGGTGCCGAGGAGCTTTAAATTCAAAAATCGAATCCATCCCACTACCGCGGCATTTATATTGTTCGCGATCGTCGGACCACATGGGGACAACATACCGCGCACATGGCGCTAACCCGTTACAGAGAAAATGTTTTGTACTCAAAACTCGAAGCATCGATTTTTTAGCAAATTGTTCGTTTTTTTTTTTTTTAACATCAGCAGTCGGAATTCTCGTTGATGTGTATTACAAAAAGATTTTTTTTTTCACCGTTATCAATGACAAAAAAAAAGATCCATTGGTGAAAATTTTGTTATTTCGAAACATTCCGCGGAAAATGATCATTTGGAACGGAGTTTTTGGAATAAAGAATTTCAAAAAAGTTTTGCTTTTCGATAAAATTACGATCACTTGAAAAAAAGTATATATCACGAACTATATTTATGGTATTAAAAAAATGATTTTTTTGTCGTTATCATCGTATTTAAAATTTTTTTTATCAATTCATTAATTATTTTATAAAAATCACACAAAGTCACGTATTTCGCGAAGTTATTCGATTGTTTTTTTTTCAGCAATTATTATTATTTTTTTTTTTCGCGAAAGAAATTACTTATCTACAAGATCCGCGTCGGGTAAACAAGTCAATCATCGAGCATAGAAGACGAAAGAAAAAAAGCATTGACTCACCGGAACTGACGGTATTTGTGTCCGCGTCGACGGAATCCGTTTTCAATTTCTTCGGTGCGTCGTCCTTCTCCGTTTCTTCGGGTCCTTCGGTCCGTCTCTTGGGCGTAGAGCTCGCGCTGGCGCGTAGTTCGATGGGACTTCCGGTATCGGCGTTATTGCCCTGTGGCGTCGGTGGGCTCTCGACGCGACTGGCGCGTTTGTTAATCGGCGCTGAAATGCTCGGTACCGAGTTGAGTTTTTCCGTGTCGGAGGTTTTCAGGGCTAAAGCATCTTCCGGATCGGAATCTTCGTGCGCGGCGGCCGGTGGTGGACTGTGACAACCCTGAAGGCTGATGCGACAGTGATTGACCTTATGCTCGATGAAACGTACGATTTCACCGAGCGGATACGAGGCGCGGCAGCCGCCGCATTGGACGGTGTCTGGTAACGTCGGACCCTGCGACGTTTCCGCTGTAACGAAAAAACGCAATGGCAAAAAATTCATTATTAATAAATCGTTCGATTTATTCGATAAAATCGATAGTTATCTCGAAAGAGTAGAAATCCCGTAGATGGGGTCGATTAATGTTCTCGTTGAATAAATTAACGATAAAGGGAGATATTATCGTGGCGAACCTCGATGTAAATACGGGCGTCGCATTGTATCCATTAAGATTTCTCCCTCTCGCGTAATTTTTGTCGGTATATTGGCCGCAGATAAATGCCCACGGAGAAGAAGAGCCCATAACCAGACCCATCCGTACAACGTATATTACTTTAGTTGGCTTTCTTTTTCGGCGCGGACTTATAATTCACCGTGACGCTCTCCTCCGCCGCAAAGAGGTCCCGAGGTCACCCGCAGACGTAACAATTCACTTTTAGGGGCCCTCCAGGAGAGAGAGGGAGAGAGAGAGAGAGGCCGTTCCTTGGCAAACGGTCGAGAAGAACATCTTCGCTCTCGCCTCGCGCCCCCCGTTATCCTACGCCCACTACTATATGCGTCTATAGCGTATTGCCAATGAGAGGCATTAACATAGAGATTGGCAGGAGTTCATATATCGATCGTCGCGCATCCCTTCGCCGTCGAAGTCAAGTACCATATCCATACGAACGGACTTTTGCTCGTGTGCCAAAGCCCCAACGGAGATAGGGTGCGGAACGCGAGGATAGACAAGTGAGAAAAGCTCGAAAAAAAAAAAAAAAATCTGACACAGACACGAGGCGCTCCGTCGAACGGCGTCTCAACTGTGGAAAAATCTTTTCCGGCATTTCAACTGTCTTGTGCATAGCTTCGATAGAGTTCCTGCATTTCTTTTCACCCCTTTTGCTTTAACGTCTCAAACTCTCGCGCAGCTCTGTCGTAGTTTTTTTTTTACATTTCTTATAAATGCGGTAAGATAAGACAGATGGATAAGTAACAAAAACACCGATTCTACAAAAAAAAATGAAAAAAAAAAAAATTATATTAAAATTTCAGAGAAAATGTTATTTTTCGATAACTATGACTATTATCTTATACAGTCTTATCAAATTTTACAAACGAATGTGATAACGAATGAAGATGAAGATATCGCGGGAATATCGTTTCACCTATGAAATATCGTTCGTATTACTTTTCTGGGCGGAGTCTCAGCGAGTTTGCGGTTATTTCCCGCTTGACCAGCGGAACTTATACCGTCCGCAGGGCGCAAGTCCGTTTGCAGGCCACTCCTTTGCACCCTCTCTCGCGCACCTTTTTTTTTCATACATTCCCGCGTTCACCCACGCCTCGGTCATTCTCCACAATTCGCCAGTGGACGGTTGGCGAGGGGTGCCTTTCCACACGCGTAAGAATAATTTTGCAGCCGGAGGGGTTGAATTCTCCAATCCGATCCTCTCGTGGCTTTGATACTCGGATTGCCCACAAACGCGCGCACAATACATCGAAATCGGAAACTCCGGAATACTTAAGAACAAACGAAATGGAATCTCAGCGTTTTTGTAACGAAAGAAAATATTTGCAAAAGATAGAATTGACGAATCTTTAAGAACCGGACGTACCGGAAGCTCCGAACGATCTTCGAGTCCGATAGATTCAACTGGAACTTTGAATAAGCGCGGACAATATACTCCGACCGCCCCTTTTTCTCGCTCGTCTTTCATAAACGATCTAAGATCTCAATCAAAGATCCGGCACGATCCTGCGGGACCTCGAGATCGCGTAGGAGGGTTGCCAAGGGATGGTTTTTAGAAACGCGCCGAAACGTTGAACGGTGAATAAGCGGAAAAAAAACTACCGTACGAAAGAAAAAAAAACGCCGAAAACTGAGAAGACGCCGTCTGAATTTATTGTAACCCCTGAAGAAGGTATTAAGGCGATGAAGAAGAAAAAAAAAACTGAAAGCAAGATAGGAAAAGAGGGAGAAGATTGAGGTTCCTCTTCAATGGTACATACTGAACGTCGACCGGGGTCCGTTATATTCGCCTACGATTCAAAAGCGCTCGGTTAGAAACAAGAGACGCGCGACCGGTCGTTAGCGACAATGGGCTTTTGTTTTTTCGGGGGCAGATGTTGAACCGAGGAGAGGTTTACGGACCGCTACCGGGAGCGAGAATGCTGCTGCGTGCGCTGTACCGTCACGCTGGCCGCCGGAACCAGTAATGCCCAGTTCACTGCACCGCTTTAACCCCTTTGGTCTTACGGACTCCAAGATGCTACGAGTTTTTATCCCTTCGCTTGGATAACTTGCGATGTGTGGGGATTAAATCGTTGAAATATTTTTTTTTGCCTTAATAAGTTTTTATATGAAAAAAACGATAAAATTGGGGGAAAAAACAAAATGTCGTCGAAAAATCTCGTCGAGAGTGACGTAGATGGTCCATATAGGTAACTATCGAAAGAAAAGCGAAAGCGAGAAACACACATAGACGAAACGCGTATATACGTAATAATAGTGGTGTTGGCGAAAATATGGCATAAAATACAATATTGCCTTCGCGAAATGTAAGTTGGATTGCTTACAAATTGGTCCATACATCCGTAATGTCACGAGCGCCGTATATCGAAGAAGTCTGCGATAGGAGAGGGGAAATATAGTACGTAACAGTCTCACCCGGTATCCTCAAACGTCGTTTTCACCCTCTTCAACCCCCTCGGATTCTCAACGCGGTAATTTCTATCGATGAAAAAAAAAAGTAGACGAGATACGTCACGAATTCCATCGCACGCAATTTTGACCAAAAAGCATTTTTTGATTATTGAAAAAAAAAAAAAAAAAATAGGACGAAAAATGACTTGTTAATAAGGGGGTCTGGAATTTGTGGTTTTCATTTCGAGTCTCGTTATAGCAGAATAGTTATATGGAATAAAAAAAAGTTCAATTTTGAAAAAAAATTTTGGATTTATAAAAAAAATGAGATCGCGGATAAAATAGTTACGAAAGAGACGTTGAAAAAAAAAAAACGTTGTTTGATTATGAGAAAAAACGAAACAAGCATCGCGGATAGAATTGTTACGGAGTCGAGAATTTTTGTTTTTTACCCCGAGACTTTGTCGTAATAGAAGAATATTTTTTGTCAAGCGTAGTATTGTAGTTTGCGGGATATATATAGATAATGCCCGCTTCGTTCTGTGTATCTCGGATAAATTGTACATGTCCCCGAGGCGATGTTCTTGTTAGGACACTCGTCCTGTCAAAACGTCCGTAGGACACATCCGCGGAGCCAATCGAATTACGATCATCCCCGGGGCTCGTCGTCGTCGTCGTCGTCTCTCGGCCCCGCGCACCGAAACCAATAATTCCATTATCCATTAGTATTGGGTCGCGCCAATTTCCTTCGAAGCTTCGCGAGTCTCGATCGGACTACCCCTCTGGCAGAAGGACTTCGTCCCGTTGATATATATTCCGAACACTATATATCCGCGCAGACTGGCAGAAGTAAGAAAGCAACGAAAAGCTTTGAACGCGTTTCTCCGCGTTGTATCGGAGATGAAGAAGAACGAAAAAAAAAAAAAAAAAAAAAACGCAGAGATGACATTGCGTGAGGGTATTGGTAAGATACATAGGTTATACCGTTGGCTATAGTAACCTAACAACGCCGAAGCACGGAGAAAAGTCTCGTTTGCAGCATCGAAAACGGTGAATAAGAAAAGAAGGAGACGCGACCCGATAGACGTATATGCGGTACAGACGGGGGTGGAGAGGGGGTGGGGGGTAAAATAGCTAGAAAATCGAATGGTTACGATATAATGCCGTTCACGAGAGTTCGAAACGAAATAACGTTTTTTCTCCCTGCAGCAAAACCACACCGGATTAACTTATTTAATCTCGTTTTCCCGTAACATCGCGTTATGCGATGTAGTTTTTTTCGTCTGCTGCGAGTACCGGCTTATACGGCATGGGGTACAAAAGTAGCGGGTATTATCCGATGAATAATAAAAAAAAATTGTCGAGTGTCCCAATTTAATTATCATTCTTCGCGTCGCGTCGTGTTCGTCTAATAATTATATACGAACCGGAGAATGAAAGATTCTTGTTTCCAGCCATAATGCTTCTGCACTTTGCGAACACCACTCAAAAAAAAAAAAAAAAAAACAAAAAAAAAGATCACTGTGCTTCAAAAAACGCTGACACCACCGTTATCGGTATAGCGATCGAGAAAACGCGAAAAGCGTAGGAAAACATCGAAATCATTTATTTTGTTCCCCACCCCCACCCCTGACCCTTCTCCTTCAACCCCGCGACTTTTTTCCCCGTAACCGAAAAACAGAAGGCGACGTTTCGGATACGAGAAGCTCGGAAACTCTCAAGACGCGGCGGCGAGTCTCGTTCGTTTCATGTTCGGATGCTGACTGCCCCGAAGATCTCTTCGCGAGCCGACGAAGGGCGAGAGGGAGGGGGGAGAGACTGAGGCACAGGGCCCCGAACAGGATATCAAAAGAATAGAAAGGACCCTCGTGATGCCCTGAGCTCTCCTGCCGATGCGTATTACCACTCGCGCTTATAGCGAGCAAAAGACCTCGTAGTGGGGGGGAAAAAACGAACCGATTTTTACACACATAGAGAAATAACGCACACGCGGAACTTCCCTACTTTTTTTTTCTCCGCATTCGTCCGGTGCCCGCGTACACACCGGCCTCGTCAACCCTCTCACAGAATTTTCTTCAGGGGTGAGGTTGCTTTTTTTTCAACTCCTTTATACCCATTTCTCCTTTCTCCGTTACGAAGAAGCGGCCCAATCCCCGGACGCGATCTTCATCCCCTTCTTTTTCTTATCCATCCGAAACGTTCTTCTTTCGCTTCTTCGACGCTGAGCATCGAGGGATAACAGCAAAATCGTGGGGTACCGAGGACGCGAGAACAAAGCTTTCGAAAAATGGCCGCAGCCGTTTTTCCGTACTCGTGAGACGTATGTGGACGATGCGCGTTAGTAAAAAAAAAAAAAAAAACGTTGGTAGGGATCGGGACATAAAAAAAAGGACCTGCAGCCTCCTGGGTCCCGGGATTAAAGGGGTCCTTTGAAAAAATTATGCGTGCGTACTGGTCATCGACCTCTTGCCATTTTCAAAATATTGAACGGCTACCAGTTTTTATTGTTCTTATTTTTATATCAACGATTTATTATTATTATTATTATTATTATTATTATTATTAAATAATAAATAACGTTTCCTTCGTCCTGTTCGATAATACGACCAAAAATGCATCGACGCTGTTAACAGGAAATAGCAACCAAAAATGATTTTCTCGGTTACAGTCGAACAATCGAGTGAAATCAGTGACCGCGTCTCTCGTCCGGCATTATTTTTTTTTTTTCTCGAACACACGAGGAAAAATAGTTCAACGACGCCTTAGAGCCGAAGAGATAGAGATGAAGCAGCGGTTTCTCACCCCCAGCCGGACGTTGGTTATGAAAAATATGAAATCTGGTTCTCACGGATACTGAATGGGAACGCTCGGCGCTCTTCTCTCTCTCTCTCTCTCTCCCGGCCCTGTTCTCGGCACGGAGCCTCTCTCCACATGCGTATCGTGGGAGGATCTAGTCGCGCGGGACCCTTTTTTCTATAGTCCGTAGAGAGCTACGGCAGGACATTGTCCATTGAGAACGGTGGAGCGCGGAGCAGGTCCTAGAGAGCCGGTCGCGCTGACCTGTCCCTCAACTCTCGCGCGATGTGTATACATATACACACCTTTTACAATCCCACCGGACGACATCGGGCTTTTCACCGAAAACCCCTTTACCTACGATACTTTTTTTGATCAAAATAAATCATGTGGGATACAGTTATGTTCGCGGTCCAGGTGCTCGACACACTGACGACGATGTGCTCTCTCTCTCTCTCCGTATACAAGGAAAAACACATCGCTCCGGTTTCCACGCTCTCGAGAGATTCCTCGAAACGAATTTGCCTCTCACACTGCCCCCACAGACGACATCGAAACGTCGAATAATTCACGCTTCGTCAAATTTCAACATCGCAACCTTTTTCTATTGGCTTACCGAGTCGATATAGTACTCGTATGAAAAAAAAAAAAAAAAAAAAAAAAAAAAAAATTAAAAATGATTTTGCAAAAACGGGGATACGAAAAAAGTGCTGTAGAAACGGGGGAATTACAGCGAAACAAGTATAGAAATCGCGTATAAAGCTCGCGGGGTCCCCGAGGGTCTTTGTGTTGTCCGGTATCGTTGTCACCGCAGTCTCTCGCTCGCTTGCGCGACTGCTTAATTAGAAACTTCTATCCCCCCGTAGCTCGTTACATTATTCAAAACACCGTCGTCGCTGCCCTCCGTTGCGCAAAGGTGGGCGGAGGTGATGAGAGAGAGAAAGAGAGGGAGAGAGAAGGGGGTACGACAATTCGCGTTCATCGCGCTCCGCAAAATACACACGAATACACAAAACTTTTCGAAACAAACCGCGAGTTGCAGTTTCGGCGTTTCGCTCGACATGGCCGCGCCGTTCGTCGTCCGAGGATTCGCGACTACCTTACAGCCGAAAGTGCCGAACCGTGTAACTGTGTAATAATTAATGAAATTTGTAAATTTCGCGAAACGTACAGATAGTCGTTCTAGAAGTGAGAATTTCAATTCCGTCAGTTAGCAGCGTTGATACAATTGTAAATATAGTGGAATGTAATTTCGTCGCAGTTTTGCTTTTTCGCCGATTAATTTAGAGATTAGAGTTTCGGTAATTGGACAAATTTTCACTTTATCGTTGTTTTATTTAACTAGAAAATTTTGTAAAACAAGACGACTTATTGAAAAAAAAAAAAGAAATTTAACAATAATGATAATTTATTATAATAAATTGTTATTATTATTATTATAAACGATTTATTTATTATTGCGATTTATTTAATATTTAAATTATTTAATATCGATTAATTAAAAAAAAAATTAATAAATTCATCGTATTTTTTATTAATTCATCTCACTTACGAACCCTCCGACGACCCCCCGTTGTGAACTTCCCCTGTGGATTCGCGATCATTGGTCGAGTGTCGAACAATACTGAGCGTCACAGTCCGAACCTCCACCCCCCTCCCTCATCCGCGAAACTCTTTTGATTGTCGTAATAATAAAATTCTCTATCCCGCGGCGAGTTATTCACTCGTTATTTCTCGTAGCCAATGAAAATAAAGATTAAAATAATGGTACGGTGAGAGTCGTTCACCGTAATGGCTATCGAGATTTCTCATTCGCGATGGCCGACGGTCAGAAGTCGTAATGACTTACAGTACACGATAAATAGTTGGCTCATCGGAAAGGTCGCGCGGGAAACGCAATGGTAACGAAAACAAAAGAGAGGGGTCGATCGTTATCAAGAATTTCTCGTGGCAACGAACCTGAAGTAACCGCTTATTCCGTTCGTGGGCACAAGTGCCTCCTTGCGCGGTGCGCGGAGAGCTCGAGATTGCCCCCTGCCAAGGCCGCGAGAGCACAGTCTTACGGTTCTTCCTTCTTTTTTTTTTTTTTTTTTTAATAACTAACTTCCGGTAGACGGGAGCGTTCCCATAGCGCGAAGAACGCGACGCAGCTGAGACGCCGCGTTCCCGCGTTGGCTTTTTCGAGTCTCGAGACGGGAGAGTCGTGTTCACGGTCGCTTATGGTCGAGCGCAGCGATACGATGAGTCCAATCGCACGCACGCACGACTCTCTCGTCGTTATAACGAAAGTGCGGTGGGACTCCCTCCCCCTCCCCCGCCCGCTCCTCCGAGCAGCATCCCCGAAACTGGGGAGAAAATCTAAAAATGTTTCACGCGCTCTCGGCGCGCACGACATATCCCCCGACATGCGTGCAACCGAGAGTTCCCCTGAACTTGGTTTGTACTCTGTACACGCTGCCTCTGCCCATAGGATCGTTGTCACTATTTATAGATGTCCGAAGACACATAGTGTGCGAGCAGCTTATAGCCTTTTACGCTTAACCGACAATTTCGGTACACACGCGCGGTTACCGCGTCGATACGCGTGTCAGTCTCCGCAGCAAAACGAGAGTAAGCAAAACGTTCGTAATTTCAAGGATATTTGAAAATAGTAATACAGTATAGGAAATAATGAATTAAATAAACATTTTTTTTTTTTTTTTCAAAGATTTTGTATGAAGACTATCGATCCCCGATAATCGGCGGTAATTGATTTAATCCGCGTTAGCGACCGAAAGGAACAAATTGCCGAACTTCTCAACGACATTTCCCGAACCTCCAGAATTTCCGAAACCACTGAACAAAGTTACAAAAAAAAGTGTAACAAAAGAATATCGAGAGGCTAATAAATCTGCAAGCGAAAAATATAGACAATCGGAGGAGAGTATCTCAATGAATATTCATGCGCCGAGTTCTCCAAGTGGAAAAGATAATTCGAAAGCGATAGATACGACTGTTACTTCGCCAAAGACGTATAGAAAAAAAGTGAACAGCAGGTTCACGAGAATGAAATAAATTATCCTGCGGTTTGACTTTGACTTTTTCGGGGGGTTAGCAGGTAGAATGAATGACGAAGATCATCGAAAAAAAAAAAAAAAAAAAAGAAGAGTGTAACAGCCGATGGCCAGCAGCGGGACGGGTCGGTAAGGGAAGATCCGAAGGTCCAGAGAGAGCCACGAAGCCTTCCTGGCCTCGTGATGAGGCACCTTACTTCCTGACCGGGGGTTGCGGTTCTATGGGACGAGGAAAAGTGACCCCTGGTCAGGTAGGGACGAGAAGATCCTTCGGTCCTTATTCCCCCATCCGATTTCGTATTAGCAGCAAGTGGAAAGCGAGAAGGGGAAAGAAAGGCGACAAAGCATATAATGCGACGAGATTATTATTACTCGAAAGGCGTTCGCACCTTCGCAAGGAGGGGTGCAGCTCTCACTTCTGGACGGGACTCTCGGACAATGGTCGACAATGGTCGACGCGGGAAACCGACACTGCAAACAACATAAATATTCCAGTTGCTCTCCATAGCTCCGGATACCTTCGCTCCTCTTCCTCGAGCTCTTTGTCGCTCCTTCGTCCCACGATATCCCGTCGAAAAAAAGGTGCTACTATTTTCGTTCGCCTTTTCCTCAACGTCACTTGGATCATCCGGGATCTCCGTGTTCTCTCGACAAGAGAGTGTTTATAATAACGAAGATCGATTTCTTTTAAAGGAAAGTCCATTCAGAGGAATAGACTTCGGAAGCACAGAAACATTTTCCGCGTTGATCTTCGAGGACAATTGTGATGGTTTTTTCAATGAATCGTTACAGCGACGAGGTGATAAGTGCCGTTTGTTCAAAACGATACTCGAAGCTTTTCAAGAGACTTTTTTCTTCGTAACCGTTCGATACGGCGATATCTTTCCGTTTGTCGGTTTCGGAGTAACGAAACGATTATATCGGCAGTCTGGCGTAAGAAACCTTCGGGTTTGGGGTACGCGATAGAGTACAGGAGATGCGGAAAGATAGAAGAGTTCGGAGGACCATAGACGACCAACGAGAGAGCCAATAACCCGACTTGACTGGGCGCGTTCGCGGAACGAACCCGATGACATCGTATTTCAGACGAAATTGCCCACCGGCAGATTGGATAGACGATATACAGCGCAGTTTGCCTCGGTGACGGTGTGATGGAGAGAAAACGCGAGACAGGGAAACGGGAGTTTCCTCGTTGTAGTTTCGATGGTCGGTCTCGCGACCGATCGATAATTAATTAATATATAGCCGAAGTCAATAGCCGGGAATCCTTTTGTTTGATCGATAATCGATATATTTGCGATTATTAATGCTGACGAAAGAATTTTCGATGTTTTGGGAAGCCGAACGCTGGCGCTTTGATGAATCGAAGAATAGACGTTATGGTAACAAATTAATATATAATTATTAATGATACCGACGGAAGATAAGTATCGATAATCAATTATCATATCGTCGAGTTCAACCGCTAGAAAAAATTTTGTTTGTATTGTTGATAATCGAGTAATTTATAGACGATAATGCCGACGAACGCATTTTAGTGATTCCGAGTAAAAACGGGTTAACGCATCGATGAATTTAATAATTCGAATCCATACATAATAATTAATGACACGAGCAACAGATGGGGAAAGATAATTAATTATTAGATCATCGAGTTCACTTTGTTTATTTTATCGATAATCAAGTAATTTATGGTTATTAATTATTACGCGTCTGAGAACTTTTACGATGCTAATCGTTAACGCATCAATGAAATTAATCACACGATTTTATACATCATTATTAAAAAACGCAGTAAATGAAGATGAACAATTATTGATTATTGTATCCCGGAGATTAATCACTAGAAATGGTCTTTTATATTTGTCCAGAATCGCCAAAATCGTCAATATTAATTCTGACAAACGCATCTTAGAATTTCCAGGTAGACGAGCGCATCGATGAATTTAATCGTATGATTTTATTTATAATTATTAATGCTATATTAATATTTTCCCTCAATCAATCGCTAAAAACCTTTTTCTTTATTGCGTCGAGTAATCGACAAATTAATCGTCTCAAATTGCGACGAACGCGTCTAAGAATTCTCCAGTAATCGAGTGTTGCCGCATCAATTAATTTAATGATACAAATTATTCTATAATGAATCCGCAGAGAATCATTAACGAAATAGAAGATGCAAATAGTTTCATTCAATAGTTCACTCCCATGTAGAATCCCGATCTTGAAATAATTCATCAATGAGAAGCGAAGTAGTTCGAGTCGATGTTTCGTCCGACGGCGGCGAGTAGCGCCATCTCGTCGGCGCTGTGCGAACCGAAAAATGTCTCTTTCTCTTTCTCGCAGAAAAGGGCCAAAGGGCAAGAAATCCCGAATAGCTAAAATCCCTTGCGCTGTTATTTTCCACCGATTATTTCGCGACAATCCTTAAAATTACGTTTCCAAGAAACGCGCGCATGTCGTTTCGCGAGGCGGCGATAATAAAAACGCAACAAATCGATGTCGAAAACGAATTTTTTTTTCCTCCTTCATCTTTATCCTCCATATCACGAGTTTATAAGTCCAAAAAAAAAAACTTAACGAAACTCGTAAAATTTTTCGAGACTCGAAAAACACGAAAAAAAAAAAAAAACTAAGAAAATCATTGCAACAAGCGAGAACCGAGTATAGATTTTTAATCTACCCATTCAATATTACCTGGGCGCGTGCTGTACCCTCCTGCAGTAACGAGGCCCCAAGAAAGGAGAGGATGCGCCGAGGAGTGCGAGAATAAAAAAAAAGGGGTTTATGCCGCCACGTGCCCGTGGCGAGCGCGCGAGAGGCAAAGGGAAGAGGGAGGAGGGGCGCCCTAAGGTTAATCTGAGAAATCAAGTCAAAGTAGTTTTTTGTCGGCTTACGAACGCGACGTCCGTAGCACGTTTGGGGAGGGGAAACGCGAGTGAGAACACAGCGATCAAGTGATGCTGCTTCCTCGATCTTCCGCTTATTCCTCGTCGTATATATAAGCGAAACTCATAGCTCCTCTCTCCCTTCTGCGTGATTCGCCGACAAGAGAGAATAAAGAGGACTGCTAAAGAGACTCATACGAGAGGAACGAGAGGTGTTTCGGAACGAAAGATCGGAGTATACGAACGCGCGAATAGAACGAATGGCATTTCAGTACTCTATATAGAGGATAACGTTGGTAGTGGTTGTATCTCGGCGTATATAGAGGAGAGTAACAGTGGAAGAAGAGAAGGGCTTCCGACGGGCGGCTTCAAAGACAATATTTAACGGATATACACCGGGAGGGCATATGCCGCGCACGTGCCGACACAAGGGGCGCGCGCGCGCGGCCGCTCGCCCGTTAAACGCACTTTGTTTGCTAAATAACGTCCTTCTCGCGGCGAGTACCTTTACACCTCGAGGCTCTTCGAGAGCCTCGGTACTCGCCGATACGTAGCATTTTGCGTTCTCTTATTCACAAACCTCTCTCTCGACTACTCTCTTTGCTCATCCGCGGCGGACTTAGTTCTAACATAATGGAGTGTGTGTAATACATATATATATCGATATACACGAAGAGTTAAGAGGCGATCGTACCTACGTAGATCGGCTCAATTAAATCTTAAGTGCTCGTCCCGCGTCTCGACTTTCGACACGTTGCTGAAACGCTTCTCTTCTCGATTAACGCTACTCGCCGAAACATCGTCTTCTTTTCATGGATTTTCCCCCTCCCTCCTCCCCTCTCCCCCCACTCCCTCCCTCATCCTCCATTTCTCTAGAGACACTATCGAATCTTTGTACTTTCGTCTTCTCACCCGTCGCGCGATTCACGAGCGCGGAACACCCACGCGATGTGCTTTGGTATCGAAATATTGTGAGCCCATTTTTTTTTTCCCGGACTTTTACCTCGTTAATTAACACGAGATAAGCGCCTGACACTGATAACGAGAATAATAGGGAGATCTTGTCATTTTCTTGTGGCACTTTTTTTTTCTTTGTATTAATGTGATAATTGTAAATTTTATACGTTTTAATCACCAGCGGAAGATCCGACTCACAGTTTCCGCACTTTCGGGTCATTGCCGTTTTTTTTTTTTTTTTTTTCTTGACACTGAAAGCTTTGCACCGTTTCGTCTTCGATCTTTGGAGACGCGTTTTTTCGCTATTGTCGTCATTATTGACTATAATAAATCGTTAATCGTGTGGAACAGCAAATGGATAATTGAAGCGAAATTAATTGATAACTGCGGAACATCGAAGATTAAAATGAAGACGGAAGTTCCTGTTTTATCGCGAAGGAAGCCGACCGCGTGAAAAAAACGTGGCACGGTATCTCTTTTCGCGACGGCGTCATCGCGCCAACTAAAGAATATCGCAGTTGTAATTAAGAAAACGGAGAAGAGAGCCGCGGCGTCGGCGTGGACGAGGAGAAACGACGACGACGACGGCAAAGCGCGACCGGGGGTGCCCCCCGTTTCATTGAGGGAGGGGACCCACCCTGGTGGGCTTTCACCGGTCTTGGGGGTGGAAAAGTCTGTGAAAAACGTGCGCATGACAATGCCTTCCGTCGTCTCGCTTACTCCCGGTCCGCTTTCCCTCTCGATCTTCACTTTTTATTCTCTCTCGCTGTACTCTCACTCGCAGGGGGAGGCAAGGGGCGGAAAAAAGGGGGGAGAGGGTTGCCGACGCCGAGACGCTGCAGGGTGGGAGGGTTTTTGTTACTAATTAAAAATTCTCCTAACCGAGAAGTCACGAGACGAGATTATTCTCTCGGTCCCACGTTTCTCTTGCTCTCTGGTATAAGGAAAAATTTTTAAATAAATAAAAAAAAAAACAGCTCACGCAACGCCCGCAAAACAATGACCCATCGAGTTTAACCGCGCAACCCCCTTTGAAATAGTGTGTACATCGGTTAAAAAGTTGTTTTTTTTTTTTCTCTTTCTGCGTGCCCTTAATCTCGAAGGGTTTTTGTGAGATACAAAGAAAGAAAAGAAAAAAAAAAGTAGACCAGAGCGCTCCGTCGTGGCTCGGGTGTAATTGTTGTTTTCTTTAAAGCGACGGACGGAAACAATGCAAGGGCCGTAACGGAGATTTGCACAGGAGAGCGCGAGCGCGGAACACGAATAAAAGCTTCCTCTGCCCTCAGGTAAAACGAGAGAACTCTCTCACTCTCTCCGCGAGAATGATTGATGCCCAACCGCCCCCTCCCGCCGCGAGTGAGAGATTCCTCGAGAATTATCGCGAAAGCTCGGCGAGCCTCGCTGTTGTGTTTTTGCAAGAACGAGAAAACATTTTTTTTTTGTTTTCAAGGAGAGAACGAGTAATAGCAAAAATATTTCTTCTCAACGCGCCTCGTCGCTCTTTGGTCGTTATGAAGCGTTTCTCTCGCGTCGGTATCGCGCGTTACGAAAAATGAGGCGTGAGCCACAGCCCGATGATAACTCATTGTCTTCGTTACCATCTCCTCCTCATCCCCCTCTCTCCTCACCCCGTTGTAATATATTTATTACCGAACCTCAATAGCGAAAATAACGAAAACAATACACTTTCTCATTTGGAAAAGGTAACCTGTGCGGTTTTTTTTTCTATCCGATTCATCGAATCGTAAAAAAAGTAATCCTGACTTTTTTTTCTCGGAATCAATTTATAACGCGCGACACAATGTATGGGGACGCGCGGAGGGCACGAGCCGGTCGCAGCGCTCGAGCTATCGAGGTTCCGAGAATTCGGTACTCGCGTTCGGAAATTCGTGGAAACGCGTGGCCGTTCGTTGTCGAAGGCAGGAATTAGCTTCATTTTTCTCGTTAACATGGCGAAGATTCGTGTGATTCGCGCTTTTTTTGTTTTGTTTTATTCGTTTAACGAAATAATTAATAAACTTCGGAAAAATATACGATAATTACAAAAATGAATTTTTAGCGATAGCGAAGAGGAGAACGAGAAAAAACTCACCTTGCGCGATTCTCACAGCTGGCATTTTGATCCTCATGATGACTCTGTCAATTTTGACAATTATTTACGCGCGAAATTAAAAACACTCGTTTTTTTTTCTTCTTCTTTTGCTTCTTCGTTTCTTTCGCTCTCGCGACGAATTTTTTCGCGAACTTTTTTTCGTTGTCGTAAGATTTCACGACGACAGATAAAAATTCACCGGTCGAATGGTATTTCACCAGCGACGAGTAAACGAATGTTAAATGAGACGAAATATAAGCGTGGTGCGCGCAGGGCGGTCAGTGTAAAGTACGTTACACATGAGGGAAAAAATTGAGAAAACGAAAAAAAAACAAAAAAAAATACGAGACGCGTAATCTCGTCACTTCTTTCTCCGCCGCCTCTTCTTCTCGCTGGCGTTACTCTCAAAGTTCATCTATAAGCACTGTTACGTTTGTCCGCTTGTCGTGTTTGTACGATGGATAAAACGTGGAAAAACAACAACAACAACAAAAATTTCTCACTTTTAAAACGCCCCTCGTGGCGCCGCTCACGTGCTCGGATGAAACAACGAAAGAAAAAAATAATAATAATCCCGCTCTGCTTCGCGAAACTTTGACCTCTATTTCGGCATAACGATAAATTTTGCGCGTATTTACTTTGCGCCGTTGTATCGATATATGCGCCGTGACGTAACTTCGCGAGGTTTCACTGACGTTCCTTGTCGTTTTACGGTTTATTTTTATTTATTTTTTTATTACCCGCAAATTGTTTTGATATCCGTAAATAATGAAAAAACAAAAAAAAACACACTGGGTTGGGAGGAAAACTCGTGGTCGATTACCCGAGGCCCGTGGCGTTAACAGGACTGCACGGGCTCGCCGACGATAACGACGACGAACGAGAACGGTGGCTGGTCCGCGTACGACTGCCAAAAAGTCTTGCGTGTGCCCCCGAACACTTCAGCCGCGATCCCGCGATCCTCCGCACGCTTGACAGCGCGACGACGAGTCTCGCTCGTGAACGGTCATCGAGTCCCCATGACGGTTACCGTTTACCTCCGTGACTCTTCACCAAACTCACGAACGCCCGCGACATCGATGACGATTATTAATCTCTCGTTTATCGCGTTTTTTTTCTCTTTCCGTTAGATCGCGGAACAATAAAACAAAATAAAACGAATGAAAAGAAAAAAATTCTTCAAACACCGAAACTAACACTCGCGCTGTCGTTCGCACTTGTCGATTCTCGTTTTAAACCGATTGCAAGAATCAAAGTTCACCCGAAACACTTGGATAAACAAACTAGCGTCCTTGTTAAAAAAAAAATAAAAAAATAAAAAGAATTATTCACTCTATATTTTTTTCGTTTGCTTAATAACGTAAAACACTTGTCTCTCTGGTAACGAATGTCAGCAACTTTCTCATCTTTTCGTTCATCGATGATTCCTCCAGTGTTGTTGTTATTTTTTTACTTTTCGTCGTTTTAATATTTCTTTCGCGAGATTTATTTGACACCACTGTTGCACTTTCTCGTCCCTTTTCTGATTGTCGTACGATTTAAAAAAAAACACGATGTTACACACGAATAAATTGTACGATTCACCGGGTTTGACGGGTCTTTTAAAATTTATTTATTTAAGGTTTTTTTGTATCAACTGTCACTGCAGGTACTTCGCGACGTAAAGTTGAAGAATAATAAAAAATTGGTGTTATCGTCGAGAAGCGTTGTTATGTCCGTGAGATACGTCGGTACAATGCCGCTTGGATTTTAGTGCTCCGGCAGCGTGGACCTGCGGCGATGGTCCGGCATGGGTCGTATCTCTGAGTGGACTGTGCCGGACGTGCGCCTAGTCGTGGCGTTCGGGGAACCTGGTGTGTCGGGCACTGCGCTCTCGGCTTCGGACGCGCTCGGCTCGCCTCGGCGCCGAGGCCGGACACCCCACGCGTCCTCGCGGGGTAGTTTTCACCCTCCCGTGTCACAACTCGAGTTTGGTGGGGGTAAACTCGTCGTCTCCCTTCGAGGGAGCATTTTCGTTGTCGCTTAGAAACGTAACGCGCGCGAGAGAGAACGGGCGACACGCGGTATATATACGAAAGGGAAATAGGGAGAGATATACACTGGGAAACGAGCGGGACCGTCTGATACCGGGGATGGGGAAAACGTGTGCGAGTGTCTAACAGAGATGCACCGTTCGGTGTATCGTACGGTCTTCCACCGCGGTGGGACTGAGACGAGAAATGAGGCAGCGCGAGCGAGCGAGAGATCGGCGAACGCCGAGGACGCGCCGGGAGCAGGAGTGAGGAACAAAACTGCGGGTGGAGGGAGGACGAGGCCGCGAAGAGGGGACGAGGAAACCGCGACTCGTGATAGAGAGAGAAAGATGGGGAGATCGAGAACAACCGGGAGGGGGTATATACCGTGTACACGCGACGTTTTTTTTTTCTTTTTTCACCTACAACCTCTCCACCTATACCGATACCGCAGGCATACACGGAACCACCTTTCGATCTCTCGCGCGCACAATATTTTTTTGGCACAATATAACAATTCTTTTCGTCGCTCTCGTTCGTACGAACGAGTTGGATCTCCGGCTCGTTCGTGACGTTTCCAATGTGAGTTGTGCGCTATCGAGAGATTTCTTTTGCTTTTTTTTTTCGTTACCGATCTTCGCTTCGAGTGTTGTAGTTTTTTTTTGTATTCGTCGATGAAGCATTGTGAGTGATGTACTTGTGATCGTTTAGTTGATTGAGGAGTTTTTGTAGGTCTGTAATGGGATGGATTTCATTTTGGATTAGTGAATTCTCATCAAGTCTCTAATGGGCCATTTTTTGATAATTTGATGAGATAATTTTGATTTTTAAAATATTTTCTTTAATATTAACAAATTAATTATTGATGCGTCGTAATGCATGTAAATAACGTTTTTCGAATAGAATATCATAGGTATAATTTTTTTAAATTTCGTTCTCAAAACTTAAAAATTGAAAAACTGATTTTTTCAAAAATAACATTTTTCCGATAATTCGATACAGAAAAAATTTCAAGCAGTTAAAAAAATGTCTGAGAAGAATATTGCGGACTGTAAGGGTTGAATAAGTTTGTTGTATTCTACAGCTATCGGCACGTTGATACAATTATGAAAATTTCCGGGTGCCTTTTTCGTTGTACGAAAAATAATTCAAGAGATAAAATGCTTAGCAGACTTAGGAAATTGTTTTTTTGTATCGTTACGGGACACGAAAAAAAAATGAATAAAAAGCATGTAAAAGGCAATTTCAATTTAGTTAAATAAAATAAACTGAAAATTTATTAATTCCGATGCATTTTTTCGCGCTAATTTGCCCCAAAGTCAAGCGTAACATTAGGAATTGCTGAAAACTGTAGATTTTCCATTCTGACGAAAAAATACGAGAATGCGATAATCGGTAGGATAATCGTTCGATCCATTCGTCAAACTTCGTCGCCCGCTGCCCTTTAATTTGGAGCGAATACGACAAAGGACCTCCTTGCACGTTCGTTTCTCGAGGGCGCCAAAAATATTTCCCATGGAACGAACACCACGACACTCCCTGCGTTCGTAGAGTAAAACACAAGACCTCCTGAGACACGAAGGAGGGCTCAAGAGACCTTTTAAAAACTGTAAATTTATCTGTTCTGCGGTCCAGCACACGGTGGGCCTGGACAGTGTCTCATCCGGATCTTGGCCAACGCGACGTCCCAAACAAAATATTCTACACAAACGTATACAAATGTATACAAGAATATCTCTAAACTCCATTCAGGCCACTTGGTGGTATTTCGAAGAGTCCGTAAAAAAAGGACATTTTTCTTCATTCCAATACTCGAATTAATAATAATAGGAGTAATTATTAATTATGTTAAAAAAATAAAAAAAAAATAATAATTATAACAATTAATATAATAATTATAATATAATAAAAATAATAAATAATAAATAATATAATAAAAATAATAATAAATAATTAATTAATATAATAATTATAACATATAAATATTTTTTATCGAAATTCGCTTGAAAAAAAAAAAAAAAACAGAGATATGGAAATAGAAATCGAACGTAATTTTTTACCGGCGCCACCGCAAGCCGCGAGAGTTTACGAGCGAAAAAGGGAAAAGTGAATTAACGCCGAATTGAAGAAGAAAGAAACTGTAAAATTTCTTGTGTTCTCAATTCGTAAAAAAAGCAACTCCCGCATACTGCATGTAGCTTCAGTTCGTCTGTATATAGCCGACGAGGTGCGGTCAAAGGTTAATCTGTATTCTTTACGCTCGACGCTCTCGTACCGCGGCGGAGTCCCGGAAACTTTGAAATTTCCACCAGAGATTTTGGCCTCTGCCTCGGCGCTCGTGTGAGGTTCTTGGCCTTTCTGTATATACAACTGTGCTGTATCCCCCCCTCCCCCTCCCCCCATTACTTCGAAGCGCTCTCTTGTCTTTCGCTAAATCTTATCAGACGCGGTCAGTTCTTTCTCTTGTATCTCCGGCACTCTAAACGAAACAAGATTGACTTTTGAGTCGCAAACTTTTTCCTTTCGTAAAGATACAGACATTTCCCGCGACGGTCATTTCTGGTTTGCGTCGATTGACCAAAAAATCAACGTCATTTTTCTGTCACACAAAACGCTGATTCGCGTAATTTCTTACATGAAAAAAAAAAAAGTAAGAATATATAAGGAATATCTGAATTTCCGCGTTTTCAGTTAATTAATAGATTAATCACATATTCGATTATATACTTTTTGCAAAAATAATTTCCAAATTACCTCCGTAATGTATAATTTTTCTGAAAAACATTTCGATATATTTCGCGATACATTTTTTTTTTTCATGTAACCCAAAAAATCGATGTGAGGTGTTTTAGGGTTGAAAGCATCACATCGAGTATTCTAGATCCTCGAATTTCTTTTTAATTTGAAAATTTAAAGGAAGCTGTCGATCGAAACGAAAAAAGGAAGAAACACGTGCGCGCCTTCCGTCGTAGCTGCGCGGGCTGCATCGTCAGAGAAAGGCAGCAAACATCGGCAGCGTTAATTCCGGACACCCGTTACAGGGAGACAAACGTCCAAAGGGTGAAAAAACTGTGGTACGCCTAGCTGTGTAGATGCCGTAGCCGAGGACCGTATCTCTCGGTGACGACGATATAACCGCGCGTGTTTCTGATGCCGATGTTTGCTATCTCACTCTTTTTTCCCCCCCATCCCCCGTTCGTTATAGTCCCGTTGATGCCCGATGCGCCTTCTTCTTCTTCTTTCGAGTCCGTCGCACCACCGCGCATCCTGTTCGGGGGTTTTAAAGATTATTTTTACTTCGGGGGCAAAAAACGATCTGTCTGGCGACCAGAGAAAACGGTGGAGACGCGGGGGCACACATGTGTGCGCGACGCATCGGCTCGACTCATTCTCCTCTCGCTTTTTTTTTTCTTCCTCTTCTTCTTTTCTTTTAACGTTCTCACTCCCGCTATTGCTTATACACTATATGAGATGCGTCCAGCGACAGTGTCTTGACTCCTCTTTGGTCGGCGATGCGTCGTGGGAGTTTTACGGCGCGGCTTATAGTTTCGCTGCTTCGCTGTCATGGTAGGCACGAGGTCCGAGCGCTCGACTTAACCCGACGACGAGGAAAGAACCACGAAGAACGTCCGCTCGACGACGACGACGACGAATGACACACGTGAGAGTCGCGCGCCCAAAAAGCTCGAAAACTTTCGTTCGCGACTCCCTCCGACTTACCCAACGTCGATGACCTCAGCCAACAAAGAGCACTATCGGAATTAATACTGAACCAATTTTTTTCCTCCCGTTAAAAACGATAATAATAATTGCAATTAATAATATTAATAATAATTATTATTATTATCATTTTTAAAATTTTTATTTTTAATAATCATAGTAATATTAATTTAATTTTAATAATAATTATTATTATTATTTCGCTTTTCATTCGATCGAATTGGTATTCCATAAAAAGATCGAGACACGAAGTTCGCTTCAAAGTGAACCCAAGCCAATGGAAAATTGCAAATAACCGAGAAATAGATCGATAGAGAAGCGTCCACTATCGTTTGTCCGTCGAGTTACGGTGCTACGCCAATGCAGCCATGTGTGCCGCAAGAGGAGACAAGATACCAAATATAACCGGGGATAGACAGACCCCTTGCCAAGGGTGTTTGGAGAGTTTGGACCTTCGTCCCTCCCTCTGTGTGCCCTCATCTCCTCTCGTTCCCTTGCGAACGAGAAGCGCATAGGAGCGGCAAGGGTTGCGTCCTGTAGCACGTTTCCGACGTAAACGGAGCAGCGACAGACAGACAGACACGTAAACGTATGAAGTACGATACATGGGAGGACACGTGTGCCTTGGATCCTTGTCGTTGAAGCGTTTCGATGGACCAGCAGCGCACAGCCCCCTTTCTCTCCCTTCATCCTCCTCCGCCTCCCCCTCCACCCCTTCCGCAGTTACAGCAGAGATTCATCTAAGAGAGGAGAGAGGTTAGGGAAGATGCAGGATTCGGAGAGAAGGACGAAGCCCTTTTCCGGACGGCCTGTTTACTACCTAAACCTCCAGATGCCCTCACCCAATCCGTACACTAAACACCTAATAACCCGCGACATACTATATATCACACACACGCACACACGCGCGCGCGGATGCACAAGCGCCAGAGCCGGCATGCGGCCAGATCTCTGGTTACTTTGACAAATAATTACGACACGCCCTTAATTAATGCGTCAAACGGTTTGCGTTAAAGAAAATTTGTCCTGGAAAAGCTCATCCGCGGTAGCTACACGGGGTGATAGTGGTCGAACGTGGGAAAATGGAAAGCTTGTCGATCGCAGTGAAAAATCGAATTTTTTTTTTTTTTTCGTATTCGCAAGAATCTTGGGAAATTATCGTTTTCCAGTATTTTACCTTTGATACTTTTTTTTTTATAAACATCGTTCCCACGTGTAACTCCGGACCCTTACGCTATACGGGCGATGACCTGCCACTGTTTTTTTTTCTATGTCCACTGCGTCGGCATTATGTAAAAAAAAAAATCCGAGAGCATGAAAAAAAAACACCGGCGAAGGGGAGGGGAAGGGGGGCTCATTTCTTTCGTTCGCATCGTAAAGAGTACTTTCGCACGGCCGCAGTAAAAATGAAAAGTTTGCCAATCGGAGTGAAAAATCGAAATTTTTTTTTTTTTTCGTGTTTTTAGAAATCTTGATAAATTATCATTTTCCGCTATTTTTCGTTGCTACTTTTTTTGTTAAACGCGGATTATTTTTTTTTTTCTATAATTATCGTTCCCATGTACTTATCTTCCTTGCACTATCCGTGCGATGACCTGCCAGCATTTTTTCCCATGTCCACTGCTTCTGCATTATTAAAAAAAAAAAACAGAAAGAAAGAAAAAAAAACCACACAGCGACGAAGAAGTTAGGGGGGCCCTCGTTTCTCTCGCTCGCTTCGCAAAGAGTACTTTCGCACGGCCCATCGCAGTGTACCACAGCGCCTAGAGAGCCCCAGAGGTCGTCACCCAGCGCCGTAGTGGAGGTATGCGTCTGCACTATTGCAAGGTAAAATACGTGTGGCATATAAGCTACCGTGAGCGGTGCATGCGTTCGCATAAAAAAACGTGCGTATCCGCGTGGGGCTCCTGTAGGGTGGGAGAAAAAAAAAAATTCTTCGCCCGAGGGCAAGGAGGATCCCCCTGGTATATTGCTCGCCCGGTGTATATACGCGAACGTCCCCACCTATCCTGTCTCTCACTCTTTCTCCGTTGGCTCGCAAAACTCACGAAGCATTCCCGAACGCTTGCCAATTGAAATATCGCCGCTCTCTCTCTCTCTCACGCGCAACGGGCGTTAGTTACTTCTCCGTACGCTACAAAGTTACGCACATATTAATATATTTCATGCCTCGCTTCCTCGACGGTTTTTCCACTCACCGCGAGTTAAATGCTGCGTGCAATTATTCAATTACGACATTCGCAAAATACATCGAATATCTTCTGTATATCTTTCGTTTTTTTTTTTTTTTTTTTTTTTTTTTTTAATAGTCGCTCTCACCGATCTTGAGATTTGAGGATCGCAGATTTCGGAGTACCGGTACTTTCGTATATTTCCGGGATGAACTGTAAGCCGTACTTCCGTTTTTTTTTTTTTTTTTTTTTTTTTTACACGAAAGGACTTCTCCGCGTGTTAAAAAAAAAGAAAAAAAAAAACGTTGCATCGTCTGGTAATTTTTAGAGAGGGGAGATCGCGGACTCGGTCGTCCACCGGAACTCTTGGACCATCGGGACGGAAGCACCTTGTGCGCACAGGCGCACCGGGATAATATTGTAGAGAAATGAGAAGAACGTAGAAAAAAAAGGTACCGACGACGTTACGGTATATATGTGCTCCGAGTGGCACAGATTCTCCCGCGGACCGGAGGGGCCGGAAGGTGCTCACCGACGGAGGGGTAGAAAGCATAAAAAAAACTTCGGTCTGCGTTACTCGTGAAGAACTATGTTAAAAAAATATATATATAAAAAAAAACACTGAAATATACTGCTACGTTGTTAGTCAAACGACTGCGAGAAATGTCACCTCCAGGGGAGGGGGTTTGACGCTTCCTCCTCTTTTCACCTCAATTCACGTATATACACAGTATATACAAAAATTCGTGGGGGACACTGTGATTCAACTCGTGAGAATTCACATTTTTTTAAAAAACTCTCATTTACTTTACGGATTTTTTTTTCGGGAGTAAGTGGAATTCGGCGGCGATCCATGGGAATGCGAGGGGCGAATAGCTGCGATGAGAAAACGGGACTGCAGTTTTTTTTAAGGATAACGAAACACGGATCTCGGGAATTATATTTGAGATATTCGTACGATATTCTTCAAAATCAAAACGTTTCTGATTTTACACTCGCAATTTTACACTCGCAAACATCGAGAAAAACAATGTTTAATTTTTTTTTTTTTTCGATAAATACATCGGTAACAAAATTTCGAAATTTCGACAATTTCTTGGATCAGAGCTTTTAGAAACTAATTTGGATGATACAGTAGGGATGTAGTGGCGCTAAGAATAGCTCTGGTCCATGCGCGATCTTTCTTACAGAAGTATACGCTTACATAGGTTAAGGCAGAGAAGGGACTCAAGCCGTTAGCCCTGTGTGTATAAAATTCGTGGACCCACGTTTTACGCCGACTCTCGGGGACCCTTTTCTCTTTCTATTTTCTCCCTTGCGCTCGCTCCCGATCCCCGAGTGCAGTTCCCTTCGGCCGTCGTCCTCACGAGACTACCCCGCGCGTGATCCTAGCCTCGCGCGCGTCTTAGTCGCGTCCCCTTCCACAGCAGATGGCCGGCCAAGGGGTAAAAAAAAACGTGAAAGCACACGCACGCAAGAAGAGAGGAGAAGAGAAAGAAGATGAAGAGCAAAAAAAAGGCGGCTAAGGTTTATAAAAAGCGATTGAAAAAAAAAAAACGGAAAAAAAAATTGTACGGACGGGGCCCGGGGGCCTCGGGAGTGACGCTATGGGCGGACCACGTGTGTGTACCACTCACTTTTTCTATCTTTCTCTCCTATTCCTCAATCTTCTCAAATACGAGTGTGAGAGCGAGGAAAACGAGAGGAGATTCGAGACCGTATCGCGTTCGTTCGATGGACCATTCGCGATCCTCCGTATCGATCGAATTTCTACCATTCTTCGAGATTTTTACCGTTTCATCCATTATAGTCGCAATCCGGCGTCGAATCGCACACACATGCGAACTGTCACGGGATTCAAAAATTTAAGATCTTATCTTTGCAGTGAAATTAAGTAATATCAAAGAAAATTAACTTATTTTAAACTAATTTCGACGAAATAAATAAATAAAGCAGACATTTTTTTTTTAAACAAAAGAATAGTACATTTTTGACGAATTTTTAATCTATCGATCGAACAACTAAACGAAAATTTTATTCGTTATTCGTTTGTTGCATTGCTGATTATTTGTTCGTTCGAAAAAATTGTAAATATAATTATTTTCTTCCATAGCTATTTATCGTTTCATTGAACAAACAAAATCGAACATTGGGTGTTCGATTGTTTATTTGTTTGCTTGTTCGTTGCTCGTTAATAAAAATAAAAAAAATCGTAAACAGATGAAATTGCGTTACGGTCCGCTGCTCGGGTTTTCCATTTTTATCGGTTAACTGTAAACAAGAATCTTACATATGCTGTTTCCGAATGATAATGATGATGACGATCGCCCCCGCGGCTATCCCGGATCCCGAATGCACCCCGGGGCCTTACGCAAAGATATCCAGGTAGAAAAATCGACCAAGAAGCCGTCGAAAAAAAAAAGAAAAAAAAAAAAAGAGAAGCACAAGACGAGGAATGGGAGGGGAGGGAAAATAGAAGATGCGAGGGAGGATCTCCTAATACGCCGCGGACGCGCAGACCAGCTGACCAACCGTGGGAAGTGGTGATTCTCCGCTCTTCTTCTCCTTCTTTTTTTTTTTTCATCTTCTATCCGGCGTTTCCTCCGTTCGGCAAGCAACGCGCGCGCGCGTATCCTACTAACAGAACCCAATGGAAAATTGCTTTTAAATTGGCGAAGCAAGCGGCAGCAATGCCGGACAATAGACCAGAAAAAACAAGGAGGCGAAAGATGCGAGAGAAGAGTGGATAGGCGCAGGTCCGGAATCACCGTTTCCGGAAAGCCGTGAAATTAGAGCCCATTGTCTTTCTCTTTCGCTCTCTCTCTGTTTCTCTCTCTCTCTCCCTCGCGCATGTTTCCCACATTAATATGCGGAACGATTAAGTCGTTTCCTCGCGCGGCGAGGTAGAGTGCTTGCCGCTGCTCGCGCTATACCGCAATAGCGCACTGAATGTACCTGATCTGCTCCACTATTCGTACACGTATAGGAAGTACACAAGTTCGAAGTTTCTGGCATAGTCTATACACACCAGTAAACACACAGTGAAAATCTTTCTAACGCAAAAGAGCCGAAGAGAAAAGAGGGGAGAGGGTCCCCCCCCCCCCCCCCCCCCCCTCTCCCCCCTGTTAAGTCGAGGAGTCGCTCACACGAAACTCTCGTCGTTCGTCGTCCATAGAGGCACCTCTAGAGCCCGGAGCACCGCGTATATCTCGTCATTAGCATTATCCTACCGCGGAGAGACAACAGAAGCAAAAGCTACCGAGGAATGGGGGAGGGGGCGGGGGTGGGGGAGAGTATGGGGTATACGAGAGTCGTGCATAGTCATGTTTATAGTCTTCGTGAAGTACATTCACTGCTGCATAGATATCTCTATTCTCTCTCCGGGGTATGTTCACCCGAGGAGCCAATTAAAGAAATCAGGTCCGTCAAATCGTTCTCTCGCTTCTCCGGTCAAATAATTAACGGTACGATGAGAGGGAGTCGAGAGCACGTTGCACTCGTCATTTTTCGCCTTCTGGAGTATTTGAGCGAACAGCTCGAGCGGCTGCTCGATTGTGTTGCCTATACCGCGATGTATATATGTGTTTAAGGAATAACGTTGAAATTCCCATGATGTCGTCGGTGATTGCGTGCAACAAGCGAGAATTAAAATAATCCACGGAGGCCGCTTTCTTATAGCCGCGATCCGGCACGAGAGAAACGAAGGGAAGAGGAACCGAGAGATGCAGTTTTTCGGGGTTCACTCGCGGGGTTTAAAAATAGTGCTTACCGAGTCGCACGCGCGCACACGCCTCTCTTTCCTTACCGCGAACTGGCCAGGGGTCAGTAACTTCGCAACAGACGTAGCGAAAGCACAAACGAGACGCGCGACGCGAAACGCGGGGGCTTCAAAAATAGCCAATGGAAAAGGGGGAGAAAAATACATTTTTTTCCAGACATGCCAAAGAACCGAATAACCGTTTCGCGCGACGAGAACCGCAACGCTTCAAGGAAGAAAGCGGTGAATTAAGATTCGTCGAGTTTTCGGAGGACAGTCGTCAAATCACCTCACGACTCGATGTTTTCATTTTTTTTTTTAAGTACTTGGGGCCTTTTTTTTTAAATAAATTTGTTGTCTATTTTTTATGAGAGGATAATTAACACCGGAGAAATGCATTCCCGAGAGCTTCGATATAGCGGGGCCCTTCGCGAATAGTTTTGCCTGACGAGCGTCTGGATCTCTCGTAAGCCGAGCCGCAACGACGACTCATTCTCAGGCCACGTTCGCTCGCGAGTAGTGAAAGTCTCTCGTCGTCGTCTCGGCTAGAAGAAGCTAAGACGATAGCTCGATGTTTCAGGAGGATGGACCGTGCGGTTTGCCGCCCGTTACAATGCAGAGGATCGAGCAGCAGCACGACGCAGACACCACGCAAGAAATAGACAGCAGTCTTGTTCTCGAAGCCTCGATTGCCTTGTCCAATATTGAGGCGCGATATCATTTTCAAGAAAGGAATTCGTATTCGCGGAAAACTAAAGGGTCCGTGAGGACGGATCCGTTGTTTACGGAGTAAACAATTTTTTTTCGTTATTCGTAAAAAAACATCAAATTATTCAGCGATTATTTATTCGCAATGGTGTTTCGATGTTGTAAAAAAAATTTCTTCCAAACATAAAAAAAATTGGAAAATCAGTACCATATTTTTTATAAAAAAAAATAAAAAAAATAAGTATTAGCATTTTTATATTTATTTATTCAGTGCATTTTTTATTTTTCTTTTTTTGTCGTTGTTATTTAATGTATCGTAACACAAATTCGAACGTTCGATCGCGCGGAATTTTTTACAAGAATTTTGTTTACCGATAAAAAGTTTAAAAAATGCTTCTTTTGTACGATATCGCGAAAATAGCATTTCCATCTCCAATGATATTTTCGTTTAGCAATATCTCAAAATATACTAAAACACGAAACACCGCAGTCGGGCATATCGTTTTGCGTCGAGCGCCGTTGCTCGCGATCAATCGTGAGCCCGAAAATTGCATACAGAACACGACTTATTTACGGTGAGCGAAGTTCCAAAAGAGAATCGGAGAATCGGGGGAAATTTCTCTTGTACGTTTGCGCGCTCCGGACGGTCCTTTCCGAGGGAAAGATTTTCTCCTTTCTTCCAACTTTACCGCGCCGCGTAACAACAGAGCATCGTTGTCGGTGATCGGTGATCGGCTTCGCGTTTGCCGTGAGAGAGAGAGACGACGAGGCGTCCGAATCCGCAGAGTCAGCACGACGAAGATTTTTCACGCTTACCGATCAACCCCGATTTTCTACCCGGTCCCATTGTCGATGATTCCGTAGTCGCTGGCCGGTTGTCATATTTGCCTATGATTGACGATTTCGCCGATAGAAAGAAATCCCGAAATGGTAGTGCGCAGTCCATCTAAACTGGTCACGAAAATCGTTTCGACGCAATGCGCCGTTTACGCGTTTAGGCAACAGCCATGTGGAAGTCCTGCACGCTTTTCGGACCTTCCGCCGATCGGATGACGACGGAGTTTCATTCATTCGACGACATTTGCCGGATTTTTAACACGTATGAAAGAAAGTCGCAACGGTGCGCACCACATTCCTGCAATCCTCGATTGTTATTACCGATCGCATTGCGTAGTGACGATCTTTTTTTTTCACGAGTCCCGAACTTCTAACATTCTATTCTACGAGGATGACGACACGAGAATCGATCACAGTGATGGGCTAACTTTACTCTCGTATAACAGCCGGGGAAATGTTTCATGTCTATTGCTCTTAGTAATATTACAAACTAAAAAAGAAAAATCGAAAAAATGTAAAATAAAAACGTTTTTATGCCGTAATCCCGTTAAAAAAAAAAAACTTGGCGCATCCTGATAGTTTTTTTTTAATTTCACTTGACTTATGATTTCATCGTTTTTTCACAAAATTACAGGATGTCATTTTTTTTTTTTCGAAAAAATCAATTGTGAGAACATAAAAAAAATGATTTTTCATTATTCTTTTACACTTTTTTTATGCAAGCCGAGTAAAACTCGGACCATCGAAGTATTTCTAAAGTTGGATAGCAAATATAGATTTACGGTTCTTCGGACTGTTGTGCTGCGAGTGGCTACCAAAATAGAATATAAAAAAAACGAAAGCAGGAAGCCAGGCGAGAGCAAAAAAATTAAGTCCATATCCGTTGCGCAGGGTGGCAAAGAGCTTCCTTACAGTAATAAAAACGAAACCATGGAAATGTCGACAAATCGCTCCGAGATAAATTTGAAGATTTTCCCCTGCGGAGTGTAGGATGAGTTCGTCCCACGATCGGTAGTCCGGAAGGGGGAGGGGGGGATTCAGTACCGTATAAGTTGCCCTTCTGGTTCGTCTGTTCCGTAGCCGAGCCCTTCTTTCGGTTTCTTCGCCCCTCACCTTGCGCGATCTCCGTCCAGAATCGAAGTTTGGCTCACAGCTCGCCGGCCGGATACCCGAACATGCGTTCGGCCACTGAATGGCCCGCGACCGGCTAATCGTTTTACGAGAACACAACTCGTAGACCTGGAAGCATCGGACGGCTTGTGTGCGCGTCGAATATAACGAATAAGCAGAACGATCTCGCGCGATGGCTCTTATGCACACGGCAAACCGCGCGGCCAATGGAAAGTACGTCAAGCTTGCGAAATTTTCGTTTACACAGCCGCGCAGCTCACCGGTCCGCTTCGCCCGTATCAAAAGTTTAATTGAATTTTCGGCCGTAGCCCACCGACAGCGAAAGATTAGGATCAAACTCTCGGGGGGCTTTCTCACTCACTCTTGTTTTCTCTTACTCTGGCTTTCTTGCGTTACGCAGGATACATTCGTCCTTAAACTTACCCCGAGAAGATCATCTTCGGAGTTATCCTTGCGCGCCCTGCAGGATCTCTGACCCTTGCCGCGCTGTTTACCTCGAATGAACGAGAAATGCCTGCGGTGTGGGCTTCCAACGAAATTATTATCTTAGCTGGCCGGAGCAATAATTCAAAGGAGAGACAAACATTGAACAGGAAAATTTCACTACTCCGAAAATTCGTTCTCGCGATAATACGAACGGAATTTTAAAAAGTAACTTTGTATATCGGTAACATAATGCGTATCGATCGGTAAGACTAGCCTCGACCTTCTTTTTTTATAGTTGTCGTAAAGACGACGCAACAACGAGATTAATTTGCATAATTGAGCTCAACGAGTTAAAAAAAAAAAAAAAGGGGGAAAAAAAGGCAAACGGTATGCGTTGTGTATACTCTCGCTACTATGAGGGTCAGATCGAATTTATCTTACTGGCCCTCACCTGTCCCATAGGATGCGGGTGCGCATACTGTTAGTACACTCGCAACCTTCTATCCTACACTCGCATGTGTTGCGTCTGTTGGACTACTGACCAACGGTACAGTCTCGCTACTGAAAAAAAATGTGTGAAAAAAAATGAATCCTTCTATAACTATCCTTCTCTCTAATTATCGAACTTTCTTTTCGATAAAAAACGAAAAATATTTTTTTTACCGATTGATATACATTTCCAACAATGTATGTGAAAAAATGCCCAATTATCAATTTTACGAAAAATTTCAATAATTTCAGATTGAAAAAAAGTAAAACATCTGATGGTTTGTTGTTTATCAATTTTTTTTATAATTTAAAAAAATATGAATTGTAGAAGATATTTGAGGAAATTGCTGTTTTATTAATATAGAAAATATGTTAAGTGTCGTCGAAGTTATTAAATAAATCAATAAATATTTAAACACCCTTAACGCAATATTAAACCTGAATAAATTTTTTTAAACATTCATAATTTCTCAAAATTTTCAAAAAAATGTATTTTTTATTGACATGCTTACGTAATTTTTTTTGTAAAATTTCCTTATAAATTTTTTTATGATATCAGTAATGTCGCAGATATGTGGTGTTAGTTATTAAATGGATATGATGAATAAACTACGAAGTGAACAAGTTTCTCGTTCACATTACGGCGATAGATTACCAAATCTTCTCGCAGACAGGTCCACCTTGTCGTCTAAACGCGACATGTCGCGACTATACAAAATTTAGTCTCTCGTTACTTATTCGCTTCTGTTCGGAGTCGAGCATTCGAACAACGAGTTCTACGCGTCACTTGCCTCGCTGCTTTTTCATATCAGAAAATTGGATCGTATGGCCGGTTTCTCCACCTTACCGTCCGCTACCTCGTTCTTTTTTAACCCGCTGTTAATTTTTTTTTCAACAATTTTTTTTTTTTTTTTTTATCGGCGCGACTGTACCGTCGTACCCGCATGTCGAAGCGACACACAGGGCCCCCGGCGAGGCGAAACATACCGAAGAAGAATACGATCGCGGTCGAGCCTCGACCATGCAACCAGCGCGTTGACAACGAAAATGAACGAAAGCAAAACGCGTCGGGGCATAGAGAAGTATCCGTGGAAGGACATCGGGGGAAGGTGCGTCTCGGCGCAGTACGGGAAACCAAGTCGAGGCAAAACGTGTGGTACGGACAAGAGAACAGGTACAACACTTCTATCGTTGTAGGACCTGACGCCCCGGCCACTGGGTAAACGATACATTGCCGGGGTCTCTCTAGGCGTTGAGAGGCATTCCCCGTATTAGTAGAGCAGTGTTGTACCAGGCTCGGTATATTCCGGGAGGGCCGCGTGCCGGATAGCCCACAATGGGACACATGTCAAAACAATGAGTAGCACAGGTGCTTAAAGTTCGTTTTAAATAACCCGCTCCTTTTCGCTGTCTCCGTCTATCTTCCCATTCGCGCCTCTTTCGTTTTCATTTTTTTCTCTATCGTCATCGAAAAAAAAAAAAAAAAAAAAAACGAGCTCTGTGACGAAAAAAAAGGCCCCGGGTTGCATCACCGGTGAGACTCATCGTCGAACTCACCGTTCGCCATTCGTGTTCAATTATTCACATTATTTGTTTCCTTCCACGTCATTTGCCATCGCCTCGATCGACCGGCCACTTATATTTGCGAATGAGAGATCATTAAATTCCTCGCAATAAGGCGATAATACGTGGCGCAGTTCTTTATCGCTTTATTTCGTAAAGTATACCTTTTTTTTTCGAGCGGCGAGGGGAGGGGGTCGAAGACGCGGTAGAGTTTGTAAGGAAGACAAAACGGGGAACGGAGAGGGTCCAAGACTTCGGAGTTTCCGGGACAGACATCATCGCGACCAAAGCCAAAGAGGCTTGGATTGTCGCCCAATCGAAAGTTGAACGACGAATCGACGTTGTGCGCATACATACCCAGCTGAGTATACTATACCACCGGCTACAAACTGTGTGATACAAACATCGAGTATCGTATAATATAATACACACCGAAGGTTTTGTGCCGACCGCCCACGCTTTATTTCTACCCGGAGTTTTCTCGCCCGTCGATAATCCTCGCGTCCGCACACACAGATATATACACGCGCGATGCCGCGAAGAGGAAAGAGAGAGGCAGTAAAAAAATGAACGAAGGAAGAGAGAGAAGTAGAGGTCGACACGATAAATCGTCCGAAAATATCAATCTTGTATTTTTTTTTTTTTCTTTTTTTCGATGTTATGCGCGAGTACCCGGAAGGCGCGGATACCGAAGTATTCGGCACGGAAACGAGGGACAACCAGAACGTGACTGTCGCCAAGTTTTATTGGTGTATTGTCGGTCGAAAGAGTACGAAACGAAGCCAAAAAGTACAAAACTACGAATAGTACCAAAACGCATTATTGCAAAGTTTCGGAAAAAGAAAACACGACATGTTTAATCAGTTGGGTCCGAAACCTATTTCCCGTTAAAAATAAGAAATAAATTCTCAAGTGTTCGATAATTTCTTGTACAAAAAAATGTTCAAAAATTTACATTGATGATTTATTATTTTTACGTATTGATAATTAATATTTTTAAAATAATTTTTTCGTGATTTTTCGAACGTAAAAAAAAAAAGAAAAATTTGCCATTTTGTTCGTAAATTTTTTTTTGGCATAAATTACTGTCATATTTTTATAGAATTTTTTAGATTAAAATTGAAGATGTGATTCTTAAAAAACAGCTGTTTCGCCAACGTACGAAATATGCACGAACTATTAAAAGCGTAATAAGGAACCAATAACAAGTTGAAATTTCGTTAGACCTGTAAATTCGATAAATATGAACGCAAAGATATACACAGACGGAACAGATGACTATTATCAATGAACAACCGTTGAATTGAGTCTTAAGAAAGCCAACAACGGTACAAAACGTTACAACATGACAATGAAGAAGTACGAGCGGAAGTTAAAAGTAAATGTTGTGAATAGAGCGAAGACGTTTCGATATAAATTTGCGGAAAACTTAAATGAAAAAAGTTTAGTCCTTCAATTAAAAAAAAACATCGATATACATTTTTCTTAACCACTCGCGCACTTTTCTACACTCGAAATATTTCGAAAAATTAAGTTTTTAATGCTTTTTTTTTGTACTCAAATAAGAACGAAGAAATCTGCAACTTTATTCGAAAAACTCTTTACATACGCATTAGCGTGAAATAAAAAAAAATCATTTAAAAAATGAAAATACTTTTTTTTTTTAAACACCTCCATAATAAAATTTTTCAATTCCGCCAGACGCGTAAATTCGATAAACGCGAACCTTATCAATTTACATACATCTGTTATCAATTGACCATTCGTCGATTGCGAATTTACGAAATTTAACAATGTCATGAAATAAAAAAGAAAATAAAAATGGGTAGATAAGGCGTGAAAAAAATAATCAAATGTAACGAGTACGAGACAGATGAAGTAACCGGGACGAACGAATTCCTGACGCCTCGTGTCTCTCTCTTTGAACGGGCGTATAGACGTCGCGGCGATAGCGGAGTGTCTTTGGATATAGAAGGGAAGAAGGTGGAGGCGGGAAGGCGTCTCTCGTTGCTTGCGTACAACAGTGTACAACAGTAGAGTCGGATAGTGCGTTGTCGTGAAGGTGCAGAAGAAGGACGAGAGGCGAAGTAGAATAAGAAGAAGAAGAAGAAGAGAAGGGGGAAGGGGGAGGGAGGGAGGGAAGCAGACAAAAATGACAATCATCGTCATTTTAATAATATGCAAAGGTATAGTCGACTTCCACGGCCGGGCAAGTGTGGCCACAATGGCGTTATATAATGACAAAGACACGCCGGGTCTCTCGGGCGAGCGAGCGCGCGCGCTCGCGTACGGGGCCTGGTACCTTTCGCCTCGACAAAAGGCGCGGCGCTCGCGCGGTGTGTAGGGTCATCCTACCGGACCGGAAGATGTTTTGTCCGGCCACGTTCGTCGACGAACCATACGGGAATAGACTGTCGGGATAAATGTTACAACTCCAAAACGCGTTAAAGCGATCCATTGAGCCGCGTCACTCGATATTTCTTTTTTTCAAAGCGTGCGCCTTACGCCTCGTGTCAAAATAATGAAATCGAAAAAAAAAAAAAATGTAACCAGTCAGCAAATGCCGTTCATCGTAGATATCCAGAATTTTTCCCTGAAGAACTCCCGGCAAAAGACTCAATGAAAAATAAAATTAAAAAAAAAAATCGATCTATTTGGAGCAACAAGCGAGTTGCACAATCCTCGCAAAAAAATTTAATTAGTCAACAAAGTCCATTTATCGTAAATATTAAGAATTTTTCAGTGAAGAACTCGCGTCAAAAGACTCGATGAAAAAGGAAAAAAAAATTCGAAAAAATGAAATCGCTCCATTTGGAGCAACGAGCGAGTTGCACAATCCTCGTATAATATCTTCTTCCACCTCAATGTAACAAACGCTCGTGTAACATTTGACGGTTAAGATATACGTATATATTTTATAAGTGAAATGTTGAGGCATCATACAAAGGTAACAAGATTCACACCCACTGATCGGAATGTATCCAAGCAAAGTCCGTGGGGCTCCGTAGCCGGCGCGCGTTCAGCGTTAACCCACGTGAGTCCGAGTCTCGGAGTTCGAAGCGGGCAAACGGAGAGTTTGCATCGAGAGTGCATGCGAAAGTCCTGTTTTTACTTCAGTGCAACAGAGAGCAAGAATTACCTTCTCTGTAGATGTTTGTTTGACTTCTTCGGTGTGTGTTACGGTATATGGAGAACGATAGCGCTATTGCTCCTACTGCCCGTTGCATCTATTGTAGTCGTCCTCATCGTATCCTCTTCGAGTTCTTCGAGTTATATTCGATTCACTCACTCTTAAGGGTTACCAAATCGTTGCTCTTACTCTCATCGATACTGCGACGCGCCTCGCAATCCTTCCACAGCTTCGAAGAATTGTGTGCGAAACGTCTTCGAAAAAAAAAAAAAAAAAAAAAAATAGTTGGTACCGTGTCATCGGTGTAAGAGGAGAGGTGCGCTAAACTCAAAGAGAAAACAATGCGAGGGAGCGAGAAATAAAGGACAATGGAAGAACCGACTTGTTTTATTTATCGAGACACGATAGCTGCGCTCGTTTGTCTTAGCACCTCTGACGAAATTAATTCGTCGGCAGAGTCAACACTAATTAGTATTATTATCAGAGCTCCTCGGAGAGTACTGCGCCAGACTTCTCGCAGTTATTTTCGCGCTCTATCGTCCCCATCGGTCACCCTATTCCGGCTGCTTTACTCGCAAACTCTCCTATCCTTCCTCGTCCTCCGACTTCAAAGTTTGGCTCGCAAAATTCGAACAAAAAACAAGAGAAGAGTAAAACAGCGACAGCGTTAACTCGCACACCGTACACGGTTAACCGGCGGAGACGATGATCTTTCACGATCGATCGTCGTACGAGTGTATATCGAGAGACACACGGGGATCTCGTTACTCTTGTACCCTTAAGGACTTTCGTACAGAAGAAATCGACGAGCTCGGAATTGTTACGTGGATCCCGGTGAACTTTTAGCTGAACCGCGAATACCCCGACGTGTCGATACTGCGAATGTTATTTTACAAGAGTCGTATATACAAATTATCGCGATGTATTTTTTTATCGCAGATTTCAATTAAATCGAATCTATTTTTTTGATTAATCGTGTACCGATTTTATTTTCGCTATTCGTCTGCGAGGCAGAGAAGCCGAACAGACAACGGCGCAGAGCTCAGGCTGAGGATCGAGAGATAAAAAAAAAAAATTCGGGACAATAGTTTTCCGTGCGTCGCGGGGACATTTAAATGTATGTATTCATACGCTCGCTGTATCGCTTTGACGAGAGGTGTGGTCAAAATTATTCAAACTGACCCGGACTCTTTTTTCATCTCCTCTCCTCTATATACACCGCTCTATACTCTCGTCGTTCGCATGTCGAGCTCTCCGTAACTCCGTGCTCTCCGTGGGTCTCTCTGGTCTCTCCGGGCTTGTGCTTGGGACACTTTCTAGCCCCGGACGAGAACGACGAGGGAACAAGCGCCCGCTGCACCCACGTAATTCTTTTTAATATTCCGTACGACGGTCGTTTTCTCTCTTTACCCTTCCACTCTCTTCGGTGTGCCACGGGAGAGGTCTTTTTGCCACACGAGAGAGGTTCGCCACACCGGATCCCCTTCCGATAATTCGCTTCTCTCAGCGTCTAAATTATCCTCACTCTGTCTACTCAAACGTTTCGGTACCCTACAATCTTCGAATTATCATTTAAGGGAATGAATGAATAATGAAAAAAAAAAAAAAAAAAAACGAAATTTTTTTTTTTTTTATAAAAAATACATCGAGGCATGCAATACACCGGCGCTGAAAATCATTCGTGATGGATGCGAGTATCGTCGAAATTTTTTTACGTGCCAAAACGTTTTGTTTATTTTGCGGTGATGCTGAGGGGAAACTACGGGGGAAAATGCGGTTTCAGGTAATTCATTCGTGTTTGGCATAGAAGAAAAGATCACCGGCCACCCAACGCACGAAAAATGCCTTTTCCTATAGTAATATAATAGCAGTGCGGTAGCCCAGCCAGCAGCGACGGCGTAGAGTCACATAAACAGGGTGGGTAGAGGACAGTGGCCGAGAAAGAATGAACGAGAGAAGAGGAAGCCGTAGTCTGTATGCCGAAGCATGTTCTCGGCTGTGCCGACCATGACATATGGGTGGCGCAAAAACCACCAATACTGATTGATTGGCCACGCTAACCACCCCTGCGACAGACCTCTTTCTCACTAACTCGCAAACACCTACCCCTCCCCCACTCGCCGTCACGGATATTTCTTTCGACAAAAAGTAACCGGATTCTCGATTTGTACAATTTGTAACATATATTTCCGTCATTCGCTCCTATATATCGTTGGCCTTGTTAAAAAATGGATATAAATGAATAAATTTATATGAAAAATTCATCCCTTTTTTTTTTCAATTATTAGTATTATTCAATACTATTATTCAATTATTTGTTTAATGATTGATTTCCGATTAAAAATTAAGAAATTCGAATAGCTGTTAAAAAAGGATAAACAAAAACAATTTGAATCAAATGATTAAAAACATCGAGAATAAAGTATTAAAAAAAAATATATAATAATAATAATATATTTCGTGAATGAACACAATGCATTTGAATCCAATAACGATATAGTGCAACGCTTAAAAAAAAAAAAAACAAAAATAAAATAAAACAAAATGTCATTTTCGTCACCACGAGTTATTGGCGACTCATGATAGTCGAAGAATTCCTTCGCCTAGCCATCGTCTATCGCGAGTTACGCTCGTTAGCAAAAGAGCGAAATTTTTCGCAATAATCAACGACGTTTCGAGTGAGAGCCGCGGCTCGTTTCCTCCGTGAATGGCCGATAAATTAACCGTTATCATTTACATCTTTCGATTAATAACCCACGGGGTCGCGAGATGAATGTATACCGCGAGTGACCCCGGTCTCGACCCAGCTTCTGTCAATTCCGTACCACTTCTCCTTATACCTCCTCCGTACGGTGTCCTATCATCCCGCTATAGGACTGTATATTATAAAACCCGAGACGACGAGAGAGCTCTCTCTCCTCTTATCCCCCCCTCCAATTTCCCTCGATCTCGTGCGCCTCTCGCTCGGTCCATCTCGTGTACGAGGCAAAGATGCCTTCTTCTTTCGTTCGGTACGAAGCCGCGAAGATGTTCGCACGATCCAGCATCGGGAGAGCGAAAGAGAGAGACGGCGGAGCGAGGGACGAAGCGACGATGCAACTGCACGAACTATCCCGGGGCCCTATAAGCCGCGCGCTGTGCTGCGCCACGACGACCCGGTAGTCGTAGGTGGACGCGGTCCACTCATCGCCTCTTAACTCTCTCGACTCCGATATACTCTCTTTCTTCTCCCCTCTTTTCTTCTCTCTATTCCGGACGCTAGCGCGAGCCGCCGATACCGTTCGATAGTTCAACCCGCGCGAGTTCAACACCGGTAGCCTCAATTAAAGGTTCCCTCTTCGATCACAGAGATCTCGGGGATGCCACTTTGAAGGCCTTAAAGAGGGCCTAAATCACGTACCATTATATCGACGGCTCCCACACGTGCACATTAATTCCTGTATAATAATCCATAAACTTGTTTTCCCCCAACCGATCGTTTAGCGAATCGCTTATCGCAATCGATTTTCGCGCCAATCCGATATCGATAAAGTATCTTACGTACTATTAAATGCAAAAATGTTATTATTCATGAGAAAGCTAATCTATCAAGTCGGAGTTTCGTAAGATCGTGTTAAAATAGTAAAATACGGTTCGAGAGGGGGAGGGGGGGAAGGCGAGAATAAATTCAATTCAGGTCTCGTTCCATATCAATAATTTATCCTGGGATAACCAAGAGCTCATCTATCCCGCATATTTTCACCGAGTTTCCATCGGTCTATCGCGAAGTCGGGGATACTCTCGATGTATATACATATATATTGTATATATAAGGTGGATAAGCATAGTACATAAGGCCGCATAAGCGAATATAAGCAGCGCAGCCACATTTGCGGATAGTTTCGCACGATCCTGAAGCCGGGCCACGTTCGTCACGACCTGTGGGCTTACGGATTGTACCCACGCGGTCGCGCGAGCGCGCCTGGTACAAGAGAACTCTCCTCTCACGGTAGTTGTAGGTGGACGTCGTCCAGTCTGGCGGCGGTCGATCTTTCGCTTAGGCGAATCGCAATACTCGAAGCGCCACAGAGGAGCAATGTGGCAGTATTACTCGACTCTGTGGAGAGTTGCATTACTCTCCGCGGAGTCTCGAGCCGTTGGCTGTTGGCCGTACGCTGCCGCGGGAGCCCGAAAGTTCATAGGTACGGTTAAACCGGGACGCGCGTACCACGATTGCCTCGACCGGGGCTCATCTCCTTCTAGGTGCTTAGTAAACTGCTGCTCTGGTACTCAGACCTACACGGGTCGAATTCGAGGCGAACGGAGAGCAACGGATGGAAAAGAGAAATATACATCGGTGAGGGGAGACTAACGTACGATCTTTACTGGTACCTATGATTCTCTTCGACTCTATATCGCAATCATAATAAAATCGTTCCAAAGCCAAACAATGAATATTATTATTTATCGTCAATAACGCAAATTCGCTTTTGTATGCCGCCGCCATAACTGACTAATAAATAAATTATAAATAAATACGCGAACCATTACTCGTCAAGTTAGATCGGTATTCACGAGATGGGGTCACAGATTGATGGATACTGACTTATCGACGATTTTCAAAAAATCAATCACCAATTTTTCATTATATATATTATTTTTTATGAACTGTATTATATTTTTGTAAATAAAAAAATACACAAATATTATTTTTATTATTATTATTTTTTTTAAATGTTTAATTGAATGTTCGAATTGATTTCGAAAATTTGGTAATTTAACAAATGTGAAAAATTTGATGAATTCTTCGAGGAATAACGAGGGATGAAGTTCTCGTTGCCGTCGAAATATTGAAGCGTAGAGACAGAAATACGGTACTCTCTCTCTCTTCTCTCATTCGTTCTTCCTTCGCTACTTTCTCTCCATCTCGATCTCTTTCTCGTCGCTTCTCGTCGCGAGTATAGTCTAAGCTCCGGAGTTTCACGCGAGGGAGATGGAGCAATATGGATTCTATAGGAAAGGGAAGAGAACTACTCACCGTCGTGGCTGTACTCGGCAAAACCCTATGGCTCTCGTTGGGATGGCTTTAATCCAACGAGTGTACGAGGCGAGTTTAAAAGACAGCGACACAACACACGGAATCGGCCTCGTGAGCCGGCGAGAGAGCCAAGCTGACTCGCGCGGTTCGCCGATATATAGGGCAACCGTAGTCTCACGGTTTTCGCGCGCTATTCATCTGCATGCAGCGAGAGAAGCCGCCGACGCGCGAGAGACGATCGGCGCGTATAGTCATAGAGTATAGAAACATATATACTATATATATGTATATGTATAGACACTGCGCCGATACTGTGCGACTCTATGTCTACAGAAACTCGCGCCCGACTTTTTATCGGCAACGCTTCTTCTCGACACTCTCGAGAGTTGTGCGCCACTCGGTAGCCCAACCGGTCGACATATATTACCGATTTTAACATATATATACATCAAGTATTAAGCATCGTATATGAAACCCTCTCGCGATTAGATTTATTAGAATAATTATGTACACGCCGTGACGGAGTCGTCGCTGCCTGCACCACGGCTCGCCGCAACAAACGGTGATTTAATCGAACAGTAAGTGCTGCGCGGCGTCTTACATGCGCGAGAGATCTTCTCTCCCCATGCAAAAAATAAATAAAAATAAAAGAAGAAACGATCGTCAATTCCGGAATGAGAGGACGTCGAGAGTGTACGAGTACTGCTGTTTTACAGCATGAGAAAGATTAATAAATTCTTCGGATGCGCCCCGCGCTCGCGCGCTCCATCAGCTCGAGATGATAGTCGCAAGGGAGTGAAAAGGAGGAGACAAAGATTTAGAGAGAAGATAAGTCTTACTCCAGCTTAACCGCCGACGTAAAGAAATATAATAGAAGTAGGAAGCGAAAACGTTAAGGGAGGGGGGAGACTCGCCTCTCTCTATCTCTACCTGTGTGCACGCAACCCGAGAAAAGAGAAATACACGGACGATTGCCTCCTCCCTCCCCGCGCAAGCGCAAGCGCGCGGGGGAGTGGGTCCAAAGGAGAGAAAAATCGGCGGGGCGCATTTACCGCGAAATCACAATGTTTAATGAAAATCGCCAAGAGACCGAGTTGCCCGAGTCCGAGATGCCGACGAATGCTTGCCGCAGCCGAGTGTATCTGCGTCTGTGCATCGTGTAACCGTGGCTCGCTAAATCGTGACGGCGGCGAAGCGGTATTCAGATTGCGCTCTTAGCGGTTTCGCCGCGATTTTTCTTTTTTTTTTCTTTTTTTTTTTTCTTCTAACTCGCCAGAGTCCACGAGGAGCGCGCCCGCCGCGAGCCGACAAAAGCCCGGGAGGGATTTCGCTTCGAGGATCGCGCCGCGCGTATACTTCGTCGGAATACGAATTTGCTGTCTTCCGTGCAACTCTTCGTAATAAACACCTCTTTTTTTTCCTATCACATTTAATTTTCTTCCGCGAAAACAATTGAATTGGATCGACACGACGATTTTTGCCGAAGGGGAGGGGAAGTTCGCATTGTCACACGTGACGTTTTAATCGCGAGTTCTAAGAGAGACCTTTGGAATTTTAATAGTTCGTGACTAATGACGCGCCTTAAGGACTCTCGCGATTCGTAGCGAGATTTTTTTTTTTTTTCTTATTTAGTGCACCGATTTCAATTGCCGCGCGTTTGTTCGCCAGTCAGAAGCCGTGCGAATTTACCTTCTCGGGGAGGGATATGCCGGGGTATATGCTTGGTCTACGACAAGATCGGTATCACAATACGGATGTATCATACGTCACGCGCGTTCTCCTCGCCTGAGAATGTCGGTAGACACGTACGTTACACCTATGGGCACTGGTTGTCTCTCTATATATCTATATAACGCGCGTCTCAAACGTTGGAGATCCACACGAGCGCGTGAATACGTTTCGCCAGCTCGTCCATATAATGCATATACAACATAAAGGATATATATATATATCTGTATTAGATACTGGTGGATATATAAGTAGACGCTATAGAACTATAGATCTATCCTCGTCACACGAAACCGTTCGTTCACCCTTTCTTTTTCTACCCAACCAATCGTTCTATCGTTGGTACCCTCACGGAAATTTCGATTGTATCGATTTTCTCTCTTCTCCTCCTTCTTCCTCCCCCCCCAACCCTATCGACCTGTACCGGTCGACATTTCAGAACACTCGGCTGTTGCACACGAGCCAACGAGAGAGCAAAGGAGACAAGACGATGAAGCGATGAGCGAAAGATCCGGGTGATCCACTGCCTCCGGTAAGGATCGATAGATCTCTAATACAAAATTTTCTACTCTTCCACGTGTGGGCCCCGCGTTGAAGATATAAGAAATAACGAGACTCGTTACACTACATCGCGGATTTTTCACCGTTTAATGGTTTTTTTTTTTTTTTTTTTTCTTTCATCGAAATCGAATTTCGCTATGATACTAAGTATGCGAAAGAATTTTTTTTTAAATTGCGCTCCACGATCGAGTAGCCCTCCCTGAATGAATTTCTCTCGATTGCTCAGTGGGTTTACCTCGAAGTTTTCCCGAGGTACTAAAGAAAATATAGAGAAGTTAAACTTCTGGTTGCACCGCACACACAGTGCGCCCGTTGGCTGTGGCAAGTCAGGAGAGAAGAGAGAAGCCCGTTGGAGTCGTTGCTGCCGCTGCTGTTGCTGCTGCTGCTGCTGCTGCTGCCCCGATCTAGCGAAGTGAAAGTTAGATGTGTGGGCACGGGATGCGCACGAATTCATTTTTTCGGCCTCGCGGTAGTACCTCGCGAGGTACGAGGACGGATTTTTTCTTCGTTTTTTTTTTTTTTTTTTTTTTTACAAGTTTGAGACTGTGTGCGCTGCGCGCGCGCGTCGTTCAACCGCTTGGCTCCTCGACCGCGGCAGTTCCCATGTACCTTAGCCTATATGGCCGGTACCGAGATCTCGCTCTCCACCTATGTGTATAACTACGATATATTGTACGTATACGTGTACAACAGCTTTGGCAACGTGTATATATATATAGACACGTACCGGTGAGCGTACCGAAAGAGAGGGTTTACGGATAGGACGTGTGCACAGACGGCCGCGGTATAAACCGCGTGTATGCCCCGGCGTACGGGGTACTCCTGCGGCTCACGGCGAGCGCGGTGGCCTGGCTCCGTGACTTATCGACTTTGTGCCTCTGACGTGTCGTGTACACGGGCGCGCACCACCGAGCGCCAGTTCGAGAAGTGACTCCGACCCGATTCCTCCCGATACCGATGATAGCACCGCGAGCGCGAGCGCGAATCTCGGGACTCCTCTCGAGTCGGTGTTTTGCCATAGCGCAAAAAAAAAAAAAAAAAAAAAACGTTCCTATCGAACGACACGTGGAGATCCCACGAAAACTCGAGGCTCTTTCACTTTATTTGCTAAACTCGTTCACTCGGCTTCTCATATGACGCGATATAATTGAAGAGTCGAATTCATGTCGATTATAAATTTATATTAATTATCGTTAATCGATCTTTATATCTGGGAAAGTTAAGTTCGATAATTCACACTAATCTCGTATTGTTTTATGGACAGAATTTCGTGAATTTCTATAAATAACGAAGATAGAAATAGTAAAAAAAAAATGGCGACGGGTTGTCATAAAATCGATTAAAGATCTTAATTATAAAAGTTTTTAAAATGATTATTATTTTTATTGATTTAATTAAATCGAAATATTAAAATGATAATAATAAATCAATTATATTAATAATTAAATGTTTATTCATACAATTTAAGGTTCCTGATTATGATTTTCACTTAATTAAAATATTATTGCAAAAAAGAAATTTTTTAAATAAATAATATGATTATTGTGGATTGTGGGGAGGTTATATTTTTAGTTTTTACTGCAAGGGGTAGAGAAAAAAAGTCAGAACGCACCCGAGAGCCGGAGATACATCGTTTAACTATCGGGCGACAAGCGTTCCGCGGATCGCGCACTGTGCACTCGAGAAACGAGCTTTTCCTCGCTCTTTTGCTGGGGTTGACGAAAACAATGTCGGAACTCATCGGAGGGGGTAGAGTGTCGTCACATCGCGGGGGGATGAGAGGGCGTTGGTACACTGGCGACGCTGCGTGTATCGATCTCGGAACTCCCAACGGAGGAAACAATGCATCGACGACAGGCTAACAAATGGTCGGACCGTCTTATCGCGTCTATGTTCTATACGTGGATGAGCCGCGGAAACTCGCTCGACGTCTATCCGCGCGTTACGGTCAGTACCATCGGCGAGACGAAAATTCCCCCATTGAGCATTATCACCTGGACTATAGAGCTCAAGACGAGCCGACCTAGCAATTCAACCGACCGATTCATTTGTCTCTTGTCGCTTACGCAACGCAATTTAATGTACGGAGACAACCGAATCTATTCGCGACTATCGAGAGTTCCGACAATGTGACTTACGCGCGTCAAAGCGCTTTTATGTACGAGTTTTTTTTTCAGGCACAATCGTGTACAATAAAAACAAAAGTTTGTTAAAGGTTTACCATTTTCGTCGAAATTTAGTCAAAACTCTTGTTTAATTATTTCGTAAAAAAAAAGACGACGCACCCCTTTGTTGCATTTTTTAACGTTTCTGGCAGCTCTACAATAAATTACATTTTTTTTTTTTTGGCAAATTTATTATTTATAATTTTTTTCAAAAATCAGTAAAATGCTTTATATCGTTCGGAAATTCTACGATATCGAAAAAAAAAAAAAAAATTCGGCGATAACAAAAAAAAAAAAGATTTAACTATAACGAAAAAAAAAAAAATTTGGCGATTGCCCTTTCTTGAAAAGTAATAGAAGCTCTCAGCGATGTATTATCTTCCAGCGCTAACGTACCATTTGCGGTACACGTATATCCAGATTCATTTTACATTACGTGGTAAGTATATACGAAACCAATCAGCTGGTGTAATGGAGATCGATTGCCACAGGACGATCGATTCTCCGCATCGTCCCGTAGCCTCTAACGTCTCGAAACAAACGTGCGAGAGACTCGATTCGATGTCTAGATATACTACTATGTACCAAGAGTTATAGCAACGGATTTCTCCCCTCTTTCCCTCGCGATGCTGATAAATCTATGTAAACCAAAAAAAAAACTTAGGCGTTTTTTTTTTCTCTTTTATTTCCTTCTCTTCGGGGCACACGTTGCATTTTATAATGTGTATAACAAAAAAAAAATTCTACAACGTAGCGAACCACAGTCGAGTTCTCTTATCGTTGTGCAAACTACGATGAGACGAGGAAGAGGCGAGACGACGATGGCCCGAGCCGAGCGAAAAGCCCACAAGGGACAACCGCGCACCGGTCTGTTTCTGTTCTTCGGTCGTTTTTACGTACAAACGAGCGATGCGAGATGAAATAGCTGCACTGTCCACTCACGGAGGCCCCACCTGTACCCTTATCTATCTCGACAAACAACTCATATCCGTTGTGATTCGTGGAACGTCCGTCTCGAAACTACGAGAAACTTACAGTCCGGTCCGAGGCTTTCGTCATCGTTTCTACGGTATTTACCCCTCTCGGCCATTTTTATTATTATTATTATCGTTATTATTATCATTAAAAAAAAGTTCGACAATGAATCCCATTGACCGGACTCTATTTACCATCGCCTTTAATTCGTCTCGAACGATACGAAGTTGCCAACGAAATCGGTACACGTACCGATCTCCGTTAGCAGAACTCCACACCGTGCCGTGTGAGTTCGCTGAGGTATAATGTACCGAAAGATTCCCGGATAGTCAATAGCGGGCCGAACGCTAGACGTTCGTGATAATCGAGACAGGAGAAAGGAGGATTCCCAGAGGATTTAGGAACGACGGCCTCCTCTCGATCGGTCGCTCCCGCAGTCGTAAAGCCGTAGCGTTCGTTCGCCAAGAGCTCAAGAGTAGTACCGAGCAATGAAAATCGTTCGATGAGACAGTCGAGATACGCGCGAAACTGCGGTGCGAAGTGCACACTCCGAGGTGTACGATAATGAATAAAGGATCGGTAAGTGTTCATAGATAGGCGCTGAGAGAAAATCAATCCAATTGGAAGAGAGGCGCAAAAGCGAAAATAGAGAGTCGCGGAGTGTTGAGTTACGATGGATGAACGGAGGCCGCGTGCGACACGGTGTCCGAGAGCGACACAGTTCGGATCTTCTTCTTCTTCTTACCTGTCTTTTTTTTTTTTTTTTTTTTTTCAGTCAATGTCACAGATTCATCTCCGTGCCGGACGCCGACGAATTACGGATCGTTTCACGCCTATAATATGCCTTCTCACGTCGCGTTGTCGGAACCGTGCGGCTATTATTGAAGGTTCCAACCAACACTCTCTCGAACGGTAAGAAGAGTGCACAGCGTGGCAATTCTCTCGTTCGTCGGGGGTGGATGCAACGAGGACGACGCAAAACTACAAAGCTTTCTTCGCTCTGTCCTCGGAAAATCCGGACAGTCGTGGCACCAATAATGCGTTTCGGGATTAAGCCGAAGATCTCGCTTTTTGGACCACCCAACGGAGAAGAAAAAAAAAGAGAATGGAGAGTCGAGAAATGAGAATAGAAGAAGCGCAACAGGGATTAAAAAAAAATCGCAGATAGATCACTGATCAGACACCGTCTGGTTTCGTGTAAAAAAAAAAAAAACTTCGCCCTTTTTTTTTAACACAAATGTAAAAGATTTTTTTTTAATTGATAATCGTTCGGTAATAATCAATAATTATTGATAATAATAAAATTTTCCGATCGACGATTTTACTTCGAGGTCGTTGACCTGCGAGAATTTCTTTTTTATTCATTTGGAGTCTCTCGATTTTCGGATTGATGGATAACTTGAATAGCGGCGACTAGAAATAGCATTGGAAATTGATCGAGAGGAGTGTGCGAGAGATTGAAGGTAAAATCTAAGAGGGCCACTGGGTTCCCATGGACCTATAACTGTTTCGATACATCGCGCAGCTTCTCTTTGGGTACCCAATATTTGAGGATATCTCGTTTCAATTGAAAATCAACATCGACAGGAACCGCGAATGAAAGGAACGAATGTGTGAGTTAACATATATATATATATGTATATAACGACGGATGTTTTATTTTTGGAGTAGTAAAAAAGACGAAACGATGCCCGAAGGTGAAACGGGAACCGCGCGATCTGAGGGAGTGAGACAAAGATTTCTGGGTACCCTGTTATACGGTAAGATTCTAATGTATAAAAAAAATGGAGAAGAAAGAAAGGTCCGCGTTTGGCCCCCTAACGGATTCCGGGGTGGCGAAAGAGCCGAGGGTCGCGCTCTGTGCCCCGCGCTCGGTGTCCGGGGGTACGTTTTAAAAAAATAGACATATATATAGATATACATAGATATATAGGTACAAAAAATGTTCTCGCGTAGAGAACGTCGTAGACTGGCTGACGAAAAGTAAGCGAGAACTCTGCAGGACGAAATGCGAAGAGGGGGAAGAAAAAAAAAATCGGCGTTCCGTTTTCTTTTAGCGGTCTCTCACCGGCGTTCGGACCCTCTCATTTCATCTCTCGCGTGTTAACCGCGCGCGCCAACATCACCGTCATCGTGCTGAGTCCCTGAAGCTGCGCTCCCCTCCCCCCCCCCCCCTTCTTTCCCTCTTATCTTTACGATATTTGCGAGTATTATCTCCCGCGGCATACACGGCCCGGGATTTCATTCTTGATGATGGCGAGCGAAGAGGACGGTTTCGGTTTGCTACGAGCCGAGGGAAGCGCGGAAAGGGAAACCGGGAGAACGCAGTGCTTTTTTTCTTTCGTTATCTTCAGAAAATTAATCTACCTGGCTGGCCATTCGTGGATGGCGACTGGCGGAGAGAAAGATACGCGAAGATTACGAGAAGCGTCGCATCTCCGACTTGCGATAGAAAAAAAAAATCTAAAAACCTAAAAAATGAATCGAAAAGAATAATATATTTTTTTTGTAAAAAAAATTAGAAAAAATCCATTTAAAAATAAACATTTCATTAAAGATGGATCCGAATTAATTTCATAAAAGCTCTGTTATTGGAGGTAAATTCGTATCCTCTCTTTTTTTCTGTAGAAAAAAAAATCTAAAAAATAATAGACCTTTTCTAAAATTAATTCGGATTCGTTGTTCATTACATTTGCAATTTAATTAAAAATTTTAAATAACACGTTGATAATGAATAAAAAATGTATACAAAGATAAAAATTTTATTCAAATTCTGTATTTAAAATAAATCGGAGTACATTTTTGAAAATTTTTCTTATTAGGGGCGGAAAAAGAAATGCGTAGCTACCCCCCCCCCCCCCCCCCTTCTAATTGTCTTCTCGTGACGATTTTATATCGCATTGTCGTTATGCAATCGTCGTTGGTTAATTGAATGAGATATAGAAGGCAAAACAAGACCGATTCTCTCTCATTCCCGTGCGCACATATACAGCGGTAAATACAAACGGACCGCTTATACGTACTATATATGTGTATATATACGCTTTTCTAGATCTACCAACTGCGACTATATACCTGGTACCGCTCTCTGCTTTCGACAATAACCCGAGTCCACTTTAAAACAATGCCGGGCCATCAGATAAATAGCTTTTTCAATACGCGAAAAGAGAGACATAAACCGCGACGGTACTGTCTCCGTTACATGAGGGCTGTCCACTGCAGAGACCGATGTCACGCGGCGATTAACTTCAAACGCGCCCCCCTCGCGCTCGTCCACTCCTATCATTCATCCCTTCTACAAATATATATATACACGTATATATATCTCTTGTTTTTATTTCCAAACTCGCGTATTTATACTTTTCGCAACAATTTATTGTCCATTTATTCGATTCGCGGAATAAGCAAATATCGTGACGATTGGACACATTAATTGGTACCGGAGCTCAACTCGTTTGTCTACAGTAGCCAGATAGTCGATAGGATAGAGTCACAGGGCCCAGTTTCTCACAGAGAACGACGAAGACTCAAGCGGAGGCATCACAGAACTTTCTCCGTACATCGCTAATTTTTTCTTCTCCCCCTCCCTCTCTGTTCGCGGCATCTCGAGAGCTCGGCGAGCCGCTCGTGCACCCGCACCATTCGAGCGAGAAAACGTATTTTAATGTCTGTCTTGTATTCCTATAGGTCGAGATACACGCGGGGTCAGGTATACCCTTGATAAAGTAAGCGAGGCATACGCCAGGAATTCGCCGTCTCGTTAGCCCCGCGAAACATAGAATTTGCATCAAATCCCATGCGCGCGCATCGTATCGTTGCGTACGAAAGATTTAATCGTAATTTTGATAAGTCATATCTTCGTCATATCGGTAAATATCATTTCCTCGAGTCGTTATCGAGATGAGGAAAGAAAAATAGTAAATAAATAGCGAAACGATCGTATATAATTGAATCTATGATCGATCGATCGAGGAATGAATAGGGGATAAGAGATAAAGTGATTAAGATCGAGGAACGGGAGTACGCAGGGAAAACCGGTAGCCCGACAACCTGTCAGCATTCGTGGCCTTAGCACCTTACCTCTGGCCGCAGCAGCGGCGATGGGGAACGGGGCGATTCTACAGTCCGTACAATTAACGTTAATGAAATGGAGTACACCTCTCTACCCGGTGTCTCATCGGGAGAGTAGATGCGGAACGCGGACTAACTTGAGTTCGTTTCCAACTCAACCGTAGATCGCAGATAACAGAGCACACTGTGACGCTATATAGCGGCTTTGCTCATGGGCGCTCTATACCGATTGTGCTCTCTTGTAGGGTTACGTACACCTACTTGTACACGAGCGTGTATAATGGACAGAGAGCACCACGGAGTGAACGGGCGGTAAAGGGGGAGAGAGAGGCGAGTGCCTCTGTGTTCCGGTCACCCGGTCCCCACGGTACCGCCAAGTTTCTCACAGTAGCCCGACGCGTGTACTCTTTGGTTCGCATATACCCGGTGAGTCGCGTGAGTCAATAACTCGCATGATTTTTTTTTTTCAAACAAAATTATAAAATTAATTTTCGCCGAAAATGAAAAACGAAAAAAAAAACTTTTCTTTTTCTCGGCAAGTCGTGTTACTTGATTTTTTTGTAATTTTGAAAAATAATTTTCAGTGACAATAAAAAATGCCGAAGCGTTTATTCTTTTTATCTGAGTTCTTAATAGTTTAGTGATCATTTTTGGTGAGTCGAATGAATCAATCGTTCGCAATATATACGACATTTTTTTAATAAAATTAAAAAAATTAATTTAGAATGGAAATATGGGATTAAACATCGATAAGTTGAGTTAATTATTTTTATTTGGGTTATTCGAAAATATTGTGAGCGTTTTGGGTAAAATTTGCCGCAATTCCAAGGATCAGTCGGAATCATACGGTCGATCCGATGTCCTTCGATCTTAGGGGACGATGCAACGTTAATGAAAATCGGTAGTCTCCGATCCTCATCGTTGTCATCTCCTCGGCCAGTGGAGTTTGGAGGAACGAAGGGAGGGGGCGAGTACACCGAGTACCAGAATACGTACGGCTCTCGGTACCGAGTCTCTCTTTCTCTCTCGGCGCGAAGGAGGATGTGAGGGCGTGAGACTCCGCGAGTGTGGGAGAGTACAAGGCGCATTGTGGATAGACTTAGGAGAGAAGCGGGCGCGCGGTTGAAACTCTTTTGCTTCTTGGTGTAACGTACACTTGTATACAATAACGCTTACCGTATGTGAATCCACATGCATGTATGTATGACTTCTCCGTGCTGGAAGTCTCATTTCTCGTGTGAACTGACCACATGGGTCACGTACCTATTATCATTTCCCTCGCGATGTCGAGAACGGGGGAGGCGAAGAAAGAGGAGAGGAGAGTACCTAAGCGAGCGCGCAGGAGAGGCGAAGAATGAAATCTAGATCGCCGGAAGTCGCTCGTAATTAACGCGGCGAGTTCCCCTCCCTTCTCCCTCGTCGCTCCGTGTTCTCGGAGCTCAATGGAAAAAGTAGGGGACCAAAGGAATGAACTAGTCGAGAGAGGCTATCGCGAACTCGGAGCAAAGGCAGGAGGTATCGCGAAGTTCGAAAGGAATGAACAGGAGAAAAAACGATTTTTGCGACGATGCGGAGATTTTCTCGGAGAATGAAGCAGCAGCGGGTAAAGAAGAGGGGACGATAAGCGATTTCACGAAAAATGAATTATATGCGGGCGAACGTGTACCGTTCGCACGTGGACCTGCTACGGCCGCGTGACCCGTTAAGGTCGCTCGTCCCGCCAATTTTACACGTCCGAGATGACCAATCTACCCGGTGTTCTCCACGTTTACTCTCTGAAGCATGAATTATTCAGCGGAAAGAGGATTTTTTTTAAGAGGTCGAAACGTCGGAAAAAAGTTTCTGTGTCTCTGTATGAATTTTTTTTTATTTGGATCATTATTGTTGCTTTTTGGTATTTTTCGATTATTTATTCCTCAAGTCCAATGGTCATGGAAATTCACGGACTCATCAAGCAAATTCGCGGCAAATAAATCTGAATCTGTTTTTTCTCGATTTTTTGTGAAATGAATCTGAATTTTTTCTTCAATCGACATTCCCCCTATTTTATCGCTCTGAAATATTCTTCCGAAAAAAAAACGTGCATAACACATTCATTGCGAACAAAAAATTATTACGCATTTCAATGATTTGTTTATTTATAACTATTCGGATACATAATTAAAATCAGTTACGATTTTTCGCAGAGTACGTAATGTTTTAGAAAGTTTATGACATCGAAAATTTCAATAGCGGTTATTGTTGTCGGGTCGTTATTATTATTTTTATTGCTCCGCGAATTAAATATCCAAATGTGCATTGTGCAAATGTGCATTGTGCAAATGTGCAAAAATCATTTTTATTTACAACAAAAATTATTTATAAATCAACATTCGACGATATTACGATAACAATAGAAATCACGTTTTCCTGGTAAAGCCGATTTTCCTGCGAAATCGTCCGACTTTTCGTCCGGAACGTGAAACAGAATGACGCATTATTGCGGAATCCCTCGTGCGAGGATTTTCACAAGAGAGAATATGACGATTTGTGTGTAAGAAATCAACAACGCGCGCGCTGGACGTGAATGGAAAGCTGTGAGAGATGGACGGAGGGGAGGGGGGCGCAGGGAATCACTCGCGCGAGTGTAGGAACAACGATGACGATGACGTTTCAACATCGGAATACAGGGGAATACAGAGAGTTGGCAACTGGTTGTAAGGCCTCTCGTTTAACGCCGGAAGGGTTGCCCCCGCATCCGAACGGTGCTAAGCGCTTTCGGCCGCTCGGATGGACGTACGGATGGACTTTCCACCGGGAGCCGACGTATTTTCGTCGATCAGCAGGGCACACAACGGGGTTTAGCAGCTGTTGTTTTGTTGAGTTGCGCAAGCGGGTGCCCGATGTTCCAACGTTACGCTATGGGCTCTGTGTGTGTGAGTATATGTCACGAGGATAGGCGAAGATAGAAACGCACGCGCGCGGGTGACGGGTCCTTCTTTCTCTGTTTTTCCGTACCCGGAACGCTAACTGCTGCTCGCAAGGGATATATCGCTCGTACGCCACCCCGTTCGTCCGGCATTCCATTATAACATCGTCCACCTTTTTCTCTCCACCCCCTCAAGTATACACGGCTGGACGACAAGCCCAGCATCGGGTTATGTACCGTTGGTACGTCGCATATTGCAGCTTGCATAATCCCCGAAAACCCGTTTCGTCACTCCCGTATGCGTGCAAATTTACTGCGTACCCTTTTATCGCATAAATATGTTATTCACTGTCATTCGTCGCGTTCGTCTATAGAAAAAAATATGCGAAATAAAATCGTGCAAATTCACTTCCTTATTTTATTTCCCAACGATCGCAGAGCCCAAAAATTATTTTTGAAAATAATAATGAAAATTCTATAAATATTCAATTTCTTGACGGATTTATGGGGAATTTTATTCCAAACGTTGTTTAATGGCTGTGAACTTATAGTTAAAATTTGAAGCCGATATCTCAAATTTTTTTTTCAAAAAGCTTAAAATTCCGTAAATTTTGAACTCATTGATGGATTTTCCCAATGGTATCCCAAACCATATTTAAAAAACATATATAAAACTTGGACTACAAAAACAGTATTTTTTTTTCTCAAAAACACTTTTTCCCGCTGCACTCGAAAAAAAAATCCAAAAATAAAGGTTTCCATGTAAGCGATCAAAAAAATGAATAATCGCCGAATCGATAATCGATAGTTTACTCTCTTAACATATAACACGTTATCCTCGTTATTTCTCTATTGTTCACTAAGTTGTCGCGAGGGTGAAACTCGCATGCATTTACTTTGCTAAGGCTGCGTGATGCGAATCGAGTCAAAGTTGAGAATAGAGTGAGGACACGATGATAATAACGAAACAAAAAAAAAAAAAAACAACACGAAACAGAGACAAAGGATGGAAAAAAAGTCGTTGGTACGAGGAGTCACGGAGTAGAAGCGACTATCACGGCTATATCTTACCGCACAAGGGTTTTTCACGGGTCGAGCGCGCGCGCAGGGACAGCGTGAGTTACCCCCTTCTGTGGGTTTTCTTCTATACCTTGCAGCGAATGCCACGGCGCTTCTGCCGGTGCGATGAGAAAAAGACGGAACGAAAAAAAAAAAAGAAACAAAATAAAAAAGAAATAAGCGATGAAGAAAGAGGGTTACTGGCCTCGCGTCACGTAAAAATCCCGGGGGCTGGAAGGCTATTAATATATTTTTTTCTGCTCGCACCCCTATTTAGCATAGCGCGGAGAGTGGGACCAATGGGGATGAAAAAAAAGGGAAGGAGAAAAAGAAGAAGAAAAAAAGGTGGAGACACCGCGGTAATGCAACCCTTTGGGGAATAGCATGAGAAAAAAAAAACGGCCAACGATCAGTCGGATGAAAAGCCACTTTCGAACGACTTTCGTGGACCATTTTAATTCCTCGAGTTTCCGCCTCGATATACTCGGTGGTAATAACATTTTTTCGACTCTCGTCTCTCGCCCACGGGTCACTTTAAAGGATTTAAGGCACTTTGATCAGTACGCGCATATATACGAACCTCGCGCCGAGATAAACATTGTTCGGCGTAAGCGTCGCCGCAAAATCCGTCGAAAAAGCCATTTCGTTATTACTTCGAATGTAATTAATTCGTCTCACCTCAGGGCTGGTGTCCAGAGCAAAAGATAGAAAGAGGAAGAGTAATTAATCCCCCCGGTTGGTGTAGCGACGCTCGGTGATCCAAACAACTCTCTCTCCAGTTCCAGCACCGTTACGCCGCGGCGAGCTTGACAAATGCGAGTGCTCGCGCTCCCCCGATACCTTTTTTTTCGCTGAATCGCCCGGAGCTTTGACATCGTTTCGTCTATTTCCCGTATACCGAAAATACCTAACGAATAGCAACATTTTTACTTCGATTGGATCGAAACGTTATCCAAATCCCTCAAAGCACCGGACAACATGTTCGACATTTCGCAAAAAGCTTAATGAAAAAAAACCAAAAAGATTCGAAAATTAAAAATTCTTTTTTATTAAAAAAAATTATAAAAAAATTATGTCACATTTGTTTTTTTTTTTTTTTCTTGAAAAAGCAGAGGAATAATATATACGATAAGTAAATATAAAAAAGGGTATACATTATATATGCATACAACACATACTATACATTCCAACGATGTATACACCGTAACAAATAATGGTAAATTTCATGTATTTATAAACAAAAATTTACAAACATCGTACATTAATCGGAAATAGCAAAGAAATTCACGAAAAAATCCTAAAATAAAAAGTAAAAATTAATTTTATTAAAATTATCAAAAAAATGCGTTACATAGGGAAACGTTGTTTCAAATTTTAACACGCAATTGTTTAAAATTTATTAAAAGTTTCACGCGCAAAAGCCTCATATACTGATATTTGAAGCATTTACTTCAGTATATATATTAAAATCTTCGAAAAATGAATACCAGTAACCTACTGATTCATCTAAATCATTGATAATCCAGCCGTATAGATGACTGTTGCGACGATTCATCAGAATATTCGTATTCTCGTATACATGAATTCGTAACAGCTTTGTATCTCCCCGATTCGCGGAGATTTAGTCCTATTCGTGGCTGTAGCTGCACATGTCATTACAGCTATGAACTAAGGGCCGAGGCGAGAGTAATTTGACTAAAGCACGGCGAGCTCTCCCATTCACGTACATCGGGGGCCGTATACCCGATACGACGAAAGAGGAAGACAGGGAACAACATTTTCACGCGAGTATCTCTCTCCCCCAACCGAGACCATCGCTCTCGGGGTAAAGCGTTTTATTCTCGGCAAAAATCGATCGTCTACTGGTATTATGTACCACTGAACCTACAAGCGCAAGCGACTGCGTTTGCATATGGCCATCGCATATGGTCAAACGGTCAAAAAAAGCGGAGGGTGGCTTCCGCAAATGACCAAACAGGCTAACGAGAAAACTCTATTTCCAATACCAATAGCATCGATTGTACTTTCGTTTAGCGATAAAAATAGGGGGAGAAAAAAATCTCTAGTCGCGTAACGTACACCTCGATGTTACGCAGCAATGTCACTTTTTTCGGCATTTTTTTCGCGAGGTTTCTAACCTCTGCGTTTTTTTTTCTATCGTCATTATTTATAGACGATGCAAGTGTCAACGTGGGTAAAAGGTTGCAGGATGACTACCTACACGTCTTGTCTAGAAGTTTTCCGTTGCGTTTGTACAACTTTAGTTCTCTCGTTCGTACGAATGAAAACCTTCATAAATTTTCGATTTGATTTCCCAAGCTAAACTCTTGACGAATATAAACGTCGCGAAGTATAATATTCGCGTTCGACCTTTTTTTTTCTCTTCATTCTTCGCGAGCTCTCGAATGCACGCGGCTATATATATAAATTCACATCCTAAACGCGCGCCCGTCTCGAATTACATCGAGTAATTTTATAACCGTAAATCGGTCTCTCAACGATCTTCCGTTCCGCGTACGAGCTGAATCCACGGAGATAAAGAGAATGAGCACGGAAGCTGCGAGCGGTCCATGAGTTCAGTGATAAAAAAAATTACAAAAAAAAGGCGCGGACCGAGCTGCAAAGGAAAAAACAACAGACTAACCGAGAAAAGAAAGCGGCGAGAGACAAGAGCTCACGGGGATGGTTGACGCGGGATATACCGTCGTGGCGTGCAACAGCCGAGCAAAAAGTCGTGTATAAATTGTATGCAAAGAGGTGGAAAGACGAGCGCGGGGTTCTTAATTTAGTTAATTTAGATTTTATCCGTTAGCCGAGAGGGTTAGAACGAAGTACGGAGAAAAAAAAAACTTAGGAAAAACAGTTTTGCGGCGCGGCGTAACGAGGGGCAGAGAGGAAGGCTTGCGAAAAAGTGTTGGGGGAAGGGGGTGAATAACAGAATGAGAATGAGAGGCACCGGCAGTCTGAATCTCCGATAGGCGCTGGGTAACGGGTTAGCGATGAAGGGGTTGAGAATTATCCCCTTGGAATTATTATATACTTATTTAAGTTCTTGCTTCAGCGACGGCGAGGGTCCGCGTATGGGACGTTTTTTCATTTTGCGTTTTTTTTTTTTTTTTTCGCTCTTTTTGCCTCGAAAGTTCTTGCCGAACCCTGCCATTCGTGATCTCGTAAGCCGCAGTGTTCTTCTTCAAATTTTTTCGATGCCTTTTTTTGCCGCAACCCCGAGCCTGTTTTTCCTTCTCGTAGTTTATACTGTTGCTCGGCTACACTCTTTCACCTGCTTTATTGTAATCGGTGTGAAATCATAACCGATCGCGCGGGACCCCTCTCGACTCCCGTGCGCGAAGATACCGACCGCGGCCACGATTCTGCGTGTTTTTAAATGCGCAAAAAGCAACGACCGAAGCAACCGATGCTACTGTTGCTTCGAAGTTTGGTCGGAGTGCGAGAGCGAGACGAGCATTAAATGAAAAAAAAAAAAAAACAATAAGGGTAGAAGAAAAATGTGCCTACCGGCTGCGTGGTTACGAGGTAAAAAATTTACGGTTTTAAAATCACGCGAGAAATTATTATGCTCAAGAGGAACGTGCATGTGCGTGGATGCTGCATACTGCGCATAAACCAAAAAGGGGCTCACGGATCGGCATTGTTTCACGCAGTACTTCTCTCTTACAGGAAGATTCACGGAGGCCAAATCGCAATACACCCCTTGCAATAATATTATTACTATATCATTACTACAATAACACAATCTAAAATTGTTAAATTTTTCGATCAAAACATCGTCAATATTTCCTATCGAAATATTTTTAATATAATCATCATTTTCATTCAAATTATTTTATATTTGGAAAATTTTAAATATTTTGTGTTTTTTTTATTTTTAATTTTACTGATTAACGGACCGAATGTCCTTTAGTACCCATTATTATTATCTTCGTATCTTTATTTTTAATTGTTCCGTAAATAAATATAAAAATAATTATTTATTCAGTAATTTTTTTTATATTATCATATTTGAAATATTGTCTATATTTTCGCCCGAAATATCATTAATATTTCGTATCTAAATATATTTGATACACGACTTCGCGGCACAAATAAAAAAAAAATCCGACAAATTTTCATAAGTAATAAATGAAAAATAAAATTACGAAACTCGTTTGAATTATAAGGAAACAGATTTAGTGACCACTGGTATACACGTATGAATGGTTTTCCGAGAGTTTTATTTTATATATCGTATTCAAGGGCCGCACGAGGAACACAATTTATTCCTGTGGTCCATTGGGCATCACGAGATTCAGGGTAAAAATAGGAAGGGGCGATATCCCTATGATACTTGACAGGAAACACGCGACCGTCCGCGACACACGAGATGACCATCGATGGTCCTTATTACACACGTAGTATATATACACACATATGCGTAAAGAAATTGTGTGACGTGCGAATGTGACTTCGCGCAGAATACCACAAGCGCAAGAAAGAGAAAAAAAAGAAGGACGAGCGCAGAGGTAAGGGGAGTGAAAGTTTGGCGCGTGAGCTCTCGGTCGTAAAGCGTGACTGACCCCCCGGCACGCCTGAGGGTGACTTACGTCGAACATGTGCAATTTGACCTGTTGACCCCTCGAGTTCGGACGTACCAGCAAAACGCGCACAGTCAATCCGAACGAGATGCCGCATAGAAATATATTTTGGGGTAAAAATAATACAATTTACGGGATAATGGGGATGGAGGGGGGGGGGGGGTAGCTTTACCGCTGCACGCGCGTACTATATTCAAATGGGGCGACACTGGCGCAGAGATGACGAGAGAGAAAAAGATCGAAAAGAAGAGAAAGAACCCGTATGAATACAGTGATGAAACGGAGGGGATGAGGGGTGAGAACAATGCAGTCGCAACTATGCACCCAATGTCCAGTCGAATCGATCGATATTCCACTCTCTCGGAGATTGAATATGAATACGAAAACGAGACTCAAACGATTTCGGTCACTTACAACTTTTTTTTTTCATTCATCCCTACCACTCTCTTCACCCAAAGTACCGCTAGATGGTTGTTTTTTATGCTCCCTTCTTTTTCCTTCCCTTACCGTTCGCTTGAGAACGACGTCCGGTCTCTTGGGCAGAGGAACGAAAAAAAAAATTGTCTACTGTATAAAAAAACGGGATGTCCTCCTCGTCGAGGACATTCTCACGGCTTTCCCTTAAGTTGGTAAACTCCTCAGCTGCGCGAAGGGTGAAATAAATCGACGATAGGTCCGAGAGGCGTTTTAAATGCGCAAGAAATTATTTTTTTTAGCGTTTCGCGAAAATTCGTGTGATTTTACGATCTCGTGTGGTTCTCACGCATTTTTTTTTTTTTTTTTTTTTACGAAATGCTTTTCATTTTTTTATATGACTATTCTCGGATCTCTGGACTCGGGGATTCCTTACCGGGGGCTTAAAAGTCGGAAGTAGAAGAAGTATGTTTTCATGGGTACATTAAAATAGCCTCGTCCCGCACATCCGCAGCTGGGGAGAGGGGTGGACAGCGTCGTTCGTCCAAGATCACTGCTCGTTACCGAGAGTTAACTATTTTTGTTTCGAGAAGGGAACCCCTCGTCTCTAGTCGAGTGTTTCGTCTACGAGCGCCTAAAAGAATACGACGCAGTCCGGCGTCGCCTATATACCATTGCGAACAGATAAAGGACCCTCACCATCACGAAAAAGAAAAAAATTCTTCACCCTCGCGACTCTTTCCCGAGACTTTTCTTTAACGTATTACGCACACACGGAGTTATCGTTCGCGCAGGGCTCTCTCTCCTCTGCCCCGTGACGTGTTCTCATCCGTTGGAAATTATTCACGTCCACACTCGCCGTCCCGAAATAAATTGTAGCGCCAAGGGAAAGTGAGAGGCACTTCACCCTCGAGAGAGCAATCCTCTCGAAGACATTAAGTGTCCCTGTATGGCATAGAAGAAATGCTCTCGAAGCTTCTTGCCAAACAGAGAGAGAGAAAGAGTGCGAGAGATTAAACTAACGGTGAACCGTTAAATGTACACCGTGGATAGTGAAATAGGGGTAACGGGAGCCATTTATGATTAAAATTGTTGATTAATGATAATTAAACGATAACATTCACTGAAAGTGATAAAAATGATCAAGATGAACCGAAGCGGCAGAATGGACCGATGTATGACGATACAAATAAATTTTTTTATAAAACATTTAAACATTCCATCGATTTTTAATAAGTAAAAAAAAAATTTTTTATAAATTTTGTTTTTAAATCGTGTGATAAATGTAAAAAAAAAATTGTGCTGATATTTTAATAAAGTATTTTTAATTGATGCGGAAATTTGATATTATTATTATTACTTCAATTTTCAAAACATGTGTGACATTGCGCATTTTTTAGCCTTATTTACATTTATTTAAATAAAAAAAAAACGATTGTTGTAATATAACGGGATGTATAGCCGACTATATTACGAAAGGTACACCCGTTAGGATCATTACGCGCGTACGCGTCACCGGTAGGTACGTATCTACGTGTAACTCCTACCTACCTGTAGACTAGCAAACACGCGAATTCGATCAAGCGATAATAAGCCTGGCAATTGCTGAACGATAGAAAGCCAGCAATGAGCATTGAACGAGCATTTTAAGTATTCCCCTCCATTCACAGTGGGAGAGCCTCACCGGCGCGCGTGTGTATTTATTGCCTTGTGCGCGGGCGCGAATCTATCGCCACCTAATTAATTGTACCTTTATTGAGAGAATAATTAGCGCTTCGTGCGTAAAGTACGTATTATGCGGATATTATTTGCTAGAATTTTCAATCACACCGGAAATTAGTGTTTTTTTTTTGTTTTCGCGATTATAAATGTTTCGATTAAGTTTACAACAAAAAAAGTTGCTGTTTTCGTGTAATAACGTTATACGTGTGCTGAAATATTAAAAAAAAAATCGCCGAATTTCGAACTGAAAAAAAAAAAAAAATACAAAATTTTTTTTTTCTGCGTTAATTGCAATGAACTATTGTTCATAATTAAATTATAAGATTAATAATCGTGTCGAAAAAAAAATGCGATGGAAATTATGTAAAAAAATATTATTTCCAAGTGATCGCGCAGTCTCCAATTATTCGCGAGCGCCAATTCTACTGTTTAGTTACCATGTCTAACAGTGAAACGCTTTGAATCAATCAAAACCACGGATTCTCCCGTAATCGATTGTCAGCGAATTTCCTATTAAAATAAACTAACAACGTGAAAAAAAATAATTATTCTCGCATACAAGGCTCGTGCAAGTCCGTGCCTCGCCCGAGTTCCAGTTCCATGTCTGCGCGAGATACAGCTATTTCTTCCCCGCAAACCCGCGGGTTGTTCCTATTTTTTGTCTTTTCCCACAAGTTAGTATGTTTATTACACGAACAGAGTGTGCGAGCGACTGTTACATTATGCCTTTTCGTTTTTATCTTTTCTTCTTTATTCAAACGCGGCAACGAGTGAATCGGACGTATTCGCGCGAGGGGTAGCGGAGAAACGGTGTAGCAAAAGCAAAAGCAGAGGAAGCAGAAGCAGCAGGAGAAGTAGAAGCGGTGGCGGAGAGCCCGAAGGTATTGACCGGTGGCCCTCTTGGCACAGCTCGGTACCAAGGCCCCCCAAAGCCGCAGCAAAGCTCCGCTCGGTGCTACTGCTGTAGTACCTGTACACCCAATGGGCTATCTCTGGCTGGCACCGACTATCGAACAAACTGACCAGTAGTCACGATATCCGACTACTCCCTTACTCTCGCCCAACCCCCCCATTACTTTGGTCATATATATATCTTCCTACTGCGCTCGCCTCGACTATAACTTTCACCTGTTAAGGCTCATTTCACACAGGTATTCCTCGTAAATATTCATATTCCACAAATTTATTGGTAAATCAATCATTTCTTCGCCAACATCGACAGAAATCGATTGTTCAGCGAAAGAATAAGTCACTCATTTTTTCACCCCTTTACATCCGCGTAAATATGACGATAATCAAGCATCAGTTTCCCGTGTTCTCGTGTTGCATATCCTCTGGGCGTTTCTTTCGTTATTTTTTTTTCTCACACACGATCTACAGGCCGGAGGAGAAAAGATTGTAGCGAGGACTCTTGGTGAGGCGAGGCGCGACGATGGTGGGTATACGTATAGGTAATAATACGTGATAGGTCGAGGCGACAGTTGCGCGAAAGGGGAGATCGGGGATAGTCTCTATCGTCCCATGTGCATCCCGTGCGTTTCCGAAGTTCCACGAATATCCAAGGGAGCTAAGACTCTCTTCTCTACTGATACCTTTCTTCGTGCGTTTCTATTTTTCCCGCACCGGTAGCATCGCCGACGGTAGCGCGCTTGTTACGCGTCTACGTGCCAACGGAAAAAAGGGTTCGTAAAAAATGATCGGCCGAGGATCTGAGATATAAAAAAGATTCCAGGGGTATCCTCCCCTCGCGGTACGGGTATCCTTTCCCTTGCAAGGGGCTTTTTCTCTCGTGGAGCCACAGACACAGCCCTACAGATCCCTGTCGACGTGAGTGAGCGCCACGGTTTTTGCAGCTGGCTTTCTGTACGATACGAAAAAGGATTCTGGGACCCACGGGGCACACGGAGAAACAGAAAGGATCGAGAAAAAGTGCAAGAGAGAACGCAGGACGATCCTATTCTTGTTGCCTGGACGAATAAACTCGAAAGGACCTGCTGGTGGCTGATGCCGTTCCTTGCCGGCCCTTCGATCGCGAAGGCTTCGCATAAGCCTCATCGTCCTGCGACCTGCCCCCAGGACCCGACCAAATCTCGGGACACCTCGCATACACGTGTAACCCCCTACTCCATTGCCCTCGATTCACGTCGAGTCTCATCGAAACGGAGAACAAGTGAGTGAGAAAGAAAAAAGTTGAAAAAAGTTTCGGAAAGTTCTCACTCGCTCGCGACAATGGCTTTGGTTCTACTTGCATCCTCCTGCATCCTCGATATCCTTGGGGCAGAGGCCCCGAAGAGATTTCTAGATGGACCTAAATACGGCACATTGCTTGAGACTCTTTCGCTCGTTCATAGGACGGGCCACTCTCCTGTCTATTTCTCTGTCTCCATCGAGCGGACGCTCTTCAGATTTCGACGATAGGATTTATCCAAAGAACTCTAACGCGACCCCCCCTTACCTCGGGGAAAAAACCCTTCACATAGAAAAATCTTGTGCTCCTCGATGCGTGAATCAAGGCGATTTCTGAGAATGTACGTGGAATCGGGTCATCGGGCTCTTCAAATATCGGATATACAATGTTTAGAGGGTTTTGAAGTTTAGTAGTCGATATACTTCTATTTCGGTTATTATTATTATTATTATTATGAGCGTTTATTTATTGTCGTAGAACCGGAAAAACCCCCAATCACCGATATATGTATTCTGAAGTATGTTTTTTTCTTTTTCGACCGCTGAACTCATCGGAAAATCCGAGAATATATAGATATTTGATTAAAAAATCACAAGGGCTGAAAAAAATGGAAAAAAATACATAAAAAATCTTTGATATAATTAATATTATTGATAATTTACGATTTTTTTGGACCGTTTGTTATGAATTAAAAGGAATTATATTATTTTATCGTCATGGATTATTATGATTTTTTTTTTATTCCGCGATGTTTTTCAGGTTTTCGGTGCAACGAGATTCTTTCTTTTTTTTTTTTTACAAGCCAAAGTCGTCCAAGTCTTCGAGGTACAAGAAAATCTATACGGTGTGTATAATACCGGTGACAACAAAGTGCCCATTGCTTGTCCGACGGGATTATGTCACATGGTCTAGCACCGCCCGTCTCTCCCGTCTCCAATGGAATTCGTTTCGTGGGCCGATGAACTGCCGCGGCTGACAGCGGTGCGCGAGACGTCGTGAAAGATCGCAAATTGCTCGGACAATTTTCTATGGGTTTCCGAGATCCCGCGAGGGACCGAAACGGTCTTTCTTAACTATCGAACCGAGTTTACACGATTGGATTACCAGCGACACCGATATACATTATTGCGTATAATACCGAAAACGCGATTTTACGCGACAGGGTAAACTCTATATATATATATTTTTTTTTTTCATTTTTAAAATAGAAATTGTCGACGTCCGTTTTTTTTCTGCTCGAGAATCATGATATTCTTCATTTGGCACTTTCGCACCTGCTGCGTCAGTAAAAAAAAAAAAAAAAAGATCGCGGCAAAAAAAAAAAATGATTCATTGTTTGACCGGGAGTTGGCTATTCGGGCAATTGCCAATGAGGTCGGCGCTTTCGTGGTATAAAAATTCGTCGCCATCGTCGGTTACTCAGGCAAACTGTGTAACGTGTATAGGTCTGTGTGTGATTGCAGTCGTCACCCTGATAAGCGAAGAGAAACGAAAGAGCGCGAGAGACTCGAAAGAGAGAGCCTTATGGCCATAAAACTTACGACTTGTGGAAATTTATTGTGGACAAACAAAAAATTCAAATTGAATTTTTTCGTATCACTGAAAAATTAAGGGTGTGTTTTACGAAAACGAAAAACGGTCGCGATTTAAGGGCAAAAAAAATGAAGGACTCGAGGCGCTCCTCATCGATGATCGATCGCGTAATCGCGATCTATTGTTACATGGACTGTGATTGGGCGTTCGTAAATGCGGTCGATCGTTGTAAAGACGACTACTAGATTTCGTAATTGTTCTACTTATCAGCGTGATCTGGTTGATCTCTCATTTCTGTCCAAGGAGAAGTATAATTCATTCGTCGAGCTTCGAAGAAACCTTCTAAGCTCGTGTGGCGGTGATTGGTAATTAACGACCATAGTGCGAGACATGTGCCGGAGATCCGTTAAGCAAATATCACACACACACAATGAAGACGCACAGTAGACGGGCTTTGCGTTTACCTGGCGGCCAATAGAACGGAGTATTTGTTGTTCGAGAGATAGAGAACGGGATGCAAGACGGACCCCACCTTCGGGTATTTCACGACGCGGACGTAAAAGAGGCGACGCGATGGTTAAGACCATCGTCTCTCCGCTCGCCTCGACGTCGTCGTCGCCGTCGCGCTGACAGACCCCGAGAGCCGGGGCAATAAATTCACAATTTAATTCCAAAATCCCAACATTGCAGTCGTTGCCGGAGGCAGCACACCGTGTGGATCACAGTATCGCGCGGGGCTACACCGGAATTTTTCGTCTCGTGGTCACGCTGGTAGGCGATGTACAACCGGCGGTGCCGGTGAGACCGCGCGAGTCAGAGCAGGGAGCAAACAATTGTACAAACAGCGCCGTATTTCATGATAACACACATGTACAAACAGCCTTACGTAAAGCTTGGCAATTATACACGATGATAAAAAAAAAAAAAAAAAAAAAAAAAAAAAAAACTGGACTAGGTGAAAATATGCGCAGCGTTTGTTATTCATATATATTTCGTTTACACATCCCGCGGAGGCCAGCGGCAGAGCTGCACGTGTCGTGTGTGGGGCGCTCCGTCGCCGCGGGACTTTCGGGTCATCCGGGCTTTCGAGAGCGCGGACCACCGTGTTAAACGCGTGATAAGGAAAACATTTTTTGATATATGAAATGATAATGAAACACCGGTTTTATGGTTCGCCAACTGGAGTGGATATCACAATTTCCGTGGTATACACAAAAATCTGAAATGTAACGTCGATTTCGTAACCTTAGATCTGTGTCGTCGTCGATGTTTGATTGATTTAACTCGATGTATTTATTAGCTCTTTTTTTTTTTAATTGAATGAAAATACTTGATAAAGTGATCAAAAAATCATTATTATTTGTCTGTCGAGTCGAGATTGTGTTTAATTGTTCATTAATTAGCACATTTTAAGGGAATTTTGAACCGTACATTCGCAATACGCCGAAACAAGATCGTCTACACTGAAAACATCGATTCCGGCAACGAGCGCGTCGTCAGGCTGCACCCCTTGCAGACTTGTATGCGGTATTGCCGTCTCGTAGGGGCTGTTCATAAACGGCCCTCAACCTCGCACTTCTCTCATCCCCCTACTCGCTCGATCGAGCCTTCGCGCGTGTATCGTGGATGCCAATTATCAGAGAAATTATAGTTGATTGGTTTGACTCGATCGACGGCACGTTATCGCCTGACTTCCCTGTTACAGACGTCTGTCCTTGTGTCAAGTAATCGTAAATACGATAAGTCAATTTCAAATTATTCGCCGATGAAACCGGCATAGCATACGTTCGTTTTAGCGATTTAATTGAATTTATAAAATGGATTCGCATTTAATTGTTATATTCATCACGTGTAAAAATAAAAATTTAGACCTTTTTTGAATTTTTAAAAAAATATAATAATCATTATAAAATGCATAGAAACCTATAAAAAGGTTTTAATTGAATTCCAAATCGTGAACTGCAATGAAACGGAGTTGGGGGCTTCTTAAGAAGGTTCGGAGGTGAATTTTGCCGATACCATTGATTTGTGAATAACAAATCAACAGTATCAGTTTAGTGGCCGTTGTGACGAATCATTTAATTGCGTTAATCTTGAGATACCCGACACAAAATTTATTATCAATTCAACCATTAAAAAAAAATGCATTATTTATCGTCATTTTTTTATATCTCCATATGATAGTTTTGGTTATTTTTGTTACGTCTTTTCAAAATTTGACACACATTAATATTGTCAATATTCCGTGATAATTGAACGATTTCATACTTTTAACTTGAATTTAACCTCAAAACCGACCCTCCTTAAGGAGATCTGTATTAATAAAGTTCTGGGGGAGGGGGGGGGGTCGGAATCGAATCCTACCTACACGTAGTATATATAGACACAGATTGCAGATTAATTTTTATATCGCAACTAATTATTTCCCGAATGAAAATACCAAATATCCCGACGACAGTCAAAATCTGTTTTCGTTTCGAATTTCCTCGTGTCTGATAACGAAAAACATTTATTCGGACGCGACAAAAGTACCGCTACGTTTCCCTCGCGTTCGGCGGACATCGTTAGCCAAAGGAGAAAAGGATTTCGCGATCAGCCACAGGAAAGGCACGAGCGCGCACTCCCGCGGGAAAGACTGGAAACCCCTTGTAGAACCATCGGTGCGGTTTCCTGCTGGAGGAGCATGCGCCGCCTGTTAGGCATCTGTAGTATCGATCGTAGTTCGAGACCCCGAGCCCGTTTGCTTGTGGGGTAAGCGTCGGGTATAAGGGTGCACCCCATCGAAGGGTCCCTTCCTTTCGAGACGAACGGACCGCACGTGTGTGAACGAAGCTTTGTCGTACCTGTGTGTTGGAGCCTGTGGCTAGGCAACCAAACTTGCATGGGATTACGACGGGCCCAGGTATTATAGAGCGGCATCTCGAAAGCCCGTCGTCTCAAAGGCATTGCGGAATATGTTAGGAACGAGTAGAAGAGTCTCTAAAAGGGGATTACCAGCTACGTATTTATTCCTATCTTGAATCTTTCGTAAATACGGAGAATCCATCGTCGTCTGTCTATACAACTCATACATTCAATAAAAAAAAAAAAAAATAAAAAAAAATTACGATAAAACGAAGAAATAAAGGCTTTCCACGTCTCTATTTTATTTACTTCTTTCGCATCTCAGTATTATCCTGGAAACAGAGATCCTTTGTCTCTCGCCTCCGTAAGAAACAAGTGGCACACGCTTTTCTAAGCTCCGCTATAATACAGGGATAATATTTGCAATGGAAGAGTTGAGGAAGGCGCGCCCACGCGGACGGTATATTCGTGTTAGTTCGTCGTGAAAAGTTTTTCAAGGCCACAGTCGGAAGAGTAAAGTTCGCCCGTTAAGCTACCCCCAATTATCCCGCTCGCGAGAAGGCGTTGTACTCGGGCGTCGAGAGAGAAAGGATGGTAACAGAGAGGGGAGGGAGGAGGGGCAGAGAGCAAAGAAAACGAACAAAGAAGAATAAGGGTAGTGAAAGAGGTAAGAAGAGGGAAGTTTCGATTTTACAACAGAGCATTGGCCGCTCTCGAATAATTTGAATAAATTTGAAAACTAGTGTCCTGGCATTCGCGCCTGGAGGCTGGTTACCGTCGCGACTGTAACCCCTTACCACCCCCTCCACCCTCACCCCCGCGCCACTTTCCAGGCCAGAATCTCGCGCAAATCGCGAGTTCACTTTCAACACTTTTCACCTAGTTGGCGCACTGCCAAAGAGACGTCGAGTTTCGCGAGCGCGTGAGAGAGACGAAGGTGGAGCAAAAAAAAAAAAAGAAAAAAGAAAATTCTTCGCGGTAGGAACTTACTTTTCCGCGGGAGGTAGGGGGGGGGGAAGAAATGGGAGTAGCGAAACTTCCCCTTTAAGAATCGAGGAGCGGTGCACCCTCGGCCCGTTCTCGTGCACGCGTCATTTTGCTCCTGGCGAAGGTCTCACGCCAGTGAAAGTCTTAAGAGTTCCGTGTAACTCGTTACTTTCGTTCTTTTTTTTTTTTTTTCATCCCCGATATTCGCCTTCGTTTCCGAGGAGCACTTTTCCTTTCGATGCGGAGAGAAAAACAAATAACACTCGAAGCCCCGAATCTTATTTATAATTCCCGGGCAGATTATACTCTGATAAACGATAAATCGCTTCGGGTTTACAGGGGTGAAATTAAATTGTTTTGCATTATTGAGTCAAACGCCGACGTTGATTACTCAAAGTATCCAAACGGGGGATAAACGATTAAATTATTATTTACAGGAAAACCGGGTGGAATGTTTGAAGGATAGGTGAAATAAAAAGAGATAGCGGAGACTCTGCGGCCTCTGTAACCATAGGAACGTGTACAGAGTTTCGTAGCCGATGCTTTTCGAAGGGTGGGTGTATCGTAATACGGTATAACAAAGGGAGTGGGTGGTATCGCGGTGTTTCGTTGCAGGGAAGAGAAAGCACAGAGGCGGGAGTTGAACGACGTCGGTTGAAAGGTCAGCGTTGTCCAGAAGAGTGTGTGTCCCCGACGCTTGATGCTGGACCTGCGCGCGAGTGGTAGAAGGTCAGACGGGAGGACCGGATTGGCCGGGACGAGATTCCGGGGGGCGGTTCTAAGCCGGTTTAGAGAGGTAGTTCTAGTACAGTATAGTCGTCGAGCGAGGGAGAGACAACGTCAAAGAACGGAGACAGTGTTAGTCACCCCTCGTAGCGCGCGCAACCCCCGAATACGAATACATTTGACCATGTTGAGAGACAGAGAAAGCTGTAAGGTCTACGACTCTCATTGACCCGTGCATTGATCGCAGGTGCCGTAAGAATGAGAATTCATTCTTCACGGACTTTCGTCTCTTCGGACAGGCGGCACGTGGTCTTCACCCTCGAAGGTCGTCATAGGGGAAAAAAAACAAAATGTAAAGAAAAAAAAAAAAGAAACCCCCGACATATAATTAGAATAACTTCAATGCCAGAGACACGTTCCATCATCGCTCCGCGTCACGTCGATCGAGTGGTCAATCCCGAGGGGGATGCAAAAAAATGGTACATAAAAGAAATATGATTGGAATAAGCGGAGACGAGGACGATAAGAATACCAATAAGAATAATAACGTTATCGCTTCGAAGGTTCAGGGAGAATAGAACGAAGGGATATATAGATCGGGGCGAATGGCGAGGGGTTGCGGGTGAAGAACGGTAGCAGAGCGAATTCCCGATCGTTTTCCACAGGGGAGGTTGACGAGCGAGCGTCCTCTCGGCGAATGGTCGAGGCCGCCCAGCCGCCAAACAATCGATATATGCGTTCAAAATGGCCGCCGGGATGCCACCCACCTCTCGTTGAACGTGCCTTCAACCTCCCCCTCCCTCCCTCACCCCCGTGAAACCCCACCAAGCGCGTCCCAACGTTTCCCGGCAAGCCAGCCATCCCGACCGACCCTCTCACGTATGCTTCCCCAAAGCTCTTTAGCTTCAGGACTCTCGGGCTCTCTGCCGCAGCTAGGAAGCAGAGGCAGCATAACCAGCCCATTCCCGGGATCCTCGAGGGTCCAGAGGAGAAGAGGGCGCAGCCTCTTCCGAGGCCCTGGGCTCTCTAACTCTCTCCTAGTTCCACCTCGCCTCCTTCGGCTCCCCCGGCACTCCCGTTGCTCTCTCACGTAACAAAGGGTGGAGGATCACGAGGACTACGTGGCTCTCGTACTCGTACCCTCCAATCTCCCTTTTTTACTCTTGAAAAATCATTCGTATCACGTGTGGGATAAAATAAAAGCGTCCCTAAGATACTTTGGTCGAATTATCTACCCTAAAAAAAAATATCTTGTTTATCGCGTCCCTAAAAAAGATATACTTCGCGTTGGGATGTCGCAATCGGAATAAAATTTGCTTAAAGCCTATAATTCGTATACCAAATTTCAGCTTTCAATCGATGAAAATTGTAGATAAATTGAAGGGTCAAATAAACGCGACGGTGCAGGATGCGGCCAAAGAAAGTTTTGAGAAGCGCGTGGCTCGCGGAGAAAGTGAGCAACTCTTATGCACGGAGAAAAGAATTTCAGCGGTGCAGACGAGAAACTTGGCGCCTTGAGGATCGAGAGAATGGTGGAAGAAGGAGGGCAGGGGAAGAGGCGAGAGGGTTTGCCGGCTCCTTTCGCGCGGTGCTGACGGTTTATTAAAATATAATGGCGTTATCAGAAGCGAAGAGAGCGAGCGAGGGAGAGGCGTCAGCTTTAAGAGGGAAGTTTTCTTAAGTGTTCTTAATTAGAAGGTACCTGTTGCTTCGGAAAAAACGGGGTCACGGCCGCGCTACCACCGTCTACCCCCGACGCTTGCAGCACAGGCCCGTACCCTCCCCCTCCCCCCAAACCCACCGCCCCCTCCCCCAGACCTCGCGAGAGTCATTATTTTCTTCTTCTTCTTCTTCTTCTGCTTCTTCGTCGTCTACTTCTTCTTCCGCTTTCACCTTCTTACTTACCCATCGTCGTGCCGCTAACACTTCCTCGCCTTCCTTTTACTCTCCACTTGTTACCTTGAGCGAACTGCAGAATCCACCCGCTCCTCCCTCCCCCACCGCCACCATCACCACCACCACCACCCCAGCATCCCCATCGTCGTGCTGCACTCCGCGTGGAATATTTAACAGGTTACACTCGGCGCGCGGCTCTGCCGGGAGTGTGAGCGACCGAGAGTAGTCGTTTAAAGAGTCTCGACGATGAGAAGGAGGACAAAAACTTGCTCGGAGCAAGAGACTCAACGACGTTCAACGACGAAACCCACCCCACCCGCTCCGCTTAGTTGCTTTATGAATGAAATTTCTTTTTTCACCTTTCTTTCACGGTGACTACGGTGCCATCGTATTTTCTGTTACACGTGTCTCGAGTAAACGCGTTCCGCGTATCGTACACGCGATTTCCGGTTTTCAGACGCGCAATTTTTTTTTTTTTATTCGTCTCATCGCGATATCTATCGACAAATGGTCGTAACTCCGTTGCACCAGTCGACAGAAGAAATCGAGCCGAGAAAAGTGTGCCGAGTTCGTAATCTCGGCGTCGGGGAAAAAAAAGGGGTGGAGAAACAGGCGCAACGAAGAAATAAAGCACCGAGAGACGATATGTATGCGGATACAGCGCGCAGCTGCCGTGTCGCTTCCGTTCCACATACGAATGTAAAAAAAAGAAATACATGTCGTGACTGTATAACCGATGAAAAAAAGATGCAAATTCGTTTTCCCAACGGTTTTTCGCTGTTGCGATTGGGTTGGGGAGATCGAACGGAGAGCGAGAGTGAGTGAGAAATAAAAAAATATAAAAAAAAAGAAACACCGTTGAAGGATATATATACCTCCGTCAAATAAATTTGAATATCGATGCCTATTGAATGCCGATCGAAGGGTTCGACCGACTTTCTTTTCACGGGCGAAAGGGTTGCAATTTGAATATTCTCGCCCGGGGTAACTAGGTATCTTGGGGGCTTCTGGCCTTCGCTATACCTTCCGCGCTCGTGCTCCCTCGACTTTTTTTTTCTACCTCTCCGCTCGATCGTGCTTCGTATTTTTTTTTTTTTTTTTCTATTTGTATACTTGGCGAGAGGGCATTGTGACGGGTACGAAAACCTAACACCCAGTCACCATCCCCGAGGCTATTCTATCCATTATTGAAGTAATCAATGTTATTGTGGGGTCGTAGCCCCGTTTCGTCTAATGCGTACATCGAGGAGTATAACACCGCTGTCGTCATTCAGCGGAAATAAGAATTTGGAGCAATGGGCGGTCAGGTATTTTTTATCTGACGTGTACACCGAAAAAAAATCGTCATATTTGCTTTACAAATTTTATACTGATACTTTTACCGATGAAAGTGGAGCATTCCAACTGAAGCTTAGGGAAAAAAATGCTAATGAGCCGAACCCTTTTTTTTCGGGTCTCTCGGATTACCGGAATAATTATGCGAGACTTCGGCAAGCAACGTACGAGAACTCAATGCCCGAGTATCAAACATTTTTTGGTCGCCATTGAAAAATGGAGTTTGGAGAGTCGAGGATTTTCGGTAGAGGGCGACGATCTGGTATTAGGGCCGCGGGTGCGTCGGCCGTCGGACGGGCCGTCGAGGAAGAAGGGCTCTCGATGTGGAGTACGCAACGAAGAAAGGATGAAAAAAATAATAGAAGCGAGTGTACCGTCGCTATCTCCAAAATCGACGTGGCCCATCGAGTGCCCTCGAAGATAAGGATCGCGAATTGAATGAGAAGAGCGGGTAAAGGTGCGAAGCCCGCGCATGCATCGCTGATCTCATTGTAGTTACTGGCTGACGTCTTAACTAAGTCCTACTACTGTGCCACGCTACTGTGAGTTAGCAGGCAAAAGGGTTGTCCCACCGTTGACTGTGACGGTATAGAACGCTGTAGGACATTCTCTACCGGTTGCGAACCTACGAGGGAATCAGTTTTGCATCTGTCGCAGAGATAGGCAATCGTTGAAAAATAAAAAAGAACTGCTTGACTAGCTAACCGCGAAAGGACGCGTTGAAGACTCTATATTACAGTCGACGTTGTGAAATAATCATTCAGCAGTTTAGTTGAATTACCCAACTGAAACGGAGCAGTTAAGGAAAGCGACCTAAGAATGTTCCGTTTGAAAAATTCATTTTTACGGTATTATATCCTTTGTACAAAGCTTGGAGCGCTATATCAACGCCGGATAATGACCGACTGAGGTACATTCAGACCCTTAAGGCCTCTAAAGTATTTACGGGAGTAAAGGAGACCGGGTGTAGTTGAAACAGACGCTATAAAAACATCGAAGATTTCAAGCAGTCAGTTTGGTAGCTAAAGAATTATCATATACTGAGAAAAGTAATCGTAAATTTAATAGAAAAAAAAAAAATAAAAAATGTAAAAAACATCGTACATCAATCGGAAATTAAAAAATCCGGATGTGCAAGCAGACTAAAAATTCGTTACATGAACAAAAAAAATTGCATGAAAATTCCAAAATTTTTCGTAATTTTGAAAAAAATCGTTTAAAATTTAAACACTCATTTTTTTGAAATTTATTGCACGTATCTATAAAAACTACGAATAGCGGTATTGGAAGCCATTTTTGAGTCGTATCCATTGCCATACGCGCTTCGATTTTTTTTACTGTGTGTTGCATTTACCGGTGATTTGCGGTCTCCGTGAAAACGAAAGAATACCACAAACGGAATAATGTCATAACACAAATATAGAATCGTATATTCTTTCTCGTTACCATCGAAGTCGGTGCGGATGTGTCCAATTCGATTTTCCAGTTACAGCTCGTCAATTCATCGAGTCAAAGTGTCATCGCTCACTTCGGATACGACTTCTATCTATAGGGTGTACAAGTTTTGGATCTTTGGTACGAAGGGAGGAAACATAACGGTACATATCGACAGTTCTCGTCAACGAAAGCCACTGCGAGAACCATTAATTATTCGATCGCACGAGAGATCCGGGAAGGGACCGACGTAAGGACGACAGTTGCGTTTGTCGATCCTTATGAAAATCGCATTACTATAACCAATATATGAGTTCATAGACATGAAAACTAACTTAGTATAATATGCATGGTACGTATATTTATGCGACGGAAATACGGGCCACGAGTGGAGAGGGAGGGATGGGAAGAAAATAGAAGAAAAGTGGTGGGGGATTGACGAAGCGACCCGACTACTATGTTCAGGTAGTCACGAAGTTCTCCCGCGGTTTTCCATACGTCAGGCCCCCGAACGGGGGGGACCTCGACCCCACCTGGGTCGTCACTCGCTCACTCTCTCTTTCTCGTACACGTGGGTCTAAAACACTGCGACAAACACTAACGTAAACAGGGAGCCCGACATGCAAAAAGAGTGCGACGAAGAGAAGGAGGCGCGGGGACCGCGGAGCCCACATGCCGGGGCCCCGACTCAAATATGCATGCGTTACGTATTCAGGAATATGTTAACCCTTTGGTTTAGTCTCTCGATTGGCACTGTACCGGTAACACCTTCCGACTTTCACGATCCCCGAGTTAACAATTCTCAACTTTGGACGATTTCTCGTCACCGCGAAACGAGAGGTGAGTCTTTGCAAGAACTTTCCTTGATAATGTTAAGACTGAAACACCACACATAGGTCCGCCTGACGAAGTTTCGTTCTTCGAGGCTTTTTCTAAAGGGCGTAACTTCTGTAATATCTATTATTGAAGAGACGGGGGTTAGTTGAAACACATGATTTCGCGAGTGTTTCAACTAACCCCGGTCTCGTCGAAGAATCAAATAAAATAAATTGAAAGTTTCAGACATCGAGTATGGCACTCCGAAAAAAATTTGCGTGAAATCTCCGATTTTTTTAAAACTTGTATTCCGATTTGCCAGTGTTGCAAATAGCCCCGATTTCCCGAATCGCGCCGTTGCGCCGTGACGGACATCTTCCCTGTATTCTTGCGCATCATTTTTATTTACGATTGACTTCGAAAATATTGTTTTTTTTTTTTCACAACGAAACATCCGTTCTTTGCGGACTCATGCGTGGTGTTAAAGAGGTTCAAAAATATGTGTCGCTTACCGGAGGTTAATTCGATTTCGTCATTCATGACGAAAGAACGGGTCGACGGTGCGAATGTTCAATTGCCGAAGGATGTGCGTCTCCCGGCAATTCCACAATGCGCATTCGTGCCGTGAAAACGCAAATCTGAGTTTGTCGCGTTCACAGCGAAACTTTCGGATATTTCTCTCGAGACATACGCGCGTGAAGCGAGTATAGCGTGAAGAAGCCAAGTGGCATATCCGAGATTCGATAGTCGCAATATCCCGGAAGAAACAAAACGGCCCGTGTCACGAATTCGTCTTTGCCTCGTCTATCTTTCGCGGAGTCCTGAGAGACGCAACAAAATACCTGCCTACATCACTTCCGGGTAAAAGAGAAATGAAACTTTTTAATAGAGTTCCGAATGTGTTTCCTCCGTTCGCGACGCTCGTATACAACGTTTCTTCTCCTCCTTTTTTTTTTTGCTTGTTTCGTGCTTCGCGTAACACTCGAACAGCAATTTCGCACTTTTGCGGAAAACAAAAAGAAAAAAACTGAGCCACGAAGAAACTTACTACGAAAGACGAAGACGCTGCTGGGATATCGTGACGATTTCGAATGCTTGCGCCTCGACCTCGCGCTTTTTACGCGTAATTTTTATCATCCCATGTCGCGATTGTATTTCTCAATGAAAAATAGATTTTTCATCTCATAACTGCGGTTGTTTGTTGAGAACTAATAAAAGACGGGGATTGACGAATGGAAAAGCCTTGAAACGACGAAGACAAGAGCGAGAGATCGATATAACTTCATATACACGCATAGCTATAAGGAACATACAGTAATGGGTGGAAAATATAGAGGAAGAGAAATAGGAGGTGTAATAATCGTTTTACAATATGATCGACCGTGGAACGTGGGCAATAAAGTTCTCGTAGCGCGGGGCCGCCCCGTCGTCGAACGACACTTCGCCGTTCTCAACCACCGACGGGTATCTCGGTGGGGCTCTTACCTCGAAATCTCTTATTGCTCGCGATAAAACGTTTTATATTTCTGCGTACTAACGCTTGAGTGTAGGCGTCGCTCGTTGGGCGACTCGGCTATGTCTAAAAGTATTTTAACGCGCGATGCACGCGTTACTACGCGGTGGGTGGGCGGCAGCTCTCGAATAACGCGTCATGAAGAGATGATATAAAAGTGCAACAAGACAAAGTGCCGGAACGCCACAATGTCTGAATCATTTCTTTCGCAAAAACGGATAAACGCCGCTTCGGTCGTTGAATAATCGAAAATTCGAGTCGAAGAGAATGTCGACGCGGCGATGGGGTGGTCGCGGAGCGAATCGGCACGCCGTCCGACGGCCAACACCCTGCGTAGGAAAATGGCGTTTCGCCATTTTGCCACGAACCACCCTCTCTCGGTCGGGAATGTTGGTTGGGCAAAGCTCGTCCGGTATGTCCAACCAGTCGAATTTAACGGGTCAGCAAATGAATTTTTAGCGAATTCAATTGCCCCGAAAGGCTTTGATCGCCCGGCGGACCCCCTGATACCACCCGCTGCGGCGCTTGACCATTGGCCGGCCGAATCGCTTGACCGTTATTGATTCGATTTTCGTGTTTTCTCCCCTATAGCGGACCTCGCAGGTCGCGGAGAACCCTAAGACGATTTCAATCGACCGGAATAATTTCATTGAACATTCGGTTAGAAGAGAAATGTCTCGTGCATTCATCAATTATTGATAAAATATAATGTGGATTCGTGAATTATCAATTAAAATTTGAAAACGACGTTCGGAATATGAATAATAGTAACGGGGACGGGAATCAAGGATCGAATATATTTCAACAATGCGAAAATATACATTATCCTATTCGATATCAATATCTGCGAGAATAATGGAGGAAAATTATTGCAGCTTCGGAACGACGAGATTCGATAAGACGCATAGAAAAATATAATGAGTATAGTGGGAAAATTTCCTGCGAAAAAATCCTTTCGTTATTCTTCATCGTCTATTTGTTATCATATTGTTCGCTGATACTGATCGTATAACTCTCGATACCGTGGAATATTATATTAACAGTTTCCCATTCGAAGATTTTTTTCCCTTATTAACACACGCAATATATTTTTTAATCCTCTCAAGCGATCCATGAAGCAGCGATGTCGATTTTATCGAAGAAATTTCAAAGAGACATTTTTTTTATCCGATACATAAAAAATAAAATTATTTTTTCCTCTTAACAAATATAATTTTTTTATATAAAAAAAAAAAAACTCGACTCCTCAACATCAATTACTTATTCAACACTCGAGCAGATAAGATAATCGCGCGAAATAGATTTCTTCGATATTAGACGAACAACGGGAAAAGTGTTATCTGCGTTACTTGTTACATATTACGAATTAATTTATATAAATAAATAATCATCGCATAAATAAATTTATTTCGATATATCATCCGAATTTCGTATTTCGAATTGAATATACAGGTGTCACGTGTTGAGTCGGAAATATATTCAGCGCGACTAATTTCTCGTCTCGAATATCGAATAATAATTTAACGATGCCGAGCGGCCCTTTTTTTCGGTAGCGAATAGACGCGAGAGCGAGTGAGGCGAAGAAAAATATATATAAATCACGAGCCACACGCAACATCCACGACTATACTGTGTAGCGATGATGCACGTGGGTCGCGTGCCGTAGGTAGGAGTGACCGTACATTATCGTTGGCCCGACGACTTCAGGTCAATTCAAATCCGGTTTTGACCGTTTCCGGTTATTCTCCTCTCTCAACCGGGTAAGCGAAACTCCGCTCGCCCGCCGAAGGCTGACCCCGTCGGACAGTTCGAGGTTATCCGGGTCGAGGGTCAGTCCAAACAATCTCTCCTCGGGGTCAGCCCACCGCGTTTACCGGCCTCTGATTTATGGCCCTCTTCTCGCATATTTCTATCCATCATTCTACCTTTTCCGAGAGTTCTATGTGTACAGTAGCTTAATTATAGTTATTATACTATTATTCCAGAGGCTTACCGCGTATTAATCGTCCTTATCATTGCCTTATCTACTCGTGACTTACAGTTTATACAGTTCTACATGCATAGTCCTCATCCCTAAGGATCCATCGATCGAAAAGAAGCCACTAGTTTCTGAAATCCTCGAATAATAAGCACAAGCACCTCGGGAAGGATGGAGCGTGTAGAAGTACGAAAACGAGAGGGTTAAAGGGGGTTGGGAAAAGCTCTGGCGATTCGGAATCCAGAAGGAGCTTCAAAGTCTAAGCGTCTATACGTTCTGCGAGTAGCTGGTATTGGGTATATGCGGTAAGAGGAGGAGTAAGAGGTGAAGACGGTGGCGCCGGCAGATTTCTAAAGAGCAATGTGCCGTACACGCAAATTGGCGCAAATTGGCGCGAGCTTCCGCGCAGGTCGCGCTTGCAACGGTTGGAGTCGGGAGACGGAGGCCTGCAGAAGACGCTAAGCCGGTGGCAAGCAATTCAAAGTCCTCGGTGCGCCGAGCCAGCAGCCGCATCAGGCGAAGGAAGGAAGATATATAGAAAGTGCTTGGCGAACCGTCCGCGGGGGCGAGAGAGAGAGCGAGAGAGAGAGGTAGCAATGAAGAGGATGTGAGTGGCAAAGGGAGTTGACGGAAGCGAGAGAGAAGGGAATAGACGAACTAAGCCAGAGAGAAACACACACGGTAAGTCGCGAATCTCCAAGCTCTTCGAGGATAGAAAGGGAGGGCGCCCCCGGAGTTGCCTCGTTTCTCGAGCCCCCGTCTTACGTCTTGCAACCTGCGCCTTGGGGGATCCCCGAAGGAGTATAGAGGGAACAGCCAACAGGCTCCCACGTTCTTCCGTGTCGAGAGAGAGAGAGACTGTCGTTGAGGATACTCCAACGTCTGTGAATGTACACGCTATGCTGCACTAGTGCCGCTGCTGTTCCTTGCTTCTGATGGCGCTACGTCGGGGGATGTACGCCAGGGTGGTTTTGGCAAAAGCCCGTCCCTCGCAGCCTCTGCAACCCCCCAACCTCCTCCTAGCCGCAGCGTTCTTCTGGTACCGCTTCTTCCTTACGTACTCGCTCTTCATCCCTCATGCCACCCTCCTTGTCGCGGAAAACCTGCCTGCCTGACTCTCGTCCCCGTGCGTCTCTCCCTCTGCTGCTTTCGAAGGGCGCAAACGTGACTCGTGGTGGTTCAACGCGATACGAATATCTTCCCTCGGGAATTTGCTAGCGATAGTACCGTACTATCCTTGTTGTGTTACCACACGAACTATATGCAGTTGAGGGTTTAGACCTTTTCATATCAATTATTATTGGTTTGCAGCCGTCTTGAGTATTGGTTACTTGGCCCTCTTTCGACTGAGATATACGTAATTGGGATCATCAGCCACTTGACGAAACTTTGCGCGCTTAAAAGTAAAGTTCGACATAGTATTTTTTTTAATTTCTACACCCATTTTCGCATCGAATATTAAATTTTATGTATAACAGATCGAAAATGAGTAATTAGCTGAGAAAAAAAAACATCGGAGATAAATTCATTACACTCGAAAACGACTAATTATACACATTTTTTATAGCGAATTTTAAGAGCAATTTCCATATAAAGTTGCGATTTTCCGTATTTCAAAAAAGTTATATTTCCAGGCTGCTCACGAGAGCTCGTAAAAACTCGTTTGACGGAGTTTCGCAAGCGTTTCTTTTGAGCGTTGCAGGGCGACGAAAAAAGGATGAAAAAAGCGCGATAAAGGGCTTCGCGAATTTTTCATTCGCCGAATCTAAAAGCCGCGATGTTTTTTTGATGTTTTTTTTTTTCGGCGATGAATGGGGACGTTGTTTTGTTTTAGGCTCGCGGTGAAACATCGGTAAACGCGAAAAACATTTTTGGTTGTTTTACTGAAGTTCTGACTGAAGTTTCCTCGAGGAGAATTTTCCCTTTTAGTTTTACGCACGACACTCGGTTGGCGTACCGATAAAGCGAAAACTAGATATTCCCTTCGATGTTTCGAGATTTTTTTGTTCGGGATTCTGGTTTTTTTTCTTTTTTTTTTTTTTTTTTTTTTTAAGATGGCATTACGCTAAGGGTGGGATGGAAAAATTCTGAGAAATTGACAGCAGCCTTAATCTTTTTTTTTTCTACCGTCTTCAACCGCGGTTATCGGCAAAGGACGAGGCAGGGAGACGTCCTTTCCCGCTCCGCGAAAGCTCGATTCCTTTTCCAGAATTCCCTGGATAGACCGGGAGAGACGAGCGTCGATGTACGGTATATATGTACTACAACATCTCGTGCACATACACGCGTATGTATAGAACTCGATGAGAGCGAGTTGGAAACTCCTTCGGCGGGGGTACTCCTTATTGACTGGCGGGGAAATATATAGAGAGGAAGCGAAGTCGTATAAGGCAGAGTGAAATAGAACAGAGTGTAGGAGAAACCACCGGGTACTATTCCCGTGAGCCGGCGGGTTGCTTAGGCAACTTGAAATTAATTCCAAACGCTGGAGGTAAAACAGAGACAAGGCAACCGTGAGGAAAATTTATAGCGAATTAGACCGGAAATTCAAGTACAAAAAAATATATGAAAAAATGTAGATAAGTTTACCGGTATCGAATACATACGATCGAAGAAATCTTATAATTATATTTTCTATGTTAAAAAAATATTCAATAATAAAAAAATTTTATCAAAATTAATAATCGGCACTAAAACTTTCTATGCGTAGAACAGTCTCTGCAATTTCAAACAAACAGAGTTACTGAAGTCCCTGAATACGTTTTTTTTTTTTTTTTTTTTTTTTTTTAAGAGTCTGCAAAGGTTCATGCGAGGAATTATCTAGGATTTCAGGACTAATTTAAACAATTTTCTATGAACCGAACTATGAGGTAAAGTTTCGGTAAGAGAAATTTACCGATGAGTCTTTAGTAATTGTGACTTCAATGACCCGGTGAACATGTAAGGCTAGAAATAAGTTTCCGCTCTACCAACTTCACTTCGAAGAGTAGTCGACCCGTTGGAGTGTTGGGGCTCCCAATGCCTTTTGCCCCGAGGACATGAGAAATATCCAAAGCGAGTCCAAAGCGAGATCCCGAACAGAACGAACGCCGGAGAGGGAACGAAGAGGAAAATATAGGAAGCGCTTTGCCGTTGCTGCTTGGGTACCATCAGCAGCAGCACTACAGGGAAGAACTGGGGGTCTTGGCAATTTCGACGTGTACACTTACCCGCGGTGAAAGCGGCAATATGAGGTGACTTGGTAAACCTTGGGAACCCCCTCCCCCGCCCCCCTGCAGCAACGAAGGAATGCGGGTTCGTTGATGCTGAAACTACCGTCGGGAAGCACCTTGCCGCTCAAATTTTCGTGCGGATTTCATATTACAAGTTCATCTCGCGCACAATATTGTAAAGAATGTTTGCCTCTCGATATATCGAATCGAGACGCGAATAGCTACGAAAGCTTTGAAGCGGCTGTACAAATTTTCTTGGCGCATCAATCGGTGAAGGAGAGAGGCGGGCAAAAATGATTTGCCATTGATGCGCAGAAAAAAAAAACCCGAATCGTCAATGAGCTCAAGATTTCTCGGAAATATCGAGTTTTTCTAAATAAACGTGTATATATCTATCGTCATGACGCAGGCCATCGATCCGATCGGCCCGCGTCCAAAGAGGATCAAAGGCAAAGTCTCTCGACCCGGGGATGATTTCCGGAAGAAGAGACAGCGAGATTCTGCACCGCGAAGCTCGAGATCCAGGATGCCTTCCTGGTTCCTCGGTGGATTGGTATTCGTGCTCGCGACGTTCCGGTATCGCTATCTATGTATATATATAATCTCTATCCCTGTCCTACGAACTTTCTATATAGCGTTCGTCTATCTCCATCCTACTGTCGTTTCGGAAGTCAAAAACGGTGGGTGCTTCTAGCTATGCGAGACGCTTTCTCTCGCCGGTACAGATAGAAAGCCCTCGCGGTCCCGAGCTCCCCAGCCGGGACGTCGGAGGGCCCGTCGTACGTCGTCTTAACCGACAACGTAGGAAATCCCCTCTTGGCGAGCCCAGAGGGTTACCATGACGACGAGTGCGCGTGACGTAGCCAACCCACCAGCGTGGCCCGCTGAAACAAATGAAGGCACGTTCTCCACCTCCACGAGTCTTCTCTCGCTGACTCTACCTCTTCCTCGTCGTGGATCACCCCGGAGAGGTGGTCCAGATGCGGAGGATGTGTGAGAGAGAGGAAGGCAACGGGTAAAGGGAGATATATATGTATATATATATATCTATACATATCCATGTTATCTGGAAAGTATAGATATATAGGTGGTGGAGCAGGGAACTCGAGGGGATGAGTTAGGGAAAGACCAAGAGGGATGAAGAGAGGACTCTGTCGAGGGTTGGTGCACAAGACCGGCGAGGACTACGTCGAGGAAACCGGGAGGGAACAACCGATGATGTCCCGAGGGGTAAACTCGGGGAAAACTATTGCCTTCCCAAGCCACCCTCACCTTTCTATGCTCGCTGGTTGCTGCTGCCTTCTATTTCGAGACCCTCTCTCTGCTTATCGAAAGAAGAGAAGAGAGATGGCGAAGAAAACGAAGGGATGAAATATCGAAGTGAAGGTATGTGTTGTATCTATACGCTCTCTGATATATATATGTAGATATGTATATGTATTTCATACATATATATGTTGTACATATATCTGTGTACATTATGTTCACAGAGATCGTATGTACGTCAAAGGTACGCGTTCCTTTATAAGGTCGAAGGGCTTCCGCGATGCGTCGCTCTCCCGAAGTCTCTGGCAAAGCTTCCTTTTCATCATTCCTCTCGCTCCGACTCTCCAGTATCTCGGAATTCTTCCCTCTCTTCCATCATTATATTTTGCTCTCGTATACTCGATTGCAAAACCGAGGAGCTTCTCGTGTACCTCGGAACTTTCGTAGCTTTTCCCAAATGTTGCAGTTAACGGGAGATGACAAATTACAAAGTTTCCCCGCAAATAATCAATGCTACCCTCCCACAGGTTTTCGAGGGCATTGGGTGTACCTCAGCGCTCGGTGGCATCTCTTCGGCAATATATAGCGATGTATCCCGCTGCTTCGAAATGTTTTTGTAACCGGGGCGGTGTCAAAACGAGGACTCCGCGGCCTCCATTATCCTTTCAAATTGGTTATTTTCGGTAAATACCGTTTTGAAAAGCCAATAATGTTGTTTCCCCATTGTGTCATGCGGCGCTCACCGGTTACCCACCCAAAGCCGTTTATTCGTTTTTTTTTCTGCTCTCCCTCTCTCTCTCTCTCTCTCTCTCTCTCTCTCTCTCACGCTTTCACCCGTTGTTACGATTTTCTGTCGCCCTCTTTACTTGAGAAAAAAAATATATAAAAAAACCTGTGTACGTGTGGGGTGTCCCCGCGGGTTAGCCGACTCAAGCCGACAAACGTAATCCCAAAAATGGCACAGGTGATAGGCTCCCGGGACGAATAGCTGCGTGGAAAAAAAAAGAATCTCATCTAACCCGTGTGCGCTGGGGATGCCGCCAGGTAGCGCATATAAGGGTGAAGAGAAAATCTCATTCGCATCTCTTTCATCTCGCGAGAGGGGGAAAATACACGGAATTCGGGCTCTCGATACATTCGATACCTGCCAGTAGTGTTTTTTTTTTTCATTCCTTTTTCACCAACTCCAATGTATGTCGAACCCCCGAAACAAACTTTGCGCCACAGAACAGCCGAGTGACACTGGGAAATAAAAAGGGTATCGAAAAGTCACGATCTTTGACACCGCTGTCTATGTTTTTAACGATTAAAAAAAAGTCATTTAATCGATGCGAAAAACACAGAAGAGAATTGGTATCGATAACGAAACGTTCGCGCGTTAAAAGACTTTTTTATTTTTTGAGAATGAGAAGCGTGTAGCTGCAAGCTGATAAATGTCGCTCTTTAAAAGAATCTCTAAAAAAAAAGAGAGAAAAGAAGAAGAAAAAAGCGGAACAAGTTGAGTAAGGCGCGAGCGAATCGTGACGAAGGGGGTGAGGTAAGCCGGTATAATTCTCGCGGTTGATGCCGGAGGGATGCGCAGGGAGGGGGAGGGGGCAGAAGTAGTCGAAGGAAAGCCAGCCACCCTCGTCGTCGAGGCCCGGCAACCTTGAACTACATTTTTAATTGCGATTTTCCCCACCCCCCGGGTAGAGAGTGCTCCTCGTCAGTGGTTCAGTAGCCACGACGACGACGGCGAAGGAAGTGGAAGTTGCGGTAGAGCCGTGGCTGCGTCTCCTCCAGACGATAACGAAAACAAAAGAGAAACAGTTTTCTACTGGCAGCCAAAGTCTTTCCTCGTCTCGCTTCTCCCTGCAGCCTTCTCTCCCCCCTCTCTCCTTTCTTTCTCGCTCTTTTACTCGCTTGCGCGTATTCTTCGTAGCTTTACTCGCGATGCCCCTGGAAACACCGCCCCCCGCAACGCGGACGTTACCACCGGAGCTCCCGACTGCCACCCCCTCGGCTCTAAGCAACAAGTAGCGCGTTCATTTAAGACGTGTCGAGGTTCTTTTGTTCGTTAAAAAAAAACGGAAAGAAAAAAAAAGGGAACGCGGCAAGAACGAGATAGGGGAGGCGGAGAAGCCGAGAGAGAAAGTGAAGTGGAATGAGGAAGGTGCTGCAAAGTTCCTCTCAAGGGAGAAAAACGATCTGTCTTCCACTGTGACTCTCGTTGGCCGGAGTTGCTCATACATAGCGAGAGCGAAGTAAAAACAGGAACAAGAGAGTCGAGACATTTTTATCATTCGTTTCTCTCAGTTTTGTCCGCAACCGAGTATGTTGCCGCAGCGCGTAAGATATCATTTGTCCGCGTATACTGTCACGATGAGAATAAAAATCTATTTTATTTCCAATGCACAATATTTGTCGATGAGGGTTGCAAATGCGAAAGGGGGTTGAATATTGACGAGATGTTCGACGTGAATCATCGTCACAGAAAAAACGGCTCACGGATTCTCTTCCGGGGGGTCTGGTGCATGAGAAAAAAAAACCGAAACTCCCTCCTCTCGCGGCAGCATATGGCATCGGCGCGCAACATCCGGCTAGTTAGCGCATATAGGATTGCGCACCAAACACCGAGCTACAGTTGCCAGCGGATGCTACTGGATACCCGGTTCGCACTTTTCACGCACACTTATAATTCGTGTGCATAAGTTAGATGCCGAACTCCCAACGAGGCCCAGCATCCCATTGAGCTCTTTCAATGGACCATCTCGCTTCGTTAACCAGTCTGTCGCATTTTTTACCCATCATCCCGAAAGGGCAACCCTTTTTTTTTTTTAACATATATATATATTCCCTCGTATCCCATCTCTCTATGGGCTCTTTCCCAATTTGAATACATTGTACCCTCGGTCGACATACATATGTATATCCGACCGATAGTTTCACCCCAACGCGACAGCCAGGCAGAGGTAACAGTCAGTGGCTGTGCTATAAGCAGACACACCTACGGTGACGCTCTTTCGTTTTCTAGCCTCGACTTGTATCCGTTCCGTGTGTAGGCAAACACACACACACGCTTATGGCTTCGTATATTACTCGTTTCTCATCCCTTTCTCTCATTTCCCTGTCGCCCTTCTCCGTTCCTCCCTCCAAGAGAACGACGACGAACGCGCGGAGAAACGTTTTCTACCTGGCTAACCCCGCGGGCCACATATATTGCCGATGCCTCGGCTTGACCGAGTTTTATTTTCATCTTTCTTTTCCTCGTTCCCTTTTCCCTGCATACCACTCTCGCCTCTGACAATGCAACTGATTTTGATTTATATGACGCGAACGACAGTCGAACGAGGTTTCCCCCCCTCACCGAAAGATGGGGGGGAGGGGGTTAGACAGTTCGAAGTAGACGATTCCGCAAGGGGTGCACTGTCCTCGACGTTTTATTTTTTTCGAAGGGTGCAACGATCCGTGGAGCCGGGATGCGCGTGGAAATTATAAATTCATATCCATACGCTTTACAATTTCGTGACTATGAATGCTCGTTTCGCTCCGGGGAATCGGCATTTTTTCGTGTAACCGAACCGACGAATGTTGTTTGGAAAAAAATAAGAAAGAAAATCCCTTTATCGCGGTCCCGTATCAAATTCTACATGCGCCAACTTATTCCTCGAATACCCCCCCCGAAATAACTCTCCGTAACTTTTATTCACCCTCCACCCCTCTCGCTTCGCGGTGTATACCGTCTGGTGAGTTGCTGAGCCACTCTTTACCTTATTCTGGGTAACGTGCAACTGCAACTTTTACCCGAAATTGGCTGCACCAACTGCAGTTTAGAGTTGGATTCTCGTCACTCCATATATTCGAGGAATATTTCGAGCGAACGCGCGCGCACACCCACCCGCACACAGAGAGCCGAATCTCAATCGTGAAGAGGTTCGAGGGACACTCGAATGCAAGAAATCCTTTTGCAGGAAACGAAGAGGGGATACGGCGGCAGAGAAGCTTCGACGGAGCGAGAGAATATCCGGGGGAGAGGGAGAGAGTTGAGAGAGGAAGACGAGATCTGATTTATTCCGATTTGCGCCCGGAGGCGAGAGACGCCCCGGAGAAGCGGACGCAATATTCTCACGCGAGCATCACGAGGAGCTTCTCCTCTATCTCACTCATCTCGGATGCTCTCTCATCCCTGCACGCGATCCCAATCCCATCAATAACTGATATACGAAATTCCGGCTAAAGACCCCGGGTCCTTGCCGAGCCGATCGTTGAGCCTCCAAAGCCCTGGTGACACGCATTCAACACACGCGAAATCTCGACGTTGTGTTGGTGCCTTTCTATCACGCAGCAAATTTGTGCGTAATGCTTTCGGATCGCTGGGAGCGACGAATACTCGAGTACGTGCGTGAACTTCGTCTCCGAGCGGTATATATATGCGATACGCAAAAGGAGAGCATCGCGTACACGTATTCGTTATACACGTGTATATTTCTCTCTCGTGGAAGCTTTGCAGTCAAGTATAACCCAGAGCCGTATGAACTTCGAACGTTCTACACGTATCTCATACGCATACGATCCAAGAAATATTATAAGGCAGTATATACCAAGGTTCGGTCTATACCTGTCCCCTCGAACGGTGTTGCTGCAGGCAGACGTTTCCCGTAGACGTGGCGGAAGGAGGGCCTCTCACGATGCCCTGGCATTCGAGCAATAAAGGTGAAAGAATGAGAACTCGACGGAGGGTGAACGGAGCGAGTGTGAGACGAGAAAAAAAAATAGTAGACTAGAACCGGTGAATATGCGAAGGCAGAAGGACCGGGATGGAGGAAAGGTCCATTGGAAATTCGAGATAAATTTCTTTTTTCCTTCCGTCGCGAGGGATATGATACAGGAAGACTCCTATTTTTCGGATGTAACCCTTTACCAACGATGAACGTAAACTAATATAATAACCCTTTCGCTTCTTAGCTATTTATTATTTTTTTTATTTTTTCTTCATCCGCCTCGGGCTATTCAATCTCTGTATATATATATAGATTATATATATGTATAGGTGAAACGGTACCCTCGGTCTTGTCACTCGATCGGAAAAATTCAAACCCCGAAGACCCCGTGCGGATTCCTGCACGTCGCGATACGGAACGAACCGAATCTTTTTCTGTGCGAACGAATTCGTGCGTTCCTAACACAATACATTCGCCTTTGCTTCTCCGACGAACGTGCGCAACGCTGCAACGTTACCCCGTGCGTGTGTTGTCTTCGATATAAATAAGTTTTGGAAAAGGGTTTAGGGATCCTCGATGAGTGAACGCGTGGGGATGAAGCGCGGAAGGGTTGCAAGGAAATGAAGAAAAAGAAACGGAGATTTCCCACAACCGCGTGAAGGGTGATGGGGTTTTTTTTGGGGGCTTCTTTTCTTTACTGACGCGGCGTGAAAAGACGGAAAGCCCCTTGACGATTTTTTTTTTTTTTTTTTTTTCGGAGATTTTTTCACAATTGTCTGTCTTATTCTGGTTTATTGCCCTTACTGGGTATAACTTTTGGCCCGGTTTTCTTGTAGAAAGAAAACAGGTGGATTGCATTTAGAATACCCGAGAGCGCGTTCATCCCTCTCTTGTCTGTTTTATTCCGGTATTGCAGCAATTTTTTTTCGTCAATGAGTTTAAGGGCGCAGTGATTTTTTTTTTATTTTCGGCACACAAAGAGAGGGAGCGCTTTCGCGGCTCTCCGTGTACCGTGAGTAAAAGTTCATTGGCCGCGGACGCGGCGACCGTGGCCCAGAAACAAAAGCTAGACAAGCCAAATGGGGGGTGGGGGTTACTTTGCTTGTGAATAATTCAGCTACCGCGCGCAACGGGGAAATGAGGAAAGAGTTCAGACACGGCAAAGTTTCGCGGCGCTCGGGAAAGCTGCGAACGACGGGGGGAAGGAACATTTTCCACGGATTGTCGGCGCGGCTGCCGGCTTCTGGTGCTGACGACCGCTCACTTATCTCCTCTTTAAGAACTAGTGTCGCGCATTTACCTAATGATACTTGTAGCGTTTTGTTAAGCAAAAAAGGTCTCGCAGAGTCACGAATTTCGCGGGTAACCAGCGGCATCGGTTTGCACAAAAACGCTTTAAATTTAACAATCAGCTGAGATCATTCGTTGTCTTATTTTTGAGGAAATTTCCGTATGAAATATTGAGATGTACATGAAAAATGTTCAGTATCTCCAATTCGCAGAAAAAAAAAGGATCCGACTTGCAGCGTTCGGGAATACTGTTTATTCGAAGATTTATTTCGCGCGGCAAAAGATATAAAGAAAAGTAACAAACATTTTTTTTGTCAATTTCGTACAGTCAATGACCGGAAGAATTAATCAACAAAAAGATATTCAGATATTTCACTACATTTAGCGACAAGGTTCACTGTTTTCCATAGTACGAGAAGGGTGAAGAATAAAGAAGCGAAGATTAAAATTCTCAGGACGCTTGACTCCGCGGCATCCTCGACCCCGCGCGATCGTAAAGATTCCCGTGCTCCGTAAAACTTCATCCCTTGAAGGTCGTGAGTGAGTTTCTCGTTCGCGGCGAAGCGCTTAATTTAACGACGTGCCGCGAGAACAAGAGAGGAAAAGACAAAAAAGAGAGGGACAAAGGGGTCCATTGCAGGGGAGTCTTATAACCGGAAACGGCAGCACGTCTGCCTGGACCTACCTTAACAAATTTTCTTTACATTCCCATTTGCAAGATGAATAAAAGTTCCGACGAGAAGAATATCGATTATTCGTCGGTAAATAGCCCTCGTATTATCCAAACTCTCGTAATACTTCGAAACGCGATTATCATGGACCCGAAAATAAACGAGTCTTCTGGTCGACTAGATGAACCCTTAACTCTTTTGCGCTACGACACGCATACGGCAGGGTAGAAGGGAGCCAAAGTTTTGGTCCAGCAGGCGGTAGGGTACGGAGAGCATCGGTGACAGAACGCGCGGGGGTACAACAGCCCCAGCGAGCGTGTAAAACAAAAGAACTCGGGGGCAAATTACGGATTCAAACGGCTCCCTTTTGTCTTTTCATGTTTATTTCTTTGTTTTTGCGCCGCCTGCATTGTTTCAGACGGTTGGCGAAGAGGGATGCCAGGAACTGTACAGGCGAAGGGAGAGAGAGAGAGAGAGACGAGCGGTACATACACTGCAGAGCTTTGTCGGAACTCGCCCGGTAGCTTTGTTATTCCTTCGGCTCTTCTCTATTTTTCTTTTCTTCCTCGGTCTTCATTTTTTTTTTTTTTTTTCATTTTTTTTTAGCCTTTCTCACTCGCTCGTTGGCAATTCTCTTCTCGTTAACCGTTTTTTATTTTGCCTCATTCTTCAGGACAACCGACACGAATTCTGAAAGTCATAGTTGAGCTCTCTCTCTCTCTCTCCACAGCGTACCGTTATAGTAAAGTATGTATGTGTGCGTTTGTACAACAGAACCGCTTGCAGAGTCCTTCAGATTTGACTGTCGCGCGTCGTTCTTTTTTTAAAATATTCGTCTCGTAGAAGCAACGAAGCCGATGCAAAACGGCGAGACATTCGTTCAAATTTTCATGATGAAAAATGTAATTTTACACCCCGGAGAGGTATTCGCGGTGTTAAAAATTGATTTCGCAAACGGATGAAGGAACCCGCCGAACGGTCAATTATTGGCTGGTTGCCAATGACGATAAATGTTTGATAACTTATTGTCTTATTCCCGCCAAAGGTTACTGCGACATAAACGATGCAGTATCACCACCATTTCTGTAACGCGCCGCCGCAATTCCAACAGGAAGTCTGGCAAATTCGTCACCAATCTGTTCTCTGGTTGCAAGGAGACAATCGAATTAATTGTCAAGAATAGCCGCTGCAATTGCGGCCGATGAACAGGCGGCGTTGATCCCTAACGAAAATCTCTCCCGGCCGTCCAGACCGACGATAATACAAGAGTGGATGATGGAGAAGATGAAATGAGGAAAAGACAAGAGCCGGCAGCTCTCGACGACGCAGTTTCGAGCACCGGTTACGCCGGCTCTGCTGCATCAGCCCTCACGCTAACTGACAGCCTACCTGACGCGACTCAAAGATTCACGAGAGAGCGTCCGCGAAAAGCCAGGCTTTTGGTACTGAAATAAATGGGGGTCCTTTGCATCTACTCTGCCTTTTTAGTCGCTTGTTATTCTTCGCGGTGAATTTAGGAATGAACTTTGCTGAGAATCGCATTACAACCGACGGTTCAGATATAACAAAATTCGATATCTGATGCTCTCGTCTAGGATCAGTCATCGGCTTATTTCGCAGATCCGACGAACGCATGTGGACCGATCAAAATTAGCAGTTGGAAGAACGAATAGCAGTTCATCATACATCGTTCATTCGTTTGAGTGTAAGTCGTACGCTAAAAAGAATGCGTTCGAAATCGGATTATTTAGTTGAAAAACTACCATTTTTTATCAAATTTTTTTCATAAAAAATCAATAAACTATTAGGTTTCTCGATTGGTGATTTTTCGTTTGTAACTGACTATTTTTTCGTTGCCTGCCAGTCATTTTGTGTAACTAGCTAAACTATTAAGGTTCAGGCGAAACAGATTTGGAAGGGTAGTCACGTTGATTGAAGGGTCGTCGCGTCAAATTGGCACTTCGACATCCTCGTTTATACATTAATTTCCCCCTTCGACGTATCGACCGGAAATCTATTTTCGAAATCGAATCGTGTATTCTCTGCAAAATTCGAGTTGCGTTGGAGTCCGAAAAAATGTCGGTGCAACGAATCGGTTACTAAATTTCCGTCGGGATTTTCTGGTACTTTTTCATCAGGAATTTCAGGGTCTGAATCTGCAGTATGGTTCATTGGGTCGTTAGACAAGAGTTTCTATAGCTACTGGTACCCAATGTGTGCTTTTCACATACGGGCTTCTCGCGAATGAAACGGGGGAAAAAGACCCCCGCGGTATGGCTGCAATCGGATTCTGGGTGAATTTTCTTTCTATCGGTGGTTTGGTATCTGTACTGATTCCACCCGTTTCCATTCGTCGGCGAGATCCGTACGTGGTACGTTTGGTCAGAAGCGACCTTCTGGTACGCGCGCTGGGCTGAGCTGTGTTATAACGTATACGATAGATGTGTAGAGCTACATGGGCTACAAGGGTGCAGCCAGGGTGTAGCGCGTGGGGCAGAAAGTAGGGGGGTTCGGCAAGGACCACGAGATCAATATGTATATGGACCGCGTGGTTGGGGGTGGCCAGCCGCCCGTCGTCATCTCATTGGCCAACGGCTACCACCGAGACCACGCCTACTCCCACACACGCTGTCTTAACCCTCCGCCGAATCCCCTGTTCACCCTCTCGGGAAGCTCAGAACTCACCCTCTCGCCTTTGGAAAACCACCATCTAACCGTCTCGCTCTCATCCGCTTTCCTGTAGCATTCAGCCGACTCTCTACCCTCTCTTTCACTCTCTCGCTATGCCCGCTTTTGCCCTGCCCGGTATGCCCCGCGTGTGTGCGCGAGGCTTACATGTTACGTGAGAATCCCGAACGGAGCTTTTGTGGCTACGTAGCACGAAGAGAATCAGCCCCCGCCACCCACCCATCCTCTCCCGCGCCTTCTACTATCCATAAAAACTCTTACGGAGTTGTTCGGAATCATCGAAAATTGAAAAACTAACACGTCCCTGTATAAGTGCCAAATCGTTCCATTTTTTTTAACATTGCGGCCATTGACTTGTGCGATGATGAATGTATTGCAATTTTATTTAATACCGGGTACATTTATTGACTTAGTTTGTTGGGAAAATAGATTTGGCTGTAGCGAGAGGTCGACGCGAGCTCGCAATACCAAAACGATTTCGGAATCATAGTCGCGCAAGTGAGCAACTTACTCGGTCGAGCGGCAAGCATCGAATTAACCGGATAATTAGCTTAAATGGCGAGCCGGATCAGCGGCCGTACCAGAACCATCAACCCTCTCTCTGAGGGGTAAACGCGCACGAGTGCTCGGCTCGCCTTCTGAAACTTTGACTCGCCGTTATACCGAATTGCGAGAACTCTCTGACTAATCTAAACCCACCACCCCAACCCCCTTCACCCTTCTTCTTCGCTCACATCTCGTCCCAACTGCAAGCTTGGAAGAGCAGCAACCCTGAAATATTTACTTGGCATGTCCTACTCTTCCACGAGACTGTGGCTACTTTCGTTAAATGGATTTAACGGAGGCTGTGTCTCCAGTTATGGCTAAAAATGGATAACTCGTCATAGGTCTCGTCGCAACGATATTCCGATGGATTTGGTTTTTGTTTCTATTCGTATGGCTTGTTTCGCCTCTAATTGGCAGGGGACGGAAAGGGTTGATTTACGATCGTATTTTTACGTCTGCAAATGTCAATCCACTCTGTATAGTTTGCTCCTGCGAACCTTTATGCAAGTATTGCGCAGCCTCGAGCTCATAGGTCGACCGTAGACCCTTGAAACGCGAGGGTGCGAAGCTCGAGTCTCGTGCCCATAAGCGCATAGGTCGTCGGGAGGCCTTTAAGACGCAGGGGCCCCATGCAGGTTTCTCATAGCATTGCTTCGTTAGGATATTTCCCCCCTTGCGTCCCGTTTCACACTGAACAACGAGAAACAAAGCCTCCAGGACTGGTATACGCGGATCTGGAGTGCCCGATTCTCGAACTCGTCCAACAGGAAACGACACCCGTTCATCGTGCCTTCATTCTGTCAGACTCTCGAGGGGTTTACGCGCGTGCGATACCCCATAGTTAATACCTATCTACTTCAGTATCCACCCTCTAATTGTCCTCTTTCCAGCGGTAGAAAAAGCCATTAATTGTTAGGATTCTGATGTAATGGATGCAATCGAAGAGTAATGATAATCATTGCAATTAAATCGAATTGTCGTTTCCAACGTCGATAAATGTATTTGTGAATAATATATTCAACATATGAAATTAGTTGTTTTTATATAATTCTCGTATGTTGTAATATATAAAAAATATATCATCGATATGTATATTTTGCAATAATTGTCCATATCGTGGGAGATTCACCTTTTATACAATAAGTAAATTGAATTACTTAATAACCATTTATGAGACACCTATAGTTCTTTAAAGGAAATATTTTTCTAAATTCATATCAAATTCTCTTCCATTTACATAAAAAAAAAATCTCAAGATGCATTCATGATATAACCAATTAATTTTCTTCGACAAATGGTATATTATAAATGTATTAAGGAAGATAAAAAAAAGTGCAAAGAAATGGTAACATATAACAAGTTAAATAATTAATATAAAAAATGATAAGAAAATTAGTTTGAAAAAAAAAAAACAAAAACCAGAAACGTAGAAACGAAACGATGAAAACAAATAACTGATTCTAAAAGTATTTAAAAGAAAAAAAAAAAGATGTGTCGATAAGAATATTGTGAAAAGAAAGTTCGATGAAACATTCCGATATCTTGTGAATAGTCGTAGAAGTATGAACTAACAATTGTGTCGGCAAAAGTACAACGGCATCTTAGCCGAGCGAAGAAGGTTTCAGGGTCTTTTGGTTTTTACTTTTTGTTACTTTTTTCTTTCTCACCTTGAATCTATTCTCGTCGCTCGCCCTCTCCAGACGTTTCATTCATAATTAGAGAAAAAACAGAGGAGTCCGCCGCCTCTCTCTCTCTCTCTCTCGCCGACGCGCCGAACCGCGCTCGTGCCAGCCGGCGAGGTGGCGTAGTACGCGAGCGTAGTAGAAAGAAAGAGTCAATGAAGAAAGTGCCGCCGTAGGGGGGGTGGGGAGTAAACTCGGCTGCTGCTCAATGAATAAGAGAGAGGGATGGGTGTGAGGCAACGAGGAAGTGAAAGCCGAGTAAAGCAAGGGAAAGAGGAAAAGAGAGAAAGATTTACCTAGAGGGCGAACTCTGCCGTGCCTTCGTACACCGAGGCTACGTAGGCGAGTAAAAGAGTGAGCGAGAAAAAGAAACAAGTGCAAGTGAGATACCGCCATGGAGAGTACTCGTAGGGGGAGAAATGGGGGGGTAAAGTAAGAAAACCAACCTCGCGGTAAGAGAGAACGAGATCTTAAAGACTCGAGCCATTCTGTTAATTTTCTTCTTGAAGTGGGTTAAATTATTTTATGACTTTCTTCGCTCCTGCGCCTCACTTCTTCCTCGTTCTACCCGTCTCAGTGCGGCTCCTCTGCGCCTCTCGGCTGCCCCCTCCCCCTTCCCGTCTTTTATATTACCGTATAATCTTCGTAGTTCGCGGCGTTGTATTGTGTTTTAACCCGGGTACTTACTCACTCACTTTGCTCAGCGTTTCTCGCTCCTTCGTACGCGGAGTAGTTGCTTCCTCGGGATACCTTATGTCCCCTCCCCATACCCCCAATGAAAGAGCGTCAACCTTGGATGATACTCGGTCGAGCAAAGACGAAGGAAGCTTCGAACGAAAAGTTTTCGCAACTTTTGCCCTCTTCCTTTCGTTCGTAATGTCGAGCCAACTACTTCTACTGCGTCTGTTATACACGCCGTATCTATACACGAGTAGCTCATTACAATAGTTATACTTCCGAAACTTCGACGATCTTTACTCGATTCCAAAGTCGTATATTTAATTTGTATTTGTCGGAAGTAAACCGATCGAAAAGCCATTTGTATTATTGTCGAAATTGTAATACGGGTTTAGTTCAATGTCATCAAAATGGCACATCAATCGTCGTTGAGAGAATAAAAATGTGTTGCCATATCGGAGTACATCAATTTTGACATTCACACCTCAGCTGTTACGATCGGAAGATCGTTATGGATTATTGTCGCGTATTTATTGTGTGTCTTCGCATCGCCAATCGACAATCGACTTGGAGCATTGACGTTATAGAATGCCTCGCAGAATAAATCAATCAGATGGAAGTAAGTGCCGCGCCAACAACGTCGCGATATTACTTTTCCCATGGCAACAGTACCTCGAGAAATCGGAGTAAGAAATAGCCGTGTGTGTATGTATATTCGTGTGCGTGTGTGTGTGTGAGAGAGAGAGAGGGGGTGCGAGGGGGTGGAAAACGGAGATGAAGTTGAGGACGATAGAGAGACCCGCTTCGATTTTCTTCACCGAGCAAAGCCCCCGAGCTTCTCTCGGTTATCCAAATGTATTTACCCCGCGCTGGAGTCTCGGGGATCCAAAGATAGAAATAAGATATTCCACGGATAGCGATCTTCTTCTGTATGGTGTTAAATTCGCGTGTGTCAACTTCCGATAAGTCAACAACTAATTTTCAAATTTTTTAGATAAACCCACACGGGACATCGTTATTACCATATCTTCGTTCGATATCAATGTGTTATTACGGCATTATTTGTTATCAATGATTTGTTGTTACTGCCGAAGAGCCGCCGCAAATAAAAAAAAAAACGATATTATTACGAGACGAGTGTCCCGTGAGAGTCTTGTAAAAATTTGTCGAATTATTGTCGACGACCGGTTTTTCTTCGGTTGGGGTAATAAAAATTCTCACGAGTGCGGTAATAATATATTGCTACACCTCGCGAGCCTCGATACTGGGGCCTGACGTATAATAACATTGTAAAGAGGCGGTGGAAACTGTTGTAAACTCGAGTATACTTCAAGTCTATGGCAATAGTCCTCACCAGCGACCAAGTCACGAAGAGGGAGGCTGGGTAGGGAGGAGGGAGGGGGGGGGGGGTGGTTTGACAGTAAAAGAGGTCAATAAGTCGAGCGAGTACCGATAAGTAGTTTCCCCGAGTTACCGAAGAGCCGTTATTACTCTCTTGCTTTTCCCTCTTCCATTCCCGACGTACCTCTGGCATACCCTCTTGATATATGCTCAATGCTATTTCTCTAACTACGAACAACAAAATACTGCCTGCTTAAACATCGATTCGCGTCTCGATGACTATCGACGAAACTGACGAAAAAGAAAAAAAAATCAAAGAGCAAAGAAAGGTTAAGTTCAGTGAGAATGAACGGAAATAAAGACTACGTTTATAGGGATGAAAAAAAAAAAACGATCAGATGATATTGATATCGAAGAAAAAATGTGAAACCCCGAGAACGTACAGGTATGGTGGACGTTGGCCGACGAGGGATTCGCCCGATTGGTCGAGGCTGTAGCTGGCCAATGGCGCTTCACCCCCGCGGCGAGCGAGGGTGGGTTGCTATGGCAACTCGCACACACGCAGCAATACACACACACATACTCGAAGTAGAGAGAAGGAGACCGCGGGGTACCACCACCCTTGGACAAGCCCAATCGATCGAGGTGTGCTTTGGCCGGACGAAACTCACCCTCTGTCACCCCAATCCCTCCATCCCTCCCTACATACACACGTACCAACATACATACATACATGCATACTTGGAAGTTATACACAGACTCAGCCGACAGGCAGAGGTAGAGAGAGCGGTGCCTGCCTGCCTGTTATTTGAATGTGGGAGGATGGCTGGCTGGCTGCTGCTGCTTCGGCTGCCTTGCTGCTGGGTTTGCTTCGAGGGAGGGTTGAATGTGACAGAGTGCCACCCCCGTGGGCTCCCTTGCTCGTTCGAAAGTGCGGCGAGCGGTCCTCATCCCATACCTGCCCGCCTTCCCTTCCATTCCTTCTTCCTCCTCTAGCTTGCTTCGAAGCTCCGAGCTTCATAGGTAAACCAGAGTGGGATAGAGAACGAGCGAGGGATGCAGCGGCTGGAGGTCGGACGGGGGTATGGCGTGGACAGAAATCAATATAAGACGGGCCGCCACGTACTCTTGCCTTGCCTCTATCTTGCTCCCTCACTCGCGTTTTACCCGATATATTTATCTTGGTTTGTCTCACCGTGCTGTTTCTGTACTCCCTTCTCGCTTCTGCTCACTCCACTCCCATCCACCCCTCCCCGCTCCCTCCTCCCTCCTCCCAACCCTCCCCCCGCCTCTGCGCCCTTCACCCCCTCGCGGTTATTCTCTCACTCGCTCGCGTTTCTCTACCCGTCTGCGGACTCGCCGTGTGCTCCCTGTTTCCTCTCACTCGGTTTTCCGTTCCTCCTCCACCTTTCTCCACCTCCACTGTTTCCTCTACCTATTCGTCCTCTTGCGCCAGCTCGCTAACTCACCCTTCTCTTCTACCATATCCTACTCTCCCTCGAGGGTGGACCAACACACGTAACCTTCCACACGCACTTACAAACACATATATTGATGCGCGAGGGAACCGGTGGGTACACCCACCTCCGTTCTCCTCAGCAAACCAAGCATTTCTGTACAGAGGAGCGAGCAGAGAGAGGGCTGGTGTGTTTCGCTCGATGTAACGGGTGCGCCACCGAGAATACGACGAATTATTGCCGTACGAGCTGGCAGATTATAAGCTTCTTAGTTAGACTGTATGGTATCCCCCTTTTGGTACCGACACCGGCCAACTCACGAATGAGAGTTTCGCTCTTTCTTTTCGCCAAGTTTCACGACTTGTTTCATTCAACGAACGAATCGAATTAGATTGCGGCATACTCCGTACTATCCGGTATTCTTTGCCGCAATTGCTAACAAGATTTGCCGTGTATATAGCCGAAAGAAAACAAAGAATTTGAATGGCACACTTGAGAAAAGAAATAAAAGAGGAAATTTGATTATAATGCGAACGCGCGCGCGATCCTCGTCTGGATTAGGAAAAGTGCTCAACGATGAAAGGTTTTATGAGGACTCAAAGATAAACGAACCCTATTTGCATCTCATCCCAAAAAAGCTGCATATTTAATATCTTTAAATGGTTACGATGTTTGTTATTCGCGAGCACTTGTAAATTTCAATTGTGTATCGATAAAACAGATTCATTAGTTTATCGTCAATGATGAAAATCATTGATAACCGGTTGTTTCACTGCGTGATACCAGAAAATTTCGAGGTCACCCGTTGTGCCACGGCGATGGTGGTGTATAAGATCGATAGAAGGGACAGCAAACGTGTGGGGAAAGAGAGATAGAGAGTTGGAGTTCGTATCCTGCGGATAAGGGAACGGCATCCATAAATTACGACGCAACTCTGGGCGCAGGGTAAAAGTCCTGTACAAGAGAGAACGGTACAGTTTGTGATAGGGACCCTCAGCGTGTACATGCCTGGAGCAACCAGCATCACTGGATACGACCCTCTTGCCCTTCTCGTCCTCCGGAATCGTGTCGTTCGTCGGGCAACTCTGCTCTGTCTCCCCGCTATGTCAATGTATAGTCTCGACTATCGTATATATACTTGCCTATTGTATGCGCGCGATGTATATGTATATATGTGAGGAAGAGCCTAGATCCACCTCTTTCGTAACCCTGGCCCTTCGTTGTCCGCGACAGCGACAGCCGAGCAGTTACCAACGAGCGAAGGGCCCGAGGGTAGGCGTGCTACCGAAACTATAAATTTTATCGTTAAGTTGTTTAGACCCGTGGGCCGTAAACAGTTTGCGTCTCTCGTTTCTGCCCAAGGGAGGTTGATTTCGAGCGACGCAAATCTCTAGTTCGTACTTCTTGGGGCTTATATACACTGTACATTTTCCACCCTAACGTCCATCTTTTTCTTCCTCTTTTTTTCGCGGCGGCTTGATCTATATATCCCATCCCCACAACGCATTATTTGTACCTTGGATACAGTTTCATTTAAAGTCGAGTACTCGTAGGTATCACGCAAATGAGGGAGAATCATTAAGGGATGATAAAACGTGTTTTACTTGTCGTTTCTTTCTTTTTTTTTGTCGTCGCAAGAGCTTTCCTAGTCTCCGTGTGGACCTACCCAGTCAGAGTTAAAGCCCGATTGGCAAAGAAAGAAAGAAAAAAAAACTCTCTCTCGTGCCGGTTGCGTCGTCGTAGTCATCGTCGACGACGAGAGGGGGGAATGGACGTGGGACGTGTTATATACGTAATATGGGTGGCAAGAGAGAACCAGGGGGATGTCTCGGGGGTGGCATAGGACGTGACACCGTTGGCTGGTGAGCGGTGTGCGACGCCAAACGCAGGAGTCTGCCAGCAAAGGGGATGAAGGGGGAGGCACGGAGGCCGCTCGGATTCGATTCCTCGAAAACTGTACGTTTTTCTCGCCGATAGAATGGCCGGGACGTCACCTGAATACATTATGTGTTTTCCACCCCTGGGGCTAGGATATTGAAATTTTTAATATCGAGGGTGGGCGACCGGCGGGAGAGTGAACGATGGAACGGGCGAGCGGGAGAGAGGGGTCGAAACGGAAGGCGACGCGGGCTATGCGCGGCGCGGGAAGAGGAGGGTGGCTTTTTCTCTTCTATACTATGCCTCCGATCTGCTATGGCTATACGAACCCGACGGATGAAACCCAGAACGTCTATGGCCTCGCGAAACGTCCCTCACGCATTTACCCAACCCATACCCACCCACTCTGCCTCCTCGCGTCCTCTGTCGATCCCTTCTTTTCTTATATTTCGCTCTCCAACCCTACCACCCTCGATGGTGAAAAACACACGTGTGAGTGAACTTGCGTACATGTGCTCGCCTGGGATACATACTTTTCAGATATTTCTCGTCAGTTTTTTTTATCATTTTTTTTATCATCCCTGAATTTGAAACTGCAACTCTTGTAACACTGTCGCAGTAATCGTAGTCAGAGTGTATAATAGACTACACCTTGAGGGAGATCGCGCGAGCACCGTACGCTTTGAAATGTTTTCGAGATGATAATCGCCAAAAACAATTTTTGTTTTTTCGCTTTTGAAAAGAGGTGTGAATATAAATTTTTAGACGAGAAAGAAATGTGTGACGCTCAGTCTTGAAAAGATCGATAGAATTTCTCTTCCTTATCCACTTCGCGACACATTTTTTGTACTTTCGAACCATTTTTTTTATCCTCGATAAAATTGCGAAAAACCGCAGGTGCAGGATAGCGATTTAAGAAGAAAAAAAATAGAAGGTAGAGAATATTCGGTCGAGTTCCGGAGTCATTTTTTTACCCTTCCAAGAAGATGAAAAACATCAAAACTTAATAACGCAAATATTCTTCACATTCTGGTATTCATGAAAATGAGAAGTTCGAAAAAAATGTTTTCTGTCGTGTATTTTCATTTTTTTTTCATATCACGTACATTTCATAAATATAAAAAAAGACGAAATTAGTAACTGAAAAAAAAACCATTGTAAACTAATAAGACGACAATTTTTTTCAATAGCAATAATACGATTTACGCCGAAGATCGAAGATGGCGGCGCACAGTGCGTAGAGATTCGTCGAGGGGTGAATGACACGGGGGATAAAGGAATGAAAAAATAATCGAGGGTACAGCCAATTTGCATGCCAGAGACCTCGATTTATGACGTGAACGGATGCGTCGCATCGAATCCAGCGCGCGGGTCGTGTGCACGCATCTAGCGAAATCGAGTGGGGGTTCCGTTTGGATAATAAACTGCTATTTCCAATTGTACAATTCGATATTCCACGGCCATATATCTCTGATCTTTGAGCCAAACAATTGTACGTGAGCGCCATCAACGGAGATTATATTTTCAGTATGGAAATCCAAGTCTTCGCATCATAGCGTCAAAACGGATCAAAGCGCTCTGAAGCGCTTGACCTGAATTTTTCAAATGCGTTCAACGGAACGGGCCTGACTCGTGCCAGAAATCCGTTGACCATTGGTCACTGTTCTGATGTACGCATATGGACAGTTGCTCTCGCGAAGAGATTGACCCATCCTCGTGTCTACCTGGATCACTATTATTGCAGGATGGTCAGCTGATCCAGTTTCGGGAAAATGGCACGTGGCAGGTGTTGTTTCCTAGGCTACTGTGATAAGTACAGAGCAGTCCAAAAATGCACATTCCAGATAGGTTGACCCGTTTTTGAGCCCATAGCGAGGAAAAAGTGGTGCAAATTCTGTATCAGCCTGTAGACGCGATACAGGCCGTACCTACTGTCCCTTGGTTCGTTCGTACAAGATTGTTGAAAAGTACGTTCGTCCGCGGCTCCAGATAGAAAAAGGGATATGTAAAGAGCCCAAGAGTCCCGGCTACATATTGTATTATTTTGGCACAGCTCCGGCGAAGGGTTCCTTTACGAAAAATTCTCGGCGGCTATACCTGGACTATCTATTGCGTTTGCGAAACCACTCCACGGAATAAAATGGGACGAGAGAAGACCTAGGGTACGATAATTCGGTCAGCGATGTTCCGCGGACGACATTGTTCAGCCAGCCGTTCGTGACGAAACGGCGCGTGCTCGAGGGATGAGCTAACCCCCCCCCCCCCCCCCCCTTGGGCTACAAGCGAAGACCTCAAAGGACGACCCACGCCGGAGGTCCAAGGCAACAAAAACGCATACTGACCGCGCGATGGCATTGGTTGAAAAAAAAAGTGCGTATACGAATTCCTGAAGGGTCATCGAGGTGACCCTGGGCGTGCGGCTCGGTCCCGACCCCTTTTGGTGGTCAAAACAGGCGGAAACATGGCCTGACCCTCGTATATCAAATCCACAGGCTAAAAATTTTACGCCCGTGGCGCTGGATGGTGTCCTTTCGTATGGCGACTCATCCTACTGAGCCCACGAAAACGATGACGACCCTCGACCTCTTTGGGGGGCGCTCGCTATTGGATACACACCGGCGTTCTTACCCCGTTCATCGTGTCCGATTAAAAGCAAATTCGTAACGAATAATAATCAGAAAGCTTTCTCGGTAACTCAAATATCATAAATTAGGTCTAAACTCAAAAAACTTACAAGGTTTGGGAAAACTAACCAATTAGTTGAAAGAACTGGTAGTAAGTATCCCAACTACTATTTGTTCTTCCAACTTAACATTTTTTAGTATGGAATCGTGTAAACCTAACACTATTGGCGTATACTTGGTAACGCTCGATCTGCGTACGCTTGCTGCAGGTACTTATAACTTTTTGCAACTACTTGGCGTCAAAACGCTACCGGGTCACTCGATGTTCAAATTCATCTAATTTGATCACATTTGCTTTTTGCTTGTTTGCCGCCTAACCATTGGCGCCAAATCTGCTTTGGTACCAACAAATAGTGTCTATTAATATATAAATGTATTGATCGTCTCGATAAACCCATCAGAAACAGGTCATTTGTAAAGGTAGACGAACACATCTTCGGTATGAAAGCAGAAGTAATTCTTCGGCTGCGCGTGAACTATTGTTCCAAATGTTTAACGCTCGGAAGGCACACGATGATCTCGAAGAGTTTAACGTATGTGTGCGCGCATCGTTAGTCCTTTTTTACTTCTCACTCCCGTTCTTCCTCCGGAGCGTATATACGCCAGGCAAAGGCCTCGGGATTATATTATCCCGTGGTGCATGGATGCTGCCGCTGCTGTTGCTGGCTTCGAGGTCGTTTCGCGGGACGCCGTTAGCCCCGGCCAGAGAATATAGTAGTAGATAGTAACCAGCGTTACTAGTAGTATATGCATGTGCACCGCTCGTTACAGAGCTTCCACTCTGCAGATTCAATATTCTAACCAAAATCCCCGGGGCTAGAGGCAGATGCAAAACTTTGCCGGCGCGAAGCGTGTATGCTGGCTCGACGTTTCGCTGCTGCCAAGCTTCTGAAGCGGGAGGACGGGGGAGGGAGGGGGGCGGCTTGTACGTAGCAATGCCGGTTGGTACCGCGAACGGCTTCAGCGAACACGGTGAGGGTACCCAAAGCCGACGCAAGCTCAGCGCCAGAGGTCTAAAATTTCGCCGTCGTCGGTGGTAAACTTGCAGTCCACATACGGGAGGGACGAGAGAGGCACACGAGAGTTACTTGACGGACTCGTCGTGCTAACGTACAGTAAATTGCAAAAATCTACAGTATCGGTAGAGAAGTTTGTCTGGACAGATGGAAAGGTAAATGGAAATAATGGATCCAGAACCGCAGAACCAGACATTTCGGTGCTGCTCTCAGGGTTGTTAGCGACAAGTTAAACGAAGAAGGGCGAATGGAAGTGGGTGGTTTTCCTTGAAATGCAAGACTGAAAGGGTTGTTTTTGCCCGGGTCGACTGTACTTCGAAGTGAAGCGCGGCATACACAGAACGCTGCACACAGAAGGAAAGGCCCGGGGCTATGGCTTCCCATCTTATCCTCCACCTTGTATACTCTGTATAGTTATACACCTTCTCCACAGCCCTACCTCACTCACTCAATGACTGTACCGTTGGCGTAGTTGGATGTCTGTCTACGTTACGCGATATGGATACGCGAAATTCACTTCCGGAAAGCAACCCATCTTTAGCCTCCTTTATTCGGCGGCACGACCGACATTCTTGGTTGCTGTAGCTGACGTATACATACATAGACCGTATCTTACGAATTCTACATGAAGCGCCAACTTCAAGTAACAAAAATCGTCCAAAGCTTCGAAATTTGTGAAATTCCAAGATTCGAAAAGTTCCAAAAGACTTGAACCATGTTGAAGAACGTACGGTGCTTTATTCGGCTTTATGTATACATTCATTTAATCCCCAAAGCGCAAATGTACGAAGGACAATGTCGTGCTCCGGATTTGATGTTTGACGCGACTCTAATGAGGTGCGCCGCGTCCCTGGAAGGTTCGCTTAGGTACCCATATAGTATATAATGTAGCCAGCTTTCAGGTAGCCCAGATTTTTTAATAGGAACATATACGCTGTACCGTTGAGCTCAACCCTTCGCGGGTCCTTTTCCGTTACCTGAGCGTAGCCTCTCTTCGGGGCTCTTCGCTCGCGATTGTTACACGAACTGTTTCTGTGAGCCTTCCATCCCGAAAAAAAAAGTGTCCGCGAATGATCGCCCATGTGTGCGCGTGTGCATGCGAACCGAAGAGATTGAAATTCAAATGAGACCGCGAGCATATTCTAATTCCGCGTGTGGCAACCCCTTTTTTTTTACCGAATGATCCAAGAGGGCCCACGCAGCTGCTTCGCGCAGGCCGAAAATTGTATATGCCGAATGCTTTCGTTCGATGTTTTTTTTTATATATCCCTTTCTGTATCGACGAGTCTCTTCGTGATCCGCAACAATCGACACGTATGCCCGGAATGGAAGAACAGAAAAAGTGTTCAAAATTCAAATATATGAGACTGCTAAATCCAGCCGCGGCGCAATATAGGGGTGACGAAAGAATATCGCTGTACACAGTGCCGGCATCGTCTCGGGATCGGGACACGCGATCGATTTTGCATAGGAAAATAGTAACTCCGCTGTGGGCCGTTGCCGCGAGTGCCGTAGAGCTCGAGAATGAAAAAAAAAAAAAATATTTCCATCCCTTCGCGAACGGCGTCGAAAACGATTATTTCTCTTCCTAAGCCTACTCACCCTACATACATTTATTGCCTGACTCGACTATACAACTACGAAACGGAATACAGTGTATATGCATGCAAATACAGATTTATCTCGGTCGCAACGTGAAATCCTTACGATGCAACAGCAGTGATATCAGAGTATCGCTCAACGCCATCGATCTCGCGGTTTTCTTCAAGGGATTCAGCACTTCTCTTTTCTCTATATTTACCGAACGTACACGCAGAAAAAGCTTTTGCTTCTTCTGATTCGTCAGATATTGAAAAACTTATCTCCTCTCCGAAAGATAAAAAAAAATCTGGAACGCAAAATATGTGGTACGCGGTCTGATACATCCTTTAGGCATTTTGCTTTTTTGGATTCGAAGTTTAAGGAAATACGTTGGGCGATGTTGCGCGAGGGATTGAGCAGCGACGGATACGCGCGCGAGCGTGCGGCAGCCTTGAGGAACGTCAGATTGACGGAACAAGAAAAGAATAGACGAAGAAGAGCGGAAGAAGTAGCAGCAAAATGAGAATGGTCTCGGGCGTTGTTGCCACCCCTCTCGTCTTTACCTCTCGGGTTTTTGCATAATCAAATCCCCCAACAACGCATCAGAATGCCGGAGTGTATACGACGTTGTAGTGTATAACGTCGGTTTTATGCGTGAGAGATAGGAGACAGGGTACAAACTCGTGGATACGAAGAGAGAGGCAAGTTGGAAAATTCAGAGCATGCGGAGCCTCCGAAAAATGCAGTTTAGCGTTTCCCATGGATTTCCCCGGCTGGTGTACTTGGCAGGTTTGGACCCCATAGCTGCCATAGCACGCGAGAGCCAGTAAATTCGCCCCTCGTGGAAAGGAAATTCCGGAAATAACTGAAAACACCCGGGCGGAGTTTCTCGGTCTATCGTTTTCGCGACCTTCGTAGCATTGTTATCCAGTTCCATATCATACGAACGATAGCCTCCCTCTAACCCCCTTTCAAATTCTTCCCCGTCGGACATCCCGTACTCGCGCCTTAAGGCGATCGCGCATTCGCACAAAATGGACGTTCTACAATTTTTCCAAATCAAAACTATGCCGAGTAATAGTCCGACGAATATTTTTTTGTTATTTTTTTACCACAAAAAATAATCCACGATATTATACATATAATATTTATATTGACGCAAAATTTTTTTTTTATTTCACACCGTTACTTTCGTAAATAAATTCTTTTATTAAATAACAATAATAATTTAAACAATATAATAATAAATTATGAATTCACATTTATTAGTTCTGAATACAATACGTATTTGCGAAATATACAACGATTTTGATTATTTTCACAATAATTTGACCGAAATTCTTCAGTCTGATTGTTCCTGATGCCTTTAACGATTCAATGCAATTTTTATTTTTCCGGTTTGTGTATTATAATTTATTGATTTTTAGTAGAAAATGAATGAATGAATAAAAATATCAAGAAATAAAACATTTATTTTTTTCCCTATGGATCGTTCAATTAATATGAAACGTTAAAATAATTATATGGTCCGTCTGTCAATATCGTTCGATGATATTACAATAATTCCTATTCGTGTTTTCAATTACCAATTAATACTTTTAAATATTTCACCGCCGCGAAAAATAATGCAAAATATTATTCTATGTATTATTATTGATTTCCATTCAAACATTTGCGATTTTTTCCTTATAACCTTTTTATTTCAAACAAAAATTAATTTATTTTATCTTATATTACAATATCAATTTTTTATGTCGAATATTTTTTTCCATAAATCATCGAACAAATAACAACCATTAGCATAATAATGTCGTATTACCCCCAATACAGTTCGATGATATTAAAATATGCGTGCTCTTCGAACCCTCTTGGTGCATCAACTAAGATTTCCCAAAGATCGCATTTATCTCGTTACGAGAATAAGCGACAGGGGGATAAAGAACCGTGGGGCGGAGGGGAGAGGGGGTGGGCGGGGGAGAGGGCGAATGACAAAGAGTGCGAGCTTTCTCACAAGATATAGGAGGAGAAGCGAACGAGAGAATATCTTTTTCCACGGTATACGCGACGGTACGTCACAAGCCTATACATGTAGAACGAAATGGAGGGTTGGATGGACGGTTTTGGGTGTTATCGCGGAAGTGCTCTTGGCGTTGAAAATTCCGCGGCATTGCGGGGCATCGTAACCAACGGACGGGTATATCCGCGCCCAAAGGGCCGATCCCCATACAGGACATATATACAATATAGCTCTCGCGTTCTATGCCGTACTATCTGCGCGTACGAAATAGGGGGCGCCGGTAAGGAGGATGGAAGACCATAAGATACGAGGATGAAGCGAGAAAAGAGAAGTAGTTTGAAGCCACCCCTGCGGACGAGAATACCCCGGGGGGTTCGCGCCGGGACCCTCGTCAAAATGGACGCTAAGCCCGTATAACTCTAACGGGATTTTCGATCGTGGGCGGACGTGCGAGGGCCGGGAATGGGAATGAGGGGATGGCTGACTGGATGGGCTCTTCTCTACCCTCCTACAGCGTGTATGTGTAAGTCTTATACGTACGCGGTTGGATGGGCGAATCCTTCAAGATGGCGGCCATAAGGGATGGTTGAGGGTGTGCGAGAGTTCCCGGAGAGGCAATATATCAGAAAGAGACCCCCCCGCCTCCCCCAGTTCTCTCGCAAACCCCTCGCACACGCGAGAGAAGAGAACGAGGCGAGTTGTGCTTGCCGAGAGCTTTCGCCCTCACGGTTCCCCATTCGCCTCAATGTTAGCCGTTACCATACCACCGTTACGCTACTATCTCGACTCTGAGCTCCCCATACCATCATCCTCCGCCCCCCCCCCCGCCCCTTCGCTGCTTCCATTTCTTTCTCTACTGGGCTTATTTCTCCTCTTCGACAGTTCTACCGACTAAAGCGACAAGGCAAACTAAGCTGGTCTCTGGCTCTTCTTTCTACGGAATATACACCAAAGCGCTAAACAGGCGGAGCAAGGACAGAGCGTCCTTTCGCGTAAGGGGAACGGCGAACGAGACTTTCAAAATGATCGGTAGTGCAGACACCCTCCGATTGCCCTTGGCGTACAGGAAATAGTGAATATTCCAAAGGAAAAACATTCGAATGAAGCTGATTTGAATTTTTTTTATTTCGATTGTCGAGGATTGGCGCATTATATTCGAAGACCGGGGACAGTTGAAACATTGGCTAAATCGACAACTAGTATAGGATTGCTTACTGTAGCATGCACTCTAATTTCTTAGAGTGCCATACTCGCTGTGTGGAAACTTCATCGATGTTTTTTACAGCACCGTCCCCACTAACCCCGTGATTCGATTAGCCCCGGTCTCCCATTACGTATATTCCCCCTTCTCGTTTAATTTTTCTATTCTATAATATACCTACGAATCATGGAAAAATATACTATGTTACGGTAGATAGGTATTCCGTTGATGGCGAGAAGCAGGCAAATCCGTTGATCCACGATAAAAACCGAGACCCCTGAAGAGAACGATAAAAATGTGAAGAAGCGAGAGGCGGCTTTAGCGCCCGCTGAGAAATATTAGAATTTTATTGCGCAGCTGTTTTTTTTTTTTTCACGGCAGTGCTCGTCTCTGACGCTTGAGAATTTCTTTGCTCGCCGGTGTTGCTTCGCGACCGAGGTCTACATGAACGGGAGAACTTCAACTGCTAAAAACGAGGCGAACTGTACGCAGCGCAAGCGGCATTTACACGTACCCGCTGAGCCGTATGAAAGCTTTTGACTTTCGATAGAACGAACGAACGAGCGGAAAAAAGAAAAGCAGCCGGATCGCAGAGGTTTCGGCGGCGGTCGTCGCGTTGCGAGAGGATAAGGAAATTTCACCGAGCGTATATGAGGCGGGGGGCCATAGAGGGTTGAAAAAAAGATTGCTGAAGGAAAAAAAGTCTTCGAGGCGTAAAAGAAAAAGCGGGGTCGCGCGCGCGAGGTTGTGTCGACTGTGAGGTTCCTCTCTCGTTTTCCTCATCCCGGTTCACCCCCCTCCCCCCACCACCTCTCCTCCGGACCCCTGTCGACAACGATGAGGCGAGCATCAGCTGGGCCACGAAGAGAGGAATATACAGCCCGAGATGGAGACAAACGAAGCGGGACGGAGAGGAAAAAGCAAAGAAAAAAAAAATGAAACGAAAAAGCGCGAGTGGAAACTCGAGAGAGAGGAAGAGAGAGACTCAGTCGGACGGGATCGAATGAAAAGCTCCGCGAGCTCTCGCCGAGAGCAAACATCGAGCGTGTAATTCGCTCTTTAAAGAACACTTGGACGATAATTAAGCCGACATGGGGGGAGGGGGGTGGAGGCATGCGAGGGGCGGAGGGAAGGAAAAGGAAGTATATATGAAGACGGGGTGAGGTCGAAGGGGTTTGGTAGTCTGCGAGGAGGACCGCGTACGTGTGAGTCTCGCGGAGGTAAAAAAAAGAAAAAGAAATGATAAGAGACGGAACGAGTCGTCGAGTGAAAAGGAATGAGGGAGAAAACGAGAAACGAAGGGGTGAGTGGGCGAGGACGGGCCGCGCGCACTCTGAAAAGATCCTTTTCTGTTTATTTTTCGTTACCCCGGCATGGAAAGACACGTGGTGTGTGGTTTTAATTAGCACCGGGGATGCATTTTCACAGGCATCCCAACCCCCCGGTAGTGCTCCGTTATATGCGTATATATCAACTCCCCGCCCTCTTCTTTTCCGCGCTGCACGCAGAGTCAAGCCGACTGAAGAATCTCGCGGGGGCTTACAATTTACCTACCCCACCCCCCCTCCCCATCTCCCATGTTTTACCTGCCACCCTCGTTGCCTACCCCCGACTCATGTACTCGCTTTTTTTTACTAGAGTCTTTGCTTTTTTTCGCTAGAGTCTCTAACGCTACTCTTTTCCTGCTTCGAGATGCTTTTTTCAATTTTTTTTTCTTTGTATACTCTGCGTTTGGTCAAGAGTCCTGGTGAACATTCTAGAAACCTCACTAAATCGCGCGGACTTTGGTTTGGTGTAATATCTTTTCAATGCGATTCGATCAGCGGAAATCAAAGAAAAAACAGATTAGCTATAGCCTCGAGACGTTGAGAAAATAATCGTATCACATCGATTTTTAAAAACTTAACTTCGAATTATTATTATTTTGAATTTCTTATTTCAAATTCTTTGAGAAACAAGAAAATTAATTTTTTTCGATCTTATCAAATATTCATATTTTTGTTTCGTATTATTAGACTGAATTTTCGAAACAATTTTTTTGGAATTGTGACAAAACTATGAAAAATGCATAATAACGAATTATCCATGCATTTTTGATTTTTTTTCGATATTTTCCAACTCAGGTGCCTATCGTATTTTACAAAAAAAAAAAAAAACGCGGTATTGGATATTCGACGGCGTTTTGTAACCATTTGCTTGGGAAATCGTTACAGAACAATAAAAAAAAAATTGGAAAAAAACCTCAGTAACGGAGCATCCATGCAATTCATTTTTGTCATATGGAAGAATTTCAAAAACAGTAAAAAAAAAATTCAATCGCATTTCGAAAATAAAATAGTTCAACCCATATGAATTTTTATTCGCCCCAAATGCGAATCGCGCCAACAATTTTGTTCCAAATGTAACAAGAATATTGGTATTTTTCTAAAAGAAAAATAATAATCTACCGATCTGCCGATATTTTTATAAAAATTAATTTCTTCAACAGCGATACGATCTGACTTATGTAAATTCAATTACGCTAATTCGCGTCTTACTCCCACATAAAAATATCTGGTCGTTGCGCTCGTCGATGCGTGGCAGCAAAAAAAAAAGCATGAAGTCAACCACATCGCGGCAGAAAGCGCGAGGGCTGTCGTCGGGAGGGTTATAAAGAAAACGAGGCGAATGGTTTGAAGAGCGGCACACGTAGGATTGCGCGAATCGGTTTGCGTTTGCAAACAGGTCGAAACATTGTTCGAGGTCACCAACGCGTCGCCAATTTGAGAACGGTTAAGAGTCGAGAGGGCCAACTCAAGAAAAAAAACAAAAGAATCGTCGTTATGCTCTCTCTCGATTCGGTTTTTTCTCTCTTCTCTCGTTTCAAAAACTGTGCGCGTCTCTCCTCGTCTATGTGCCCGTCAATGCGCGGAGTTACCCGTCGGCCGAACCTGCTGAATATCCACGCGTTTTATACATCGCCGAGTTTTTATATACCCCACGCCCCGTCGCCCATGAGTTAATTTTTTTATTAGCTCGAAAACCACTCGACACTCGTCGCCGTCGTCGTCGAATAAGTCGACGTCGTCGTCGTCGTAGTTCGTGGAGGATCTCTCCCTCGTAAAAAGGATCGACCACCCGCCTCCCTCCCGCCGTCTCTCACCCCCTTCCATCTCTTTCTCGCTCAACCGCGCAGTTTTCAGTCCACCATTTCTCTCCCATTCCTTTGCGTCTCTTTCGTATCGCGCACTTTCGCGTACTCGGGGCAGCAATACCCACGAGCCAAGCCTCTGCCTATGACTCCGTCATTTTCTACGGATATACACTTCTCCGCATCGTTTTCTCTCTCGCATCTACTTTCTCGCACTTATTTTTCTTCCTTTTCACGACTCAACCGCTCAACGCGCGCCTCTCGGTCGTTTCAGCTTTTTTTCCCCCGAAACCCACCCCCGACCACCCCTCCCGCTCGAGCCGAGAGCCTCGCGAGCCGAGCATAGAATATAAGCTCTCAACGAAAGGAACTCCGTGTATATTCATACGGAGCATTGAATTATCTCAAGTAAATTTAAGACGCTATTAATAAATGTTTTTTTTGCATATCACGACGCCAGTTATCCATAGACTGCGCTCAATCTTCGTAATCTTAATTAACTCATTCATTCCAAAAAAATTCTGTTACAGATACGTAAATGGAGCAACGAGACTCGAAAATTCGCGTGGAAATAGTCGATGAAGAAAAACGGAGCACTCGTCTTGTGCATCTTAACGGAGATCCTCAAACGTCGAGAAGACTCCGTATAGCGAAGAAAAATCTATGTTAATAACGAAACGACGCAATTAAGATATCGCGCTGAATAGTCTGTGAGGCTAATAACGAGCTCTCGCGCATAATCTTGGAGCCTTAAGATTGTAAGAAAGGACGAAATAAAAGCAATAAAGGAGTTTGGCATAGTCGAGAGAGTTGTGAAACTTGGTAAGGGTGGAGGGGGTGGAGGGGGTGCGGAGGGTGAAAGCAAGACGTTTACCTTTTTTTTTCGCTCACTTTCACTCTTCCGCTATATAACACTCTCTTAAACTTTCTCACTCTTTCCTCGACGTACCAGCGGCAGCAGGTGAAGGAGTCAAGAACTTAAGACCTTAAGCAGCGCCCGACCACGAGCCCGCGGGGTGCTTAGAAACTCTTAAAGGGTGCTAAACTCGTTTCTCGCGCAAGCACGCGCCATTCATTATAACGAGAGCCAAAAGTATATATACATATAGAATAATATATATATGTATACCGAAAAGGAAATTGAATACGCGAGCCTCCGTCGAGCTCTCCGGGGCCTTCGCGTGGGCTAATTTTTTCCATTCGCAAAATCGTGTCGGCGAGTTCACGCGTGGAGACACCGGGACGTTTCCGGCTAATCGTTTATGCGGAACAGGCTTGACCGGTGCATCGAGAACTCGGACGTCGAGCAATTTCCTTCCCTTAACCCTTCAGGTACAGAAAACTTTTCTCCGCCGCGTACTACGTTAGTTTATTACCCTCATAACAATAACGGGAAAGAGCAACGAAAATATACTTCGAACCACTAAAAAACACTTCGAGAATACTGTACAATTTTTTTCAGAATTTTTTGATGATTTTTTTAAATTGTTAAATAAAGCATTTGAAAGTAATAAACTAATGAAAAATGCCGGAAATGTATTTACTTCACTCGTACTTAAGGTATTTACCGGTACATAATTTCGTCATCCAAATTAGTTGGAGAAAAATGATTATTCAAAAATCTAAGCATTTTTCTGTATATCCAAAATAAATTGATTAGTACAGAAAAATTGTCGCTGCCGAAACTAACGATTTTTCTCGGTGAGCTAATAGCATTTCCGGCTCTGTTTGCCCAGCGTTGCAATGTAAACTTAGTTTCATATTTTCTTTTTCTTCAATGAAAAAGAAAAATATGGTGCGGTTATAGATCGAGAGCGAGAGTGTCACGAAAAAAAGATTGATAGGTACGCTTGAGGGTGTATGGGGGTGAGGGACAGCGATCGACGTGGCGAAGTCATAGAGTTTGCTTCGCGGAATTTTCTCACCCTGGTCCCGAGGGCAGGTCACCCTCGCGTTAATGCAAAAAGAGGCTCCGAGCTCTGGATCTTGAAGTATGCGTTAGAAGGGATGCTGGGGGGAGGAAAGGCGGCCGGGGAGGGGGGGGGGGGGAAGCCCAATCACCGACACAAATAAATCGTTCTTCGTCTCGTCCTATTTATCCCTGTCACTCTCTCGCCTTCGAATCCTTCAAGAGTAACCACGTTGTGCCGCATGCGAATGAAAAAGACCGAGATCGACGGGATACGCAAAACGAAGGGTGAACACACGAGAGCAATGGAGCGAGGGGCAGAAGTTGATCTCCAAGATCGTCGTGAAACGTCAGCTCGCGCGTTACGTAATGTAAAATCAATCGTACCTCGTACCCACACGCGAGAAATTCATCCAAGCAATTAGAAACGTCCGGGAAAGATAGGGTTGTACGATAACCTCTCCCCTTGAAGGCGAATTTTATTTTTTTTTCTCCATATTTCTTCTTTTCTTCGATCCCTGCCTCTCTAGGCCCCCGTTGTAAATCGACTCTAGGCGCGCGTCATTAAGTGCGCGTAAACTTTCGCCAATTAATCTCCCCGCTAATTATTAAGGCATATAGGTAGAAGGCGAGAGGGGATGGTCTGAACGAGGCGGTTGCGATGCCAGGTAAAGGGTGGTTGCAAGGCGCCAGCCTCCGTTCTGCACTATTCTATACGCGATCTACATACGCTATACAGATATACATATATCGGGTATATGTATGTACCCGCGGTAGGAAACGTCGGTGCCCCCTTTTCTTGCGCGTGTTCTAGGCTTGTGGGACGCGACGAGTAAATTGATTAGAATTAAAGGGTTGGGCGCGTTCGCTAAGGGCACAGGAGGGTGTGAGGTGGGATGCTTGCCGAGGGTTTGCCGCTGCTCGGTGCTTCGAATAGTACGTACCACGGTACAACGTGCGAGCTTCGCGGTGACCACAGCCTCGACGCTGATTGGTGGAGTCAAGTTTGTGGCAAGATGGCTGCTCGCCGCTTTGCAAAAGGGGGTGCGATGCTGCCTCTGCGTCGAGGGCGGCAGGTATAGTACCTACTACATGGTACACTCTCTCTCTCTCTCTCTCATCTCTCCTCTCTTCTCCTCTCCTTCACCCTCAAACCCTCTTCTATTCTCGGTTTTGCGAGAGCAGAAGCGGCAGCAGCAGCAGCAGCAGCCCGCGCTGGTACCGGGCCTTGGTAGTTCCTTCTTCGTCTCTACCCCGTTCATACCCGTTCGCTCTATGGCCTCTAAGATGCTTCCAGCAACCTACCCCGGCTGGCACTATGTGCGAAATAGATGTATGTACCGTGTACACCCGCCAACCAGTTCGAAACAATGCCGGTCGTTGCACAGCGAAAGAGGAACCCTGGCAATGCCACCCCACATCCACCCTACTACCCCCTCTGCCTGCATCCCTTGCTACGAGACTATCCTCATACCTTTCCCACCTACACGAGCACTATCTCTGCTTATTTCTAGTTCACTCGGTAGTTGGCTCAATTCTCGTCTCCCTCGATCCAAAGTCTCTTCTCCCCGTTTTACTCGTCTATTCCTCGTCCTTAGTTCGTGGAAAATTCTCTGTCTCGCATTCCCTAATAAAGCTTTCGTCTTTCCCCTCTTACATGCAATAAAGACATACATATACATGCGTCTATCTATCTATATATATATATATGTGTGTGTGTACGCATGTATATCTATATATCTACATCTATCTATCCGTAGCTATTCGTTTGTGTTGAGAGAAACAGCACCCGCAGGTACCGCGAGGTAAGTACGTACCACCCCTTCCCCAACCAACCCTTCCATCCTTCCACCCTTTCTCGGCTCGTCTCACCGTGCGTTTCGTTCACTCAAAGAGAATGTGATAATACGAAGAACTTTGCCTAATGAGTTAATAGTAGGTACCTCACTCTATACTTTGCTCTCTACCACCTCGTTTCCCCGGGACTTGGCGAATAAATATACGCGCGGATTCTACCAAGTAACTGCGGTACATGTGTACACGCGATGATGTACGTGTGTCGAATACGAGAAGAACTTTGGTGCACCCCGACGTTACGATCTGTCGTACGAAATCTTCGAAGGGCTCATCGGATTAATGGCAACTAAAACAATTGGCTCCTACGCGAAGCTTAAGGTCGATGCTATCTTTGGCAACTTTAGCCGTCCCGGAAACGATTGGTTTTTAGTTGTTTTTATTTTTTTTCTTATTGGCCATAAACAGAACGAGTTTAGGACACAGCAGATTTTTAATTGGTATCGGGATAAAAAAAAACATCGTCAAACCATTTTTTCATAAAGCTCCGTTCAGTCGGTATTTGGAGCAAATATTGAAACTCGATAATCAACTATGCAAAAAAAAATCACTTCTGTCGAAACGTTGACGTAATCAAAATTGATGTTACGACAGTTGTATTTCAAAAATCTAAATCGGTTAAATAATCGATTCACAGAAAAAAGGACCAAATAAAAAAATCTTTAATTGTATTTTATGCGTTAAAAAATTGTTTTTACAAATACGTGATGCGAATAATTAATATAAAATATTTATGTAAAATGATAAACAAATAAATACTTTATGCTTAAAAGACAATAATTTCATTAACAAATCAACAATGTCAACAAAACATTTACCGAAGAAAAAAAAAGATGAATAAAATAATAATCACGTGCGAGTGACACGGGAAAGTGCGTATTTCACGGAATCTGCGAAAGAAGATTCACGAAAATGCGAGAGGGCGGTGGGGAAGGCGCGGGGGGAATAGGAGAGAAAAGTGCAACCAATAATTTTATTTTCCGCGATAAAGCACGGGGCCTCCCGTAGACGACGAGGTGGCAGCGACGCGGTGAAAGAGAGCATTGCAGGGTATGGGGTACTCGTTCCCACCGACCGGCACGAGACGAGCAGCACACAGGAGAAAGGTGGAGAACGAAAATAAAAAAAAAAAGAGAGAGAGAGAGATAGAAAAAGACCGAGAGAACGAGGATGAGGTGCAGGGACGGTGCAGAGAACGAGCGAAAGAAAAGAAAAAAAAAAGAAAGAAAAGAGCGCGCGGTTGAGGAGTAGGAGGAAAAAGAAGGTGGAGGATGGTCTCGGGGACCGCGAGAGCGCGTATCTTTAGTAAGTAAACAGAGCGCCTTATGAATTTTAAGCAGCACCGCGTCGCGGCGCACCGACGAAAGCGTTTTTCCTTTGAACAACCTTTTATATACGAGACGAAAACGCGGGGAAAAGAAGGCCAACGCAATTTTAGGGACAACAACGGGAGGGAGGGAGGTACGATCGCGTAAGGTGGAGATGTCGGTTGAAGATTGTGTAAATAACCTATGTTCGCGGTTTTGGCACTTTTACGCCACGATGCGCGATGTTTGCTTTGTAGCGCGTGTCCCAAACGCAAAGTTTCATAGATTTCGCGGACAAAGGTAGTTGGATATTCAAAAACGTTTATGGACGATGGCAAGTTACCGCGAGGCTTGTTTTGATATTGATTTCCGGGCACCGTTGGCGCACATATATATGTATATATGTATATATACGCACATACATAGGGACGTTATAGCGGGGCGGCTATCTAAGCATTCTAATGGGGCAGGACGAGGGATTCTGCGCGTTGCCAGGCACACGTGTCTCTAATGATTTTAGTGTACCAGCAGGAGATAGCTACATAATGTGCGTTGGTACCCCCCCAGGTATAGGGATATACATAGTACATAAGAGGTTGTAGCGAGCCGGGATAGAACCGCACACGAGAGAGAGCACATAGAGCTTTTACTCCTCTGTACGTTCACCACCGGGAACGCGAGAGGATGAGAATCCGTGATATGGGGGCCCGGAGAGTGGGGGAGGGGGATTTTCTCGGTGTAATATGTCGAGGTGGCGCAACGACGACGGGGGTAGCAGGCCTTGTGGGATTCTTAATGGCAAGAGAGGCCTCCGAGGTAACACCGAGGCTATTAAATGCACGCACTATCCTTTCTCCCACTCCCGCGATGTATATAACGCCTGTATACGCGAAGCACCGAAGCGAGGCGAAGAAGCTTTCTCCTCCTCGATCGTCATAAAGATTTCAGAATAATTCATGCGAAAAATCAGTGCAAGCTTATTACAATGAATTGTTTACACTCCCGGATCACGATACCCTCTTTTTTACCGATAGTTAATAAGATAATAGCTTTTTTTTACTAAAGTTCTATGCTGGATAATGTTTTCTATGGACTTGTTGCCATCTCATTACGATTTGTTTTTATCGTAAGATGTTTTTTCACAATTTTTAACACTCGTGGGTTTGGTAACCCCGATGTTTTTATTGTTGCAAACTTTGCTGAAAATAAATATTTTTACGTCGATACGAAAAATTCTGGAAGTTAAATGATGGTAAAGACCTAAAATGATTTTTTTTATTTTGGCAATTTTTTCACGTTGCTCGGGACTAGCAGCGCCATGTGTCGTATTCTGGGATTAATTAACAGCTACTTGTATAGTATTTGAATAATGTGGATTAAACTTTTTTTTCGCGCGGCTATATAATCCTTATTTATAAAAGAATCAACGTTTGACACGTTACAGTACCTTTTTCTTTTTTTTTTTACTCCCTACGATTCGAAAGAGCTTTCGGGGTTCCTACGAAATCTGATTGGTGGACCCCTGGCCACGCCCTACATATAAGGGTGGCTCGCCCAAGCACTATCAACCCTTGTGTGCCTCGCTCGAGCGTGAATACACTTATGTGCCCGGGGAATGGTATATATGTATTTACGGATCGGGGATTTCCATGTACATATAGCACGATACATGGACTTCGAACGTACAGGTCCAAGATAAAACACGAAACGAAACTATCTCTGTCGCTTTGAACTCGAAAAAAATTCTTTCGTAGACCTTACTGTTCGTACGGAATTGCACATAATAGTATAATTAGTAACAATAATGATATTAGCTAATCTTATTTGCGAGAAAAAAATGTTGAAACTAGTTTTCCATTCGCACATGAAAATTAGTCATTTATAATAGCGACTCATTATAAGCCGTGTTTATTCACACCAACGAGTAACAGTAATTTCATCAGCAGCAAGTTCGATTAACTAACCTCGCTCGCTTGCCTCGATGTATCGCCGGTATATGTTGAACACGTTATAGAAACAACAAGAATGCGTAGAGACCGTTGAATGTTCTGAAATGTCGTTGAAAATGCTATAATAGAATAAAAAACAATCGGCAAAAAAGTTCGCGGTTCTCATGTATATTCAATAACGATAACGAGAAGAAAAAAAACTCGCCGACGAAGTTGCCAAAGTCGCGACCTGCACTAACTGGCTATCGGGAAGTTAGCCGAGTGACCTTGACGGTCGTCGATACATCGAAGCTTCGTGCGCGCGTGGGGAACAGCACCAAGGAAATTCTTCTCCACCTTAGTTCGCGTCCGTATCCGACGCTGTGTTGTGGGCGCGCGCGTCAGTGCTTCGAGCGCTTCAAAACAATCGCTTGTGTTAGGGGGGACAATTTTTGTGAGAATATTGACTGAAATGATCGAGGAACACGACGAACGCGAGGCAATATGCGATTCCGTGGTAATTATCGTCACAATCGTAACGGTGCATCGTTATAATACCGTTAAATAACATACGAATAATCGTATAATCGGTGTTACAATTATTCTAACCTCACTTTCAGAACTCGCTGGTGGAAGGTTGTCGATTGCCGGTTAGAATGCACGGCACAGAGGATTGGCGTAAGTAAAAACATTTATCGCGTTCGGCAATGCTTCGTTCGCGATAAAACAAAAATTCCCCCAAGAGTTACACGATTTTTCATCAATAAAAACTTCTTTCGCGAGGTATAAACAATTTTTCTGACACTGACAACTCCGATCGAAAAAAAATATCAATAATTCGAATGATATCGAATCCCCGAGTGATTCGCCGCCGCGATAATCGGCAGAAAGCTTTCGTTCACGATTTTCCCGATATTATTACGTTATTCAAATTTTGCGACGAGTTTCCCATTCCCCATAATACGAGTTCAGTTTCAAAACTTGTAGGTTATGAAACCACAAAAAACGTAAACCCTCCTACAATCGTCTCGTCGTATTTCTCAGTTCCAAGGACTTTTGTCGCTTTTTAAACACAATTGCGATGTATTATTTTCTCATCGAAGATAACGACGCTCCTAACATAACGATATATTGCAGCCCTCGCTGAAATCATCAGCGTTAAGGATGTGCGAGGAATCAAATGTTACTACGTTCATTACGTAGATTGTAAGTATAAACAATACCATGATTAAGATGTTTAGCGGTTAACGGCATGCAACAGAGAGAGAGAGAGAGAGAAACGTACGAATTCTGGCCGCATTATTTTTGGACGCAATTGCTTTATAGTTAATAAAAGATTAGACGAATGGGTCGCGGAGACGTGTCTGGACACCAGGAAAGTACAGTATCCAAGGCGAGATGGTACTACGCCAGGAACAGGAGCGGCAACGCCGAAAAAACAAGCACCAAGCCGGCCGCCCAGTCCTACCAGTATCAACAGCGAGCCGGTCAACGGTTCGGCGGTTCTTCAAGCCGCTCTACAGAAGAAAATTGCTGCAAGAAAAAGAAATCGAACGTTTCTGGACAACGAGGATTCGCAAGAAGCACCGGCGCACATACAGCCACCGGCTGCTGGTCCCAGACCCTCGCAGGGCTCAATGGTCGCTCATCACGGTCACGACGACGTCGTGACGAGAATGAAGAATATAGAGCTCATAGAACTCGGTAGACACAGGATAAAGCCGTGGTATTTCAGTCCGTATCCTCAAGAAATGGTCAATCTCCCGTGCATTTACATATGCGAATTTTGTCTGAAATACCGCAAGAGTCGGAAATGCCTCGAGAGGCACTTAGCAAAATGTAACTTGCGGCATCCCCCCGGCAACGAGATATACAGAAAGGGTCCGATATCGTTTTTCGAGATCGACGGACGTAAGAACAAAAATTACGCTCAGAATCTTTGCCTACTCGCCAAGTTATTTCTCGATCACAAAACCCTCGATTACGATACGGATCCGTTTCTCTTCTATGTTATGACGGACTTTGATAGTCGGGGATTTCACATTGTCGGATATTTCTCGAAAGAAAAAGAATCGACGGAGGATTATAACGTCGCTTGCATTCTCACACTGCCGCCGTATCAGAGAAAGGGATACGGCAAATTGCTCATCGAGTTCTCTTACGAATTATCGAAATTTGAGGGCAAAACGGGATCGCCGGAAAAACCACTTTCCGATCTCGGACTCTTGTCGTATAGAAGTTACTGGGCCCATACGATACTCGACATTCTTCTGAACGTTAAACCACTCGTCGAGAACGAAAAGGCGCAAATAACGATAAATGAAATATGCGAATTAACGTCGATCAAGAAAGAAGACGTTATATCGACGCTGCAGAACCTCAACCTCATTAATTATTACAAGGGACAGTACATCGTTACGTTAAATAGGTGGGCCCCGTTAAATTCATGTTATACATCAATATATATCGATATATATATATTTGTATACAATTTTTTTTTTTTTTGTCAATCGCGAAAAGAACTATCGAAATCGCGAATAATAATTGTAGAAACCCCGTACTGATACTTAACCACAGTTTTGCCCACAGGGAAATAATCGAGCAACACTCGACGGCAATGGAAAAACGTTCGATAAGGATAGATCCGAAGTGTCTACACTGGACACCGAAAGATTGGAGCGTCCGAGCGAAATGGTGAAAGAGGCCTCGTGAGAACATCCGTGAGACAATAAAACTGCGACGCTAAAATCGTCTATTTAAAAATTCTTTTCAGGAATCCTGGAAGTGTGACTACCTACGTTTAGCCGGTGTACAAAAATTGTACATAAACAAACAAAGCGAAAAAAAAAAAAATATACATTTGCGCGAGGATATGGATGGCGCGTTGGCGTGTTTTAACGATAACGCGGCCGTTCGCGATTTTACGCTCGTGCGTAATTTTCAAAAACACCGGTCGCGTAATAATAAATTATATATATTAAAAAAAAAAAAACATCAAAACAAAATTAAAAAAAACAATAAAATAATAAAAACCGATCTGATTAACGGATTCTGGCCACAGATTCGATTCGAGATCGGCTAGTCGGACGGATGGAAGAGAATGAAAAATTATGCGGAGAAGTTATTTAAAAAAAACTTAATAAATGACATGAACAATTGAAAAAATACGATCGAGCGAATGAACCGTGCGAATGCGCACAATACGCGGCGTTAACACGAGAGATAACCAGAAGGAACATTTTAATACAGTGACTATAGAGACCTCTCTTTTTTTTTCTTCTACTTCTTCTGTTTACCGTTTATATTTTTTAAATCACGCATACGTGAAGCAATGATTCGCGGTCATCGATTTGTACAGGAACTCCACTAATCTAGTAGAATTGTAAATAAATGTGATTTTATAAGGTACGAAACTCGTAATCCGTGAACCCTTTCCCCTTCCCTTCCCACCCTGAAAATAACATAATATCGATGACGAGAATAAATAATTATTAACGGAGTAAATAATCGCAATTCGGACAAATCAATTACGACTGTTTGTTTGTTTGTGTTTTTTTTGTCTTTTTTTTTTTAAATACAGCATCTTTCTATATATAGATATATATATATATATTTTTATATTCAACAGTAACATCACAGTAGCTTCATATACAATACATTTTTTTGTCCTCGTTCGTATATATAATTTTTTTTTGTTTTTAATATGCAACCTTTGTTTTTCGTTACGGCGGCAATTAGCGACGTCGCGAGTGCCGACATAACCTCGCTACAACAAACGTTTCGACGGAGGCGAACAGGCTGCATCCTTGCACGAGTGCAAAGTACTTTTACGCGTTGGGACTTTGTTTTTTGTTTCTTTTTTTCAATGTCGAGCGAAACTTTGAAGAGTAAAAGTCTGGCTTCCTCGCGCCACTGTGCGCGCGTAAACGGCGCATGCGCAAAATCGATGTTTCGTGCGAGGATCCAGCCATTGTCATAGATACAGACAGCGTGGTTGTTTTTGTGTTGTGTGAGTTTGCTCTCGCGATAACTCGTGGCCACGTGTGGAGTTTACATCTGTTGTTGTTTGTTTTTTTTTTCTTCGAAACATATTTACGGCGGTTATACAAGTACATACGCGCGATTATCCGTGTGATGCGAACAGTGGTTACACGATAATGAAAAAACTTAACTCTTAAAATCGTATTACAATGCATGTCTCGTTGGAAACTAACCATAACGCGACATAATACATACTTATTGTTTGTTTTTTTTTTTCTGTTTATCATTCATCATACATAATACGTAGTGACACAGAAATGATGATATAACACCGAGGTGCAATCGTTCGTAAAACATTGAGTTTTTTTTTTTTCGCGATCGCGGGGTAAAAGAGTGACAGTGAACAAATATAGGTACAAATTTTCGGGAGATAAAAAGTATCGTCGTGATAGTATCGAGGAAATTTTGAACTTAGCAACGATGAGGAGCGAAGGGGAGGGGCGGAGCAACAACAATAACAACAAGAACAACAACAACAACAACGATGAATGAGGGTACCAATGTGCGTTACAATAACCGGGCTATGAAAAAAAAAAAAACAAAACCGGAGTTAGGATGAGTGAGTGTAAAGAATGAGGCGCGAACGTGACAATCGATCGATACGCAGCACGACAGGAATGGATCCTGTCGTGCTGCGATGATAATAATCAAAGGGTTGACAGCCTCGTCGTTTTTTCAGCGGGACGGCGAGTTTTTTTTTTCTTTTCGCCACTTTCCGCAACGTTTCTGCACGAGAGGCAGTACACTACAACTCGTTTTTCGCATTTTTTATTATTATTTTCTTTTTGTTTTATCTCTTAACTTAATTATCTCTCGCGAACGTGTTTATCGGTGCTACACCACTCGGATCGCTGGGGAAAAAAAATCAAAACAAATCACAGCGCTAATAGTTATATGTATATATAGTTCGCGTCGCTAAAAGACAGTTTTTTTTGTCTTCCGATGAAAAGAGCAGAGTTTTTTATGGAGGATTTAAAACGTTGACGAATCGATAAATCCAAAGTAGCCAGCGACCGACATGACACCCTTGCGATCGTATTATTTTAATACAGTATATGTATAGTACACTCACGGTTGAACAGTAGGCGGCAATGTGGCTGGACAGAGTACGGCATGCGGTAGAGTACTATTTGTGTTTCGTTTTTTTTTTTTTTGTTTTCTTCCAGCAGCGGCACTTTTTATATTGATATTCATTTGAATTTCTCTTTTTATAGCGAACAACGCGTGGTTTCGATATTTTATTTTATTATAATTATTTTTTTTTTTTCGAAAAATATTGAGTCATCGTAATAATCTAAAATCGTCTCGGTGATCGAGACTGCGATCAAATCGTTTTTGAATCGTTTTTAAATCGCGTTTAAATTTTGGGAAATGACGCGTCTCGTCTACGACGGTTTTTTTTTTGTTTCTCAAATCTTTTCACGTTTTTTACGACTAAATTATTCTCGTTCGGATCTTATATCGTGTTAAACTTTCGACGGTGCATTTTTTTTTGCACGCGACGGGCACTCTCGAGATTTGGGTAAATAAATAGTACGCCGTAGTTGTACCACTGCCAGAAGATACCGAAGGAAGGGAGAGGGCGCATGTGTTCCAAAAGACTATTTTCGTCCAGCCGTTTGCCTGAACAATAAGACACTTAACAGTTTTGGCGATTACCCCGTAGCGAGCAATCGATTAATGATTATTCCTTTTTTTTTGCATACACGTCACGCTCACTTGTGATCGCTCTCTATATTGATTTTTCTTCACGTGTGAACAACACAATAGTTATATTACGATCGGTTTTCCAATGAATGGCGATTGAGAATGCGGTAATTACTTTTTGTATCGGTATAACGGACGTCGAACGGATTTCACGTAAAAAATATTTTATTTCCCATTGAGGTTTTGAGGGGGGTATTGAGAGTCGTTATTTCGATTCGGGATATTTATTTAGTTGTTAAAATCGATTCGCTCTTTTGGGATATGCCAATTTTTTTTTTCGCTTTTTTTTTTGCCCGCGTCGCGTTGACCGAATATATATATATATTTTTTAGAGCTGTCTTTACGCACACTCTACACAAATAATTTAGTAGTTTCAATTTAGTTTAAAGGGCTCGTGGGAAATGTACAATGGGACATCGAACTTTTTGGAAATACCATCAGTCGTGCTCGGGCTTCGACTGTCGACTCATTTTTTTTTTTTTCTCTTTCTTTGTGAACAACGGACTCTTCGAGTCGGTTCTCGCGGAAGTCATTTCGATATGTTTTTTTTTTTTTTCAACTCTCGTCGATTCGATCGTTCGCGTTACACGATCGCGCGAGAATTCGTTAATTTTACGATATTCTTGTATCGATCGATAAAACAAATTATTCGCAATTTGTCACGCTTTCGCCAATCTTCAAGCCCTTACCCGCCAGATTTTTTTTTTTTTAGAATCTCTGTCTTAGAGTATTGAAGATACAAAATCTACGATAGAAAACAGAACAGACCTCGAACATTATTTTCTCTTTGTTTTTTTTTTTATCTCACATTCAATATTAACGCGATACTCATTATCGTTATTAATATATTAATATATATAGATATATATATATTTATGTCATCGTTACATCCGTTAACGTTATTGGGTATTATCAGTTTTTTTTTTTATCGTTACGCGTTATTTGTAAAGTTATATTTATTCACGCTTATCGTATATATAGTTAAATCCTTAAATTTTTGTGGATTTCTTTCATTTTCTTTTCATCATTATTAGTTGTATTTTTTTTTTTTATAATACAGATTGTCATGTTCATTTTTTTTTACATTCTCACCGTCGCAAAACACTTCGTGAAACATCGATTTTTTTTACCGATTTTTTTTTTTTTCGATCGCCGGAATATCGTCGTTCGGAATTATTCTGCAACGAATGCCTTGCGACAGCGAGTTGAATTTCTTAATTAGTTTTTAATTATAATTCACGAACTCCCGATCGAGCGCCTCGCTATAGCTGCGCAAGGTACTCGCACTTGAGCTTTTCGATCGACGATTAAACGCATCATCCATCTCTCCCCTTAAACTCTACAATTCTATTATTAATAATAATAGTAATAATCATTATATCTATATATATATATATTCATTCGTATTCTTCTTCAATTCGTCTAGCCTACGAAAATTGTGCTCGTCGCTTTGGGAATATACATATATCGTCTTTTTAACTTTTTTTTTTGTATTTTAGTTATCGTGACTTCGGATCGTCACGCTTTTCATTTATTCAAACATTTTTTGTAGTTTTTCGTCGAATTCGTCGATTCTACCATCAAAAAAATGCCTTTCGCTCGCGCGTTATAAGATCGAAGAAATATTACGTTGATTCAGGTCTCAAGATTTCATGTTTTTTTTTTACGTTTCACCCCGTTTTTTTAAGTGCTTACAACGAAAGTGACTCCAGTAAGAAAGGGGAAACTTTTGTCTTTTTTTTTTTTTTTTTTACAAGACTGCCGATGTATTCAAAGCGTCAGCGTCGCCGCGCATGCGCGCAGTTCGGTTTACTCTCGCGTGTAAATATTTGTTAATTTAACGAACGAGTCTCTCGCGAGTCCACATAGTAGTAATGCGACGTAGTCGTAGCATTGGTTTTTTTTTTTGTGGTATATACTTTACAACCTCCGATACACAAGTTAATCTATTCGCCCGTACAAACCACCAGTGTGCGTTGTATATTATCATTGTTGTAGAGAATTTTCGTGTACGAGAAAGTATCGAATTGTGTGTTGCGTTTAATAGTCGTTGGGGAGAAGGAGGGTAGAGGTGGACACGGGACTTTCGTCCTCGTGTTTCACGAGCGATAAACGCGCGACAGCGAAACCCAATGGGTGAGAGAAACCGACAATGAGGTCAGTGTACAAACAAACGGGCGTTTGCGCGTGTATAAACGACAAAACCCCCCGACCTCGGTCGCTGGCATCGAACGTGCGTTGTGTACGTCATTCGTACGCTTGTATCTCTCTATACGCGCGTTAGACTGATCAATGCGCTTCAGTCGCATCCCACCCCTCCCGTGAAGCTTCGAACCGTTCTGTTCGTTCGTCGAGCGGCGAACATGTTCGCAATTTTGCTTTCGATCAAAATGATCCCGTGTTACCCCGGCGTCGTTCGACGATTAATTAACAACGTCGGTCACAGTTTCGTCCGACGATCGGCTGTGAATCCCGAGAATGTCTCGACGACGTCGAACAAAATTCGCAACGTTTTTTTTTTTTTTTTCGTTTCTCGATGTTTTATTCCGTTAGTTTATATACCAAAATCGAAGCTCTCTTGATTCTGTATTCTTCTCTGATAATCCTCGAGATAACTGTCGACGTTTCGATAAATTCCGGTGTTCGCCTGATACATGAGCGTCTCGAGAATTCGCTCGTGTTCGATGGCTTTCGATGGCAGGACGATCTGCGGATTAATTGTTTTTTTTGAGGTTAGTTTTTTTTTCATTATGATCGATTTATCGAAGGATTAATCGAAACATCATCGGGACATCCAATTATATATTTCTTAATAATAAAATCGTATATTATGCCACTGCGTGCGTAAAATGCTATTTTACGCACGCTTCGCTGCGCGTGCGTAAAGTCGCACTTTACGCACTCGTGCAATAAAATTGTGTTCGAAACTCGTGCGAGAAACTTTTTCTACACTCGTGTGATTACAACACTCACCTTCGGCGCGTACTGTAAACTCGTCAGAAAAAGTTTTTTCGCACTCGTTTCTTCGAAAAAAAATTTTCGATATTTTTTACCGCGTATTTTCGATTAGCCCCGATCTTCCTTAGAATTCGTTTATTCATTTATCCAGAATCGTTTTCTCACCCTTATGAGTTCCTGTGGCGTTATTCTATGCAATTTGAGATCCCTGCTGAGTCGCTCCATGATACATTTGAATTCGAGTTTAGCGTCGAGCTTCGAGGTCTTCGTTTTCATTCGATGCGTCGCCCAACTCAGCATAGCCTCGAATTTCTTTATTTCGACGACCTCGAGACTTCGGCACATTATCGTCTGTACCATCGATTCGCTGAGAGTTAGAAATTCGGGATTCTGAAATAATTGGTAGGCTCGCGTCTCCACGAATGCGAGAATCATGTTAACGAGCTCCGAGGCCGATGTGTAACGCCAGTAATAGTTTTCCAATGCGCACAGCATCACGCATACGATTTCAATGCGCAAAAATTGTTTCGCGTGGTGAAAACACGCTTGCAGCAACTCCGGCAAGTCGTAATGCTCGGCGGCGCATATCAAACCGGGAATGTTGCTACAGGTCAACGGACACGAACCGGTGTGCAGATAGTCGAGAAGAATTCTGAAGGTCTCGGGATCGAACTCGATAATGTCGAACTGATAACAGAGAGAAACCAAAAAAAATTCAATTACCAAAATTATTTTTTTTTTCGTAAAATTTTTTTTCAAAAAAAAAAAAAATTAAACCAATTGGTTTTTAGACTCGTACCTCAGTCTGGGCGAGTTTCGCGCGATCTATCTTCTGGGCATCTGCGCAAACGCTCAGTCTTGGTACAGCCAATGCCTGATTCGTTTTATCCTTCTCTTTTGAATCTTTTCGGTTGTTCGGTTGGGCGGAGAAAGAATATTAGTTTTTAGTTTACTTTCGTCGAAAAGTTAAATAAATAAATAAATAAATAAATAAATAAGCGATGATATATCTTACTGCTGCAATCCTGAGCGCTGACCCATCGTTTCCGGTCGTCGCTGTTCAGTGGGCCGTGTTTCCGGATCGTTCTACCCCAGCCGGCGGTGATCGTTCCAAGTCTCGAGAAGGCTCGTTTCACCATCGGCGACGAGGGCACGCTTTTGGGCCTAAACACATGAGAGCGAGTATCTCACAGAAACGGCAGGGTCGGGCACCTCGGGGTACGGAACAATGATAAAGAAGTTGTGTTTTTTTTTTTTTTTTTCATAACAAAAGGTTTATTTTATTCAGGAATTCAATAATCAACGAAAAAATGTAAAACATCGAGAGGTTCGATTGGTGCTCATAGCGTTCGAGTTTATTTGAGAAACGCGAGTATCGGACAATAAGTGTCAAATCCAAATTTTTATTAATCGAAACAAATGATGCCGGCTGATGGCATTTTTTATTTCAACTCTTCCACGAGTTCTCGGAAACACGATTGATCAATCAAATACAAAATACGAACACGTTCCACGACATTTAATAATTGTCACAAGGTCGTTAAAAATTCCACAACATGCATTCATAGACAGAAATATATTTTGATTAATTTCGTAATCGAAGAGAGAAATCACGAGCAATTAATTTTCTTATCGAAAGTAACCACGTTTAGATAATAATAATAATAATAATGAGAATATATTTTTTCAAACATGCGGTGCTGTGAGGATAGGAGACATGGATGTGCCGTGAAAAATTTACAACAATATATAATTATCATAGTAATAATTAATTAATGTTATATTCATTCGACATCGATAAACATTAATCCTTTCATCTCACCGCTCAACATTGACGCCATTATCTTCTCGAAACCTTCACTCAACGATTAACTTTTTTGTTTTCTTTCTTTTTTTTAATTACGACGTTCAATCTTATGCGGCGCTCGATTAAATGTGATCGTTTATATCAAAAGGGCATATTGTCGATTTTTCTAGATTTTTAAATTTTCGAGACTTTCCGATGACGTTAGATTTTTTTATTTTTTTTTTTCGTTGCGATAAATCATACTATAAGTGCCGTTGCACCGAAGTTAATTACAATTTTTGGCGAAAATGTTATTTTTTACAATTTTAATACAATTACAATGTTTGACTGCGTTTTTTTTTTATAAAATTTAAGTTTTTCGTGAGTTTCGCGTTTGAAGCGAATACGTTATTTTTTATTATCTTATTTTGGAGAAAAATTGATTTTTGTTTTCTTATTTACGAAATTACGCGAAAAAATGACGAAAATGAGCCCTTTTAATGCTAACGATTACGAATACTCCATAGTAGCATAAAAATAAAAGAGTAATCACTGAGATACGTACCTAGGACTCTCCATGTCGGGAACTTGAAGAAAATTCGAGCTTTTGGGTTTTTGCGGACTGAGCAGCGTTGGCGCGGGTCTCGCTAATAACTCGGCAACCGGCACCTGAGGACTTCCGAAACCCGCCTGTATTCCGTAAAGCATTTCCTGAAATACTCTGCAATCGAATGAAAATCGATTAATCGCATTTTTCGACATAACTTTAAGCTGAAATCAGTGTCACTTAAAAAAAAAAAAATTTTGCGCACCTGCTTCTCACTCCCAGAATCGCTCGCACTCCGATGAATCGGACTTTCTGCTTGGATTGCCCGGGAACTAAGAACGAAACGTCGAAAAGACTCGCGTGTAGTTCGATGTTCGCGGTATTGTTGAGGAACACTCTCGTGAAATCTTTGGCCAGTTGATCGTAATCCTCGAACTGATCCCTCACGGAATCGAGAAGCGGCGACGACGGCCTCATATGTCCGATCGGTCTCCACGAACCGCGCCTTTGATTGCAATAAATATCGATCGTAACTATCGAACGGTCATACGATCGCTGTATGCGAAGAAATAGTGTTTCTTTTACCTGTAGGGCTTCGGTATTTGACCGGTTTCCGCGTGATTCGCTAAATTCGCTACGATATCCTTGAGCATCTGACTCCTCGTTCTTTCCTGCATTCGGGCGAACTTTGGCGCCGAATAACTCGCGCGTTCGCCGTTAACTATTTTCGCTAACATCCACTCGCGAAACATGGGTCCTTGAAAGTCAAATGCGGATTGCGTTTAATACGTTCGATTAGTTTCGCCTTTCTTAAGGCACAACGTAGATAACGCGTTAAAATCGATAAAAACGATAAAATCGAAACCGGAATTTCCGAAAATCGAAGGCGAATGAGTTAAACAAAAACTTATAAATAAATAAATGAAAACAAATTCAAAAATAATAATAAATTTGAAATGCAGAAATTATATTTTCCTTACCTTAATTACGAAAAAATTTACTATCGAAAAAATCGACTATTTATCAACGTAAATAAAATTAGAATTGGAATAATTGCTAATCATTAATAATCAATTACAAAACAGCCGCTAGTTCCTCGTACTTTATTTACGTCGCAAAAAAAATGTTCCTCATTTTTTTTTTTTTTTTTTCGATTTCAAAATAATTTTATCGGCACATAGACGCGAAATAATTTTTTCCCCCTAAACTAATCGTGTTTCGGCTGAATATCGATCAACTAATCACATTCCCGGAGAATTATAAAGGGTTGAAAAAAAAAATTACCTTTTTCGAAGACACTCTGTTCCCAAAGATATGGCTTGTAGGCACCGACTTCGTCTCTCGTTACCACGGACACCTCGTATCTCGTCATTTTTCTCTTGATTCGTGGACTGACTCGTACGAGAATGAAAGTGTGCAGAAAGTGCGATTTGATGCACGACGGGCTGAAGCACGTGTTATCGGCCTCGAGAAATACAACGCACACGATGTCGTTGCCTATATGTCGCTTTCTTTGGAGCTAAAAAATAATAAGGCGGCTCGTCAAAGCAACAAGAGAAGCCCCGACGACGATTAAACATGCGCCATTTTTTTTTATTATACGACGTACTTTTTGCGGATCGTGTTTCTCGTGAGGCAACAGAGTCGATACATGAAACATTATTTCGATCCCACGCCAATTGGTGTAAACCGAGTAGAGTCCGGTAAGATCGTGGACGGTGTCGAGTCCTCCTTTGTACTTGTCGAATCCTTTAAGCCTCACTTTATCGCCCAATATCTGTAGAAACTCCTCGAACAGCGCCGAGCTATCGTTGTTATCGAGTATATCCTCCTCGCTGTACTGTTCCTCCCGTACATATATAACACCGACTTTGAGTTCCGATTTAATGAAAAGCTGATCGAGTTTTAACAACTCCTCGGGCGTATCGGGCAATTGACCGAGTGTCAGGGGTGGATTTATGTTCACCTCTTTGCCGAGACTCCGTACAACGTCTTCACGATTGTATCTGCGTGATAAAATCGGAAAATTCATCGTGCGAGATATGTTATACCGATTTTTTAAAATCGATTACTCAATGAAATCGAATTAATTAAGGAGAGACTCAGTCACCGATAGACATTTTTTTTAGGGGTGATCGGGACGAATCGAAACACATGCACTGCGAAAAAATCGGTTGCGACCACTATAAATCGTTAAAAATCGGTTAACTTTTTTGAATCTTTAAAAAAATCGGTTGACGTTATTAGTTTATTGAGCCGAACTCATGCGCCGATTTAATAGATTCAACCGATCCAACCGATTTTTTTCTTCATAAAAAAAAAATGGAAAATTGAATTTCTCAGATTACCCTACTGGCTGTCGGAAATGTCCGATTTTTTTAAAGAACATGTGTGTCAAATGGCCCCGATCTGCTCTAAGTTTCTCCTCAATGAGTAAATGTCATTAATACCGATCGGCAAAGACGCAGCTGGCTGGTATGAGTCCGTGAACCGTGTAACTTGACGCCCTCACGAGTATCCTGAATTGATCTCTTCCGTTGACAGACTGTTGCTTGATGCTCAGTATCACCGGACCGAGATCCTCGTCGTTCGTAAAGTAATTCCAATGTTCCGAGCCGTAAAAGTACTTCTCGTAAGTTTCCTGCTCGCCGGCCATGAGTTCGAAGCCCTGATTTTTCTCCCACTGTTCCTCGATCGCGGTCTTTTTTCGCGGCACATCGTCGGTGTCGCCCTCGTTCTCCTCGAAAAGACAAAAATCCTGTCGCTGCTTCATCAATTGATGTTCCTGCTGTTCCTCGCTCTGTTCGGGATCGGTAGCTTCCCGATCGCTCTCACTCTCGTCCCAAATCGTGTCGGAAGTTATTTGCTGTCTCGAACACTCGATCCAGTAGCCCGGCGTTGGTATCAAATTGTGCGGAAACTCGTGACAAAACTCATCTGCGGATAATATCGTCAATTTTTTTTATCGCTTATTTTACACCCCCGAAGTGAAGAATTAACTTTGCATGGTATTCTCATACCTGAGGTAATAAAAGGAACAATAAACGAAAAAAAAAAAAAAAGAACCCTTGGTATTTCTCCAGAGAAGAATAAATAAGAAGGATAGCGAGGGATCTCTTTGCGTTATACTTTTCGCCTCTTGCCCTCTCCTCCTCTCTCTTCTCGCGATGCTTCCCACTTATTCGTCACCGGTTTCGCGATGAGCAAAGTTTGATTAGAAATGTAAGGGGGGAAAGGAAGGCGTGCGGTAGAGTGTATATACGAGGACGGCTTTGCCCCGGTGTTTCTCTCGCTTCGCAAGGCACTTAATGTTTTCTCGTAGACCCCGTGGCGTCGAGATGCCTCTGCCACTCGGATGAGAGAAGCGTGAGATCGAATGGGAATCGACCGTCGTGCATGGAGGGGGTGGTGGTCGGCGGTGGTTTGTGCCGCCCGAACGGCTGTAAGAATCCCGAATCGCTTGCGCAAGGTATATACGAAGAAACGAAGGAAAAGTGGAAAGCCGATGGTAGGGTCGTCGTCACGAATCGTGCCGAAAGCCTCCCATCCACTTAAGCACGTTCTTTCGATAATGTGCTTTTTTATTCCCACTCGGCTATCTCGGCTACCCTATCCCACCCTCTCCCTGCCCCTCCCGAATCATCCTCGAGGGTTCAAAAGATCGGACTATCGGGGATGGTAAAACACGTCCTTTTTTTTGTTCCGAATGTTTCTCATTTTTTTATTCCTTTCTTTGGCTCTTCACGATCATCGGCTCGTCATTTACATCGGGTACACTTTCAGGCGCCTCGCTTCTCATTGAGAATGTCGTCGATGTTGTCGCGGTCGAGTCACTGTAAAGTAGAACACCAAGCTGTTAGATTTCAAGGCTCGGTATTCGAACTTAGAGTGAACCGGCCGAGACTCTCGCTGCCGTTGATTTTTCGTTTTTCTCCGCGCACTTTGCAACCCTTCGATCTTCGATCCTTTCACCGTTGACTTACCTGCTGAAAATTTCTTGGCACGTATGTGAAACAATGAAAGTTTCGTTGCTGACGCGAAGAGGTGAGAACAAAGAGTCCTGAAGTTATTAAACCACATATAAAACGAGGAGAAACGAAAGTAAAACGTTCGCCGAATACCCAAGTTCCGACCTTGAGCTCTTTCGCGATTCTCGGCAAACGGCCGCAGCAACCACCTGTGGATATCTCTCTCTCTCACGGCTCCGGCTCACTTTCGACGCCTTTTCCACTTTTCTCGACTCGTATTTCCAACCCCTTTTGCCACCCGAAACCCTTGCCACCCGCTCTGTACGGTTCTCAAACGCGACTTCAAGCCTCAAAGGCGTCTACTATACCTCTCCACTAAACAGACACTTGCATACCTTACACGGTGGTGTAAGTGAGTGCGACATCAATAAAAAAAAATTAAAAAAATAATCGCAAAAGAAAAGCAACCGTATTGTTCTATATTTTCGTTGTTAAATTTACCTGAACATGCCTGCGGCGGTAGTGGAAATATAAGAGTAGTCGAGGATTTTCTTCTCGCAACTGCGCAGCCTAAACTTTGTGGCTTGAAGCTGCGCAACTGCTGCATGAAGTCCGAGCACTCCATCAGCGCCACGTCCGCGAAGTGCAGATCGCAAAGTATCTGGTTTTTGAACCTAATTGACGATCGAACGATTATTTCAAAACTGGTCGATCAATTTTTTTTTTTTCTTTCGACTCGATTACCTTTCGCAAAGAGCAGATATCGATCCGAAATTACGAATGACCATAATTTTCTACGGCATTTTTTTTTGTATCAAATTTCGCAATATTCCGTCCGCAATTAAATCGAAGAAAAAAATGTTTTAAGTTTCTTCGAAATTTTTTGACGAAAAAAAAAAATCCGTGCATTATATTTTAGTAGTACAGACGAAAAAAAAATCGCTTCTAGCATCGAGTTTCTCGTTTCATTTGTCAAATACGAGATGCATCAGCCTCAAGTATCACGAATTCTCTTCCGGGACGACACGAAATACAAATTACCGTAACAATTGTACTCACCGTCTCGCCCTTTTCTGATTGGGTCCTGTGAGATTGAGGCCACAGCTGTTACATTTGAGGCACTCCTCGTGATAGTGGTTGTTGTCGTAGAGCGGCGATGGTTCTTGAAAGCACACACAGTGATAGGCGTGAGTGACATCGTCTATAGATTGTATATACGTATTCCACGAGAAAAAAAAAAAAAAAAACCATGCGAAGAGAAAAGGGATGAAAGAGAAATGGACAAGGAAAACGATGATCCTATCGTCCACTTTGAAAACCTCGGGGATAATCTACTATTTTTTTCCCTATTTCTTCGCCACTCTTTTTTTTTTCTTTTTCCTTTATTCCCAGTATCGAACACCCTCCCGCCCTCCCTTCCTTCCAGCGCGTGTTATATACGAACGTAGTCTACAACCCTCTCTCGTACGGGGGAGAGGGAGGGGGGGGGGTGAGTTAGGAAAGGGAGAGAGGTCTTTTAAGCGGTATGGCGCCGGCCTCGAGTTACTTCCGCCGTTCCAGCCGTAGAACTCGTTTCCACGTTCTCATCGTCTTACTTCCTCGTAGTTTCGTTCGCATACTCGAGGGTGTGGCTGTGTGACGGTGACGCCGAGGGCTTCGCGGGAGAATCGAGAAATTCCAAGGCGCGTAAACGAGGAATTTTGATATTAGCAGGTTCAACGAGATGGTTGTCCCGTTAAGGGAAAGCCGAGAGTAAAGTGGAACAGAGGAATAGTAGTCCGTAAGGCGCAGAGAGGATAGTCGAATTGGGGAAGGGATGATGCTATGATTTTGTGCCGACTTTACGCGTTATTACTGTTGAAACCATCGCATCCACAAAACCCGTGGCGTAAAATCATAGAGAATAAAGGAGCCGGATGGTAGAATATTGTAATCAAGCTGACGGTAACGCAGCATTACAACGAACGTTTCGCCAGATAAGGATATAGAGTCACACGTCTGGCGACTGTATGTACACCACCCTTACGGTTCGGCGTTAATGGTCTCGGGGACAGTGGAACAAGGACTCGCAGCTCGTGGGTTAATGCTTCTCTTCTCGGCTATATTGAACACACAGAGACGGAAATAGCGGACCGTTGGATCCTTACACACTCCGAAACATTATCCTGCTTAATTCTACTCTCCAGAATTCTCCGTTCGTGACACCCACCGGGTGGTGGCTTTCATTACCTTCGAAAGCGGCTTCGGCTTTCTCGCTCACGAAAAGGACACGCGAAAGGACCTCTAGTGGTTCTCAGCGCTTTGGGTTTCTCTTCCATCTAACAGAGCCAAGTTTTAACCTCCCCCCCCCCCCCCCCCCCACCCCTTTATATCTTCCGTGCCTTTGTCGAGAGTTTTGCGGGCTTTCGTATCCTCGAAGCCATAAAAGTCTCACAAACGAGATACGGCCGTGTATAGGAGACGACGTTCAAACTATAACCCGAAAAGGACCTTTCGGAGTCACAAATGAATTTCTACTTCGAGGAGGTTGTTAATGCGTACACTGTAGTGGAGGCCGGGGTCAGTTGAAACACGGGGTCATTCGAAACACCGGCCGTAAGACGAACGCGCGCACAATAGGGGAGACCGGGGGCAGTTGAAACAAATCGAAATATCGAAACAGTTAAAAAAAAATCGAAGTTTTGCCTCGACGCGTCAGGCATTCTACAAAATTAAAATAGAATAAAAATTTATTGAATTTCGAGATGAATTCCTCAAAGACCGGAAGCATACATTTAGAGGACGGAGTATCCATACCACACAGATCGAGTACCGAGTTTAGCAAACATGGTAAACATAATAACGAAGTTAGCTGGAATCTACGATAAACTGAAATAGAAAAAAAAAAGATCGCGTAAAGCGCAGATAAGCGGATCGGAGCTACTCGAGTAGAGAAGCGAATTAGCGCAGACGCAGAGGTAAGTCTCGCGTACCTCGTGCCTTCGAGTTTCAGCGCTCAACTGAGAATTAGAATCAAAGCGCATGCTATAGTAACTCATTTCACGAAATATCTAACTGAATCCTCGAATTCTACGTTTGGTTTACCGTGTGTTCCGGTTTTCCTCGTGTTTCAAATAGCCCCGGCGTCGTTTATTTATTCCGAAAGGACTCTACGAATATAGTATCCCCGGTAGAAGTTTTATGATGTTACATAAGGCTTTGAGGAGACCTCATCAAAGCCTAATCAGGATGCAAGCGGACATTTTACGAAGCTTATCAGCGTCTGATGTTCCGCTCCAAAGTTCCCATCGGCTCTAGCGAGCCATAAGTTTTTTCCATAAAAACATAACACGCGTCCGGTTTACTATTGCATAAGAGGACATTTGACTTTTCGTACGAAAGAATGTGCAAATGCCATCCATGAATTTAGGACGAGTTGCGGTATTCGTTATTTAACGGAAAAAAAACGGTACCGAACGCTAGCCGACCGCGTAATTAAAACTTTCGTATGATCGTGTGGAGTATTATATAAACCCGATAGGCTGACGGAAGAACTGGGGGGGGGGGGGGGCAGGGGGGGGGGGAGGGGTTGCCGAGGGTTGGTATATTAATATATAGAAAAAAAAACGAATAACGTGTGCGCGTGACAAGGAAGAAACATAAGGTTCCCGATGATCGATCGACGAGAGCGAATAGGATGGGCGGGTAGACGATGAGCAATACAAGTTCGTCGAATCGATCGAGTCCTCGTCGTCGAATAATTCATCGACATTCCATGAATTCCGGGCATTTCGTCTATTCCCCACACCTCATTCTTTTCTCTTTCCTGCGCTCTCCCTGTTCGCCCTCTCACGGTATATATTTCTGACGCGATAATTTAGCCCGGCATTTCCCTACGGTCAGGGCGAGACCTGGCGATGAGTTTCGTGTGGGTGGTGAAAAAAAAAAAAAAAAATGAGGGCCGAAAAGTAAAATGAGAATATAAATTATAAGCTCGACTATCGAGAGGGAATTCGAGACGCTCGAGGGCCACGCAGTCGTCTTTAGTTCAACGTCTCTTCGATCAAAGCTTTTCCTCGTTTTTTTTTTATCGCTTCCGTTGAAATTAAAGTCGGAATTCCTTGTCGGTACTCGCAATGAATTCGACGAGTAGAGGGAACGGTAGCCGCGTTTGCCGCCTTATTGCGCAATCAAACTATTTTAATTTCGATGAATATTCTCAGTTTTGAAATTCAATCGTCTCAGTCGTTCGCCGAGACCCTCTTCTCTATGTTAATCTTGATTTGACTAAGTGTCCGCCTCGTTTACTCGACTGCGCATTCTCGTCGTTGTCCGTGGTACCGAGACGGCAAGCCCCAGAGTCTAACAAGTGGTTCGTCGAGAGTGCTCGGTACTTTAGAGAGGCGCCAGGCATAGACGTACACAGACGCAAACGCCGAGAGTCTTTTCTCTGTTTATGCGTCGGTGTTTTCGCGGAAACAGAGAAAATACGAGTTTCTCTTTGAAAACAAAGACTTTAGAGTTATAGCTCGAGTCTACGGAGAAACTCTCGGTAAAACGAGAAAAGCTACCGGGCGCTCGACGAAATTTTAGCGCTCTCTATCCCCGTGTGTCACCGGAAAGGGGGTGGAGGGGATAAAATGATTTATCTCGTTGATCGATCGAGTCAAGTTTCCATTTACCTCGTTACCGAACATGGCCCCGTCGCACGGGGAACGACTCTCGCTACGCGCGTTATGTAGTACATAAGGTACACACGGGGGATATTAGGTATTCAGCTACTCGAGAGGGTCCTTCCCAACTGAAGAGTTACCGAAGCGACACGTTTTGCCTTTCCTCATTCGCGTGTAAGGTGTACGCGGAGTCTCGGGCGAGCGATAAACGGGAACGAGAACGTCCTGCAGAAATTTATAGGAGTATAGCGCCGGATAGAAACGGGGAATGAAGGGGAGGGAAAGCTCTTTCGTAATCTCGAAGTGGACGTGGACGGTTCGTTTCGCGGCTGCAATCGTGCCTCGCGCGCGCGACTCGTGTGAAATCATTTATTTTATGATAAATGAGAACGAAGTTAGATATAGGGACCGGACGAGACCAGAAGAATTCCACTCCACGACGGGGAAGAGAAGGAATTAAACTGACAGCGGGGATAAGACGTCGAATGATAAAACTCCGTTCTCTTCCTTCTCCCGTCCCTCCGGTATAACTGAGCGCGAGGCATTGTAATGAGAGATTGCGAAAGATTATAGACGCTTTTAGTATCCGCGTTCTGAGGGGTTATTACTTTCAACGTGGAAATGAAACTGCGGATTATCGCGATAGCCGCGACGATGTCTTCGGAAAAACTGTCTCTGCGAAAAAAAAAGGGTGAACAGTGCCCTTTTTTTTGCCGGTTTATGCCGATCCTCGAATGAATGGGAAAAGAACGATAAAAATAGAACAACGGGACAAAAAAAAAAAGATATTGCAGTTGAATAAAAACGCTCGCAGAGCCGTGAACGCTGCTGATCCGTTCGTTCCTTGACGAAGGGACAATAAAAAGGACAAACGAAGTTATACAATCACACGAGTTTACGCATCATTCGATCAACGTAACTTCGCTAGAAATGTACCTTTGTTCGGTTCGATCTTCACCCGCATTGTAATTTACTTAAAAAATAACGTGGGGGTGAAAAAACTCTGTGGCTGATGGAGATAAAGGAGACCGGGGCTAATTGAAACACACGGAGAAAAACACAATCGACGCATCGAGTGCGGTACCCTATGAAATCAAAGCGCATGTACTATCGGCATTCATTTCTTAGAGAACCATACTGAATGCATGAAATTTTCGATTTTTTTTTTCTTTATTTTTTTTTTCGGTTCACCCCGCGATGCAACTTGCCCCGATCTCTCTTATAATTCAGTCAGCAACGGTTGAGAAACACGGTCGATGCTCGTCTCGTCGCAGTTTCCCGTAGCCTCGCCAGTCGAACTCAGTGAAAACAGCGAGTGACGCTCAGACGCAACCGTACACTCGAATCAAATCAGCGTCCGAGCGTGTTTCACCGTATGCATGCGTGATGACAAGCCTTAATTTCATTTCGCATTAAATACCGTACCGAACTCTCTCTCTCTCTCTCTCGCGAAAATTGTACGAGACTGGCGTACAATTGTGCGTTCGTGACTTTTTTTTCTTGTTTTACGCTAACGCGGTTCTATTTTCGATATTTCTCACGATAGAAGCAGTAACTTAATTCAGGATGGACGATAATCCCGATACAATTGTTCGTTCTCTTCCGACATTGGGGCGAAGGGTAGAAGAAAAGAAAACTGCGATAGTCGATGAGAAAAAAGAAAATGTGAGACACTCGGACAATTTTTTATGCTCGTATTTATCTTTGGACATATTTAACGCGACGCTGTAGAGACGCTGTTTCGTTGTTTTATTAACGAAACTAACACGAATCGCCAATTATTCTTTAGGCTAACCGACCACACGCTATGCCAGCCTCGTGTGCGATCAATGAACGACTTTTTTTCGTTGGAAACATTTTTGCACACGAGATCGTCGATTCGGGAGAAGAATACATTTTTTTAGAAATTCGTTGGGACGCAGAATTTTTTTTTTTTTTTTCGTCATATTTACCTCGCGCTCCATTAATCGGCCAGGCAAATTTCCTCGGTCGTTCCGTAATATCTGCAAGGATCGACGAAGCCAATCGAGAGACCGATCGACCCTGAACGACCACGTGGCCTGGTAGTCGCGACTATCGCGGGAATCAACATTTCGAGAAAACGTTTCATAACTTTACACACACTCCTTGAAATATTGATGTATAACTACCCCTGTAATAATTTACGGAAAATTACAAAATTCACTTCCACCTCGAGTGGTTCGGGTAATCCTCGTACGCAAATTTCAACTCGATAGTTTGCGAACGACACGAGTGAAACTGGCCGCTTGTGTGCTCGGCGTCTAACGGTATACGGTTTATTTTTCCTGATGCGCCTCCACAAGTGGTTGCGCCCACGATAGTGCAGACACTACCCCCTCCAACGAAGGGGGGTATGGAAGCTTCAACTCTTCGTTCAAGTAAACCCACTCTCCTCTATTTCACGGAGCGCACTGTGTCTCAGCATGTCAGGACCACTTCCTTCCTTTTGCTTCCCTCCGCTCCTTTTTTTTTCTTCGTTGCCTTTCGCGCGTCCCACTCCCACGCCCCGTCGAGCCGCTCCTCGACACTCTCCCTCTCAATTTTAGTTTCTTTTTTTTTCTCTTACCCTCCGCGACCCCTTCGGCTCGACCAATCCCGAGCAATCCTCACCGAAAAAGATTCGTCACTACTCACTCTCTCTCTTTCTCTCCTTCTCTCCTCGCCGAGAACGAAAGATACAAGATTAAGAAAAACTATTCGCCACTCGGTTCTCCACTCGTCCTTTCACCTACGCGACGTGAAAATACACCCACGCACACGGGGATTCGCTTCGACGAGAGCGAATTTTCCGAATGTCTACTGTCATCGATAACTCTCGAGCGAGCGATCCCAACTCGTCGGAATGGTCGATGGAGAAAAAAAATAAAATAAATACTTGTTTTGTTCGCCTATTCTTGTGTGTACGAGGCGTCGAGGGGTCCGCCACCCTGTGCGTAGCTTAATGAAAAATCGAAGTGTCACCCGTTGCTCATTGCTCGAGTGTTACGACTGTCAACATCCGGTGACGGGCTGCCATTACCTCCGATACTCGCGTTCCTTTATCTCTACGTACAACTGTTTTACAGACCCGAAAGCTTATTCGCCGATGCGACATCGCGATCTCGTGTTTTTCGATGTATCGTATTTTGTTTATTTTTTATACATTCTTTTATCGTTGTTTTTATTAACGATGGGCAGCTTGACGGAAGGAATCGACTATCAGGATGTTTATTTAATAAAATCTTTTGTATCACGATCCCGATAACACGTCGCGCAACTCTTGATAATCCGATCAATTGTTTTTCAAATTTCCATTCTCGCGGAGTCCCGATATCTTTTGCAAATTTCACGCAAGATTTCACCCAATGTGACGAACACTCGAAGGTCCTTCATTCTTGGAATTCCGCAAGTACCATGACGAAAGGGCCTTCAAAGGGGGAAACTCGGAGGAAGATCAACACACGAGCGTTTAGCCGGCCCTTTGAGGGTTGACCACCAACTAGTCAATCTCGTATTCACTGATTAATTGTCAGCGTCCTTCGATCGACGGATCGATCGTCTTCCCGCTCTGTACTCCGCACTCTCCCTTCGTCCCGTAGTTTTGTTGTTCGTTTTACATCCCCTCCCGCGAGGGCTGCGTCTCCCATTCGCGATGGACTTGCCTGAGGCCACGTGCTTATTTTTATTTATTTATGTATTTTTTTTTTTTTTAATATATTCTCATATCTCTCCGCGATATCGAGCACCAATAACGAAATTGTCTCGGATGTCGCGCTCGAGAAACAAAAACCTCGGAGTTACCGAAACACAAGAACACAACTGACGATACGACCCTTCGTGTGTGTGTTTTTTTTTATCTTCCCTTTTCGGCTTCAGGACGACGCACACTCGGTCGCGTCCGGCGTCGCGGCTAAGGGCATTCGCACTCTCTCTCCTTTACACGATTAAATAAGGGTTGGTTCTGTCTGTTGTTCCACCTATCGACTGGTCTGCACCCCCGTGTTTCATAGCGCGAACTAGCCAAGCCACCCTCGCCGTGACGCGCACGCGTAACGACAACGGCAACGGTGAGCGAGATAGAGAGACGGTTGCTTTAGCCGAAAACAAGCCTCCGACAGCTCTCCGGCTGGTTCCCGTGAAGGTGGACGCGATTTCTATCCCTATTCACTGATAAGAGCGACGCGCGCGCGCCCGCGCGCCAAACTTTCAACGCGCCGGGATATTCGAATGGAGTTATGAGAATTTATCTTCGAAAAGGTTTTGATATATACGGAAGGATTTGATGAGCAAAAACAACAAACGGAAATAACTTACCGGTCTGCGTGCTGCTGTCGAAAAAAGTGCTCGATGTTTCGACGGTCATGGAGGCAAATGTACCGTCGGTTATTTGCGCTGAACTGTCTCTACGTCCTCTGTATCTTTGTACCTTAAGACAATAAAAAAAGGCATCTGCATTAGGCGAATGATCGCGGAATGTTTAGCGTAACGCAGTTAGTTTCGGTTGTAGAGGAGACCGGGGCTAATTGACACAGTAAAATAAACCAATTTTACATGCAGCGGAAATGGCAATCAATTCCTTCGACTGCCATACTGAATGCGTGAAATTTTCGATTTTTTTTAATCGGTTGTTTTTCGGTTTTCATCGCGTTTCGAATAGCCCCGGTCTCTTATAATGGTGTTTTGTCGAAACTCACCGTGTCGTCACTCTGCGAGCTCTGTCTCCTAAAGTTTCGGCATCTTATCATCTCCTCCGTTGTACTCTGCCGACGAAAGCCTCGAGCAATTAGAATCTCTTCGGTTGTCGATTGTCTTCTTATCACCGGAGCATGAGGGATCGTTCCCGGTGCCCGAGCGCACGGACTCGGCTCTCTCGAGGAACATGTCGAGCTGTCCGGTGACCTGTGCCGTGGAAAGCATTCCTTTTATTTGCAAAGCCTTCCAGGCATGTGAAATGCCATTTGTTATTTTGAAGACAATCTTTGGCCGAATTTACCTCGGTGGACGACCCGCGATCGAAGTCGATTGCCTTCTCAATCGTGACTGTCTTCTCTGCCTTATGGGACTGTGATCTCGTTTGTCCGCTGTGTTTCTGTCGGGACTGAGATGCGTTCGGGAATCGCGACGTCTCGGATAAGAGGCCGAATCCGGGCTCAGCGAATCCCTTCTGGCCTTTCGTCCTGCAAAGATATTTATTACGATTCTCAAGATCATTTCATTCGAAGCCCTCGGCTTATCGTGACGTACCTCCGTCATCGGGATCGGGTGACAGGGTCGGTTGGCTCCCTCGTCGTCCGGACGGTGGCAGTGATTCGTCTATCGTTGCCGCTTGTCTCGTCAATCTCGACAATTTGTTCGGTGAAATCTCCTTTCCCTTGCCGTAGTAACACTGTGAAGCGAAAAGAAAGGAACGCTTATCGATGACCGTTCAAATATCTCGGCTGATCGAAAGAAAAAGGTGACGCTTCGGTAAAGGATCACACCTGCGTCGTGGAATCCCTTCGGGTGGTAAGCAAGGGATGCGTCGGTGTATTGTTGACGTTTGGTGTACCGACGGGACTCGAACTTCCGGAAGTTGAGGTACCGGGAAGCGGAAGACTGTTACCGGCCACGGGAGACACAGTTGGCGGTGTTACCGACGACATGACGATCGTTGGTGGTGTTATCGACTGAAGCGTTGGTTCCAGCGTCGGCGATTTTGTCGTTTCCGTCGTCAGTGTTTTCGTTTCCACAGTCAACGTTGCCGAACTTGGCTGACTTTTTGTCTCTACTCGATCCGCATGATTTCTCTGAGCTTCCAGATGTTCCCTGTTGAAAATAAGTCATTGCAAACGCTTTACATTATCGAATACACCTTTACGAAGCTTTATCGGCGGTCGGTAATCATGGAGATCGGAACGAAATGAAATACGCAATGTGAACGATCCATTTCGCTCTGATCGGCTTTAGGGATAATTCGTATACCGACCTCATAGCGCAGGAAGCTGCGCTATCTGTGCTCGAAGCGCTTGGTCTCTGATCGCTTCTGTAATACTTGGTCGGTGTAATGGCGCCCCCACCGTCCACCGAAGCTTGCGATTGTCTGCGTCTGTGATGACGGCATTGATGCTTTCTATCAGCCGGACTCGGCGTCTGACCGCCGATAACCGAGTCACGTCGCGACTTGGCGCTCTCACCGGAGCCGCGACGCGAATTACGGGACTCACCGGAACCTGTGAGATCCGTAAATTCATTGGAAGCTTCGATTAAAAAAAAAGTCACACAGTTGTGCCAACGTAATTCAGGAAATGAAGCTACCTCTCCTCGGGGTTGGTGATATCACCGTTGGCGGTGGTTGGGGCTGTGGTGTTTCCCTTTTCGTCCACAATTTGAGCCAATCGTTTTTGAAGTCACTGATCGCCGAGTCGCGTCGCGATTTCGTAGATACCTGACTCCTGATACCACTGTCGACGGAGCTTTCGCGACGCGTTCGCAGACTCGCCATGTGCGACGATTCCGTCGTCGTTTGCCTCGACCACGGCATCGATTTTGCGATATCGGCGAGGGTCTCCCTTCGGCAAAGCTTTCCGGTTCTTCCGGATTTTCCGGTTATACTGCCGCCGCCCCATTCTCTCATCATGTCCGTCAATTGCGCGAGACTTGATCTTCGTCGGCGTTGATTCGTCGGTGATGACTCTTGCGTCTCGTTCGGCGGCGAGATCGAGTCTATCTGCGCCGATGAGTCCCTCCTTCCGGTTCCTTGAATTGTTGTTTTTTTTTCCGCAACGACAGAAACAGAAAACAACATTTGTTAAACGGGTTTTGTTCGACGCGCCGGAAACGGAGCCGGCCAGATCGTTTATTGTTCTTGTTTTTTTTTTTTTTACTAAGTTGTAGTTAACTAGCGTTTTGGTGTTTTTTAAAAGCGCAGCATAAAACTTTAATCAAATTTGTCCGGCACCTGGGTTCCAACGATTATTACCGAGTCGCTGCTTGAGAGTGGACTCCTCGACTTGCTCCCGGACGAGATCGTCCCAGCCGTTTCCGCCCTGCCATATCAAGCCAACCTGATGACTCAGGATAGGCAGGTTGCACACGAAACAGATGGCCGTCATTGTTCTGAAACGATCAATCAACCCATACCAGTTTGTTTCGCATTTTTTACCTTTTGTTTCTCAAACATGATAGTCAGGATTACGCAATTCAATTCGTGTCGAGAGCACGATTTTTTTTTTATTATTCTTTTCAAATTTCGTTTCGACTCTGTAGAAGAGAAACGAAAGAAGAGAGGTGCGTGAAGTAAAAAAAAAAAAAAAAATCAGTTCATGCCAACAGAGCGAAAGATGATAGACTCGGCGGAACTCGTCGGGTGATTATCCTTTTTCATTCATTAAATTACATGTTTATTGCATAATCTCAAAAAAGGATAATCGAGAACGGAGCTTCGTCGAGTCTTCAAGAACGATACGATAATACTTGAAGCCGAAAGATAAATGAACTGAAAATCAATCGAATAAAATACTTGTAGCATTCCCAAACCAAGTGCAAAATAAATAGAAGAGTTGCCATATCAAACGAATAGTAACATAGCGTTACGACAGTTGTAGTACACAAACGTAGATGATAGATTATGCCCGCAACGTGTCGCACGAGAGCCGACGAGCGTCATTCCAAAGCGTGTGGATGCAGAGAACTCTGAGATGGGTAGAATAACTATAGGCAAAGAGAAATTCTCGTTCAGCAGATAACTTCAAGTAAGTATAGTAAGTAGTAAGTAAGTGGTAAGTAGTTTTGGTAAATCTCCAAAAAAAAAAAAAAAAAAAAACAGAACGAAATCACGCTATCTTAGTATTTAGGATAGGTGTTTATATATTAATAAAATTATAAGTTAATTTGTATTATGTATCTGAATGTTTGGTTGTTCGACCTGTAGTGTCGAAGTCTGGGGCTCTGCAACGACATCGCATGGCAAGGGCCTGGCCGACCTGCAAAAGACACACACACGGTTTTTTTCGTAGCTTTTTCACTTGTCTCGTGGCTCACGGAACGATTTTTTTTGTTCATTGGGTTTCATATTTTCTCGCGACGAGAATCCCTTTTTGCTTTATCGAGACAAATTATCAAGTAAGACATTCATTTATTCGTAAATACGAATAAAGAAAATGAAAAAGTAGCTGAACCGACATTCAGCGATATCGTAATAAGTACGTAAAGTTTGTAAATCAAATTCGTCTGACGAACAGGCTTCTTCGGCTAAACCGTTTATAAATTACTACCGGATTACTCAATTACGGTTCATCGTCCTAAAGCAATAAAGCGAGTAATTCGATATTGATCAACCTTGCGATAGTTGAAAACGCGTTTATCCTTAGCCGATGAGTAGAAGCGGAGCTTTCGCGAGGGCGAAATATCCTTATGAACTTATCGAGGCAAAGAAACTTGAAGCGGATACCCCGCGGAATGCTTTACCGATCGTTGGTATGTGAGCTTACAATGCAAATTGGCACTGTCGGTATTACAGGCAGCACGGAAAAGCACTGCTACACGGGTCAACTGTGAAGCTTAATGCCACTGAGAGAATAAAAAAGATTTTTCCGTCTCTCGATGGATTTTCCAGCGAAGCCGGGTAACCCAGTCCTCGGTTGACCCGGCAGAGTTCGTCCGAAAATTCTCACTCGAACTCTATACCAAATTTGTATCATGAAATGTGAAAGCAAGGAAAATCCAATGGGGGCAATACCAACCGCGACGCGAATTTGCATAATCAGGGGATTAAGTGAGGATCCCGAGTCACCCATAACGCGTAAATAATAACCCCAGTTTTCCGAGGGTATTTTGTATCAACCACGAGGGTTGCCGTTGAATGGCGATAGCATACCGAAGATATCAGTGACTAACTTTTTCCTTTTTTTGGGGAAGGAAAACGATGTATTGCTTGCGAGGGTTGAAAAAAAAATGTAATAGGTAACATCTGGTGCGATTTGAGCCCTTCGCCGTTAAAAGGGCTACGCTACTTTGCTTTTAATAACCCTTTATTATCAGGACTACTCTGTTTGTCCAGAGAACTCTCATTAAGTTTTTTCTTTGCACTGGTTCCTCTTATCTAAAAGAAAAATACGCCAAGTGGCCAATTGATCATCTTCACGCTCTCACGGAGTTTGCGTTCATTCTATCTGTCGCAAAGTTTTCACGGCTTGACTGCCGGAGTTGAAGTACAAGTCGAGAGATGGTCTATGCGCTCATCGATCCTCGCCGCTAAATACCCTCCGAAGCCATTACAGTATGTTCTCTCGAACGTCGAGAGCCCCCGTAGCTTGTCCCTTTTATCACCCTTCGTTCATCGTTCTATTTTTAACCGATAGAAAATACGCGCGGAAAATGTTGGACATAGTAGAGGATACGAAGGACCGTGAGTTATGAGTTTGGTTCGGTTAGGTGCTGTAATACTTGTAAGTGAAGTGCTCGCCGTTTTCATCGTAAACGCTTTACAAACAGACCAACCGCAACCTCGTTGAGATCTCCTGGGCTGCTGCACTTCTCCAGGTTTATCGGAAGACGGTTTGCCTTTAGCATTAAGAACGTCGCTTCTGATAGCACTTGAATTCAATTATTACTCGGCGAAACGCTCAACTCTATAAATACAGTCGACCAAACGCGATCTATCTGAATAGATAATGATTTGACCAAAATATATCATTCTCTACGACCCCTAAGCAACAGTTCCAACATTTGTACTTTTTGCCAATCCTCATCCAATCAATTTGCCTTTCGTGATAAAAACATCGCTTCTGATAGCACTTGGAATTAATTATTATGGGGCTAAACGTTCAAGTTTGGGACTAAAACCAACCAAACGAGAGCTATCTGGATGATGGATGGTTTCTCCAAAATATATCATTCTCCGGGACACTGGGGAAACTGGTTGCATCATTTATAGTTTTCGTCGAGTTTCATTTCGTTAGTTAGCCTTTAGTGGCAAAAACATCCCTTCTCATAGCCCTTGGATTTAATTATTACGGGACTAAAGGTTGTCGTCTGGAAGTAAAACCAACCAAACAAGACGTATCTCGATGGAGGATCATTCGACGAAAATATATCACACTCGGGCAACCGTTGCAACATTTCTAGTTTTTGTGGAGCTTCTCCCCCTCGTCAACGTCATTCTATCCTGTCCCTCGGCTCTGGCGACATTCGTCTCGCGTAGCGGCTTACTACCGAAAGACTTACTACCGAACAAGAAGAAAAAGTAGGGTAGAAGTAGGAAAAAAGAAACTTCCAGCACGACGTGCCCGACTCTCATCCAATTGGGAATTAGTCCTTCACCCTAGAGAATCGCGGGACTTCGTTGGAAATACGAAACTCGAATCCTTCCACTTGTAATAAACACTTTACCGTCACGCGCGTCTCTCCTCGAGCAACGCGTGCCTCTCTTGGAGTTTTCAAGTTCCGAACCTCATTCTTGCGAAAGAAGTCATCCTGCAGATTATCTCTCTTTATCTTCGGTTGATTTTTCCTGCAATAGTCGAAGGTCTACGCAACTTGTGCACCCCTCTGCTTCTTCGATATGTTCATTCGTTCATTGTCTTATTTATTCCTTTGTATAAACGTCGTTACTGTTATCAAATAGCTTTTATTTGTTTACACACTTTCCGGTGCAGTAGACCCGTTTGTCCGCTTATGAAGAAAAGCGATGCGCAAAATCCGACAAACAAAGAGACATTTTCACTGTTTGCCAGCGCGGTTGTCCGTCCACCAGCCACCGCAACCGATGTTTATTTGCATCTGTTATCTGGGCGACTCGTACGATGTACGACCGCAATGTTTCACGTGTAACTTCACCAGCAGTATCCAAATTCTCATTCCTCCCAACGATTTACTCACAGCACGCAAAAGCACAGAACTCGGTTTTTGCAAATCTTGCAACTAACACAGAAGTCTGTGTCTCGGTGAGTGATTTGTGTAATTCTTCCAAAGCTGTGGTTTCACGTAATCGTTTCTTCGGCCTCTTTCACTGTTCGTCATTGTCGCACAATAATGCAATCAATTTTACGGTACGTGAATTGCTTCGTTATTTAACGGACGTTAATTCAGATTTTGTACATCTAATCACCATTTTCGTAACAGTGTTTTGATAAATCGTTTATTACTTCGGTTTTACAAATAAAATGCCTTTCAGTTGTCGCCACTTGTTGCCAAGTTATTTCGTCTCTGTTCGGAATTTACTTTGATACACGCCCACCGCGGCTTATGAATAATTGTCGGGCGCCAGGTGCGCCGAACATATTTACAGCGTTCACCCATTTCGGTAGACCCTCATACAGTTTGAATGTTCGAGAATGAAATTCGTGACCTACAAACTTCGTGCATAGCCTCGGCTCTCAATTACGCGAGAGTTTGCTCTATCGTCGAGTTGATGGGCTGTCTAATATCCATTTCGTTCTTCGAGACGCCAACAAACGCGGACCGCGACCCCCAACCACCTTGTGGTTCTGTCGACTGACCGGAGAGAGTGCGAGAAAAAAGAAGGAAACCTTTTAAGATCGGACGAGGCCATTAAACGTCTATTTACCATCCCCATTACAACCTCGAGATCGCTCTCTCGGGGAGTTTTTTTTTTCTTTTTTTTTTCCTTGGATAGACAGATACCCCTCTTACACTTTATTGCTCTCGTTCGCCTGGTCCCCGGAAAGAAAGATAGCGTAAAAGTATACTTCGCAATTAGCAGCAACGAGAGAATCGTCCGCCGGGACAGAGGAAAAGATTTTTTTCCCTAATGAATCTTTTCGGTTAATTAACGCACTCGGATTCTCGACTCGTTAGAAAACGGTTTCGGAGAGACTGGGGATTCGCAAGGGACACCCACCCCGCCCCCAATCCTAATGAAGAGAAAGACGAAGGTGACGATATTCGAAGACGAGAGAGACGACATAGTTAACTCGATAACGACGAATGTCTTCGTATTTTCGCTCGGCGCAGTTAGAGACATCGTTTCCACTTTGCGAAGGGTGGAAAGAATATGTGCTGAATAAATTTTTTACCCGAGAATTTTTTTTTCATATCTATAGTATTTCTGCGTTGTGTGAATACGATATAAATCATATTGGTAACTAATTCCGTCATTTCCGAAATTCCGAAATTCACTATATTATGAATAGTGCGGCACTATCTCTATACACAGTCCAATGGAAATGTAGATGAGTCTACTGAAATATTGCAAAGAATGTTACTATAAAAAATGTAAAATGATTAAAAATTATTTATAAAATATTGAATTTCAATGCATTCCGATACCAAATTATTAAAAATGCAACCCTTCCATTCTTTAAAAATTGAATACGATTTGTGTGTTAAAATTTCCAATATCGGTATATTAGTTCGCATTCAGAAATTATTTCGCCGTAACTAAAGTGCTGAATAAATAAGAAATAAGCCAAAGATCTTTCGCCGCGCGGAATGTTTAATATAAATGAAGCTAAAATCGCATGAAAACCTTTTAACCCAAAAACGCGACCGGAGGTCCAAAAATTTATCGCGAATCATGCAACTGGACTACGCGGATCAATGTCGCGGGGTCACAGAGAATCGTAACGTCCGAGCGAACGGCGAAGATGAAGTCTTAGGCACGAGGCGAGAAAGCTCTACGAGCTAAAGCCCTTACGGCGGTGAGGTGCAACAAGTTGGAGAATCGATTTTCTCGTTCCAGAGCATCGAGGCGTGAGCAAGAGTGAGATAGAGTCATCGCGTCGAAGGATAAGAAACTAAGCGATCCGTTAAACGCTTTAGTACCTCACAGGGGATTAGATAGCAGACGTAAAAAGCTTTGCTGGAAACCAAGCGGCTACCACGTTCGTTGATCATAGCTTAATCAGCAATTCTCGATCCTTCGAATGTTCGATCGACCAAAGTAATACAAATTTCGACTACCGTAACATAAAAAAAGTGAATGCTTTTGTATACGAAAAAATACATTTATTTCACGTCGTGCGAGAAAGTCGTTTTCTCGTACGCTTCGCTTCGCTGCGCGTGTGAGAAAGCGCGTTTCTCGCACTCGTGAAATAAAATTTTGTACGATACTCGTGCGAGAAACGTTTTCTCAACTCGCGTGATTGCAACACTCGTCAGAAAAAAATTTATCGCACTATTATGTACTATTTTACATTACGACGCGTCGAAAACAGTACCAAAATGTACTTTTTCAATAACGTTGACAAAACGATAAAAAAATTAAGTGTTTTTGTAAATAACGAGAAGGGATTTTCGTGTGAGTAATGTAAAGAATGAAAAATTTAGATGGTGAAAGCGGTTGCGCTTGTTTCGCGAAGGCAAATATCGTGTTCCTTGTAGTGGCTGCACAGGGGCTGTGTGTATAATACCTCTTCGGGGTCTATAATCAAATTTCGCTTCAATTTCAGCACTTCGTGTAGTCTCTCTTGCTCTCTTACACAGCTCAGCTCTCTGGGCCGTCCTTCCCCAAGAAACTTTGCCATTACGATAGGGTGGCTGGTAGGGGGAGAGTTTTGACGTCAGCGTAACCTCGTCGATGTAAAGCCCGAGCGCACGGTAGCCGTAGGTAGAGAACCGGCACTCGCTATAGGTGCTGCTGCTTCGTATCAAAGTGTACGTCGAGTTAGTATTGTGTAGTTATATCTACACGTGCATATCGACGTGAGACCTCGTTTGGGGGTGGAACGTTCGTAAAGTTAGTAGCGAAGGATCTCTCCTTGCGGGAAGGGGACGCTTGCTTCGGTGTCGAAACATTCCGAACGTAGGTAAAAGAGGCATTCAACGGGGGGTACGGAATGAAGAATGGCAAAAGCGATGGGGGAAGGGAAACCAAGTAGTTAACTCGAGCTGCCTGATGTGCTACGCTCGAAAGATTCGCTCTCGCGAATACCCTAATTCGAAGGAATGTTTCCAAGGGTTTTCAAGAGTTCCCGGCCGCTTCGGCTTCCCGAGCATCTAGAGAATTGAAGCTCTTCGGTAAACCTGAACCGAGGATCAACTCCAACGATTCCGTCATCCCCTCCCGTCCAACTCCTATAAATCCTCTAATGTTTGGACAAATTCACCCTCGCAAAATGAAAAATTTCTGTGACGTTTTTCCGGACCGACGCGAAACATAAAGTAGGCTTTTTTCCTGAGGCAGCCGCACGTATTCTAGTATTTAGGAACACCTGTTCGTCCGCGCACACCTGTTGTTGAAAATAAAACTCGACGAAAGCCTGGAAGGGCTGATATCGCGTGTCTGCTGGCGCGGGAGTGACTGATGGTTTCACATTCCTCGAAAATGCAGAGGACGAAGATAAGAAAAGCTTTTCGTAGGTCGCTGTCGAAAAAATTATTCCGGTCACGACAATGAGCAACGCGAGGCAGTCAACAGTTGTACGCGCTTCTACGCGTCTTCCATATATCCTTCGGGATCGTCTGTACCGCTCACGTGATACTTGGCTGACGATGAGCGACGGTTGAAGCTCCCGAGCTTTCTGTCGTCAGAATTTAAAAATGTTTTTGTTTCATCATTGTCGGATGGATATATTTCAGCGGATATAAGAGTTGTTCCATCTTTGGAATGACTCCGCATTGCCAGAGGCGTTCCGATGTAACGATCATCCGGGACATCTGCGTGTTTGCGTTAACCCGCTTGTGTTACTCTTGGTATTAATTTGAGGGGTGACGAGGCGCAAACTTGGCATACACAGAGAAATGAGGTCGAACACGGTCGACAGGCTTGTCCAGAGCTTTGCCGGTGTCAAACTAATATGCGACATGCTTGTTATATATACCAACCGTGTATGCCGTAGCTGACAAGGGTATTAGACGCTTCGTCATCGGTCGTGGTCTGTCCATTGCATAACCGATCAACCGCGTCCGCCGGCAATTTCTATAACATATCACACCGGGTTCGACGGCAATTTGGACGCCGCAATTTGAATTTGATATTCGATCCTATCGATCATTGAGTACGCGGATGATCGCTCTCCGTGCGCGTCAACAAAATCAACAGCAATCTCTGTCAGGTGTATAACCGTTTGCCGCTCGAAATTTGCAATTGGCGGACGAGAAGCGTATTTAACGCGACTGTCCTACATCTAGCCATTGGCAGAGGGGCGTACATTGTTGGTACTGTTGTCCAATCTGCTCATCCGGCTGTCCCCTTTCCCTCAAACTGCTAGAGTCACCGGGAATGATTGTGAGTCAATGCGTCGCAAAAGAGAATGCGGGACAGTCGCATCGGCAAGGATTCTGTAAAGCTTTGTTCCACTCTGTTTCGTTGGAAATGTCGAGAAAGTAGGAAAGTTGAGAGATGCTTGGAACAATGGACCGTTGATGCAGGTCAGGACACAGATGTAGCCTTGCATTATACTTGTGTACGTCGCAGTTGAAGAATGGAGAGAGCCGGAGGGTGATATAGAGAGTCGAGGATAAATTGTGTAGAAACAAATATCGGTAGCGTTGTACCCAAACTGCCATTTCGTGCGCTTCTGTTTCTCGTCGTTCATCATCGCTTCGCTGTGCGTCAATCAAGATAATGTTGATTACGGCGCGGACGCTACGCTGATGGAGTAACACGTCGACGGGTGAGACCATAACTTTCCGAATAATGTACCCACCGGTTATATGTTAATCTCTTGCGGCACGGTTCGGGCGGTAGATATACGTATACGCCGTTGATATATCTGACGCTAAATCATCATGGGAGGGAACATTAGTATATGGCACAGAAACCGAGAAGTTATTGGATGGTCATTGATGGAACGCAATTAGAAATTACGAACGGGCAGGTAGTTATGAAGTAATGACAAGGCAAACGACTAGAGATCCAGGATAATCCCGTGTGCTCCATTTACCGATTAACGGCTATGCGAATCTCATCGCTGTCCGTTTCTAGCTGATGCAATCGGAAATATGTTGACGTGAATTAACGACAGTGACATTGCTTAGCTGCTCGCAACTGCGAACTACTTGAGAATCTCGTGAAAGTCACATTGGGACCGGAAATCGAATTGATCTGCCTAATTTTTCAGTTCAGAATGGTCCTCTTCTCTATTATCTTCAGCTAAGGTAATCGGTCCATTGAGTCGAAGATCACTTATTGGTCTTCCAAATCGGACAATCGAGGAGGTCGCTTCAGCCCCTTGGGCATCTGGTCTTTGAGATCATTCGGGAGTTTCACTGTATATGGAAATACAAGGGAGAGGAAAGAAAGGATCATGTGCTTTTGTTCATCGATAACCAATGTTCTCCTTGACTTTGGGTCGAAGCTGTTACCCGGAATTGCGGTCAGCGCAAACAAATACATGCAAATATATGGTCGCGAAGATATTTTTTTTGCATTCGATCTTTTTTGCTATGTCGGGTTTGTTTAACGAATATTCGTAGTCTTGTAACGAGACTCGAAAGAACGAATTTTCAAGGTTCTTCAATGGCGATTTGCGACATTGCGCGTCAACAAACATGTTTCCAACATTCTCGTCTTCTATTTGACTGCAATTAAAATTCAAAATATTCATTTTTGTCGAAGTTTTGCAATCATGAAGACATCTGGTTTAGGGTGTCGGCGCATGCGTGCCGTTAAAAAGAGATGACAATATGTGGTGTTTAGAATTAATTAAAAAAACAATATATACGAGAAATCTTGGGTTGGAAAAGGAAAAGATTGATTTTTAACGACTATCGTCTCTAAAGAAAGTGAGTCTTTAATATCATCGTACGCTCGCGAAATAAGGACGGAGACTAAGTCAGTAGATGCGGTCAGTGGTGAATCAGACATAGAGCCTGCAGGCGCAGTCACTCGGAAACTGCGCAACCATCGCAACTCTCTCTAGAATTTACTTCTCTCTTGAAACTTCCCGAATCTTTGCCGAGATGGACATTCGCCTGGTCACGATTTCTCGCTCACTCAAAACCACAGAATTCCGAACAACGAAATGGCGTACCTTACTCTCCTTCGCAATACACTCGCGCATTGTCTCTTCGCCCACGTCTGTACCCTGCAAAAGTGCTGACCTCTCTCTATCTCCCCCGTTTCCCCATCCTCGCCGAAGAGACGGAGCAGCAGCTTCAGCGCAAAAGGAGCAGCGAAAGGAAATGAAAACAAAACAATCCAACGAAGCCGAGAATACGGCGCCACGATCATCCATCGACTAAATTCTCTCCTTTATTACTTTCTTTCGGTCTATCATTTATTTTATTTTATTTTTTTCTTCCCTCTCCGTCTCGTCTTTATTCCTCGTCGTCTAGCTTTCTCGCTCTCCACTCTCATTCTCTTTTCTCATCCGGCTAATGCTTCAGCACTTTCACCGGAGAACGAAGCTCCGCATATTTATCCATCGTATTTTTCCGGCTGTGAAATAATATACCGCACTTGGTCGTGTGGCTCTTTCCTTCGTCTCTCACGATTTTTTTTTCTCTCTTTCCTTTCTTTTCTTTCCTCGTTCCTTTTTCCTTTTTATGTTATCTCCGGAACAAATTATCCTGCGTTGCTTCTCCTCTGCAGAATATACGACCAATGTTTACTTCGCGAATTACTTTTTGGACTCGCGAGACGACGAAAAAAAAACAAAAATAGGACGACAAAAAAAATGTCTCGTTCTTCACCGTCGCGGAATCAGTTTGCCGACACCGTTGTCACAACTTTATTCATGAATATGATACCGCGTGATGTTCCGGAACACAACACGAGAATAGTCGACGCGTGAACTATACGGTAACGAAATATTCATGTGGTCCCAACAAACGTCTCTCCGGAGACGAATAAACAAGGTCAAGGTCTCGAAAAAATACAAATTCAGAAAGATACGGTTCGAAGTTTCTCGCGCGCAAAGTCGCGTAACCATTGTTATAAAAACATACCAACATTCCAAAAAAATAAATTCGTCGACGCGGCAAAATTTCGATCCGTAATCGCAATCACTTGCGGACGCATCGTAATCGCATTCGGGACACGAAATACATATTATAAATCTCTATCTCGATACTTCTTTGTGACGTAAATACTGGTGTCGATCTCGTCACATGGTCCATGGCCTATAGACCCCGCGAAGCGTCGTACCCAGTCATCCTATACATCAGCTTCCCCATCGCGTTTTCAAAGGAAAAATCAATCTCTTATCGTGACGCCACCCGTGGGCTGCGGAAAAGAGGGATGAAAAAAAAAACACACCGGCATCAGCCCCTCTTATTTTTTCTTATTCCTCTCTCTCTCTTTCCTCTCTCTTTCTGTGTTTTCGTGGTATTTGAAACAAGATTTATCCACGAGAAGTAATATCGAAAAGATTAGTATCAATCGTTCGTTGCCGGAAGGAAATTTGCTGTTTTTTTTTCTTTAAGCTCCATTAGACATATTCACCCTCGATCGCTGGATAAGTTACTATCCATTGGGTCGTACTTTATTGCCATAATTAGTATCGTTACGAGTTAATTCAGCGTGGCAAATAAATTGCCAAGATCGGCTTGTTCGCTGGTTCATTCTGTAATTACTTGTTTACTAATTGCAAAAAGCTCGAGAGAGAGAGAGAGAGACGCGAAGGAAGGAGGGTTGGGAATAGGCAATCGATGAGCGATGTTTCTTTCGTTTTTCCCGTTTATAAAGTCTCAGACAAGGTGAAAAATGAACTCCGCACAATCGAGGGAAGACTCGCTGCCGTTTTGGACTGCCGCGAGATATGCGAGTTAAACGCTCTCGAGACTCAAGTAAATTTCGGCGTTAAATTCCGCGAGGCGGACTCTTTTGTTCTTCACATTCTGTTTCCCCGCGTATTGTACCACTGCGACTGCTCAAAGAAGGGGCCCCCGCAGGGTGAAAAAGCCCGTGAAAGCAACTCCTCCACCGTTGTGGATCGTGAGCGAGAATTTCGTTCGGTAAAATAATTTATTCAAGGAGAGAGAGAGACTAATCCTAGCGAGGATCCTGGGAAATTTGTCTGAGCCGCTGTGGCAGGCGTGGCGAGGTATGGAAAAGGGATTGAAAGGTCATCGGTCGACCTCACCGTGACGGTCGAAAGGCACAGCTCGCCCAGGAGGAGATGGAGAGAGAGAGAGAGAGAGAGAATGGGCCCGAACCGGCCGGGTCGACGGGCCGAGGACACCACCAACGAAACTGGATGAATTCAAAGCTTTCACACTGATGGGATAACCTCCGGCGCACCTGTGAACTTTCGCTCGACTCATCCCTCGTTTCCTCTCTCTCTGTGTGTCCACCGAAAATGATTAAACTTTTCGTACTCGACGATTATATTTTCATTTCAAATTTAGACGGTACACTGACCACTTTACTCCGATCGCGAACTCGAAATAATTGTCTATCGTTTTATGCAGAAATCGACATAGAGACGATATTTTCTCAAAGTAGAAGCTTTGCGTGTAAAAATTAATGAATCCTTCGAATGTAAACATTTTTCATTATCTGGAATTTTCAATTTTTATCTCGTTGTTTCTCCTGATCCCGAAAACAACGCTGTGCCCTGCAAACGCGGAATAACTGTATAAATTCGCAGGTTTTACAAAAGCTAACATTACAAACAAACAAAAAGCTCCGTCGTATTTTTTGCGTTCTGTTTCGACGGACATAGACAGATCCGTCGAAAAAAAAAAATCTCGAGATTTCATTTTTAACTTTTCAACAGCCTTATCATACGTCTCTCGGGTTTTGCGCATCACTGGGGCGTATCGTCGAAAATCCGTCGAAATATTTTTCAACTGATAAAAAAAAAGAGATTCTCGGCGCTATCTATCACGGGCCATTGACAGCTATAAATCAAGTTTACATCATCGTCGAACCAGCAAACTTTTCGAATAGGCGGACTCAAAACATACGAACGGCATAGCGTCAGATCAATCATAATTTCCCTCGACGTAGTAAAAGAATCGGATAAATACCGCGACCACCTGCCGTCTATTTCATTTTTTTTTTTCATCCCCTTCACATAGTGGAGCGTATACACATTAATGGTAAATAATAAATTAAACGGAACTATAAAAGCCAATAGGGAGAGATACCGATGAAAGAGACGTGGAGAATGAAAAAGTGCTCCCCTTCCAGAGTGATGGAAGATTTTCCTTCGAGTTGCCACTCGTAAAAAAAAAAAACAACAGGGGTGTTGGCAGTCTCCGGCGCGACCGACAATTTAATTACAAGCTCGCAGCGTTGCACTGCCGATCGGAGGGACGGATTTAACAATTTGCAATCGAGGCGAGCAACGGTAGGCAGCACGACGAAACTCTATGGCTACAGGAGACCCCTACGGTCGTTCTTTACATACGCTTCACGCGCACCTGCATTCATTTATATGGGAAACGAGAGAGCTTGCGTGCTTTTACTTCCGCCGTACACCCATCCGGTTATCGTTGCAATGTCGTATCGCTGCGGCATATTTGTTGTCGCGAATTTTCTCGTACCGTCCGCGCGTTCTGATTTCATATTAACGCTTTACTATATACGACTTTTGTATTGTACCTCTTGAATTTTAATTATTAACCCGCCATTAACGATCGCCGGAATTATTAATAATTAATACAACACTAACAATAATTTAGATTTATGATTGCAAAATAAACCACGTCGAGCTTGAAATTGCAAGCAAACAAACGCGATTGTTATTGCAATATTACGCGGAGCAACTATTCATTCAACGAAAATTCAATTTACGATTGAAACATAAGTTACAATGTGGTTTATTGTTTATACATTTTCTCGCCCCACTATTACGTAATATTTAAATTGACTCAAACCAAAGGATTTCCCATCTTTTACTCAGCACTTTGGTATGTAAATAATTAATAAACGAAAAGTGAATGTCCGGATTATATCCAACGATAGAATGCTTCCGGACCGATATGAATAGTTAAATTGGATCTCCCGCGTCGGCAAGTTACCTTTTTATATATATAAACTGGATATATATCTATATACGTAAACGCGGTGCTCTCGATTTGCTAAACTTCCGTGACTCGCTGCAAAGCGTTTTGCTTCCGAGAGAACGCAATACGGCTTTGCCGGAGGCAATTGCAAATATTTGCAAAGCAATCTTCGGTTACGTCAATAGCCAAGTGGTCGATATCGAATCAACGGCATGTCGATGATGTTGAAATCTGCGTTTCCGGTTAGTCCCACGGTGGGGAAGTCCGAGCTTTCGGACATGACGCGCATCTCGCCCGCATTATTACCAACGACCTACGAATTCGCGTGGGAAGAGAACATCTCACGGCAGACATCACGCGTCGTACGAGTCCGACATAAACGGGCGGAATCTCTGCGATCAGAGATTACTTCGTAAACAGGATGAACTAAAACGCCCGTAATATTGCGTTATCCTGTACATTTCCCATTACAAATTCTACGAGGAAAACTCTCGTACATTTTATACGTGTGATGTACACCGGCAAACACGGGGAAAAGTGGAAGATGTGCTGAATATGCTATAGTGTACATAAGGTTTGAGACTCTTATTTGTTCGCACGAGAACCATGTAACCTCGGAGTCGAGACGTTACCGCGTATCTCGATAATGTTCACAGTTATAAAAGAAATCCAAGCCGCCAGGAGAAACAGATTTATATTCAATACGATGTGCCACGTTGGCATGATCTCTGTTTTTTTTCCATTTTTCGCCGAAGTACTCGATGCAGTTCGAAAAATTCTGAAAATTCGGTCGACGCAAAATCGATGAACTTCGGTGGCCAAAATAAAAGTAAATATTTGAACGATTTTTTTTTAAATATTTATCAAGCCGTTCAGATAGATATTTTATATACACCATAATATCGGTGAGGAGAGTGGAAGACACACGGAGAGATCTGCACGAAATTTGCACGTATTAAGATGTCATACATTTCAGGATAACAGAACAATTCCGTTTCCGTAGGGGAAATGCTCTTAAAATTCGTTATAATATTCGTATTTGTTATAATATACATCGATCGGTGGCCACTAATAGGAACAACATGTACCCATTATTTCATTCATATTTTGAATATAATAACAGATTAGTGAATATACTGATGGAATAAATATTAAGCGTTGTATCGGACAGAGTTTCGAAAAATTCAGTAATTGAATTTACCTTCACTTCAGATTTCCCCAAATTCCCGATTCTCCATAAACTAAAGATTTCTCTCTGCAATAGTTCCGCGATAAATACAGATTACTAATGTTTCTTAAGTTTTTCAAAAACTTTTTCAAAAAAAAAAATCTCAAATTTCATATAATCTGCCGTTTTAGGTCTCTTTAATAAAAAATGTATAATTCATTATAACGATATTGCACTTGAACAGAAATCTTTTTCATATGCTAATCTTGAAATTTTACTGCAATTTAATTCAGCAATTCAGTCTCCCCGACCCGTTTATGACGATAAAGAAGTATTTTTGCACTTTTTGTATGTGCGGTTTTCGGGCAATTAACAAAGAAATTATATCTTGAATTCAAATGCATAGAAATATAACGTTTAATCATCGCGACAGAAGTACGGAAATATCTTTCAAACGAGGAAGAAATTTTCCGCGGATTAACATTCGCATTTTCGTAAATTCCAAATCCCACGCATTTCGTGTTTTCCGAGGAGTGCGGAGTGAGCCAACTTGGCCAGTTGGTAACTCGAGTGACGTGTTGCCTCCACCGGATGTATATAATATCATCCGACAAAGTTCGAGTATTTTTCTCATCGCTCGTATGCGAAAGTCCGGGAAATATTCAGCGATCCGGATGATGAGTTTCACCGAAGCGAAATGCACGCGAGTATATCAGTAACGTTGATGCAAAGTCGTTCTCGGAAATCTCAAAAAGCTTCGTTGCGAGAGATCTTTCGTAGCTTCGAAATGCCGCCTGAAGCAACGGGAACTTCCGTGCATGTAACGCTTGTAACTAAGTTCAGAATACGCGAAGATATCGAAGGAGCTTCTTGAGCTGCGCGTACATACCGCCGTCACCCACACGCATGTTTGTTAACCCGGTTAAAATTCTTGTAAAGTAAATACAGCGACGAGACGGAGTTGAATTCGAGTTTTGGTAAAGTTTAAGGAGACTACGGCCTTCCGAGATAAGACAATAGCAAATTCTTGGTAGCCGTTTTGCTCATCTCGTTACAACGAATTCCAGGAGGTATCCGGAAGGCGATGCGCGTTTAACTACGAGATGTTGCAGCTTCCAAGATATTACATCGAAGCGAAACCCATCGCGATCACTTAGAGAGTCGCTGGGCTTACCTCGCGAGAGTATTATACCCGCATATATACGCTATTACGTTGAGCTCCGCGTATAATCGAGATCGAGCTTTGCACAGAGTCTCGAGAAGCTGTATAAACACATAGTATATATAGTATGTATAGTACAACACACTGTGTACCATATACAGCTCATACTTGTTAGCGGTATATCGGAGAACCGGCAGCCCGTAACATCGGCCAATACACACACACACGCCACATCCCTCAACCCCCCGTCTTCTTCGCCAGAAATAATTAGATTTTCCATCATCGGGAAAATTACCGCGAAGCCAATTACCGCGGGTATGCGTAGACGCGCGCGAGTGACACAGTGCGGATACACGCCGTCTCGCCTCGGTCGGTTCACCTATCGCCCCTTCTCTCTATGAATTCAAATACACTTGAATTTTCCATGTTAAGGGATGTATCGCAACGCTATCATTATACTGAAATATCAAGACCACCATCGTCGTGCACTATACCGACCCGGAAAACCCTCGGAATTTCGATCTAAAATTTTGTAATCGTTCAACTGCTTATTTCTATGAAAAACCCTCGATATTCAAAATATTTTCACAGAACCTAAACAAATTTTAACCGGAATACATTTACCGAAACTTTCTGTCTTTCGTAATTGACCCGAAAAATACATTAAAATAGGCAAATATATACATTTATTTATATTTTACACACTCATATATTCCGCCAAAGAATTGGTTACGCAATATTTACGTTTTATTTACGCGTCCAAATTATATCGATCATATATCAAAAATTAAAAAAAAATACATGAAATGCATATATGCAGCATAGCATATAATATATGTAGCGTATATGAAAGAAATATCACTATTACGTCGGCAATAAAAATGGAAATAGTTGTCGCAAAAGTAGTTGCATTTTTTAATAATATCTATAATAATAATATCAACCGCATTATACATAAAATGTATTTGAAGTGACAAAAAGATCGCTATACAAGATACATTATACATATATATTGAATAAAAACTGCACATATATTTATCAGATCGAATATTCACATCAAGAATATTTAAATTTAATTCGATATGTGTTTAGAAAATATTTCTTGCATATATTTTCGAAAAAAAAAAAAAAATTCTATAGAGATCGAGTTGAATAAATTCAATATATGAAGTGATACCGATTAATATTTTTTAAAGTTTGATATCCGTCAATAAATCAATCGAAAATAATTTGAATATATGAGTAGATATCTCGACGAAACACAGCGATGAGTGAACGCCAATTTACGGTAATACCTAATTTGCTTCATTTGTCTCCGGCGAAGCTTTCCCGGAGTGTTTCTCCTATCACAGGACAGTCTGATGCTTGCCGTTGGGCGTTCTTGTGGTATTATTAAAGAGGTATATGTTTGCGGTAAATACATATATGTATCATAGTAGATACATGTAAATTCATGCCGCTGTGGTATATTAACGTCAAGCGTAACATGTATCTTCGCATAATTATTCATCCGCGTAATAAATAAAGGAGGTGTAAATGTACAACAACGGGATACGACGGGATGATCCGAGAGTTTTGCGGTCAGCTGGTACATCCGATGCAGTACCGAACCCCGTTCAACGGAGACGGGGGAGGCGTCCAATTTTGTTGTTAAGTGGCAAACTCGATGATCCTCCGAATTAATTCACGCATAATTAATTTTCACGTGTCGGTATGGCGCGAGTAATGATTAATCACTTCTGTTTTCCGTTTCCGATACCTTCGCGTCGTTCGGGTATTCGATATCCGTCAGGAAAAAAAAAAGCACCAACTTTCGAAATCCATCGCAAAAAAAAAAAAGTTTCGAGATCCGTTAGTGAAGGGCAAAAAAGTTCCGAGACGAGATACCTCGATGCCAAACCGGACGAATCTATTTATTCACCGTTGTCTCGTAAATCAGGTCAAACGTCCATTTTTTTTTTCCGTTTCTAGCGCGTTTACTCTACATGCATATATACGAATGGACACCCACGCGCATTTCTATCCGCAGTCAGGATTACGACGAATACCTACGAGAGTATTATACATGTATACACAATGTGTCACTCCGAAGTCACTCTCACGGCTTTCTATTCAAAGTTCGTCTATTATTTGATGCGTAGAGTGATGCACGAGCATTGGTGGATGACGGACCGGGTATCAAAGTGCCGTTATTGCTCCATCTGTACCGTATGAACCTCTACTGGAAATAGTGCACTATATATACGCGTATCTGCTCGTCATAACGTACTGAACTACTGTCCATCTCCGCTATACCTACAAGAGAAATGCATATGTCTTTTTACACCCAACTTTGATACACGTCACGCAGTTTTTATTGTCAATGATTTTATTGCCAAGCGAGCAGCCAATACTTCTGAAATGATTGATTCTATACGAAAAGGATATGTTACCGATAAAGACCCACTTTGTCGTCTGTCGTTTTCGAGATGTATGGCGGAAGTACCGATTTTAATCACTTTCAGTCGATTTTTGGTCACAACGTTCGATCGGACAAAGCTTCGAGTGAAATCGAATTGAAGGAAAGGTAATTTGACGATTTGCCACATTGATATGAATACTTTCAAAATTATAACATCGAAATGTGGGTAAACAACAATTGGACAGCAATTTGTAATGAACACATTACATGGCCGCAATCGGTTCATTTACCGTATCTTCCACTTTGTCAGCGAATAACTCCGTAATTTTCTTAGTTAAAGAGGTTTTTCTATATCGTTTTTCCTCCTCTTTTCTGTGCGTCTATAATGAAGGGTAATTCTTTCACAAGTAATAACGCGATAATGGAATACCGATTTAACTAAATGGTATATTTAGAAGCGGTTTTCCTTCTATGTTCGCCAATAAAACCATACAGCCGGTCCATTATAGAATGCACCGATCAATATGGACTAACATAGCGGAAATCCTGTGGGTATCTACGAGTCCACGGAATTAAGCACGTACGCCAAACACGCGAGCGACTGTGATATGCGTGAACGTTCAACACCGTCCTTACTTCCGGGCTATTTCACCGTTCTCCTCAACGCCACCTTTGTCCAGTACTACCTTAACCTCGTGGGTCCTCATACATCCCTCGTCACGACGCTCTCTCCTATGTGTGAAATGCTTTTCTCGATTATACAATAACGCTGCTCCCTTTGGTGATGCGCGCCGGTCGTTTGCCAGCGATCGCGGTATCGGCAGAGAGACAGAGAGAAAGAGAGAGAGAGAGACCTGAAGGATACCTACGGGCACCGAGAAGGTGCATTAAATGGACTTTCATCTCATCGGCTAATTATCGCCGTGCATATAGTCCTATAGACGCCGATAAAGAGCCAACAGCTCTTGGCAGTTTGTGGCTTGGGGTATTATGTATATACGGCCGGCAATGTATCCTTGCTATTTGCGGCGATTGGCCCCGAGCGCAAACACGAACATCCCGACAACCGATTTTCCGCAGGGAACGTTAACGAAGGTGAACCACTTCGCGGTTCGCCACCTAAATGATTGTAATAGTTTGTAACCGCGATTAGTAACGTCCGAACGCTCGGAAGGCTTTTGACCATCCGTATCCCCCCAGTTTTGCTACAATTTGCAAGCGTAACTTTCGGTCTCGTTAACGCGAGAGAGCGCCTGCACTTCGATCGAACCTCGAGTCGCTGCTCGGTAAAACTCGATTTACCGTTTATTGGGATGATTAATGAAGAGCCAATTGCGTTACGTATGTCAAGCGTTGATAAAATTTAATGTTACGATAGGCGACACCGAGAGTGCAGCGATAGATGAAAAACACGCATGAACCGCTCGGTCCGGTAACGGAGAGAAATTTACGAGTAAAAATAGTTCGAAACCCCCGGAGCATTTCACGGTATTCTCGACGACCCCAGTGCGGGAGGGTTGACGATATAATTCGATTTTATCCGCATTGACAATCTAATAGCGAGATGCTGCGCTATTAAAGCTCCCGGCGAGGACCCTCCCGACGGCCACTCAAAACTATTTTCGTTCCTTCCATACAAGATCGTTGGCAAATTGTTGCATAAAAAAAAAATGCTCCGCGCAAACGAGAGTTCACTCGATTTTTTTCGTTTCATCTTTCGTTAAACGAATGAAGAAAGATAAAAGCACCTCGACGATGAAAAACATATGAAAAATAAAAAAGCATTCCCTCCAAATTAGTGTCACGGCAACGCGCTGCGACGATCGCCGTTATAATTAATTGGCAATTTATATATCGCTCGGAGCGGAAGCTGTGCAAAAATATATAATAATAGTTCGTAACGTTGCGCGGAATACAGTCAAACGCACGACTGCTATAATAATAATGGGAGATAAAAAATCTGTTGAACGATATACAACGAGATGCCGTTGGCTTCCCTTGGAATTTGAATGAGGAATTAAATCGGTAAGCGAATAATTGAGTGTAATTTGATATTTTCTCAATGACCGTCTATTAACGGAGGGAATTCGCTACGGTCCCGCGGTTATAACGCGTATATGTGCGCATCGATGTTATATATGCCGAAACACGCTGATATAACCGACAAGAATGTAACTGTCGAAATGCCAGCAATATTTCTCGTGTTATGTTGCTGTATCGCTGAACTATATCCGGATACCCGTTGCACACGTGTTATACAACTGTATATATAACTACTTGTTTCACGATCCGTAAATTCAGATCCCGTGACTCCTCGTTCGCGTATCACTTGCCATTTCCCTTCCCGCCCGTTATATATTCTCTGTGGACAAACCGTAGCCGACCCCCGGGTGGCCGGTTATCCTGTTGCAATTGCATTTCGACGATATCAATTAGTCCGCTCTGTGTGTCGTACTGTGCAATGTGGGTACACATGTCGCATTCCGCACCAGTTCTGTGGCGAAAGTTTATGTATATGTATATATATACACGTATAGTATATTATATGTATACGTATACATCTCTCTCACATAAACCGACATCCCGACCTGTTGAACCATACAACGTTTCGATGTTTTTGCTCTTTTTTTTTTCGTAATTATCCTGGAAAATGAAGTCCGAACTTCGGTGGCATTTTACGTGCCGTATTTGTACATAACGTGTTTGAGAGACGGTAAATGTCGTTAAGAATCAACTGCAATAGCGGGGGGGCAATCGTAAATTCCGAGTGTAGTGTAACTCTCTTTCCGCGCGACGACGACAATGACGTTAAGCTCGTATATTTTTACGTCAACTCGAGGCAGCGGTAGTGCCCGTTATATCCGTGTGTTGTACGTTATAAATGTTCAATGACTTCCATCCACGGAGAAACAGGACGGAGGCGGACCTCGTATCTACACTCCCAACCTGTTGAACTTCGATGTTTTAACTTTTAACGGGTACACGAAGCTTTATCCCTCCTTCACTGGTTCCGGTTTCTCGTTGACGCGTCTTCGACTTTTTTATCTTTCCGAGTTTCTCTCTTCCCAACGTTGAGTTCATTTTTTTTTCACGAATGAGTCTTTTTTTTTTTACTTCGACAAAAGTACAACGAGGAAAAGGATCTCGAGACCATTTCCCTATCGGGACGATGGGGGGGAGCGAAGGTTTTGCATAAAATGAACTTATTATTCGACGAGAAATTCTTCTCTCCATTCAATCTCGGGACCGTTGAATAAATTATCTCGTTATACTCCAGTTTCGAAGAAGCTTTTTTGTTCTTTCGAAAGAAAAATTGTGACGAGAAAAACGATGACGGGGGTGGAATAGGAGAAAAATTGTTAGCGAGAAGAGACAGATTTAACGATGCCCTTTCGCGGCACACTTTGGCTACGACTCTCCATGACAATCCGAACGTGCATGCGCGCGACCCTAGCGTTTTACTACCCCGTGAAAGCTTTTATACGTTTCGTCAATGTGCGCACGTCGACGTACAGAGTATCATTTTTTTTTTCCTCTCTAGCGTTACGCTAAAGGACGAAAAATCGTGACTACTGAGAATTCATCTGTGCGATCAAACTGTCGGTCTTTCCGGCACGAAAGGGATACGTTACGTGCTCATTATTCCAGGGTAGTCGCTGTACCGCCATATAGCAACGAAGAAACAAACGAATGTCCGCATTTTCGAAGTCACGAGAATTTTTTTCGTGATTCGATTTCGAGCGAAAATCGGACAATTTTGCCTCTCGCTTTTGCGAGAAGGTGAAAATCCGGAGAGTCGAAATGTTTTTCTTTTTTTTTTTTGGCCATCTCGTTTCGGGCCGAGGTGCTTCCGGCGAGGCCTGATTGATTTCCGGTCACCGGTAGCGCATCGTATTCGTGCTTTTGTTATGACCTCGTGTTCGCTACGGTCGACGAAACGAGATACGGAGAAACACATAAACGAACGTATGAAGGAAAATCTCCGGCTCTCGGTCACAAACCGGAAGCCAATGGGGAAAACCCCCTAAGGGTCGATCGTTTTTCCGGGTCGAGCGAACGAGTCAGGGGCTTTCGTAAAGGCGGAAAACGAGCAAAACTATCAGTCGCCGGAGCATAGATAGTGATTCACCAGACAGCTTGTGAGTTTGCCGACGACAAAGCGGAACGATGGCAAAGGAGATGTGCGACATGAAAACTTTTGCTACTTTCCTCTTTACTCTCGGGTCAAAGAAGAAATAGTTGACAAACGTACTTTCGTTCGCGAGTTTTGTAGGTTATAATCCACTGTATCTGCGTTCTGAGAAACGCTTTGTGAATGATAACCAAATAGAAAAAAAAACAATATTTTATTGCGAAAGGTACTCAGTTTACGTTATACATTTCTTAAAATAACTTTTTTTTTATCGAATATTTTCGGAAAATATTTGACAAATGGTAACGCATCCTAAGAACATTTTTTCAAACTGATTGCGTTTTTTTTCGATTTTCTTGAATGTAAGAAATTGTATTGAAATTGAAAAATTGTATCACGATTTATCAAATTCTCAACGATCTTTCGTATTTTTATTTTTTCTAACGTTATTTATTCAAATCATAAAAAAAAAAAACAATTTTTTGAAACAGCTTTATCGTCTTTATTTATGAAAAACAATACCATTGTACCTAAGAAACAGTCGTGTTTCGTAAATATATGAGATAAAAACCGGAAATAAAGGAACCCATTGAGTCTGATATTTCTCACGAGTCCCAGTAGATACAGAAGTGTGAGACAGACATTCCGAGTTGGATACGCAACATCTTTGTTTCGCTGTCTCGTCTATGTTCTCCGAGCTTAATGGATTGATTCTCGACGCGACGTATATATAGTACACGCTATATACACGTCGAGAGTGTGAGAATGAAAGCAGGAGACACGATGATCGTCGCGACACTAAATCCTAAACGTCTCAATGCGAAACTCTGAGAGACGAGAGAGTTCGTCGAGAAAAAGAGCTTTGCTCGGGCTGTGAGAGCGACAGTTAGATTTCGACCCTCGTCCAATCGGATCGATCGCGATACCAACCCCCGGTGCGGTTGTTTCCCTCGAGAGATAAGCTACCCCTGGGGCTCAGTCTCTCTATCGAAGATTTTTTTATTCCTTCATTCGCAGTAGTGTACAAATTTTCCAGCATAACGGACACGTACCGATCATTCCGCGTTCTTCCCCCGTTGGCTCACTGGTTCATCCAATCGTAAGAAGCCATTAGATTTTTCTTCTGTGGTTCAGGGAGTCGGGAGGTTAGCGGTGGGGGAGGGGGGGGGGGTGTAGGGAGGAAATGCGCTTAAAATCGAATCGTCTTTTTTGCCCTCGATATCCCCCGCAGGGATGAAACGAAAGTGAAAAAAGGATGGATGCCGAATCGACAGACACGTCCCACGGGCGAGTCAACCGATTCGGAGCCTCACCTCGAGATCTCTCGAATCGGAATATCGACGAGAGACAAGAATAATGTATGCCGAGGGGAAGTTATATTAGGGTTCTATCAGCGATAGCTTCATCGGTTCTCCTCGTAAAATATGGTGCGTAACATGACGTTACCCCGTATCCGTTAAAGTTTGCGAATGCAACGAGTGTGAGACGCGCGGATAACCTGACTTTCTATATCGCAGTAAAATTGTGTTAACGATTATTTAAAAAGAAAAAAAATGTCGTAATAATGAGTTTTCAGAAATATATCCATTTACAGATAAACACATAATTCCTGAATAGGTTAACATGAAACAGTTCAATATCGATATTAAAAAAAATGTCTTATTGCGTTTAACAGCCGTACAGCACGAATCTCGAACATTTATGTGCTTTTTTTTATTTTTTTTTCTCGTACACCATTCGCATCCACAGAGCCCGGTCACCGTTCCCCCGGCTCTATCCCAATACAGCATCCGAAGATCAACGCTGTGCAATGCACGTACCATAATATATATATATATATAGTATATAAATATAGTATATAAATATAGCAAAAGCTCATCGAAAGCGTAACAGTAGGGTGTAACATCGGGGGTTTTGGTAACAACGGGAAGCGAGCCTCATCCGAGCACATTGTTTTCGTGAATTTTTTGGAAAACAGTTAAGTTGGTTAACACACAGTGGAAGCGGTTTATTATCTAGAGGAATCTAAGGGTCTCGGCTGGGGTTCGATCTATTGGGATTCTAAAAGGCGACGAATAGCAGCAAAAGAAAAAGGCCTTTTTCCCAACGCGTCCTGTATTGTTCTTTCCCGCTTGTGCGAGTTTACCGAATCGATATAAATCGTTTGGTCAATCTACCGCAGATCAATCGCGAGATATACCGCGAAGATTCTCACCGAGAACTACGCTCGCTCTTTTGTCGCGCGACACTTGTCGAATAACGTTGATCGGAGATCAGATTTGTCGAGGGATGAGCACACAGATCTCACGTGGCATTATTCTCACAAAGATCGAAAGTAAGTGTCCCGCGAAAAAACGTTGAATATCGATTTAATCCCGTCAGTCAATATTAAACGAAGGTAGTTGGAGCGCGAGGCAAAATGCCACGAAACGAGAACCAACGAGCGGAGGAAGATGAGATGAAACCAAAAGCAGAAGAGTGGAGGAGGCTGCGACTAAAAAACCGATCTCTCGTAGTCGCTTTCTCAACATTGTTTTTTTTTTTTTTTTTTCAAATGTCCCGAGTTTACGGTGTTCCATGGTTTCTCTACAAGCAAAATCGGAGCATTGACGAGGACTCGAGCACACAAGAGGGATTCATCTAAACAGTTTCGCCAACGCATTGTCGCTTCTCCATATTGCATGACGATTCCAATCGTCATGCAAAATCCTCAATCGTCGACGACAGACGATTGGACGGCCGTTTAACGTTTACGTACCTGAGTATCCGCGCGTCGGTGAATCCACATCCAACGAGAAACCCGCGCAGCCACCCTCGCTCATCAGTATGCCGGAATCGAAAGACATCGATCGTTCGACCACCCGTCGCCGGAAACCCCGTCACTCACCCCGCCTACATACGGTCAGTCGTCGTCAGATACTAAAGGAAAGACAACACAAAAGAATTGGAGACATCAATCGACACATATGGATTAAAGGAATTCATCGGGATTATAGTTAAACCATTAATTTTGTTTTTATATCGCCGCAATTATTTCGAAAACGGAAGGACGAACATGATAAAACAATGCATGGGTACAGAAAGAAATGTTTTATATTTACGAGAGAATATGGCTAAACTTTGAGTTCACCTCGGAACCAAAAAAAAAAAAAATGGGAAAAAATTTGGTTCACAATTAGTGATAAATTTGCAGAAATATATTTCAAAACATATCCGTAATACGCGACTTGTCGACGAAAAAATTTTGATTTCGTAATTTTTTTACGAATTAAAAAAAAAATATTTCGAAATTGTACATTACGAGATATATGTATTAAACTGAGATATTTCATTAACAGATCGATGTATAATATGTTTAATAGGGTTAATCCCATAAATAAAAGGAATAAAGAAATATCGTCGGCGCCTTAACTTTGTTCGATGAAACGTCTGATAAATATCCGACAGGATACACTATGCTTCTCTTCGTTGAAAGAGTTTGAGGACTCGCCGACATTTTTTTTTTTTCGTGTATACGCGGCGCTTCATATCGGAAAATGTTTTAATTGAGTTCCTCGCAAATGCAAGACCCAATCCCAAGGCCGTGGGCGACCGCAACGCTTCCACGCGGCAACATTGTAGGTGAACAATGTTAATAAATTTTGCTCTACCAGTGCAGGGTGAGTGGTTTTTAGACTCGCGAAGGGTATAAATGTCGAACCTTCGCGCTTATACAGCGACCGAGAACTTTTAGGTAACCGGAGGTTACTGTACGACCTGTCGATCGACCGTACAGTCCCCCGAACGTCATCCAGACGCGCGGGAGTACCCGATAAAATTCCTGTATGATCTCACTGTTTGCGATCAAGAATTCGGAAAGAATTTTTGTATACAAACCCCGTGCGCCAACGTTATATCTCGCGTGTCTTTACGGACATACCTTTACGCCGAATGAAAAAAGTTTCAAAAAAGTACGTAAAAGGAAGATCTCTTTCTATTCGAGATATTTCTACGATAAATTTCCGTGAAATAGCGCGAGCGCGAACAAAGCGAGTCTAAAGTTGAAAGCGCAAATGAAAAAACGGCCAAAGCGTTCGGTCAAAGTCAAAAACAGAACTTTGCGTCGGTAAAACAGTTCGTAAGAGAATAATCATCGGCGTTATTGAGATTCGTTAATATCGGACGAAATTTTGTACAAATCTTCGTCAGTGCCTTTTAGTTTGTTATCCCGTTGATATTTTGAATCAAAAACCTCGAGAGTGAAGCTTCGCGAATCGACGCGTACCGTTATCGTAATTAGAAAAAAAAAAAAACACGAGTGAAAGAAGCGTTCCGATAAAGCCCCACACCATATATCCCCTTTGAAATCAAAGGAGAGAAGAGCGATATCAGAGTTCTCGCTGGATACTCGCTCATTGATTGCGCGAGATCGAAAGAGCCCGTTTGATAAAAGCGCCACGTGTCCGTTTGAAGTATTATCCAATTTTTTTTTAATGAAGCTGACCGATCGAGCGTAATCTTCATTTCAATGCTTCCGTGTTGGAATTTTCAGAGCCGTTACATCGGCACCTGGTTATGCTTTGTCAGGTCTTCAGGGAACCTAATCAGCGAACGATGTAACGGTCCAAAATGTGTAATCGGCTTATTCCATAGAATTCACTGAAAATCTTTATCAATGCGGTCAGTTTCACCGAAAATCGGCTGTACGGGTTAATCTCGACTATTCGTGGCAAACGCGATCGTGGTGCCCACGTATACCTGAAAATCACGGACAATCCGAAATCGGTAAAAACGTGTAATTTCATTTTGCACAATACGAAAAAAAAAAAAAAATCAGCATACATGAAAGTAAAAAAAAGAAAATCATTACTGAAGAATGATCAGCCAAAGCGAAGATACGTGTGTGAAATTTTTGTGTTATACACAAAAACGTTTACACGTTCATGTCCGCGGACACGTTTATGTCCGCTGAGCTCAGGGTGTTTTAAGTTTCAAAACGATTTATCGTCGTTCGAAAATATTTACTTGATAAATATCTCGACTTTTTTTTTATATTAGCTTATAATTTTATTTAGTGAGTATAGAATATGAAAATCGAAGGAAATTGCCTTTTTTACTTTTCCGTAATTCTTAATGATAATATATCGCATCAAAAAAATTTCAGAATGGTATCGTATTGTTTATTCGTAATACACGAATACAGTTCCGTGAAACTAACCACCGGAGTTCCTTAATTTAAAATTAAGAAATAAAAAAAAAATTTGATGAAGTCTATTGGACAATGTTACGTTACGTTTTGCATAGATATCGCACGTTCTCGGAACACACGTGTCGGAACTTATCGTTTATTTTCAAAGTCATATTTTTCGCTCGTATACGAGTGTATCGATGTATATCTACACGTATCGCGGATTTTTATTGACACGCGATTGTAACGATAACGACATTGCCCACGAGCAACGCTGGTGACACACGGCGCGGAATACATGTTTCGTGCAGCGGTACTCGAGAGGGAATGTGTCAGTGGTTCAGGAGTTCGCGGGATTGGTAAAAGGAAATCGAAACGAGAGTTAAACAAGTCGCGTATGAGAACTCGCTAAATTGTTCGTTCAGCATTCGTCATTTTCGATCTATTGAGATATATACACGTATATATCAGCGATAAATCGCAACGAACGCATAAAGAATGAAACGTATTCCATTTTTTTTTTCATCATTCGACTCTCGGCTTCATTTTTTTTTTTTTCGTAATTTTTGAGGCAAAAAGGACGTCACTACGGATTCCGTTCTCTCGGTGAACATAAATATTTTGCAAACGCATTTACAGCTTTCAAAATCATAATGGGAGACTCGTGTGGGAACAATCAACGAGTAAAATTGAAGCGCGAAAAATCGCGTGTGGATTAATTAACCAGCGACTGCATCGTTGAACGAAGCAGCGAAACATCGCGAACTCAATTTTACGGATAAAATGTACAAAACCCTGGATTACAGGTCAAAGGGTGCAACGTAAGCGAAGCGAAAAAATGCTTCAAACGCTGTCGATCGAAAAATTCTTTGATTCGAAAGAATGTTTTTTTCTCGTTTAATTTGAATTAAAATTGAAATTGGAAAAATATCTAAACGGAGGAAAGACGGAGGTATTCCAAAGTTGTTTGCTTTTAATTAAATGAGTAAATACCGGGATTTTCCTCATAACACAGTAGCAATAATTTCAGAAATTAGAGATCGAGATGCAGAATCGTGAAAATATTAGAGTAAATATTTGTATTCGTAAGACGCTGGAATTACGGTGAGGATTAATTCTCGAAGAATTGGAGGATGAAATACACAAACAAAAAATATCCATAATAATTAACAACTCGTTAATGATTCCTCGATTTGGAGCTGTGATTGCCGACACTTTATCTGCGATTTCGACAGCAATTGCATACATTTCGATATCGATAATAATCCGAGTGATTCGATGATAACGGCCAATCATACGCTATGAGTATCAGGAGCAACTGGTACTACGCGAAGCACTGCGATACCGGGCGATGTGCAGTTGATGGCTCCTTAACGTCTCGCGCTGCAGAAAAGTATTCGACATTTATGTACGACGAGATCGATAAATTTTTAACAAGCTGTGGATCACTGCATCGCCACGGGGCAAACGTTTCCCTAAATTTGCTGAAACATTGTAATGAATGAATTTCTCTTGCATCTGCAAAAGCAATTCTTCTGTTGCACCGTTGCAACGAATTGACACATTTGTTATTAAAAATTTATTAAAAATTGTCGACATTTTGTAAAAAATTTACGCCTCGAGGAATCAATCATTAATATTCTTGCCACGTATTCGTCGATTATTAATTTTCCTAACGTAAAGCTTGAAGACCGAATATAAAAGGGGAAAAAAACATATATCGGCAAAAAAAATATGTGTACAAAAAAAAATTGCTTGAGTTATTGATTTTTTTAGACGCGAACTTTGACGATTAAAAACAAAGGGGAAAGAATATTTATGCATACATCCCGCGTATAGAATGCAACGAGTTTTTCAGTGCAACAAAAAACGGTTAACGGAAACACGTATAATTTTAAATTCATTAAAAATTCAAGCAGTAGCTAGCGGTTTTGCGCGATACCAGCGGGACGCTCCACCGCTGGACTGAACGCTCGCTAACCACATTTCTTCGTAGCCTCCGTAGAAGCCGCGAAATACCAGAGGCCAGAAGTTAAGCTCTGAAGAATCCCGCTGCAGTCATGAAGTTACGCGAGATAGTTGTCGAGGATGCCGAGCGTTTGAGCTTTACGAGCCAATTCTATGCGTAAAGCGGTAAAGCGAAAGCGTTAAAATCTTAGAAAACTTTATCGCTAAAGGCTCAGGCAAGCAGTGCGGTTTATCTCGTGAAACGACTAGTTCCGCAGAGCACAGATAATTAGTTACGTCGATTTTTTTTCCGCCATTACAAACAATTTCCATAATACATAAAAAATATAAATCGAAAGAAAAAAAAAGCTTAAATTCGTCTTAACTTCGCGGACTCCGTAAACTCGACGAATTAAAAAAAAATTCTATGTATGACGCGAATACAGAATAAAAACGTCGACAATGTATAATATGATATGTATATTTTATCCGTGGATGAGAATAAAAACATATGGTGTAAAAAAAAAATGAAAGGGTCCAGTCTTGCGGTAAACCCGCGCGATCGATGATATTCTCGCCCTCTCGACGTCGGGCGTCGTCATCGTCGTTGCGGAACGAGGGTAGAAAATATACGGGGGAATAGTGTGAGAAGAGGAGAGACTGCGAGAGACCACCCACTTTCAAAGAGGGCGAAAGCCGAGAGAGAGAGAGAGAGAGAGAGGGGAGAGAGAGAGAAAGAGTGAGAGTGAGAGTGAGCGTGAGAGTGAGAGAGCGTAACGTCGCCCGCTGTTGCTCAGGTTGCTCGAGCACCTCGAGGGCTCTAAGGTGAGTCCAGTCGTACCGAAAGTTCGAGCTTCGCGTCGTATAGCGTCGTGGAAACGGCTGGGCGAGCATCAGGAAAGAGCACCAGAGCGAATGGGGGTAGCCTCCCCACGCCCACGGCGTGCACTAGTATTTTTCAGTCTTTAAGTCGACTCTAAAACTCCAGCCAGCTGTGCGGTTGTTACAGCTATGCGACGAAAGCCGTTTTGAGAGATTTTCAACTAGAAATTCATGGTCTCGCCGATTCTCGTTTGCCCTTTTATCCGTTAGATTTTCATTTTACCGAACCCTCTGTCGCGTACGCGTTTTCTTCTCGGTAGCACGCGTTTTATCTATATGTATCACCGGAAGTCAACCGGCACGAGAAAATATTCCTTCACCTCATTGTGTTACCCTCTAATTTTATCTTTCATCCCCTTTCATCTTCTGTCCCTGGAACTTAAGCTCAATCGATCAGGGATAAGGGTGTTACGTGGCTTCGATATTGATCCTCAATCGAGAGTCTCGTGACACTCGAGCGGGGAGAAAAAAATTAAGGATAGCGTATCCTTTGTTTTTGTCGTTTTCGATCTTTTTGTTTTTTTTTTTTCATGTAAAGAGCGTTGAGTTCTTGCATAAAATTTTGGAAATCACTGGTCACATTATTTATCGAATATAATGATAAATATATAATTTTCTATATTATTATTATTATTATTATTATTCCCACTGTATTATTGCATTTTAATATTTAAATGTATCAAAGAGTATATATTTGTGCATAACGAGGTGGTACGCTGCGGCTAATTAATTAGAGCTCATTAAACATACATCTCGCTATCGTTATTTCTACAAGCAACTTTAGAATTCCGCAAATGCGATTTTTTAAACACTAAGAAGGCTTAAAAATCAAGAAAAAACGTAATATTTTCCAAATTTGCAGCGCTGAATTATTTAAATATTTTCATTTTTAAATTTAATGGTAGCAGAGACGAGGAAAAATAATTTTCCAGTTCTGAGGATATATGATATTTTTTTAGGGCACTGCAACAGTTACAGTTGCAGTTTCCATCATCGAGAAGATCCTTACAACGCTGCATGTACCCGACGGTATTAGTATCATCTAATTAAAAAAATTCAACAGCATGTTAAAATAATAATAAAGATATTCCTGCAGTTTCATTGAAATAAGTGCGACGTTTAAAAAAAAATGTTAAGTCCATCCTAAAAATTTTAATTCTGATCTTACGGACCGACCAATAAATTTTAGGAAAGTCGCTCTTTTTTTTTTTTTTTTTCTCATAATTCATTCTGCGTATTGGTCCTCGGAGAGTATTTCGCCCATTCTTCAAAATACTCCAAGGATTACACGGAACGTTTTCCGTGTCCGGTTTAAATCCTTAAGCCACTTGCCACTGTCGCAGCAAAGCTCTGTCTCTCTCTCGTGTGTCGCGAGTAAAAACAAAAAAATCGTTGAAACTCTCCATCCGGTCGAAAAGCATAAACGAGAGAGATCTCGTGTACGTTTTCATTTTTCCGCATGAGCTGAACCTCCGCCGGGTTTCCGTTCGTCTCTTTCGATGCGCGCGTTATTCTCATTTTCCCCTCGTCGTCGTTTTTTTTTCTTCCCTCGTTCTGCGGTGAACTCTGGTAAAATTTCACGGATCGCCACTCGTGTACCTCATCATCATTCTGCGGTTCGTCCAATTTTCGACTATCTCGGAACATATTTTCCGTTCCCGTTTTCGCGTATTCTCTTTATCGTCTTGTTTTTTTTTTCCATACACTCATTCCGTTCCGTCCTGATGAAGAACCGACCGAAATTATTGTTCATCGGTTGAAAAACCTTTGTGCTCATCGGATGCTTTGTTGCGGATGATGGGCATCAGGAAAAAGCAAACGATGAGTTAAGATCAAAGTAGTTTTCAGTCGTGCAACAAACAGTGTATTATAAATTTATGCGTCTGTCTGGCGTGCCTCACGTCCGGAGCTTCTGGCGACGTGAAATAATCCACCGGAAATAAAAGCCATTGAGCCGTACGGAGAAAGGAAAATGGTCGGTGTGAAATGATTATCGAATGATCTAGAAACGCGATGCGTCAGCTCGTAACGCGAGCTGACAGACACAGATACAGAGCGATAGAGGAATGGAACGAGCCGATACTACACAGCGAAGACGAGGGTTGAAAAGGACAATGAGGGTAGACGGGAGGGGAGGGGAGGGGATGCGGGAGGCATAAGCAAGATTCAGCGATGTTGGCGGAGTCTCACAGTCGACGTCGTGGCCCGGAATCAACAGTTTGCTCTATCGATTGGCCGTGTGGCCCATATGCCGTTCGTACAGTTCGTAGAGCGCCAGCCAACCCCCAGAGCCTCTCTCGTATCACGCAGCCATAGGAGGGTGGAATAACACTCAAAATATTAAAGTCCTTTTGCCCAAAAATCTCATTCATTTTACGAAAAATAATAAAAAATACGACTCACTCTCGCCGTACTTACCGAAATTACTAATAAAAGGGTTAAATAACCCTTTAAACCCAAAGCCTCTTTTCCTTTAATTTTTTTTTAATTTCTCTACTAAACAACAATCAAAATGCGCAAAATAATAAATAGAATTAGAAATCAAAAAAAATAGTTAACATAATTTTTTCTCAACTTAATCGCGACTTCTAGACCTCATTTTTTTTTCGAAAAAGTCATTTTTAAAAATTGAATTTTCAAAAAATTTTAAAAACAGGAAAATCGTTTTTACAAATTCAATTTAAAATTTTTTTTATATCGTAATAGAAATTAAAAAAAAAAGAAACTTCGTCAGAAAAAGCATATGTAACATTTTTTCAGCATTTTTCAAATTACTGAAAAATGATGCACTGGGCATTAAATGGTTAAAAACGCGTGACGCTTTCACGGAAAAGTTTTATTATTCACAGAATAAAGTACTGTATCGCTCGAGTGTATGCGACAATTGCATGCATCGTGCATTTTTTTTTTTTAATTTACGGACACGTCGTAACAAAACCACCATCATTGGTAATAAAAACTGTAATGCTATTTTATCAAGGGTGCTGAAACTTAAGCGCTCAAAGGAAATATAATCCCACTGTAGAACTAATAGAAGCAGTGGTCTCATATTTCCGCCGAAAGCTAAAGTTTCAGTACTCAAAAAAAAAAATGCCATTACAGTTTTGTTATCAACTGGGCGCACATTGGTTGAGAGGAAAAATGTTTCGCGTAACCTTAAGGCGATGTGACACGCGGAGTTGCTTCGATGGTAAAAAAATCGCTTTTCAGATTAGTAAAAAAAATACAAGTAACCGGAAATTCGCTTTCACTGCAAGATGGATTGACGAAGTAAAAGTGAAATTCTGTTTACTGGTGGAATCAATAGTTTTATCGAAATATAATTTTGATCGCAATTCGTTACCATCGGAATAGCTCCGTGTCGTTGTGTCGCATCGCCTTATATCGATGAAACGCGGCGACGATTTTTGCTCGAAATTCGATAAACCTGGAAGAACGGTTGCGGACTCACGCGGCTCCAAGTTAATGCACGGCTCGCGACAGAAAAACGATCGACCGCACCGGTTGGTCGGAAGTGAGATTCGCGTAAGGGATGAAGAGAGACACGCGGAGCTTGAGGGGTTTGATCGAGTTTGCAACTTGCGAAATCGAATCGAGCGACGAGCGGCAGAGGAGAAAAAGGGAAGGAGAAGCCTTCCGCGATACAATTGCCCCCCTCCCTTTTTTCTCCCGCGGAAGTTGTTCCCAGGAATACCGGGTGCGCCGCGTGAATCGAAGAAAAACTGAGGTATGCGAATACAGGGGAAAATGTGAGGGAGTAAACGATACAAGAAACCCAGAAATGAATGACAGAGACAAAGAGAACCTCCGAGACGAATATCCGGGTTCTGCGAGGTGAAACTGGAACGACAACCCCTTCACCATCATCCCCTTTCGTATAGCATTTCTGTTCCACCCTCTCATTGCGGATCGCTCGTTCCGTTTATCCTGCAGGGAATCGACTCCCAAGTCGGTGAAACAGAAACTAATATCGAGTTAGGGAATGATTATCTCATTCGTAATGAGCGCCAGGGAAGTTGCCGCGAGTTCCGCCTGAAAGTGTGTTACACGAGGAAAGACCAGCGACAACCGTAACAGGGAAACATTATTGATACTTCTGGCATCGCTCTGAATCGATCGAATAGTCTCGACGTGGCTTGAAGGCAAACGATTCATCAATTTCGAACCGAAGGGGTTGTTTTATTTTTTCCGGTCGGTAAAAAAAAACTTATAAAAAGCATACGATTGATTATTTGCACCATCAATATGGCGATCACATAAAAAAGTTGCCTAACTCCGAATATAACAGTGTGAGGAAGCAATTTCATTTTTTAATATCTTTTTCCGAATTCCTTTCTATTAAAAAAAGAAATTACACTTCTCTCAAACTTTTAAATAGTTTAGCCTGCGAATTTTTTCACATGCGATCGCAACACCCTTATTAACAAACAATCGTTCGGGATTAGTGATGCGATTTTTTTTCGTCTATAAAAAAAAATCGAACACACTTTTAAATACGAAATCGCCGCCCTTTTGAAAAGCGCTGGTCTCTCCGCAATTCACGACACGGTACTGTTTTTTTCAATGCATTTATCTGGCGCTCAGTTTCCCCCACTCGTATTTTTAATTGCTACAAGCGAAAATGTCATTTGATTTCAAAATCGATGGCACAAGAACCATTCGACTGTGCCGTACCGATTATTAATTTTTCACAGAGATAATAGATTTTTTTCCAAGCAGATCGCGAAAGCGACGAGTGGCTTGAATGAAGAATGAAAAAAGACTGAGGGGTAAAAGGGAACGGGGCGGAGATACCAATCGAGCGGCGCTATTAACCGCTGAAACTGTTATCAGGAGAGTGCAAACAGGCATTTGACACACATTCGCTATCTGAGTCACTCGAAAATAGAATAGCCAAGTGAAATCCCAGTTAGTTCGGAATATAATAGACTTTTCGGTGGGCATGAAATTGCCAACGAATTGAACAATGTTTTCGTTCTCGTCAATACTACGTGCTTGCAGAAAAAAAAAGAAAAAACATTGTAACTGGAACAGATACCGAACAGTTACCGGGGTTTACCTGTTTTTTTTTTTTTTTTTCCCACTTTGATTGGTATGCTTCTGCTTGTTTTCATTCTCGACAAAGCAGAGAAGAGCGAACGAGTATCGCGCGCGCTGTGGAGTGACCGGATGTACAAATTCCTCTGAATGTTTGAAACAGTATACCGAAGTTGAGCCTCAAACCTCTCCTGGCATTCCGCATCGCATGCGAACGCACACACGAGAGCTCGGAGCTCCGTTGGCAACGTCCAAAACCGAAATAATACGCCAGTGGAAAAGTTCCGATGTAGTCAGACGCGCAGCATGCAAGCGTATTGGGGTTGAAGTCAGTAGAAAAATCCTCAACGTTCAAACATCAATCGGACGAGGAGGAGCGACAAAATAAAAGATCTATAGATCTATAGTTAAAGAGCGCGCGAATGATATAGCTGTCCCTCAATCTGCGTCCAGCAAAAAATGGAGAGGGACCAATCGACAGGACGATAAAGCAATTTCTGTTCACCTCTGGCATTCGTTTTTTACCAATCCTTTCTCATACCCCGCCATCGCCTCCTTTGCGTTCGGTTCTCGCAAAAAATTTGGATTCCAATTTTTTTTTTTTTTTTTTTTACGAAAAACGATGAGTTTTTATGATCCCACCTCCTTGTTCATTTGCGCTCTCAAAGGAACTAAGTAGAGTTCTGATGGGAAAGCATAAAAAAAAAGATACGATTAACAAAGAAGTCTCGCTGTACCTCGTTCTTGTCCGCACCTTTATATATGTATATATTTTGCAGTGACAGAAACAGACCGTGCATACAGATGTAGCTGATACGTATCCTTCGTAATTTCCGCTCCGCCGTTTGCCAATGTAGGACATACTTTCAATGGCCACGCGCGACACAGCTCGTGGAAGGAAAAGCCCTTTTCATATCTCCTTTGCATTCTCGCACGGCGGACAGAGCGCAGAACACAACCGGTACACGAGTACACCTCTCTGACGGTGTGTATGGTATATTCACGAAGAATATTGCGAAGCATCTATCACCCTGGTATGTTCGCGCGGCTCTCGCTTTTATATTCCCCGTTTCACGATTATAATTCATACCTGACGCATAAATCGCTCTCGATGCTTTGCCCGAGACATCGATACCACCGCCGCTCCATCTTTCTTCTCTCTCCTTTCGCTCTCTTTTCCTTCGAATTAAATTGCTTCGTTTCAATTTTTATTCGACGTTTTCCTTTTTTTTTATTCTTTTTTTTTATTATGATTTTTCATTCTCCATTTTAATCTCGCGTCGTGAATCTTCGATATTCTTTTTCTCATCTCCGCCTCGTGTACATTAACACAAATGCAGTGTTTTCGATACGAGATACACGCGCTTGGCATCGACGTTTATTTGTTCGCGAAGAAGAACAACGATCTCTCGTTTGTTTACTTACGAAACTAATTGTTTATCGCGAGTCTTGACAGAGATGCACGTCAGTAGAGAATGGGGATCGTTCGTCGTTGTTTCTTTACAATCATACGGCTGCGGTCGCTGCTGCCGGAAAAAAAAACAATTCCACCCCCCGCAAAGCGTCATTCTCGAGAAGTTAAATGAGGGAGGTTTTCCAATTTTCTCATCTCTCGTTGTATTTCATTGAAGAGCCCCCGAGAGAGCGGATGTGGTTCGGGCGGAACGGGAGCATCGAAAGCACTCTGTATCTATCGAGAGCACAAACATCCGAGATCCTGTCCAATGAACCGTTTGAAGAACGTTTACCAAACTCCGTACACCGTTCGAGAGGGCGGCCAGTTCAACGAAGCGCAAGGGGGGAAGGTATCCCGAAACATCCAATATCCGTTTTTGCTTGTATCGATAAAAAAAGCATGTCTTATCTCTCGTAAGAGACCGGGGCTAATCGAAACGCGCAGCGATAAAGGGAAATATGAAATTTTGAAAAAAAAGAAATTCACGATGGAAAAGTGCTAAAAAAGTTGAAGCGCTTTTCAAGGGGATGTTTTTGTGCAATATTTCAATTTTTTTTTTCGATTTATTTTAGATCGGTAAATTCACTTCTGATGGACATTTTTTTTAGCCCTGATGGGATTTTTACGAAGGAACTAATAGACAACTCAACTAAGAATACTAAGCAAAATGTTCCGAACACTTTACAAGCGGAGCATTCTATGATCTGTTTAACAGGTCAAAAGCATAAAATTTCTCTTTTTCAGTCGAACATTAAAAAAAAAAAATTGCACGCAATGAGTACATCACTCTAAAGATTTGCTTACCGCGCTCTATGTACTCTAATTCCACAGCGTCACAGCGTCACAGTCTCGGAATGGAATGTTCTATTTTTTTATTACGAGTGTCGCTACATTCCGCGTGTTTCGATTAGCCCCGGTCCCCCCCATCGCACGATCTCACTGATACGCGCGATGAGATTTTCGAGACAAGTGCCACGAAAATTCCTCGAAGAAAAAAAAAAATGCACAATTTCGACACGTCCTATTGACTGTGCAATTAAAAAAAAGTCTTCATCGCAAGTCAATTGACTGGAGAGCGAATGGATTCCAACAGATCAACTGCCAACAAACGCTCGTAATTCCTGCACTATCTTTCATCCTCTTCACTGTCGCATGTGTGCCTTATTCGCGTTTCAATGTTCGCATTTATAAAAGGGGAACCGACTGACACAGCGCAGACAACGCGAGAAAGCGCGAACTATCAGAGGGGATGAAAAAGCCCCTCGGGGAGGTTCGAGTATCGGCTACGTGATGCGTGCTTCGATATACATCTGACGCGGCTATTCTATACTCCGCTCGGAGTTATCGCACGCGTTGCATACAGTGATAGCCAATGATTGCGAACTCGTTTTACGTGTTGGGTATAGTTTTGCAAAAAGTAAATAAAACGCTTTTATCGATATTCGACGGGTAATACTCGATTGCTCGATTCCCGGTACCCAAGTGCTTTGCTGCACAGTTATTTCATTATCCCTCGTCTCCTCCCTCGTTATTCCGCTTTCAATACCATAAGTTCGTGAGCGCGTACACTCGAATAAAGTGGAAAACACAGGATGAACGAAAGTTCGATGGGATATAATGATAGTGGTGGGGGAGGGCGCGAGGGGTGGAGGGGTTGGGGAGTAGGGGGCGGGTGTCGTGTGCAGAAAGTCTCGAGTGTATGGAATACAGAGAGATCGAACGAGAGTCCAGGAACACCTATAGAGAACGGTATATTGGTGGTTGCGTGAGGCCGTGAGGGGACACGAAGAGCGCTTGTAGCCTGACTTCAATATTCCTCTATGCCTACGCCTACGAACGGTGTTATAGCGTATTTTAGCTATAGCATTTGCCATACCGGTCCAGTAACACGAAGGGGGAGGCAGATCAGCCTGTGTCTATTTATACTATGGCCACTGGAAACTGGCGAACGCTCTAGTATCCCGCTAGGCAGCTACCTGTTGGCTGCTCTCGGCTGCCTCTCACCCTCTCTCTCTCCCGTTTACCAACTCTGTATGTGCATATAAACTATAGTATATATTCTATATTATTCTATGCACTATATCGGTCGGTAAACCAGACGGGGAAGGGGGGTATGCCATCCAGTAATTGGCCACTTAAACGGACGAGAAAATCAGTTATTGGCATATTCGCGTCTTTTTCCATCCGTTGGATGGCCTACAACTGTATCGCTCCATTCTACGCGGTGATTCCATGAAGCCGAACGCCCCAGTGTACTCTCCGATAACTGGGTCAAGCCATGAATGTGGGTCAACGTGGTACGAAACAGCGCGCGCGCTTAAGACTCACCCAGTCTTTAGTAATATCCAACCATCCCCCCACTATCCGCCCTGTTGTACATACAACGACCATCAACCCATCATCCGTCTTGCTTGCCCCGCCACTATTTGCCATGAACTCGTTGGCTCTTTCAGTTTTTTCGTTCATAGAGCTCTTTTACTGTTTTTTTTTTTTTTTTTTTCTTTTTCTCTCCCTACCGGCGTACTGCTTTGCCCATTCAGTTACTAATACCCAACGGACACGTCAAAGAGAACGACCCTCGCTTGTCAACGGTAGCCGCGAAGAACCCTCAAGAGAGATCGAGAGGACTTGCTTCACGCACTCTTCGTCTTCTCTGTCTTCTTGCACTGCTGCGTCTTATTCGTCTCCGAGTTTTGTAGACCGAGCCTTACTGTTTTATCGCTCCCGGTATATACGCGGGATAACAAACAACCCCTCTGATAGTAGCAGCTGGTCCGAGTCGCGTCTTTCCTCTGCTTCTAGAGACCCGGTACTCTTTGCTTATCCGAGTATATTATACTGTTCTATATATATGGGCTTAATATACCTTCGTTTTTGTCCGAGGGGTCGCGGCACGTCTGACCACGCACGGGCTTTAACTACTCGGAGACAAACTTCTATCTTCTAATCTTTTTATTACGATCTATCCGGTGCGAGGAAACGAAAAGTTTTTCACGTATTAGCCAAACAGTGATCCCAAGCGTATAGCAAATTCTGCTGTTGTCGAATCTCCCCTAATGTACGCTTTTTCCGAAAGGAAACACAAACTCTTGCAACGGAAACGGAAGAAGCGTCAATGATGACCGAGAGTGGTTGCGCCTCGTTGCTGTAGAGTTGTGTCTATGTATCTAATGTACGCAGGGCATCGAGCCCCGGGCTTTTCGTCAGTGAGGGGTGGCGAGAAGTCACCGAGGGTAATGAAACCAGGACTCGCTCGGGGGGGTTCTGGCTTTGCCAATATTTACCTGAACCCAAATGTCGACGAAGGGAGAAGGGACGAACAACCAGTTGCCTGGAAAAGGGGATGAAAACGAGCTCGCGAGGTCAGCCCTCGTACGCCATCACGAATATCTGAACGACGCTTTCTCTTCCCTTCCCCCACCCCCTGCACCCCCCAACGCATGCCTCACTGCTCATCTCTCGTTGGAATACCGCCTACTACTCCACGACATTCTGACCGCGCGTCGCTGAACTGTGTTCTCGCGGTCGCTTTGAAACTTCGATGTGCCCACTTTCCAAACATTGATAGTCGCTGAATCTCCCCGCCGCTGTTTCGCACCTACCTGCGTTCATAGGTTCGCAGAAACTGATAACGCAGTTTAGTTTTACATAATAACTCTATAATTGCAAATGGCGACATAAGTATTCATTATTATTTGTCACGAATTCTCAGACGAGGCAAATTAAATTTGTTAACTATTCACAAAATCCATCGATCTTTATTTGGCTTAATTTTATTTTATTTCAGTGAAACTCCAGGGAAATAACGTTTACTGAGGTATATTAGAGTTATGGATTTTTTTTTGCCGTTCCATCATTTAAGGATATAAATTTTAGATATTCTGACATATACTTCATTTTCATCGGAAACCGAAATTTGGTACTATTAATTGAACACTTATTTAGCCATTTACAATGATAGATTTATTGAATAAAAAGAAATATCTAAAAATCATTAAGGATTCAAAGTCCTATCGGAAGGCTTTGGATTACACTGACATTCATGCTAAACCCGACTACGTTGATCGAACGGATACGCGTTCATACATTTATGCATATTCAAAGGGTGACTTGCGAGGGAATGAGGTAAAGACCTTCTGTCGTTTGGTTCACCGCGTCTCCGTTGTTTAGACTTGAGGAGTGTCGGAGAAGCTGACAGGTTTCCGTCGAAAATTTCGACGGTCTTCCATATGCCAGAGAGTACAGTCCACGAACGGGGCTGCGTTAGGAATTGCTAACAAGACACCGGAAGTACTCGCGTTCGACGATACCTCAAAATGTTCACAATGCTTCTATTGTGAACAGCCTAATCCATTACGCAGAGCGAACCCACGCGTACAGTGAAGCGCATGCAACGCGTAATACAGATTTTCGAATATATGGTAACAGCAATGCTAAAACAACTCGTATGTTGATCGATGACGAAGTTAACCGACGCAACATTCGTGGAAGCTGCCAGAGAGGAATTCTATGACCGCACAAGGCTCATTGCAAGCATAGCGAGCTTTGCATCTGTTGGAACTAACGGCAAACGCGCTTCGGCTCCGACCTCTTCCACGTCGAAGATTTAGCTTTGTCAAAGCATCGGGCATCCTTTGACAACAGAGATGATTACTCCGCGCTCTCGTCCGTAGTTCGAATGTATATGTGTACACACGGTTACGCTTAAACTTTGCTTGTGTAAATTGCAACAGTAGCCACGCCGGCCGGTCTTCCGAGTAACTTCGAAGCCAATATTAGTCCTGAGTGGGTCAGTTGAGCGTACTGAGTGATGAGAGCTCCAAGGACAGCCGCGGTAATTACTTCCGTGAGACAGAAGCAATAGAATGAACTATCGTCTGTGAATAGCACTAGCACCGGGAATTGATAATGTAATCGTTCATCTACGTTCAACCTGCAGCGAAATTCACGATCTTTAGAGCTGAATAATCAAGTACGATCAGCTTTGAAAAATTGAATCTATGTCAATTGTGTAAAATCATTGTTTCCCTTAAATTTCACTAAAATACATTTTTTTGGTCATTTAAAAAAAAAATTTTTTACATATTTTTTAAATTGTGTTATAAATTTCTCTGCGCACGAAAAATCCGTCCAATTTTAAAAATATTTAAAATATTTTTGAACCGTAACTTTCATTAATGTAACGAATTTTTTTTTTTTTGTTTTATGAAAGTAATGTTTCCCCTAACAGGAAGCAATAACTAGCGAACACCTTACCATGGCGTAAAAATATTTGTCCGATCGTAGGTTAGAGCCGAGACGTCTAGTCTAGTTGAGTAATCACGCAATGGGGGCCAAAAGCTGTCGGAGGGTGAAAACTTTCTCTCAGCGTGCGTCATCAGGCCTTTGGAAAGCCGGGAGGCTTTTGCGGTAAAATCTGCGGGATACTTGACCCTCCGTTGCGAAAAGCATACCTCGGAGGGGTCAGAGTTCGAGGTCAACCTCTCTCTCTCTCTCTTGGTTTCTCGTCGACTCGTTTTCAGCTCAAACACCCAGAGTAGTCCAGCAACATCGACAACAACGCTTGTAAGCCACCAGTCGAAATACCGGGTGGTCACGCATATCAATAACGAAACGATACGTCAGCAACGAAATAGCGCGGAATAAAACGAGGGCTGACCTTTCGTTCCATTTTTGCAATCCTCCGAAAATTATCATCTTAGACCAACTTTGCTACCTATCCAAATTTCTCAAACTCTAATCCTCCTCGTGTCAAAGCCGCGGTTTTAACTTCCTGCGGCTTTAGAGAATTTCTAAGTCCGCTTAAACTTGCCGCGTTGTCTTTGCCGCAGAGTTTATTCCGCATGACAAAGTTTAACGATGGAATTCGGAACGACAGGTTGAATGCACTGCTCTTGACATTCAGAGTTTGGAGACAGAAATTAAACGAACCCCAATGAACAAAACATTGGGGGATTTTTTTTTTTTTTTTTTTTTTTCGCGAAACGTTTGAGTGGAACAATCCCCAACACGGCGGACCTGTACAATCGCGATAATCAGAGTGACTGATCACTCCCCGATGATTCTATCTCACGTTATTTGCCTCACCTGATTCCCTACAATTTTCGACGGGTTATATATATCCCTCCTACGAAAATTCCGGGCATCGATTGCCGTTAGGTATTCTCGCCAGGCCGGGGTCTGTGTATAGTCAGTCAGCCAACGTACGCAATCCCTCGCCTCGTTCCCTATCCCCTCGGGGTTACGAATTAGCTGAGGCGCCCCCTCCCCATCGCGCTTTCACAAGCGCCGCCGTTCCGATTTACGCACAAGAAGGGAACGTTCTTCCATCGCGAATACACGCGCCTACTCGCGCAACGCGAAAAAGAGAGAAAAAAAAACAAGGAGAAACGGACAAAAAAAATCTAAGGGGAGAGTTGTTCCGAGATGCCGAATCACGTCGCGAATGATTATTTGATGGTGGAATCTTGCTTTGAGAAATCTGTTCCAATAGCCGAAGGATTCTTTTTTCCACCCTCCCTTCGCGCCCCTCTTCTACACGCATTACTCGTCAATACGCGCGAGGAAGCTGTTCGGAAAATGGTATAAGCGTGTAAGGAATTCTCACGCGGAGACCGAAAATGTACACTCGTTTTTTTTTTTTTCCTTTCAACCCTCTGAAAGATTCCCATTTTCGCTTTCTCATTTCGAAGACCGAGAAGCACTTCGCGTCTTCCGCAATTTTTTTTTTTTTTTATTTGCATACTTCACAGTTATGATGAGACGTTGAAATATTATTTCTGTCAATTCATCGCTCGATCTCGAGATTGAAGGGGTTGTTGGGTTATTGGTAGAAATTGCGTCGTGGATCTTGATAGACCTCTCGATTTAGTAACCGGAGAACAGACCTTAGAACTGTACGTACAGTACACAAACATACAGAATCTCTCACACACACCGGTGAACTGTAAGAGATTGCGAAACTCGTATTTCCTCATTTACGGGAAGAACTACTCACAGGGGTAGGTACATCGTTAACGCGGTAATTGTACCACCGCCGTAGAAGGTTCCTTTCCTCTTGGGAATCCTCTTCCGGCGACTCTCCTTTTTTTATCAAGCGCCCGAGACTACGATCCCCACCACCCCCTTGGGTCGGCGATAAAGTGCACTATATATAACAAAATTTGGTCGAAATGTCTGAAACTTTGGCTCGTTTTAACGCATGCCTCGCCGCATCAACGAGACTCGCAAAAAAAAAAAAAATGTTCGTAAAACTGGGAAAACTGCAAAAAATTCGCTCCGTGATCTCTCTCTCTTCTTTACCTTCGGTATCCATTTTTTGCTTCGTACTCTCTCTCTCGCTCTCTCCCTTTCTCTATCTTTCTCTTTCTGGCTGTTGGGAAAATAGGGGAGAAAAAAATGCAAAACTCCAGAGCGATGGTTACAGTCGAAGAGAGAGTATCCGATGATACCTCCTCCCCGGGCTGTGATTCCGCTTGTACCGTGTAGAAGCTATTAAAACGCGAAAAAAGTGAAGAGCTCAACTGCACGTGCGTTACAAATAAAATTGCCATGGCCCGCGGCATCGGAACTATCCGACCTTTTTTTTTACGTTTTCAAACGGCTCAATTCTCAATTTAGTTATTTACCAGCTCGCGAAGCACAGTTGACGGATTTGGTTTACCGTCGGGACGGTGGGAAAAAAGCAAATGCCGCGAAACCAGCAATACAAACAATATCTAATATTCAATCCTGTCGCAGATACATCGGTCCCCTCTCTCTCTCTCTCTCTCTTGCGGCATCGGTTTCGACTGTTCGCGAATTCCGAAATACCTGAAATATGCATTTTTCGTTGCCATTGAGAAACCAGTTGATTTGCAGGTCCGGTGGACTCGATAAATCGATCTTTTTTGTTTACCGCTCGCGCACACATTCTATGCATCTATTGCACTTTGCAATAAATTCCCTTTGTCAATATTTTTCGTTCATCGAACGAAGTTTTCGAAGCAATTCGTTGAACAATTAAAATATCCAATATTTCACAATGTAATTACAATCCGTTGATTAATGAGAATTGATTCGGAATTCTTGTACGCGAGTTAAAAGTGAACGAAATAAAAAAACTGGCAAAGCACAAAAAAAAGAAGTTGCTAAAATAAGTAGTGCTTTGGAAAAAGAACATTAGTGTTGCATCACGTACTGCAATTCGATCAGTTCGCGCTACTCGTCCTCGTCATTGGGAAACGTGCCTCGACTTTCGTGGTTGTGTTTCTGACTCGTCGCGCGTAGTTTCCACTACGCGCCAATCGGTTTCACCCGGAGTTTTTCTCAACCAACCCTCCCGATGAATTCGATATATCGAATCTCGGGGACTGAGTAAGACGCCTCGGTTCATCGTCTAGTGGCGTATATATAGTGCTATTTCAGTATAATACGTGTCGCATCGAGCGAAAGAGTTTTATCGCAACAGGTGGCGGAGCAGCTTGCGCACCCAGCTACCTACATATCGCGGAGTACCAAACCCCCCTCGTTTCGTGCTCAGACTTAAGAAGCCCATCGTTCTGCTTCGCTTCTGTCACTTCATTTTCCACGATGTCACGAAGCACCGAGCATAAGAAATTGCTATATCACTTACTGGCTGTTTAAAGCGTAAAGGCAACGATAGAGGATTAAGATGAAACCGGAAATTATGTATTTCGAACGGAAACGCGCAGCGACGAAATGCGTGCACACGACCTCAGTGCATCTGTGATTATATATATATAATACATATCCTTGTCGAGTGAAACTCAATCGTATTAATCCGGATAAAGTGATAAATCGTCAAGGATCCGCAACGATGCAAGTTCGACCGAACGGGATTTAGATTATTAATTAAGGTAACGTTGCGTACAATTCAGAAGTGCTGGATTTCGATGGCAGAGATACGGAGATACATATTCTATGACATTTAGAGGAGTGCGGGGCAAAACGGACATACCGAGAAATTAGCTCAATTTTTTTTTAATCCGTAGTAAATCTCGAAAGTAATTTACGACAAATTTAAGAAAAATTGAAATGAATTATGAAAAAAAATATTATTACTATCATTGTTCAAGTCAAAGAAAAATTTACAAATCGAAAAAAAAAAATTACAATAAAATTTTTTTGTTCAAAAAATGTACGATTGGAGTAAATGAATTAATGAAACGAAAACATTTTTTAAATATTTTGAAAAGAATTACGATAAAATTTGTAAAAAAACTGCCTTTGACATTGTTAATTACTATTAATTGCAAAATACAAATTTAATTTGTATTTTAACGTTTATTCGATGTCAATTTATCTCAAATTGTGAAATTATTATTAAATACAACATTATCGATGATATTAATATTATTTAATTCTCAATTTAATCGCTGTAATTTTTTCTCCATTTTTGACAAATTATTCCGCGCGTTTTTTTCATTTTGCCCCATCCTGTCTTGTGCAGACAAAGTTGGAGCACAGAACGCTAGTTTACTCTCGATAAAGCTACAGATGTAGAATACTATTCTTTGAGTGATATCGTCGTGACGGTAGTGGCGTCCTTCGTAAAAACAGAACGGCGATAAGCTCATTTAGACCGGTAGTGTAGAAGCGTTGCAATTGAGACTATATTATGCCCGAGAAAGCGGAGTCTCGTCGGCAACCCCTCCGGGGAAATTATCCGCGAATATCTTTCGTTCCTCGCCGCGGGCACGACAAGGTGTTTGCCGGTAGGACGAGGCGATAAGCAGATGAGCTCACTATCGCGAACCCACTGGCATCGGGCTTTCGGCCGATCGACCGTCTTGGTCTGTTTGCTTCGTGTCCGTTAATCCCCCTCGCCAGTTACGGGTCTCATAAATTCTCTGAAACTTGCGGATTCGTCTGTAACCCCGTGGGGAGATTCTGAAGGGAGCCGCGCGATATATTTCCGCAATGCGTCAATAAAATTAATCCAAACTCCTCTTCTCGTAATTTGTTCCGAATTAATGAACGGTATAACTATTGTTTCCTAACCTCGACCCCAGTTTTCCGAGCGATTGTTCCAATAATAGTTCGAACAACGTGTCATAAAAAACAACGTTTATCATCCAGTGAAATATAATTACGCAACGTTAGAACTGCGTAATCAGCGAACATTAATTCGAGGAAAACAAAGTGACGAGGCGGACAACTCTGGGAAGCTTCATGTGACGCGAGTGCAGTGGGGCAAGCATGATAAAATGTTCACGGTATGGGGGACTCGGGAGAGAAACTGCTTTTGCCGAGTGTCTCGCAATGCAAAAGCCCGCGAAGAGCTGTATACACGCGGTACCCTGTCTTTCACAAACTTGCGCCTCGCTTAACAAGTTTGTCCATTAAAATTAAATGTCCCTCTCGCCGTTAGCCTTTTGCAAAAGGATTGAATTCGGTGCCGCAGTTATCATCACGTTTCTCTTGTAAACGGATAAAGAGTTTTCTCCTCTGAGCGCTATTCCTTCTCTCGTCTGGTGGAATGTCCGATGAGAACGGCGCGTCGTGGGCGAATTACAAAAGGGCTTCCGGACGCGCAATAACGCCACGCCACAAGTTTGATTGAAACTCTCGTGAATATGCTGCTATCTTTCCTCTGTGAAGGTAGTTTGCCTTAAACCATTTACGGTGTTCGAAACTGGTACAATCACGGAGGACCGATCACGAGCGAATACTCTTAAGGCTTCGCGGCGGCTGGACGAGTTATCCTCCTCTACTTTCAATCACCATTCCAAACACGTAGTTTCAATTGGAATCATTACTTTGCCACTGTTTGTGAACACCCTTCCGGGCAGCTACTTCGACACTACCGGTGTTTTCTCTTCCGCATTGATTTCGAACCATTTCGTATAACTACGTACGCCGTGCTATTTTCGCACTGAATAGACTGCTGTGACGACGGAATCGGGAAGGCGCGGAGAAAACGCGAGTAAAATTGAAAGAGAACATTTATCGGAGAAATAATGTATTTCTACCTTAAATATATTTTTTTTAGGTCATAATTATTGAATTTTAGATAAAATGTTATTTCCGTTAATTTGTATAAAAAAAAAAATATTTTGAAAAAAAAGAAAAATTTGTAAATTTCCACTTTTTTTGTTTTGAATCATTTCTATCGAATTCACATTCTATCGATGAAATATATTTGTTTTTTTTTTATACAACAATTTCAATATTTCAATATATTTACGGGAGTAACACGAACAGTAGAAATACCTGCCCGCGAGGCAATATCGAAATATCGATTTACAGAAAATTGCGTCGTATTAACATGCGAAAAAAAAATTCATTATTTTTCCGCTATTAAATAAAATATTCCTTTTTCACATCAAATTTTGTTTTTTTTTCTATCTCGAATTTATTTTATACAATGTAGATTTCTGAAAAAACAAAAAAAATTGGGTTTCCATAAACATTTTGAACGTTTAAACGAATTTACGATCGTAAATCGCGTAAATCGAAATATCGATTTACAGAAAATTGCGTCGTATTAACATACGAAAAAAAATTATTTATTTTTTTGCTTTTAATTAAAATATTCCTGTTTCAAATCAATTTTGTTTTTTTTTTTTTTTTTTTCAAATTCAATTTATTCAATTTTGATACCTGAAAAAAAAATTGTTTTTATAAACATTTTTAATATTTAAACATATTCGCGGGATCGATTCGCGCAATAGGAATACCAAGCCGCAAAGCAATATCGAAATATCTATCTAAAGGAAGTTATGTCGTGTTAACACACGCAAATCAATCGGGCAAAATAATGCGAGCTGCAAATGTATCGCCCTCATGAGCGGGCGATAATCAGCGCACGAACGCCAACCGCAGGGTACACGAATATTTCCGATATTAATCCGGGCTGATTGAATCGAGTATTCGTGTGTGTGGGGGTGGGGAGGGGGGAGGGGGGTGAGTGGAGGATGGCGAACAACAGAGAACGGACAGAGCCGTCGGGGGAGCGCGAGTACCGCGGATGCCACGCGTGCTCTTGTTCTGTGTCGCTCCATGATGCACTCGGCAACTGTTGCAACGGGGGCTTCTGTACCGATGATCAACCATAGCATAGTTTCGCTCGCTTGCTCTCGTTGCGTTGCCATAACGACCACCATTCATCGGTGGTACGAGTAAATTTTCGCATCGGATTACGCAGATAGCGAGCATCGTTTTACAGATTCCGAGCGAATAATGATTATGGCTGATTCAACTCGGAAAATACACACACGGACTACAGCCACTGATGTGTTTACCGCAACAACATTCGAGCTTCAATTTTTTTTCACTTTCTTCCTCCTTTCCGATTCTGTGCGGGTGAATGCATCGAAAACAATAATTTCCGCGTTTAAAACGAGAAGTATTCATCCAATTCGGTTTATTTATTTATCTTTACTTGTTTTCGAAACGAAAAATACGACACCCCTGGAAACTCACAAGTGCAGCTTAGCTAAATGCATATCGATGAATATATTCGAATAAAATAAACATGGGTATGACACAGTTGGGTGGGTATCATTATTTCAATGAAAACTGTATGACGTAAAACGTGAAATGGTTTTTTTTTTTTTTTTAAGGGTAGCAGAATTTGCATAAACACGCAGATTTTAATGTTTTTTTTTTTTTTTTCGCTGTCCAGCGTCTGTATGGTAAAACCAGCGGATTTGCAGCTGGCATGCCCACTTCGCTGGGTTACCCAGACTCGGATTGTATATTCGTGAAAAGGTGAATTCGTGCTTTCGCATACATTGAGGTGACAGAAAAGTTTCGAGATTTCTCGTCAACCAACGCGCCCCGCACACTCGACCGTCACATACTGTCAGCGAAAAAATAAAAGGGAACAAAATAATCCGTGCGTCAGAAAAAATATATGCGCTACACGCACAGGTTTTTTTTTTATTCAATTTAATACTGCGGAGGGTTTTTTTTTGTTACGAGAGTCTCTTGTGGCAAATTGAAAATGGACACGCGCGAGAGTCGTATTTGTATTCCCCAAGCTGTGCTACGCTCGCGTAATACGAAAGCCTCATATCTCATATACTTACTATATAGAGAAGACATGTTTCATGATAGCGAATCGTGCAATCGGCTCACTGTCACGAGAAACTTGAACTTCGAAGTCTCTCAGGCTAAGAGCAGCCAAGAGTTTTTCTAATTAGAAGAATCAACGAAAGAACGCGCGATTGATAAGACACACAGACACACACACAGTTAACTCATTACATTGCTTTTCGGCTCTCGGACGGTAGGAAGATTGATCCCCTCGTTATCCCCCGAAGAGCGAGTGATTTTTTTTCCTCTCCGACCCTCGGCAGCTCGCACCCCCGGTATATAAATTCCGGTGAGGATTATCCGAGATAAAAAAAAGGAAAAAATACTGTAAGTAAACTCGAATCGGTGTAGTAGATTTGTTCTCGTTTTTATTTCTGTGATATTTTGCTTAAGAGGGACATTCATCTAACTGTCCGAAAATAGAATCAAATTTTTGTTGTTGTCCCAAAAATTATAGAACGCGATAGATTTTTTTTACTGAAAGATACATTTATTGCGAGTATTAGAAATTAGAAAGAATAAATTGACAATAAATTTTATTTTTTTATAAATCGCCGAGAGAGTATTTTTTTTTCTTTTAATAAAAAAAAATCATCATTCAAGTTAATAATGATGACGAGAGTCCACTTTCTTCAAATTGGTTTCATGCCGAGTAATGTCGAATCAAAATTGAAGCATCAGAAATCCGGGAAAGAAAGTCCCACTTTTCGTAATTATTGAAAAATTAAGATTGATTGTACGAAAATTAGACGAATTTCCACTGCGAAATGTCCACCGCCAGATGTCTCGAAAATGAGAAGTGACTTTGCAGCGGCCATTTTCTTTTTCCAACACCTTAACAAAATTTTTTGTAAAACGCAATATCTTAACTTTCAGTAAAAATAGCAAAAGCACATGTTATTTCCTGGTGTACTTTCTTTAAAAAAAACTAAATTTCGCGCGGTTTTCGAACCGCAGATACTCGTAACCCTAAACTTCAAACATGCAATATAAGTTTAAAATTGATTTTGCCAAACGCTTTTCGTCGCTTGTGAGCTATTCATGAAAAACGTACAGAGAACTATTAATACTTTGAAATATCGGCGGAGTTTTGGTCTACAAAATAAGAGCCTCTGGCAGAACTATTCGAATCGCACTAACCGCGGTAGCCGCGTAGAGTTTCGTGACTCTGTCGCATCATCGCTGGATATTATATTATTAACAGTAACGAAGAGAAAAGGAAGCCAACCCCCCAGTGAAGCTCGAGAGATTGTTCTCAAGTGAATTAATGAGAAACGACGGAAGCGGGGTGTGGCTACGTAAAGAACTGGAACAACGATGAATGCCACAAACCGCGCGCTCTTAAATGTTGTACGCGGAAACTTGTTTAAATTCGCTTTCACAGATGATTTGAGAAATGGCGCGTGAATTGCTATGAAAAAAAAGGGCAAGGAAATCGCCGGAGATTTCGCGACTGTTGCGCATTAATTTTCGCGGACGTATACCAAACAGCGACTTTCGCCTCTCGCTTGCCACTGTCGAGTAAAGTAACGAGAAAGAAAAAACCCAAAAATAAAAGAGAAAAACGCGAACGAAGCTCGAGCTCAAAGGATCCACAGTGTGCCCGCGTTTCGCGAGCTTTTTTTCGTCTCTTTTCGCTCATCTCTCACTGCCGAAACACTCGTCTATCCGAAAGGATAAGAGATTTTCGTTTCGAGGGGTTTTTCATCTCTCTATATATATTTTTTTTTTATTATTTACGTATTAACCGACGAGTCATGATGGTTGCTTCGGATTTTTCGTATTTTCAATTTTTTTTACCCCAACGCGCATGCGTGCACGTTAACAATAAGAATACACGTGGGAAAGAGCTCGAAACCTTCGCGCGTTTGACAAAAGAATTTTTTTTTTCAATTTTTTGCCTTGACTCAGCGAACACCAGCGGCGCAATCGAAGCCGTATTTAATTTATCACCCGATAACACTTGCCTCTCGAATTTGCGACGAAAAAATAATTAACGCGCGTTTTAGGCAATAAATTAGGGTCGTAGAATGATATGTGATTCCGATTGTTCCTCACGAAAGTTCCGAACTCACCGGAATTAAATTAATGACGAATTTTTGGTGAGGTTTTTTTTTATTATTTTTTCGTCGGCGAATTCGGGATGCCCGTCCAATTAACGGATTGTGATTAGTCATCGAGAAATGATTGATAATGCTCACAACAAGGGGTGGGATTCAGGAAGGGGATGCCGAAATCCTCTCCGCGTAACACCCCTCATTTATAATTGCAACGCGATAATACTCCCGCTATTTGGATCGAACACGATAATAATATCAGAGTGCATAATAATGTACTCGAGCATCAAGATGCCAGTGCATTTATTCTATAGCTTGTTTTACGCGATTATCGTCACTCTGCATTTTAAAACCCTCCTAGAAGCCTATAACCGTGAAATATATGCCGCATTGCGATCACCTTGAGACTACTAGAGTTTTATGAAGCCTCCGTACGACATTCAGTCATTCGTAAAATTGAAAGAGGCCCCCCATGGGTGAAGCCTGTTCGAGATAAAAGTGCAGTGGCAAAAGTTGCCGCGGTAAAAAAGGCGAATGGAAAGAGGAGATAAGGACGATGGAACGTCGATAGGGATTTTTCGACGTCATAGCCGATCAAAAAATGTCTCTCGTCGGATCTAATGCTCAAGGAGAGAATGATAGTCGACGGGAATATACGCGCGTCGAGGTGCTTTTTTTTCCCTGACTAAAATGGAGCGTCCAGGCGCGCCGGACTCTTTTTCAACGGGACAAAAACCATCCCCTACCCCTCCCCCCCAGAAGCAGCGCGGAGCTTTCACGACGCCCTGGATTTTCGAGTGGTGGGAATATAGCTACGTATTCAAAAGCGACGAGTTTGAAGCTCGGAGTGAATGGCAAGAGAACAAGTTTCATCCCTCCCCTCCCCCCCCCCCCCCCTCCCCTCTTCGCTTATCGGATTCTCAAGCCCGTTCCTGGACAAGAATCTTCCGACGGCGCGAGAGAAGAAAACGATGTTTGGACCGACTCTTGTACCGCGAGCGAGTAAGGAATTCAACGATGAATTTTCTGTGTCTATCTCTGCTGAGGCGAATAGAAATGCACGCGGGGGTAACATACAAGCAAAGAATACCAGCGAACGAGATAAACACTCGAGAAGGTGGGTTTTCTGCGAGATCGTAAAATTTGATTCTCACCTGACGGGGTAATGTTGCAACGGGGAAAAATGCTTGCCTCGTAGTGCACGCCGATTCATAGGTGGAATGATAAACCGTAGAAAAATCGCGAAATAACTGAATTCCGTATATAGCGAGAATTTGATAAAAATGTAAGAAACATTCACAACGAACGCGATACTTTGTATAATTTCGGAAATAAAAAAAATCGTTGGAAAAAAGATCGACGGAAAAAAATATGACGGTTGAAATATCCATGGAAAAATGAGCATTAAGAAGGTTACGTGATTAATTTCACTGGAATGTATTTAGGAATCAAAAAAAAAAAGTTATTCTGACAAATATTTGTATGCCACATGCTATCATCGGGACTAATTCAAGAGTAAAAACGCAATTTCCATTCATTTTCATTTTTTATACTGTTTAATTGACACTATAAACAATTTTAAAAAAATCGAACTTTTTTAATTTAAAAATTACGATAGTCGATTATTATGCTAAATAACCTTTCTGAACAAAAATCGTTCATTATGATCGCCGCGTGAAGAACGAAACGAGTGATGTCCTGACGCGTCACACGGACCGTTTTCGAAAAAAAGTTTGCACTCTCTTTTGCATGACAAAAAAAATTAATAATTAATTAAATTTTCCACCATTACCGCGTCAATATTGAATGCTTTGTAAATCGTTCTATGTTCTCCCGATAAAATTATCGATCTTTAAAAGCGCGACGTACGAGTATATTTTCGATTGAGAATGTCGAGTAGAACTTTAAAATCGGATATTTTTTCTCAGGATAGTTTTTCCATCGATTTTTATCCAAAAGAATTTTTTTCACCTACCTACTTTGTGTCTTCGCGCATTTTTTTTATTTCGCGACATTTTCTGACGACAAAAAAAAATGTGTACATCTCTATTGGTCATAAAGATTTGAACGAGAATTCAGGAAATATCGATGAGTTGAATAGAAAAAAAAACGAGTCGAAAATTACACGACGAGAGAATTGAGCGTAGAGCGGAAGGGGTAGGGGGAGGGAGAGCGGGGATGTGCTCAACTAATGTTGAAAAGCTCCTCGGGTAATATGAGCTTTTCTCGAACTGCGATGTAGAAGATAGAAGGCAGTGAGAAAGCGGAGAAGCTGGAGCGAAATAAAAATATCGAGGGGGCCTCGATAGACTCTGTACAAGAGAAGAGCGTACGAGAGTGGGGTTGCGAGCGTTAAAAAATCGATTGCAAGAATCCCAGGCACACGTAGACTATCTCAACTTAGTGTGACACAATACGTTGACAATTTTTTTTCGTTTTTTTTTTTTTCACAAACTTGCATATCGGTGAATATGGTAATGGGGTGATGGATCGAACGTCTCGAAAGGATATACTACGTGTATACTGTATACAGAATATATATATGTATATGGATATACATAGGATGCTCTCCACGCGCAAATAGTGTGCATATATGAACCAATTTTCGTGAAGCATTTGCGAATGGAGTTGCCGGCACCGGTTGGAGCACAATATACATATGGATACAGGCTATGTGTAAATACATATATAGATAGATAGCCAATGTATAGCAAGTTTCCGTGACGGATCGAGAGAGAGAATTTGCCGATACCGCATCAATTCGGTATCGGTACTATACCCGCGATTAGATAGTCGCTATTGACGGAAGCATCGAAACTCCTCGTTCACAGAGGAAACTCCGCGTGTGCCCAACGGGCGCATATTCGTCGTTCTCTCGCTATATATGTTGGGGATGTATGGTCACCGATGAGAGAACACATTTCGGCTATTGGCCGATAACAGGCCAATAAACAGTTACGTACAAATGTCGTGAAACTTCGACGTACCAATCGTCCAAAAGAATTTCGTTACACGAGTGCCGCTTTCTTTCGTCTCGAACGTAAAAAAAAAGTAATTTACACGCGCGGATCTTGTTACCCGTTACAAATTTTTTTTTTTTCTCAACTCGTATACGAAGTTTTTGAAATCCGAGCGGAATTGCGAAAAACTTCGCACCGTCCAATTTCATACGAGCGAACGGAAGAAGCAAAGTATAAATTTATGTATATCGAAAGCGCGTTCGCCTTTTTGAAAATTCCAATCGATACACATGAAAGAGACGCGCATTTATTTATTCCTTAGGGCCATCTGACCGCATGTGTTAAAAACCAAAATTGACTGAAAATCAAATATATGCAAAAATGGATTTAAGATATTTAAATTCGATATGTTCCGTTATAATTTACATATTTATCATAAAATATGTTTTATGATTAACGGATTTTTGTTTTTTGATTGGCTATTTTTTGGCGAAAGCATATTGCATATATCGTAGATATATTTTCGTAGAAGAAAATAAAAGATTACCGAGAAATTACCAATTTAAAAATTTTGATGCGTTTTTCGAACCGCCAGATAAAATCTTCTCACGTGATCTTCCCGCCAGCGGAATATTGTTTTTCGTTTATACGCATTTTTAATTATCCGGACAGGGCCCGGTATTAATTTATTTCAGATAATTGCGGTTCTACTGTATCAGCCAACGTAACCACTATACTAAAAATAACTATGATTAATTAACGCATACCGTGCTAAGCTTTCATACCTAAGTGCCTCCCCCGAGATAGAGTGCGTAGATGAACGGAAAAAATCGCCATAAATCGCGGAAAATTTCGAGGTTCTTTTATATTCGACGCGACGTTAAGTAATCGGTAACTTTGATTAGGTATTCGCGTGGGCAGATGCTTAAAAATCAAAACTTTACACGAGCCCTCCGTTCCCCGCGCGTTCTCGAGTCGGTCAATCTATTGATCATTTTCCGCTCGGACTTCGGTATCAGGTTTCGAGGGTAGGGGAGGTCGAGCCAACGGTCGATTTATGCGCAAGTTCGGCCGCTCGAAAGTTTTACGACCATTGACGTGCCGCTGACGTGACTGAACGATTTGTGACTCTGCGTGGAAACGGAGTCCCGACGTGTAATCGGAGTCGAGTCGTTCGGTATGGCATAACCGAAAATGCGCGTTTATTCCGCAACGAGCTATCGGCACACTGCTCGGTTAACGGTTCGGTGGATTTAGTATCTATCGTCGCGGTACCAGCCGCGATAAACCGAACGTAACGAAGTGACACTCCGTGCCAACGATCGACGGTAACAACTCCTAAAATGTTCATTGGTATCGAGTCCTTTTTTTTTTAAATCCGTTCGTTCTTCGAGCTCTCAATGTTGTACATATATATATCTATATATACCGAGGAAATTTTCTCTCGGAGCTTAAAACTCGAGTTCGGATCTTCTCGAAACTCGAGCCAAGAGAATTTCTATAGTAAAAGAATGGAGCGTTGCGAGTAGCGAAGAAAACTCCTTCGTCCCCCCGGTTTCGCGTGCCCCGCGACGCGAGGGAAGAAAAGAAAAATGTTCTCCGATCGTTCTCTCTTCTTATTTTAGTCATGAGCTTCAACTCCGCTAATTCTAATTAGCCTTTTATAAGGATAGCAAGTTAAGCATGCAAGTTCGTTCCGACGGTACGGTCGTTTCGTGCTTTTTTTTTTTTTTTTTTCACGCTCAATTATTCACTATCTCGCTCGGTCGGTCTGACGGTGATTATACCCCTCGAGTTGTTTCAATTATCCGGGAATACATTATGCGCTCGAGAGTCACGAGACTGCCAACTGCGATTCATAGATTCTTATCTGCGTTATGCGAGAGCCAAAACGAATGAACGCACGCAATACAGTTATATAAATGTGTTGTACGATACTCGTTGCTTATGTCCAACGATCATTAATGGACCGGAGAGATAATAAATGACCCCGCGAAATTTTGCGCTTCGATATTAACCCTTCGTAGTGGCGCTGAGTCCAAACGACCGCGAATGGATTTTGGAGACCGATATCTCCGAGTATCGGACTTAGAATGAGACTTGACCCACTGCTGAGGGCTTGAAATTCATTCTATATGTAGAATTCGGAAAATCTTTGAATATCGGAATAAATATCCTTTTTGAAATGCTGATTATGGAACTTTTTTTTTAGCTCGAAGTATCGAGTTTTATCTGTATCGCCTGCAAAGGTTGCTTGAGAAAAAAAAAAAAGATTACAACTTTTTTAGGATAAAAAATGTTTATTCTCAGATTTTGGTTGTCTAGAGATGTTTTTCTTCAATATGTCATTTAATTTTTCATATAATGACTTTTGCTGCAGATTTCGCATTTCATGAGTATTTTTCATTAATAAATTTATAGTTCGATATGGTTGAATAAACGTTTGGTTATGGCGAAGAAATAAGTAATAATTGGGCGACTATTTCATTAAATCACATAAACACCCAATCAGATGGTTAATTTCACCAAAAGGCAAAATTTTGAGTGTTTAAGTTTTTTCGTAGATGAAAAAACATCGTATCACTTAATCTCATGCGAAAGTTTGTCGACAGCAGTATTCTGATCGTGTAAAAAAAAATCAACAGCTCCAAGTATTTAAAATTGTCGGGAAACTATCATTTTTTTAAATACATTTTTATTCTAATTAAAAAAAAATAGATCTCTTTCCACAATTTTTTGTTTTCGGACCTAAGAAATTTGATACACGATGAGAATATAGCGATACAAACAATCAAAAGCGTGAGATTTTTTTTACAATTATTGTTATCGGTTAAAAAAAAATTGTTTTTTTTTAAACCTGAAATTGTCGAACTTCCCCTTTAAAAAATCAACCGGGTTAATTTAACTCAAAGTGACTCTCACAGAATCGTAGAGAAAATTCGACCGTAAATGGTTAATTGTGTACCGTTGGTTTATCGTAATATTCTACGATCAAAGGGTAGCAACGGAATTAAGGGGATCAACGAATTATCGATATTTCAATCGGCGTCAACGATATGCAAATACCGATTAATTTACATTATTTTTTATTTCAATGAAAAAGAAAAGTAGATTAGTAAATGTTCATTCCAAACGCGGAAAATGAAACCCAAAAAAATTGTATTGAAAATACATTTGACTCAATATATAGTGAATTAAAAAAAATTATTTGCTAGTGTTCGTTCCGAGCTCATTTTTTTATTATTTCGATCCGATCAATCGTAATTCTAATTATTTATTTATTTATTTGTTTAACCGGCATAGTTTCGGTATCGTTCCTCAAAATTGTATAGAAGTTCGTATATAGTAAATATAACGATACTTATGCCATTAAAAAAAGGGGGTTAAGATTTATGTATCACAAAACAACAGCAGGTACGTATTTAAGTAATGGAGAAAAGAATATTAGAGAATGAAATGTCAATTACTCACGATTGTTGTGGCGCGTTTTGGCGATGCGGCAGGACTGGTTCGCACTCGGTGGAGTCCGCGGCCTCGTGAATGCCGCGGAGAGATCGCGCGTTAGCTGGTAGAAGGGGCGTCGGGGACGCAGGCGCTTCCGCCACAGTCACCATCCCCCCGCGCCCGGTCCAACCACTCCTGGTACCGCACAACCCCTGTTGCGTCGTTTTCATTCGCTTCTCTATGTATGTCTGCGTCTGTATCCGTACATCTCACACCGTTTCAATGTGGGATATACGCGGGAACGAGGATTTGCGGTGAAGCTTTTTCGAGGGACGCTTTCTCTCGGTGCGCAACCCTCGAAGAGGGAAAAATTCTAGAGAACGGAAGAAAACAACATGAAAACAAAGGAAAAAAGAAAAAAACGTAAACGCTTGTATCGGCACGACGGTAGACGTGGATAAACTCTTAGATCTCGTCTATCAAATACACCGGTCGACCAGAGGGATGGAAGTTCATCTCCTTTGCCGGAATTCGATCGCGGAGATGCGCCTTGCATTCAGCTGCATTGGACGAAATAATTTCTCCTGTGATAATGTGTATCGCCGTAAAAAACTAAAGTACCTACAAAAAAATTTTTTTAAATAAAACAACCGTATAAAACATCTTAAAAACATGAATGACGCACAGGGGTTGTATGAAGATGGAATGCGGCACTCTTCGGTTATTCTTCTTCATCTTCGCGGTCGTCTTTGCCGTGAAAAAAAAACCTAAAAAAATGTGTTACTTTGAGAGCAGGGGATGCGAAGAAGAGGCGAAAGGCTCGAAGATAGGGGTGGATGCAAATTGGGGTAAAAGAGAGCCCGGCCTCCGAAACACAGGGGATGAAAAATAAGCAAGCGAGAAGCTTGTTGTATACGTACTCGAAGCTTCAGAAGAACCCAAATGCGTATGTATGCGAACGCATGTATAAAGCGCGAACGAGGAAAAAGAGAATTCCCTGAGTTTGCTTGGGGAAAAAGACTCCAAGTGATCTTATCCTTCTCGTTGTGTGTATGCGGAGCGATATATATATCCTATCGAATTTCATCGTCATCGCCATTTCGAGGGTAAGTCCCGAGACACTTTGTCGCTCGGAATAAGCTCTGAGATCGGTATCTATATAGAACATAATATTGGAACAGTTATCAAAGTGCCTTAACAGCGAGCTACGAATAAACATGGCCAATGCGTCGCCAATCCGAAACTTCTTTTTATTGCACATAAATCCATATCCCCGCTTCGCACGAAAAAAAAAAAAAAAATCGGTTGAATCCCTAAAATCGGCACTTACGGATAGCGAAAAAAATTGTTAGGTTAAACAAAATGAGGTTTATAGCAACGAAAAAAAAATCGGTTCAATCAACGAAATATTTTTTTCGCTACTCGTAAACGTCGATTTACTGTCGTGCGATTTCCGAGATCTCCGCATATGTTGCCGAAGACATCAAAATCGCGGATCAACGTGACATAAGGTCGTGTAATATTAGAGACGAGAAAACAGGACACCGAGAATGGTGTGCGGAATGCTGAAAAAAAAAAATAAAATCGGCACACGCCGGAGGTAACTCGAATACCCGGAGTGCTCTCCCGCATCATTCCGATTCAATATAAAAACGATTTGAGGGAATATCATTTTTGCCGGGGAGTCGTGCCGCGCCGAGAGGGTATGGGGGCGGTAGATGGAGGGTTGGGGGTGGCGGTAAAATGTTTCTGACGACCTTGACCCCACGCGCAGGTCGACTGAGTACGAAGAGTATAAATAAGACTTTTCTGGTCGAAATATACACCAGGTAAGCCGGATCTTCTTGACGCGATGTTAGGACAGTGCTATAGGTAAGTAGTCTTTTATATCGCATTCCCTAATTCTCTGTTCATTGTATACGCGTTTGAATTAATCGACAAAGTTTCGTGAACCGCCGCAAAGCCCCCGCAGACTGTCTCCTACGTTGGGTCCAGCTGAAGCTACGCCTCCGATCGCGTATGCTACGGGTGGCGTTAATTGCGCGTGACAAATTCTAACGAGAGTGGGCGTTCGAGTATCTGTCGCGAGGTTGCGACCGCAGCGAAAAACCTTTGTGCGCAATGTTCATTGTACTCTACCTGTGGGTGTTTGCGGCCGGTATACATCCCGTAGAAAATATTATGCCACGCGAAATTCGATGTAATCACTTCGGCAACCGACGACAGTATCGCGGAGGTGGAAACGAAGAGATTTCCAGACTCTAATTGCTCGTCTCGGCTATCGGGGGAGGAGACTCAACGATTTTAATTGAATTTCATTATTATTGTATTGTCCATATACCGCCGGTCTCCCTGTAGCGGAGACCAGACTACCTTTTTAACCTTTTTTTCGGGTCAGTTACTTTTTTAATTTTTTAATGCAATTTCCATAATGTACTGTAGTCAGTGTTTACGTGCAGCGATCAATAACGTAACGAAGATGTAGTTATCGACAAAAAATCTTACTTAATATAATAATAATAATAATAATAATAATAATAATAATAATAATAATAATAATAATAACAATAATAATAATAATAATAATAATAATAATAATAATAATAATAATAATAATAATGAAAAATAACAATAATGATATAGGATCCTGAAAAAAATAGGACACATTATTAAACAGCATTTCTATTTTTTGGAATTTCGCGTGCTATCGAAAATACTTTTACGACGAAAAGAATCCTTTTATTTTACCGTAGGACTATAATTAATTTAGAATTTTTCTGACAATAGAGCGTCCACAACCATGACGAGCACATCGCGTCCCAATGCCACAAGGTTGCCGGATTTTCGGTTCATTTTTTTTTTAATTAAAATTCGAACTCATCTAACATTTTTATAAACTCGAATTTTGAGTGCAAACGCGGATTTGCGATCGGGAGCAGTCGAAAATCTGTATGTACGCGATGTTAGTGTACACGGCGAAGCGAGGGTGACGAAGGAAAAAAATGTTGAAAGGTTGAGAGAAAACGGCAGTCTCGTAAATCCATTTCCATGCAAATATTCATGATGGTGAGCGTCACTGAGTTTCGCGGCCAAATTGAAAATCCTTGTTGGAACAATGAAGCTTTGCATAAATCTCGGGCGATCTCACGAACGGAGGAGAGGGGGGATGTGTCGATCGGTAAGGGAAGGTTGTTCGAGCGTTCAAGATAAGGAACTTTCGCGCGTACATTGAAGCAGTATGTACAGGATAAAGGAACAATAATTAAACCTCACGCCTCGAACACCGTTGAACTTGTTGCTCGCAATGGCGGCGAGGTCTTCTATACGTTAAAGTTTGCTTGGCTTCCTTGTTTACGTTTATCGCGTGTATCCTCGCGCAGACAACACTATCGAAGTACCCTGAGGGGCAAGTTATTCCGAATAGCGAAAGGTACGGAGGCAGGATGCAGCCTGCGAGCCGGAATCCATGCATGCGAACAATTTTTTCCCCAACGCCGTTTCGCACAACGCGCCGTGGGAACGCATAAAACGTCGGTATAACGATTAAAAAGTTACGAAAGCCTTTTTAGCTCGTGAATTTTTCACGATTCCGACACACCGAGCCCCGGACTCTTCGGGCATAACGTCGGAAGCTTACGCAACGCTCCACCTGCTACCGAAAAATTGAGAGTAAAGTCGAGAAGACCGGCGAAATAAGTGGAGTATGAAGAAGAGATAAAGAAAAAGTTATTCTACTATGTATAATATACTATAATTTATTGTAATAATAATCATTTACAATGATGTTATCGATAAGTTTTTTTTTTTCACCGCGATTTATCGATGTTTGCGGATATCGATTAACGCATTGATTGTGCACTTTTAATCCTTCGGCACGGTACGAGTACATTTTTTATCTCTAACAATTTCACTTAAGATTAATGAATTTCATTTTATCGATACGCCTGTAGCAAATTCATTCAAATTCAATTACTAATTCTTACGCGAAGGCCAGAAACGCATTACTTTGAATAACATTACGCATTACTTTGAATAACATTACGCATTACTTCAAAAATTTGCAGCGTTGAATAATAATGTATTGCAACAGTAATAACTTGTAATGATGTTATCTTTTGCCTTTTTTTTTCATTCCAATACATCGAAATTTGCGTATCGGTTAATGCGTTTATTGTGCACTTTTTAATAAGTTTCTCCGTATTTTTTTGTTGGGTTGTTTTTTTTTCTATAATATTGCAAACACGGGTTATGGCGAAGCAGCAGGGAAGCTTTCTAAGCTTCGGAACTGTCGAGTCCACTTTTGCTTAAGGCTAAGAAAATGGGTAACGACGAATGCTCGGCCTCATGGGGGGATTTTAATAAGGGAGACTCTGGACCAAGAGAGTAGCGGAGAGAGAAAAGCCGCGAAGGGGGAACGGGGTAGTGGGTAAGGGTGCGAGAGAGCTTATTCATATCCGCGAGGTTGGAATAGCGCATGCGCCAGAAAGCCACCTGTAGCCCCAGCTTCCAATCAATACATCATGGCACATCGTGGCCATCAGGTAGCAACGGATAAGAACGTACACTCTTCGTGTACGCAGAGAAAGCCCTGGCACGCAGCGGGTAACGACGAAATGACTTTTATACCGAGAGCGCACGAAAGAAAGGAAAAGAAAGAAAAAAAAAGGAGAAAAAAACAACAAGCCACGCAGGAACGTTTCTTTAATCCTCATTTAGCCTGCGAGATCCAATTATCATGATTGAGCTTAATGAGTTCGGGGTAAAAGGCTCCTTCGTTCGAAAAAAAAAAAAAAAAGAAACGAAAAAGTTTTGCCAGCTTTGCGAACTTTGATCGCGCGCTTCGCGCAAGCAATTGAATTTAGCTATAAATTTATCGGGAATCGAATAAACCGCCTCGCGGATTAATATAGCGGAAAACACGGTAAATATGGTTTACCGTTTGTTTGAAAAAAAAAAATTATAATGATAATAATGTAGACCGATAACTATGTTTAATATCCAACCGTATATAGCATAGTTTTTCAAACTTTGCCTACGTCTATTAGTCACGTCCGTGAGTAAGCGATGGAACATATTCAGTGGTAAACGGCTGACCCACTCAACTGTAAACTACTGACCCAGTCTGACCACAACCACGCTTGCCGCATCTTCCTTTCTCATCGATATTGAATCCCGCAGACTCTCTCTCTCTCTTTCTCTCCCTCTCTCCCTCTTCGTCCGTTTTCCTCGCTCGCTCTCCGCTCTCTTTATCGTTCTTTCTCTCCCACTTTCACCCCAATGCACGAACGAATACTCCCGGAGCTTGCGGATTCTGAGAGAAGAATGCACAATGCAGAAAATTGTGACAGATGAATGGTAAAAGCATCTCCGTACCTCTTTCTACAATCCGTGAAATACATACATATGTTTTAATACATATATTTCGCTCCGAGTTGTAGCTTTTCTTAAAGGATAGAGATGTTCCGCGAGCATAGAATCCGTTGAAATAGACGACATAACCATTACGTTTCTTGTCGTTCCAATATTGTCATTATTTTTACGAAACGCAGCAAAATCAATAGCTTTTTTTTTCTTTTCATACATAGTTTTGCGTCAAATATTCCGATAAAAATAAAATTAAGGACCGAATTCATTTTCGACATCATTGGGACTCTTTATCGTTCGAAAAAATTCAATAAAAAATTGAACAATTAACGGCTCCGATCTTCGACGCGGTGCAAAAAGTACATTTCTCGTAGTTACGTTATTAAAATTATTACATCATGAATCGATTGCTCGTAATTGACAATTTAAAAGAAGTCAATGACAATGATTATTGACTGAAACGATTATTCAAAAAAGTATCGATTTTTGAATATTTTCAAAATGACGATAATTTTGCTTTCCGATGGAAATTCGAAATACTCCAGACGTCTATCGCGATTTTTTTAGATATTAGAGGGCATTTAAAAGTATTTGAAAAGCCACGAAGAACGAGTATCAAATGCAGTTTTTTCGTAAAACGTTTGAGCTTCAAACAAAAATTTATTTATTTTTTTCGTAATTAACACGATTACGATACAAATTTTGTCTCAAAACCACATACATCGATAATCACAAAAAAAACTTTTTTCTTTATTTCTGATGAGGAATTAACGGCCTTAACCTTCGGTACGAAAGATACATATATTTCCCATACTTCCGATATTCCAATGATTACATCGTCAATCGACTTTTCATAACTGGTCGCGGGAGCCGGAGAGCCGAGCTTTTCCACAATGCCATTCTGTTAAACGGCCTATTTTGCATTTTCCATTGTGCGCGAGTGCGGCAAAGATTATATTGAGAAACTCCCGAACAAAGTCGGTCGGATATTATTAAATTTTGAGATATGCTCAACGGCAAATGGGGTGGGATACGGTTTCCGTATATCCGCGAGGATGAGAATAACGAATAGTTCAACAATACTACCGAGAATTCGCTACGTCCAATGTGGACCAATGTGAAAACGTTAGTAATTAACTACGACGAAACGCGAAAGGGTGGGGTTCGTCGGCGTAGCCGTATTATTATCCAGGATGCATATTATCATCGATGTCGCGGTTTGAGAGAGAGAGAGAGCAAACGGCATTTTGCGCTCTGGTCGTACCTCCGGATCCCGGTATCCGAGCCAAGGGCCCATCTAAATATAACGCTCCAGCAAGGGCTCGTAGAAATAGCACAATCCAGAGAAATATCGATTTTGCGACAGTAAACCGACGCCGGATACTATAGGGCTCCGCGAACTTTGAGGGAAGGCATGGTAACGAGTAAACGTTTTCTCAAAGTTCGCAGGACAACATTATTGTGTTATCCTTGGTGAATTTTCTCGTCAGGAAGGACGATATCCACGGAGTAACGATGCTAACGTATCGAAGTGTCGAATCGCGCGAAACCTGTATTACCAATTGCCTATTTTTTTAGGATTTTTCCGACAGGACACTGCTGAGAAAATAAGATTTCTCCGTTCCCCAGCATCCAACTGCTGCAACGAGAAACCTTAGCTATCGCCGGCGCCGGATTGACGCCGTGAATGACGGTTCTTTATCGGCATGTAATTATATATACGTGAAAGTATTTTAAAATCACGCGCTTCAAGAATTAACTAAAAATCGAGTAACCAATCATAAAAAACTTTTGCATGTTCCGGATTTTCTCCTCGTCGTAACTATTCGAAGACGGGACTCTGTTCGGGGGAAACGAAAACATCCGAAAATCTCCGATCAGTCTCGACTCGGGATTCGGGAAACTCACGGGCCGATTGTTAACGAATCTGCTTGGCATTAAAACTGTTTGTTATTGGTATCAGCGAGTTATTCGACAATGCTAGCGACACTACGAAAGGCTTGTAGCCTCTCGGTAAGATCCCATGTGTTTCACAAACGCTCGAATAATCCAATTATCAGTTTCATAACCTTTCCCTTATATAACCCCAATGTTTTCTTCGCCGTTTGACAGGCACTGAAAAATATTCGAGGAGTCCAAACATCGTCTGTTCAGAGATCGGATCATCTTTTCGTCGTGAGTTTTTCGTAATTACTCTCCGCATTTCGATATTTTCCGAAAAATTTTTCAAAACAAGTTGAATTTCAGCATCGCGACACCAAAGAGGACAATCCGAACATTCCGTTCGAATTCAACGATGCTAATAAGAAACGAATCGAAGCGATTCTCGCGATATATCCGGAGGGTCACAAACGCGGAGCTATGATGCCATTGTTGGATTTGGCACAGCGTCAGCACGGCTGGCTGCCGATATCCGCTATGCATAAAGTAGCGGAGATACTGAATCTTCCAAATATGAGAGTATATGAGGTGGCGACGTTTTACACAATGTTCAACAGGAGACCAATGGGCAAATATCATGTACAGGTGTGCACCTGTACACCATGTTGGCTTAGAGATTCCGACGCGGTTCTCAAAGCCGTCTGCGACGCAACGAACACAGAAGTCGGCGCTACGTCAACCGATAATATGTTTACCATTTCGGAAGTGGAGTGTCTTGGCGCTTGTGCTAATGCCCCTATGATTCAAGTCAACGACGACTATTACGTACGTTTTTATCGATAAATTTATTTTTCTCACTGTTTTAATTTTAGCATATCATGGGTCCGATTGATGCTATATTGAGAAATGCTAAAAAAAAAATTTCTAGTTTTTTTTTTTTTTTTTTTTTTTTTTTTCAAATTTCTTCTTGCGAATCTGAAAAAGTTTTTAAAAAATGTTGAACTTTTAAGTTTTTTTTAAATTATTTAACAATTAAAATTTTTCATTATTATTAAACATCTTTATTTCGCATTTTATTTCAATAGATTTAAATTTCTAGTGAATGTGAAAATTTTTCAAAAATATTCGGCATTTTTAGAATATTTTTGTTGTTTAACAATTTTTAAAATTTTATTTGAAATTTTGAGGATCATTAAGATTTATGGGCATTTTAAAAAATGTGTAACTTTTTCGGGGATTATACGAATGTTGTATAGCGAAAGAAATCTTTTTGATATCCTGAAGTTTCGATTTCGCTATAATTAAACTGAAAAATTTCGAAAATTGTTGACGGTTTGCCGAAATTAAGATATCGGCTCTACTCAAACCTATGTGTGATGTTAATAACGTGCAAAATATACGTGATGTTCTCGAATTAATGATATAACATCGTTTTTCTGACGGTATTTACTATTACAGGAGGATCTCACGGCGGAGACGACGACCGACATAATAAATAAACTCAAAAAGGGCGAGAGGCCGCCTCCGGGGCCGCAAAAAGTGGAAAGATTCGCGGCAGAGCCGGCGGGAGAACTCACATCACTTACCTCGCCGCCACCCGGACCTGGCGTGGGCGTACGGTCGGATTTATAAACATTCGATAGCCATTTGTATAGTGCGTGTGTCCATTATAATAATTGATACTTCGACAGCCTCTCGCTATGTATATATATAAAGTTTGATGAATTTAGTGTCATATCAACGTTTTCATTGCTCACAATTTTTTTTTCCCGACTTCAATACTTTCGCTCACTATCGATCCATCGTTAAACGTTTATTAATAATTATGCGCTTACAGATGAGAAAACATAAATTACTTACATCGGAAATGGTGCTTACCGTTTATGTAGAACATTACTTAACTTCCGGTTATTCATACTCGTAAAAAACAAAATAGGGATCGTTCCCGGGACTTAATTAGCGTATAACTGAAGTTCTTATGTTACTTGCGATTATTCTGTTCGGAAGGGAGAAAAAAAAGACAAACTTGGAGAATATCAGCTGTAAGCAAAGAAACATTGTTGTGGCGTTTTTTCCATCACATCGCGATTTTCTTCGACAATTCACCGGAAAATCTTAACTTCCACTGTTTGTATTTGCAAAAACAGTCGCGATAATTCACACCGCCATAGTACCGCAGAACAGAAAATATCGTGTTATTTGTGATTATTTAGTCGGAAATGGAGGTAGAAGTCCCGGTTCCGATTGCGACGAGCGAAGTCTCGAAGATAATATTGGCTATAAGTAAAGAAACCATTCATCACATACACTCGAGGCGCGTTGAGTGAAATGGTATTTTTGTAATTTCTTCTTCGATCGCTTTTCGATGTTACTATTCGTTTATTACGAATGAAAATCTAAAAATAATTAAAATAAATGTAAGTCGTTCTCAATGTTGCGGTCTATTAAGCCGAGTATTAAGTTTTACAAAACTTGAATGAATAAGGTCATCGGAAATCGTAGTATCGTTTAGAAAAACATATTTAGTCGTACAGTCGTTAGGTAAACATATGCAGTCTTGCGATCAGAAATTGTAACAAAATTGCGAGTCCGTAACTGGATCATGCAAATTATATCTCGAAGAAAATTGATATTTTCTCTTTAGCTCTAAACTGCAAGCAAACGAACACCGGGTTGTCGTGGTGCCGTAGAGTTGCCTCCCCTCCCTCATCGCAACACTGCGATTCGATTTTCACTTCGATAATTCGCCGGCAAGTCTCAGTTGCTACTTCCGGTTGTTTATGTTTACAAAAACGAAGCCGCGATGATGTCCATCGCCAAATTAGCGTAAATAAAAAATTATCGTGTTATTTGTGGTAATACAATCAAGAATGGATAAAAATATCACGGATCCAATCGCAACTAGCGAAGGCTCGAAAAAAATATCGGCGATAAGCAAAGAGACCGTACATCACATATGCTCGGGACAGGTAAGGTTAACCGGTACTTTTGAAGTTTTCTCCCCGGTCTCTCCGCGATGTTATTATCCTTTTATTAATAACGAAGATCTGAAAAAACTAAAAATAAATAAAGGTCGTCCTCGATCTTGCGGTCGCCGTCAAAGAATTGGTGGAAAACAGCGTCGACAGCGGTGCAACAGTGATCGATGTAAAATTGACGGATTACGGAAAAACGTCTATCATCGTTAGCGACAATGGTAGCGGAGTTTTGGAAGAAGATTTCGAGGGTTTAGGTAAATATAAAAAAAAATTAAAACATCGCGATGTTAAAAAATTATAATAAAAAAAAAAAAAACTTTCAATAATAAATAAAGTAAAATAATGATTCCGGTACTCCAATTTTTCAGCCCTGAAGCATCACACCTCGAAGCTACGAGAATTTTCAGATTTGCAAGAAGTCGCTACGTTTGGCTTCAGAGGAGAGGCTCTGAGTTCGCTGTGCGCTTTGTCAGACCTCAGCATCACTACAAAACACGCCAATAGCGCACACGCCTTCAAGTTACAATTCGACAGAAACGGCATATTAGAAAAAAAAGATAATTGCGCGAGAGATCAGGGAACAACGGTAACCGTTAAAAATATATTCAAAAGTCTTCCGGTGAGAGCCAAAGAATTTCACAAAAATATAAAAAAAGAATTTGCAAAGACGATACAAGTTTTGTATGGCTATTGTCTCGTCTCGACCGGCGTAAAGATAACGTGTACCAACAGCATATCAGGAAAATCCAGCAATATCGTAGTTTCCACAACAGGAGGAAGCAGTGTATTGGAAAACGTGTCTTCCACATTCGGCAAAAAATCGCTGATCGGCGTTACCAAAGTGGAGTTGCTTCCCCCCGATGAAACGACTCTCCAAGAGTACAGCTTACCGTCGAATTTGGAACTCGATTTTTCTTGGGAATTTTACACAAGTAGTTGCGAACACGCGATGGGTCGTTCGGCACCCGATCGTCAATTTTTTTACGTCAACGGACGCCCTTGTCATCTCGCGAAAATCGGCAAATTAATTAACAATGTTTATCACAAGTACAACAACAAGCAGTATCCCTTCGTTTTCCTAAATCTGCAGCCCGATCAGCAATGCGCCGACGTTAATGTGACGCCTGACAAACGCACGATTTTCCTGACGCAAGAGAAATTTATTTTAGCGACGGTAAAGTCGAATCTCGCGAGAACTTGGGACAAGATGCAGGGAAGCTTCAGTACCAAAACTCTCGAGGAACTCAATTACACACTCAAGCGAAGTATACCACGTGGAAACGAGTCGCCGGATCCACCGACGAAGAAACTTTTGCTTACAAAAAAAGCTGATAGAAGTTTTTCGGAGACGAAGGAAGACGATAGCGACCCGGAGAACGAGGAAGAAAATGAACGTCCTATCGAGAAGTTAAAAGATCGCGAACTGAAAATCAGCCTCGAGTCGGTGAGGCAACATCTTCTCAGGAAAAGAACCGAAATTCGCAGCTCCGAGAACGAGGCGCGGAGAATAAAGTATCGAGTGCAGATAGAGCCGAGCAAAAGTTCCGAAGCCGAGAAGGAACTGCAGAAGGAATTAACGAAGGAATCATTCGGGAAGGTACTCCCGAAGCCAATAATCGTAAAATTAATATTAGGCAAATCTTTCACCGTTTCAATGTATTTTTCTTTGATAATATTGCAGATGTCCATCGTGGGACAATTTAATCTCGGATTCATCGTGGCACGACTTGACGGCGATCTATTCATCATCGATCAGCATGCAACCGACGAAAAATTCCGTTTCGAGAAGCTAAACAACGAAACGAAATTAAAAACCCAAAAGTTGATAGTACCGAAGTCGATGGATCTCGCGGCTCTTAACGAATCTGTGCTCATCGAACATCGACAGATTTTCGAGGACAACGGATTCACGTTTAACGTGAAAGCGGACGGTAGGTAGCGAAATACCAAAAAAGCCGATGGACAATAATATATCGTATCATATTCCTTCACCATTTTCTGTTACCAGCGGATGAAAATGTAAAAAAAAAACGATATGCATAATTGACGAAAAATTGTGTCCAAAATTCTTCGTGTTTTTTTCGTGACTATCTCGTTATTTTGAGGCAAATATCTTTGAGTAATGAAAAAAAATATATCAAAAACTATCAGATTCTTTTAAAAACCGGTATTCTATACTATTGAAAACTTTATTAATCAATGATTTTTTTTTCAATTTTCAGCAGCCTGATTTTTTTTCCGTGAAAATTAAAATCGTTTTACAATTGATTTCGTAATATCCATTAATTTCTGTATAAATCCGTAATGAAAATCGTATAAAAAACTCGATTTCTAAAGTATCGAAAAAAAAATCTCGTAATCGTTACAGATAATCCGGGAAGTCGAGTCCAACTAACGGGAATGCCGACGAGCGGAGGCTGGCAGTTCGGACAAGAAGACATCGAGGAATTGATATTTTTGATACGAGAAGGAGGTTCGGACGGAAGTGGAACAGCGAATACGATACCGCGACCCTCGAGGGTGAGGCAAATGCTCGCATCGAGAGCGTGCAGAAGCGCAGTGATGATCGGTACCGCGTTAAATGTGTCGGAGATGCGACGTCTCGCCGCGCAGATGGGGGAAATGAAAAATCCGTGGAACTGTCCACACGGACGACCCACCATCAGGCATCTCCTCTCGTTGACGCTATTGAAACGATAAACGATAGACTGTCTTCGGGGCTTCGTAATTGCTAAATTCGGTGAGTAAATTGCAATCAAGAAGCTTCGTTACTGTGAAAAATATTATATTCGAATGCCATTACTATTATACGCTAATAGTGCGAAATATATTGAATCCCGAGTGAGCGGTGGATATTATAGTTCCGGGACACTGTGGATGCCAATGAAGTTCCTTAACGTCGGTCTGTCCCTGATGAATGAATAATAACTGCGGTGGCAAACCGGCCAGTTCGTTGTCCTGTGGTTCTTCGCTATTATCGACTTCGACTGAGAGATCCCATTGGGCGATCTGATCGTCGGCACCGCCGGATGCGAAGACCGTAGCTTCCTCGGGATGCCATTCGACGGTCGTCACTGGTGCCGTGTGCTGTTTAAAAGTCGCGACGGGGCTCGACGGGTTCGAGCCGAATTGTCGAAGATCCCAAATTCTCACGACACCGTCGTCCCCGCCGGACACGAGGAAACGCGTTTCCTTACGATTCCAGGATATCACGTTTACGTCCGAAGCGTGCGCTTCCGAGGCGGTCAGCATGCAAGCTGATTGCGGACTCGCTCTGGTATCCCAAATACGTATGCTGTAAAAAAGAAAAAAAATGAACATTGATATTTTATCTCCAATTTTTATTGTTTTTATTACGCATAAAATACGTTAAGATTAATAAAAAAAAAAAAACAAATTAAACCTTTTGTCGACGGAACATGAAGCCAATACGTGTTTTTCGTTCGGCGACCATTGCAAATCTTCGACGCTGGCCGGTGCGTGAGAGTTGTAAGATCGTTGATCTACGTGCCACGATCCACCGTCCGCGTAGCGCCAGATATGAATGTTTCCTTTGCAATCACCGGAAGCCAATGTTCCCGGTTCTGTAGGACACCAATCGAGTCCGTAGCCTTCGGCTAAATGACCTTTGAATGTGTACACAGGTTTTGTCTCTGATGTATCAGTTTTTTTGTTGTAAGCCGCGAGTAACGTCGAATTATCGACTGCTTTCAGTTGTTCCTCCAAATTCCATAGACTTACTCTGCCGAGTTCACTCCAACTCGCCGCGAACGTCGTACCGCCGAGTTGCGTGCACCGCACGCGATTTACGCAACCCGGATGTTTTATCGCCGCGACCGTCATAACCGGAAGTTTGTCGGCGCTTCCCTCGTCCTCGGAATCGCTCAATTCCGCGTCGTCTTCCGATTCGTCGTCGTCGTTTTTAACGCGATCGAGATTCGTCATTTTCATCACGAGGAGACTGTTTACGTGTGCTCGCGCGGCCTGAGTACCGGCAAGTAGATACATGCTTAAGGGATATTTTTCTCGGGAATCACCGAAATCATCGCGAATAACATCGAAACTAAGACACGGAGCGCCGGTTTGCGCTTGATGAAGCAATCTGTAAGCCGAACGATCGACTACCAATTCTTCGCCCTTTTCCAACGATTTTCCCGGCAAATATACTTCGGGTTTTTTGTTTTTTTCATCGGTTCCCTCCGCGGTTTCCTCACCGTCTTCGTTGTCGTTCTCGTCCATCGACTCGTCCTCAGTGTCATCGCTGTCCTCCATATTCTCTTCGTCGACCGCGTTCGTCGGCTCCTGATCCATCGATTCCGACATTTTATTTTTTTTCTGCGAGTTCGAAAGCGAGAAAAAACATCGATAAACTTTATTTTCTCAACGCAAATACATCGAGTTACTCTAAACAACGATGTGAATGAAGGTTAAGTTGAACTTAACCTCGGAAAATCGTCGAGATAATTCTTCGATTTATCGACAATCGAGAAAAAATTATTATCACTCGCACCGCTTACCTGTATCAATTGATTACGCGAATTTTCGCGATGTTAAAACTTTTTTTTCGATCGAACGACAATCACAGACTCCTAAGTGCTTAGCGGCGTCCACGAACCCACGTGGGGAAAACTAATATAAACGGCTCCGAAAAAAAGCATCTACCGCGCACGCGCTCACGACGCGACGTGCACGAATAACGTCCGAGAGAAATGTAAACAGGCGAACGGGGCCCCCGATGCGCGATACTCTTACCCCCGAGCGTTGCAGATTATCGTTAATTCGCAAAAAATCTATTTGCGGAACGTGAGAAATGCACGCGCAAATGAAGTTAAAAGCCACGAGAATGAGGCAAGCCGTCATGCTGCTGCAACAATTTATTGTTACGATCGACGAAAGACAAACACGACGAAAATAACGAACACAAGTTGTTTTTTTGTATATAAATTTCTCTTTATTCGTACGGACAATCGTTCTATTTCGAGAATCATTCCGAGGTACTCGCTGGACTCTGACTCCACACCACCAGTTTTATTTAGCGTTTCTATTCAAATATAATACGAATAATAAGTAAATCGAAGATGTGAACAGGAGGGCGAGTGGGTAATTAATTAATATCGTTTTATAATGTATAAAATACAGCGGTAGTGATTATCGTGATCCCGGCGACTGGTTCGCGGGATCGGGAAAAAAACGAAAAAAAAAACAAAAAATCGAAGAAAAAAAAAAGAACGAAACGAATACGGATAGAGCCGTGATCGACGAAGAATGCTCGCACTTTCTTGGATTGATCAATTTAATAACTTAGCATTAGCTGTTTTTGTTGGGATGAGGATTGCTACCAGTGTTATTCATAACTTGTATTGGCGCCGGTGAGCCATGAGGAGGATGAAGCGACGTTGGGCTGTTGGGACTGTTGCATCTCGGATTGGTGTTGCAAAGGCTGTGTAGATAGGATCGCTGGACGGGTTTGTGCTGAGCGAGTTGTATCAGCGCCTCCGCTATGGAGAACCATTTTCTCTTGCGTCCTATGGCTCGCGAGTCCTCCCACTCAGGCATTTCTTCCGTCACTCGCATCACCCACACCTGTGTCCTGTGCTTGTGTTCCACGTTCTGTAAAATAGAAAAAATACGAATTAAGAAAAATATTGAAAAAATATGTTGGAAAAAAAAAAATTGATAAAAACCTCGAATATTCCAAGGCATCGTCCAAGACTTCCCACGACCCCTGCCTCCTCTCTAACCTCCCTGATGGCGGTCACAGCTGGTTCCTCCTCCGGCTCTACACCACCGCCCGGCACTATCCAGCTGTCGGGCCTTCTGCTGGATGTTACCAAGAGTACCTGCGTGTTAAAAAGATCTATGATCATAAAGTCAACGTTGGCTATAAAAAAGATCGAAAAATATAAAAAAAAAATTTGGAGCAGATTTAGAAACATTGAGTTTTTGAGGGTTGAATGAAATGAAATGATCTATGGATGGAAAGATACACGAGTTGGGGAAAACGATTAAAAGCGTTTTTTTTTTTTTACTAATTGGAGCATAATTGTTATTGCGGCGACGAATGAACCGGTAAAAATAATGTCTATTGCCAAGTGCCCTCTGTTGGCATACCTCATCCTCGAGGTCGTTCTTGACGCAGATGCAAGCGGCCCTGCGTCTGTAACCCTCCGAATCGTAGATACGGGTCGAATTCGGTTTCTCCTTAACCATTGTTTTAAATCCGTTACGATAGCGTGATAATCACGACTCCTCCACCACGGAACTCTTGAACTATTCGTCAAACGGCCAGATCGGCCATCCTACTGTCCCGCATTACCCTTAGTATACTTGTAGCCGACATTATCGACGTTGAAAAAAATCTCACAGACACACACACACACGATTCTCCTTAATCTCGCCTTGAACATCCCATAGTACGATTTCGGGTCAATCGTACTTTAAAAAAAAAATGTTCAACTTGTATGTCCCTCTGCTTTCCCCGTTCGTTCGGAAAGCGATTATCGCGCACGGTTCGATGATCCGCGTAGAGAAAATTCGCGTCGGCGAACTACCACGTATCACCTCCCCCCCCCCCCCCCCCTGGAGCAGCTACGGGATACAATATAACCTCGAAAGTTTCAAAGGCATTCCACCATGGATGAGGATGCGCTCCCTCAATACGTCTGGGATCGCGCAACCGCCGGATTTGCTCCGGGCAACCCTGATGGTGTGTGACCCCGTGCGAAATGTTCGCTTATCGCGCCGCGCTCGTAATCGAACACCGTGCTTTTCCTTGTGCCGCGAACAAACACGAGCAGAGAATCAAATAGGATAGGAGGAGTGGCACGCCGCGCCGTTCGTACTGCAAAATCGGTACACGCATCCTCGATATATTATTTTCTTCATCCCTAGGCCCGTTTTTTCGCTCATCCCTGTCTCTCTTCGACGACCAGTAGATGGCGAATTGAAAATTTTCGCGAATTGGCGCCGCGCAACGACTTTGATGTTTCGTATATCTACACTCCCGTGTATACCTCTTACCGCGATAACGAAAAATGTATACGGTATAAGTCGCAATACGAAGTTACACGTGTGTGCAACGCCACTATCTCGAACTCTCGTATTCGTTATAACCGACCCCGATCAAAAATTTCTTGGCCTGAAAAACCATTCACGAAACTCTTCGCGCAGCTCGATGACAGAATAATGGCTCGGAACATCGTCTCACGCAATTATACATGAATAGCGTTCGACGCTCACGGCCGGCGAACGAATGTATAATTCACGATAGTATTCGAGAATGAGAATACGTCGTAGTTACATAAACCGCATGGGCCACAAACACAAACCGGATTGGTTCGTTGATCTAAGGTGACCTTGAATCGGCGCCGCCAGTCCCGTGACCTCTTCGCAATCGAGCCGATGTTATACGAATAAATGGCGCACGATTAATCGCGCCCTGTAATATTTAATCGCTGCTCCAATTTACTCAAATGGGAAGAAACAATGAATTCACGATTGTAACAAGATTAAAAAAAAAAAAAGAAACGACTATTTACTTTTTTCCAGCGATGTCAATAAAGAAGGTTAAATTAGAACCTTTATTGTTACTACAGCGTCAACAGCATTATGACAAGTCCTTTGCTCGATTCTCTTATACATCCTGGCTCCCCCATTTATGAAAGTATCAAAAATATCCTTTCTAGCACTCGTCCCCCCCAACAGACAACAAAAACAATGCATCGTCTTGGTTTGTAAAATCATTAAAAGTAATAACTAACTTATCTAAGGTAGAGCTTTTTTTTCCGCCCGCTCGCTAAGCAGGTCCATCCGACTAAGATTCGGCCACTGTGTAATTCCCCTTTCTCCATGCAGAAAAAAAAAGAAAAAAAAAAAAAAAAATTAAAGAAAAAAAAAATGTGTTACTAACAACAACGGTGACAATAATTCTTTTTTCTTTCCTTTTTTTGCTTAGTTGCTAAATCGACTTCAAGATGTAAAACTAAGTAAAATTTATAAATATGGTACAATCGATAGTAAGCGATATAGCGGTAATAGAGTAATTATAGATACGTATAGATAATAGCATTTTATCGCTCAATCTTATGGCGATGTTTCTTTCTTTTTTTTTTCCAAATTTCTTTTTTTTTTTCGTTTCTTTTTATAATTTTTTTTTTTTTTTAATAAGTCCCACCCTTAATCGTAGAGTTTTAAGGATTGAAGTAGATGTCTGTCCTCGTTTATGTTCAATTCAATCGAGTTTCGGTTGGTCGAACGATCATCGCGCGTACGAACCCCCATCGCAGACTAGCGGCCACCTTGACTAGTTTTCTTTTATATTTTTTTTCTTTTTTTCTTTTTTCTTTAATAACTTGCGCTGTCCCAACTGTCGCCACCATTCTGATTCGTGTCTATTCGATTTTTTCGTGTCCCGCAGGCCAGGAATTTGATCCACAATTATTCTTTTCAATTAATTAGCACGTTTTTCTGTTTTTCTGTTTTTTTTTGTAAATCAGTCGCCAGGATGTTCAGGACAGCTGCGATTAACTTGAAACCACTTATCGATGCAGCTGCGAACAATGAAAGATTCATGTGCAATATCGTTAGTTGTTGAAAATCAAAGTTTTTCTTTTCTTTCGGGTGACTAGCGGTACGTACTTTTTGTGGTATATGCACAGGCAAGGCAGGCGGGCTATCACATCTCCGGGTATCAACTCCTCCAGGCAAATGACGCATTCTCCCTTTTCGTCTGCTAAAACGTCCTCTGTGGCACAGAAAGTTTTGTCTTAACGTCTCTGTTAGCCGCCAACGGCGTGACGACGAGACTCACCGTTGTAGCTTAGACGTGGCTTCGTCAGGCACATCACCAAGTGACACTCGATGTCATCCGGCAGGATGAATTTGGAGCACACAGGACATTTTAGACCTTGAAAAAAAAAATCGTCAATATGCTCCTAGGCCGACAGTTTCTACCGCTTTCCTAGTCGACGCATAAACATCGAGAACGTGTTCTTTTTTTTTTTTATTTAAATACCGTAGATCACACGCCTAACGTGATGAGTGGGCACAACCTCGGTCTCCGTTTCGTTAAGGCACGAGCTCACTATTATTCCCATAGTAAACTCAGCCTGACGTGATCTAACCCATCCCAACCCCTCCCCCCACTGGCTATTGGAAAGATAAAACTCGTCGTGAATTTTGGGTACTTGACGAGTACCGCCCGGGATCCAAATATCTCGAAGCACGCGCGAACTTTCTCGTCTTTTTTTTTTCGTTCGTTTTTCGTTTTTTTTTTCCGCACTATTAAAAGTTATTAACTACGGCCCTTGAAAGCCGACATCGATTGTACACGGTTACCAGGCCAACCACCCCGGCAACACGCGCCAAAACAAACGTATTCTTCTCTTTACCCCCGTTTCGACCCGGGAATGACATACGCACATAACCTCGTAACCTTACCCAACGTCTATCAGGAAACGCTAGGTTAGGCCTTTCATGAACACGTTCCCAAGGAACGATTAGAGCAAAACGATGCCCCATTAAAAAGATTGAGAGAAAAAAAAAAGAGGGAGAAAAAACGTGTTACTATCGAAACTTGGTTGCAAATTGGACGTCGATCGACACGATGGAAAAATACCTCGTACGAGAATTATCATCATTTTTGTGATTAGGAAAGAAGAAGAAAAAAACAGCTGACGAAATTGGCTTTGTCAATGAAGAGAAAAAAATGAAAGAAACAAGTTCCAGACAATGGTTATAACGCAAAGCAAATTTATCTCTCACGACGCCTGATAAGACGAGTTTTCTTGTGGCCTTCAAAGAACGCAATTAATACATTGTCGAAAATTACTCGATTTTTTTTTTTTTTTTGGAGCACATTTTTTTTACGATTTCGAAGCAATCCTGTTTTTCGGAATTTTTTTTATCAAACTCACCATTAAGGGACCAGATATGGGAAGGCAAACTGTGAGCGGCGTAAACTCTACCGCTGTCCTCGTCGCCGTCGTCTGAATCGAGATTCACAAGACCCAATGCTTGTCCGACGTTTACTCCAACGGATGTAGCTAAATTATTCTGTTCGGCAGAGGAAAGATCCGGCACAGAGCTCAGAGAACGAGCTCTCTGTCTGCTGTCCCCTGGTAATCTCGACGTCTGGGACTGTCCCCCCTGTTGATGCTGATGCTGCAGCATACCTACTCCTCCTGGCAGCGATCGTAGAATCGAGAAACCCTGCATCGTCGTTTCGTTTGATCCTGTCGACGACTGGCCGTTGCCACCCGCTGACTGAGCGACGGTACTTGATTTTGCTCCCATCCCAATTCACGGGTCCTTTGTGTTCTATTTTAATTCGGTTGAAAACCAATGAAAAAACAAAAAAAAAATAGAAAAAAAGAAAAATTCACGACGGGTTCTACCCCTCCCCCCCACCCCCCCGGTGTCGCGTAAAAAGTTGAACTTGTTTTGAATCGTTCCGACCGATTGGTATCTCGTGCCTCTGACCCTGGTCTATTGGTACACACACACACTTTTTTTTTTCTTTCCACTGTTCTATAGAATACAATATAGCTCCGGGTTTGATATCTCGCGAAAACTCGTTCTACCTGTGACGCGATATCGGTACGCGCCTTTCTTCGTTTGTCGCGCGCGTTATAACACTCGGGGATTTAGTTTAGGCCGAAATTTTGAAAATTCTCGCCACGACAAGCAAGTCATTTCGTGCAAAACCATAGCAGCGGCTCATCACGCAAAACATTCCCCGACATCTTGCGATAAACTTCCTAGAAGTCAAAGCTCGAAACTATTTCACGAAGATACTCCACTCGCTCGTGGCGCGGGGCACGACGATCGCACTTACGTTGGCATCGTCGCTGTCGCGAAACTCCCCAGATTAACGAAAAAAAAACTTGATGTCTCGATATTTTTTTCGATGCATTCGAAATATATCGTAATCTTCGATCTGATTTACTCATTTTTGTCGATTTAATTCTCGTGAATGGAGTTCATTTGCAAACTTTATTATTTGTCATTGGGTGTTAAAATCATAAACTACAGAGAGGTATAGTTTGTCAATATATTTTACGGATTATACAGTCTCTATATAAATTTAAGTTTGATACATAGAAATGTTTATGTGATATTTTTCGATTTATTTTTCCAATATCTTCATCGTACTATCTCGTTCGCGATAATCTCGAAATACCTATAGTTAATTCCCCATTTGATAATTTTTTGTTTGTTCTCGTAACAAGTCTTTATAGCCGCGTTACAATGAATTAATCGTCCACTTAGTTAATAATTTCATTTGCCCTTTTTTACGTCATTTGCATTATCGTTATATGTCGTTTCCTTTTTTTTTTCATAATCACTACTAATTGTTTGTTTACATTGTCTTTAAACAACTGAAAATAGTCACAGTTTTCCGTATATACACACAGTTATAATATAGACATTTTTATAATCGTAACTATAATTGAAAAATTGTCTGACGAAAAAAAAAAAAAGAAAATAAAATGACTGTTCACCGATGTATTATTGGAAGTCGCAGGTGGTAACATCTTTCTGTGCGCGTCGCCACTCGGTTCTTATAGAGTACAGAAGATTTATAAAAATTCGTCAGGTTCACGGGGTGCGTCGAGATCCCGGTAGTGAATGACAGGCCGGAAATCGCCACCGCCACCGCTGTAAATTGGCAAAAATGAAAGACGATTAAAGTACATGGTACTCGAGTTTCAAAAATAACCATTTTCCGTCTAACACCCACGTCTCTTCCGCAATAATCGCTTTCCAAAGCGTTTTTATTAATATACTCTAAAAATAAAAAAAAATAGAAAAAGAAAACGATCGCACGGGATAGAAAAGACGCGAAAAGTTTCGAGTTATTTCGTACGAAAAAAATGTGCAACAGAACAAACCGAAAAAAGTTTGCGACACAGAAGCAACCGAGCGGAGGATACGAGTGGAATTGGGGGATATAAAATAAAAATGAGCGACATTAGCAACAAATATATTTATTTGTTCTTCTCGGCAGTATCGTGATTTTCTTTTTTTTTTATATATTTTTTACATCAAATGAAACCTGATATTTGCACTTAACAGATGATGAATCGATATAATCAATGAATATCTACATCGGAGCTATTACCGCCCAAGAGAATTTTTTCTATTCCTTCCTCAACGCGTACGACGTACGCGAATCGAGAAAGTACCGTTTTTTTAATATATATATAGCGAACACGCGCGTGAGTCACAAGATCCAGATTCACATCTGCTGGTACGAAAGTCCGATATATATATATATATGATTTATATTAGCACCGTCCGACAAAGTGAGGCGCTTGTTAGAAATATTGTTTTTTTTTTTGTTTGGTTCTTTCGTTAGACTCGACTAAAAATCAGATTATATCCACGTCTAGTTGATCCAAATCATTATAACTAATAACAGGCCTCGCCGTCGAATCTGGAGCAGCCCTGCAAACATTATATATACCACGTACTGAGGTGCGAATAGGGATTCTTGTCGCACTTAATAAAAGAAAAAAAGTAAATGAGGAAAAAAGTCAAACAGGAAATAGAGTATAAAAATGTAGGAATAAAGGTAAAAAAAAACTTTTTAGTTTTTTCTATGTACGTTTTCGAGAGAAGCTACGATGGGCCGTCTAACTATCGCAACGGATTGCAAACTAAGTTTGCGATATATTCGCAACAGCGCTACATTTCTTACAAATAAGGAAAAAAAAAGAAAAAAAAATGTGGTTTTTTTCGAATACATGTGTATATCTTACCGTCCTCTGTTGAAACCACCGCGATTAGGACGTGGCATGCCAAAACCTCCACCGAAACCACCGCCGTATCCGCCGCCACCGCCGCCGCCGCCACCACCGTAACCACCGCCTCCTCGTCCTCCGCCGTATCCTCCACCGCCGCCACCACCGCCGCCGCCGCCGCCTCCGTAACCACCGAAGCTGTAAACATAATAGTTTTAATGATCGGCTACGCACTCGCGTGCAAAAAAGACATACGAAAATGAAATATTTCAAATTATTTTTTAGATTGAGTAGAAGTTGTGAATATACAATGAAAGGAATTTACCCTGCGGGAGGGTAGGGCGCGAAGCTTTCGCGTGGTCCTTCGCGTGCCGGCGTTTTGTTTCCTGGATGTTCGGAAAGTTGAGGCCTTTTTGGATCCTTCAGATAGTTGTTGAAGTATTCCGCCTCCGCCTTGACTTCGGCAACCTTCTCGGCGTGTTTGTTAAATATATGTTTACGAATAAAGTCGGGTCCTTTGAATTTCTTCCCACTTAGCGGACACAGCCACTTGTCCTTCAAGAGCTCCTGTGTATTCGCCTGTACGAACTTTTCCACCTCACTATAGTCGCAATAGAGTCAAGAAAAAGATAGACATACACAAATTTTACGTGAAATTTTACAAAAATTGAGATAAATTTTCGATTTTTCTTTTTTTTTTTCAAACTTTATAACAATTTTGTGAAAATTTCTACTCAATTTTTTCCTGATTTTTGCTCAATTTATATAAAATTTTATCCCGATGAAAAAAAAAATGATATCTAATTTCTTTTTAATTATAATTTCGATGGTCCATTTTATTCCGTTATCCCTTTCAACCATAACTCGTTCCAATAATAACGCTAAAAATGCATGAAAAAAAGGATACGCTTCCGCATTCTTGGCGCCAAGTTTTTCAAATTCCTCAACGGATAATGTTGCGACTGGCGCAAGGAACGCTGCCATTTTACTCTCAAAATTGCGACAATATTCCGAAAGATCAGTCGACGATATCTTCGCCGTTGGTTGCGGTCCTCTAACATGCATTATTCCACAACGGTTTGGCATCTCGTCTTCGTTTGGATATTCGCAATGATTGTAGTAATCAACGGAATGAACTATCCGTAGATATAACACCAGTCGGTCTAAAACCTGAAGATTAAACAATTTTGTGTTAAAAAAACATTACGATTTTGGCCCACAAAACCTATTTATTAAGATTTCAATTGGAAGTAAAAAGTACTTTTATAAGCGCGGGATCCCTTTCCACCGGTCCGTCACCGTCACCGCCGAGTTGTCCTTCTTCGTGGTCACCCGACATCCCCAGTAACTCCTCCTCCTCGGCGGACGCTTCTTCGATAAGGTAATCCGTGATGTTCTTTAACACAGGATTTTTCGACGACAAACCAAAAGCCTGCAGCATAAAACAAATTCCGTATTAATGTGAGAACGTTAATCGGGTCGTTAACGGAGGTGTTGTAATAAGAATAGTAAGAAAGTTAAGCGTACGGCTTGTTCGGCTTCGCTGGAGTTTTGATTCGGTTTAACGTCCTTGCTCGCCTCGGCATCCTTTACCGCAGCGTCTTCTTTCTTCTCGACATTCCAAAGACCGATCCTGTTGTCCAAATTGTGAACAATTTTGGCGCTGAGCTTTATGTCGTGTCGAACTATTTGCTTGTGCGACGTGAGACCGTTAACGGTACGAATTCGACGCGACAGATCTCGATTCACGATCGCCCCGAGTTCGCAATCTCGTAGCTGCAATTTATACGCAAAATATCTTGAGTTATCATCAATTCTTAAGGGTAATAATCGTTTAATAATATTAATATTGCGATTACCCGAATATTGTTGAGACTCCAGCAAATCTCTTTGATGTTAACTTGCCGCTCGAAGGAAACCCATCCACGACGAAACCATCGACGCTCGGGCTGTGGATCGGCGATGGCGACTCGCAGGAAACCCGGGAATCGCTTGCACATCTATAGAATGTAGAATAATAATATTTTTATTGAATGGAATTCTCTTTATTCGGCTCATCTAATTTTTTTTTTTGTAGAATGGATTACTTACAGCTTCGACTTCAGCTTTCGTAATGGTCGGCGCTAAATTTCTGAGGAATATACTACTCGTTTTGTGGAGAGCACGAGGTTCCTTTTCCTTGTCTTCGCTCGCCAAGTCGATAACCGCCTCGGGTTCGACGTCCTTTTTCTTCGCATCGACGCACTCGACTTCGTCTTCTTTCTCCTCTTTGATTTCCTCGTCAGCTTTGGTCTCTTTCTCCTCGACATTTTCGTCAGTTGCATTTGGTTTTTCTTCCATCGCTGATTATGAATAACATAATAAACATTTTTTTTTCTTTTAACTATTGCTGTAATTGTATAAAACGATTTCACGGTATTCTTTATTTTGCTGTACTTACGCGTTTCCGCTTTGGGTGTGTCAGGTTTATTGCTATCACTGTCGGAGGAGCTGCTGCTGCTACTGCTACTAGAACTGCTGTTACTGTCTGTGCGCTTACGTTTCTTCGGATTAACCTGTTCCACCGCTGGTTCAGCCGCTATTTCAGTAGATAAAGCAGTAATTAATCGTCTAAAAGCCGTTGGCAGTGATAAAAATCGATGTCTATACCTTTTTCTTCCGGAACCGGGGCTTCTTCTTCTATTTCCTTGGATTCTTCGGTCACCCCTTCGTCCATTTTCGTTTCCTCGGCTTCTTTTTCCTCCGTTGCTTCGACCTCTTTCACCTCAGCCTCTCCGTTCTGTTCTTCGCTACTTTTCTCTTCCACTTTCTCACCTTCATCGGGTTTAGTTTGTTCTCTGCAAATTTCGCAAATGTTATTGTGAATTTTTAAAAATAATAATCGATTCGTTTAAAACCGATTCATCGATCAAACTATTACTCACTCGCTTTCCGGTTTAATTTCGAGTGGAGGTTTTTTCAGGGCCTCTTTGGCCTCTTCTTTCTCCTTCCGAATTGCCAACATTTCTTTCGAGAGCAGCGAGGACGGTGGCTTGACGTCAAGAATCTTAAGATCCTCTTCCGTTCCGCCTTCCAACTTGATGACTACAGCATCGAGAAGATGCAACAAAGAATCTGCCTGATCGGCGTCCACGGAAACTTTGTCTATTTGTCCCGAGTTCAGCAAATCCAGAAAAACTTCGACACGTTTCTGTGTCCCCAAAAAATAAAAATATCGAGCGTCTTGAATCAATTATATTTTTTTTCTGCATGGCAATTCACGGAATCGAAATTCTTACCCTTAATGCCGATACTTGTTCGTCTTTTCTCTTCACCGACTCTTCCGGATGATACTTTATCTTGAACCTATCGATCGACGACAAAAAAATATCATATTAGTAACAATCAATAAAAAACGCTTACGCGCGATGTAATTCGTTTGTCGTCTCAATTGAAGATTGAATCGAAGATCGGCCGGCTGTGTTACACAAAGTCTCGTTGATCACTCGTAAAGTTCTTTTAAAAAAATCATTTATTTTTCTCTCAATATCACAAAACCATTTACGTTATCATTAAAAATGTCACAGTCGGCATTTTTTGTTTTGTCAGTCTCGCGTCGACTCAAAATTCGACGATCTTTATGCGTAAAGATTGAGATAAGCGAATAATCGATTCGTCAAAATGTATTATTAAAAACAGTAACGCGCAGCGTTTAGTCGCAACGCAAAAAAAAAACATTGACAAACAATCCCATCCCGTGTGTGAAAGAATAAAAAGTTTTCGTATATATTAGAAAGATATACGACGGCAATAGCAGTGCGAAAGATCGTCATCGAGTCACAAAGTTTTTATTATAAAAAACGAAGTGGAAATATTGATATTGTCGGGTACGGTATGTGAGCCTCACCTGTAGTTATTATACTTTTGCTCGCATTCGGTATTGTCGACGCTTTCAGAGTATCTATCCTATCGCAAAACGCATTGTTGCGCAATGCCTTTTGATTTTTTTTTTGCATTTTCAATGCAATTTTTTTTGTATCTATTGTTTCAAAGATATATTTCGTAATAGCGGGTTTAGAACGCGGCCTACACGAGCATTGTGTTTGGGCTTTGCGCGCCCAGCTCGCAGCAATAATAATCTTCATTTTCTGAATTTATCAAAAGTTTCCTATCCTATAACCCCGGACACGGCACAACGGTTCTTCGGCGATGCGCGTTACGCGTAAGCGTTAAGCTTTAAAAATTCGATCGAAAAAATAAACGCCGAGATGATCTGTGCTCGAGGCATAGGGCGGTGACGGCTGTGTGCTGTAGGGATAGAGAGATCTTGTAACATTTTTTGTTAGAATTTAAGCCAAAATGCGTGTCCTCTCGTTTGACAATCGAGAGGCTCGCGCGATCGTAACGTTGGCAAGAAAAAAAAAAAAAAAAAACAAAAGAAAAAAAAATAATAATTCGTATTTATATTTTAAATAGGGCATCGATAGCAGCGGATTAATTAATGACTTCAAGATAACAATTTTGCAGATTAATGGTACTTTTTTTTTATTAATAATGAGTGACTTACCATTCCTCGTCCTTGTGCGCTACGAAAAATTCGTTGAGCTGTTGCCGCCTGAATTCCAATTTGTATTCGTTGTAACGTTTTATTGCTTCCTTGTCGGTTATCGTGTCTTCCTGAGTACCGAGGAACGCCTTGAACGTCATCATTGGCGGCTGTGTCTCCACATTAGAATTGCTGAAGTTACCAGCTACCTCGCGGCTGTTTAACGAATAGACGAAAAAAGAAAAGTGATGTTTTTGTTAATGAACGTCAGGAGTTTAATGATAAATTTTGATTTTCCGATGATACCTCAGTTTAGCCAATAGCTTCGGAGTCAACCGGATTCTCTTCGGCGCATTATTCGCGTTGCGAAATTTTTTTTCGCTTAAAGATACATTTTTACCGCGACCGCGTATCATATCGAGACGAAACGAGAAATGCGGAAATGTCTCGATAGAAAAAAAAATGAAAACAAAAAAAGAACTATTCTTCTTGAGAAGATTATTATTATCAACAAACCTGCTGGCGTTTCCGTGGTTACCATAGTGATGGTTGCCATGATGAGGCGGTGGAAAGTGATCGGGACCCCATGCACTGCCGCCTCCACCACCGCCGTAATAATCGGGATGACCGCCGCCGTATCGGGGACCTCGATCGTCCCAATCGGCGCGCATCCTCTTCATTGGAGGAGCCATCTCCTGCGAACGCGCCGGACTGTAACGTTCGCGACCGCCGCCCCCTCCGCCCCCGCGATATTCTCTATAATCGGGCCTCGCGCGAGGTCTGCTCGACCATTCTCTGTAATTAAAAAAAAAGAGGACGCGTTTTATCATTGAGGGCAATATATATTGCAAAATATTCGAAGGTCGTCGAAATCGCAATTAAACGAGGTCTTAGCTTACTTGTTGAAGGAAAAACAGCGGCTTATTTTAGGAGGAGACAGAGGACTGGGGATATCACGCTCGGTGGACTTTGGGATATCTTTTGTTATTTTCTTCCTAAGCGAATTAATTGAAGAAACGAAGCAGTTTTTTTTATCCTTTATTTATGCGGCTTTTTGGGTATAGAGATATATTCATTCTTGATTTCATTTTTCTGAGAATATTTTGCAAGTTTGCAGATTACGGTGTATGTAAAGATGTGGTGTAAAAAGCCAAAACAAGGTAATGGCAATAAAACTCTACTGCACTTTGATAATTGAGTCGGCAGCAAAAATTAAATGTCGTAGTTATATTAACGTTAACAGAAAAAGATTTATAATTCATAATGTAACACTTGATTTATCGTCTTCATAATTCATGCAATATGCAATTGAATGAAAAAATCTTAATAAAAAAAAAATAAATGCAATGTACCTGTCCACCCATTCCTCGCGCCGTCGATCGTCCCTGCGACCCTCTCGTGAATATGATTCGGGTCTTTCGCCTCTGAACTTGTCCCGTCTCTTCCGATCGTATTCATCGTCGGAATCACCCATCACGATGAAGAATTAAATATTGGGTTCTAAAAGATAAAATAGATGTTAAACAATGGCATGCGAAACAGTCTGAGACCACGTCGTCTAATGCTGCAACTTCAATAAATTATGACTAGTCACAATTTTTTTTTTTTTTTTTTTCGTTTTATTAAAATGTGAATAGTTCAACGAACGCTCGAGTAATATTACAACGACGCGCGACAATGTTGTAACGGTGGATTATTTCGTAGAAAATACTGTAACAGGAAAGCTGATGGGCAGCGTCGCGAGGAACGCCGCTGCAAGTGTGCCGCGTGCACTGTTTAACCCCTTTCGATATCGAAACGGTTTAACGCACTTCGAACACGAATTTCGAACACCGAATGTTTTCTCGACGATGAATAAGCGAAAACGGTTTAGATATTGACGATGGTAGGCACGCACGGTGGGTTCGCGTTTCGTTAAAATATTTACGGACGCATAGTCGGCATTCCAGGTCCTTGAATGTGACACGTTTGAATCGTCGGCTACACGGAGTCGTTGCGGATGAGAAAAAGAATGGAATGTATGGAACGTCCGATTACTCCGCTACGCGGACACTTGCGTGTGATCGTTGAGTTAAATGAATGCTTCCAAGTAACACCGTTATTCGAGTAATTTGTAGAACAACAATTACACTCACTTGCTTCAGGGATTGCACAGCACACGATATGCAGCAACGGCGAATTCCACCATGGAGGACGTCCCCACCCACTTGCATCCCAGGGTAGCGCCGAGAGAAAACGCGCGTCAATTTCGTAGCGCTCGAGTCGCGGGGGCACGCTACACAATTACGAATGTTTGCTCGGATGATAAACTGAACTTAATCAAATTTTCGAGTGACATAAAGTTGGCCGAAAACAGATCTTCTTTTATGACCAGCCTAATCCTAAAGAAAGTATCTAGCACACTACGTGGCCCATATTATTTACGTACATCAGACAATGTATTTACGCTTAAAGACCATTTTCATATGTATCTTGACGATAATATGTAGTATTCTGTCCCGAAGTTACGCGGGACAGATTTTACCGATGTTACGCGGCGTTAAACCACGGAGCGGCATCTTGCGGCGAGTTCGCTTATCAACTCGGCAAATAGGAATCTGCATTACCGATCACTCATATTTTGAACAGTCGGCGATTTATCTTACTGCTCGGTCGCGAACGTAAGAAATCACTTTACTAACGAGTTCTTAACTTTGGAAGAGATTGGAAGATTTTTATAGCCCGTAGTTGGGACAGAATTGGGACAGAATACTATATAATGCGTATCGAACGTTTTTTTCACCAATTTCTTATATTATCGTCAAGATACATATGAAAATGGTATTTAAGCGCGAATACTTTGTTTCATTTACGTAAATAATATGGGTCACATAGCGCGCTAGTGACTTTCTTTAGGATCAGGCTGGTCATAAAAGCAGATCCGTTTTCGGCCAACTCTATGTCACCCGAACAATCTTACGCCCAGTTGGCAACAAAAACGGTAATAAATGCCATTCCGAAACCATATTTCGTTAGTTGTATCGAACATTCGAAAATATTAATATTTCTAATATTCATAAAAATGCTTAAATGTTCAATTTTACGAGTATGCCGAAATTTTGGATAATTTTCAAATTATCCGAAAAATTTTAAATTTCTATTTAGACGAATTTTCATGAATATTTGAATCAGATTACATATTAATATTCAATTCGCCATTAATAATGAAAAAATATGAATATTCGTACACCTCCGACAATTTTTATTTCTCTCATATGTCTATGGTATCAAAATGGCGCTCATTACAGTTCTCGTTATCGACTGAGTCTTTCTTCCCTTCACCTTAATCTCACAGCTCGTTCGCAATATCGAATAAATCTTTAACAGACGTATTAACTCTTAGAAAGTGCTTTCTCGGTGAACAAAAATATACATATATGCCATATATACATTTGGTAGAATCACGGGATGAGAAAGTAAAAAAAAATACGGAAAAAAAGGTTGTGTGCGTTTGGAAGAACATATTGCGCAATTTGCGCGACTTTCATCCCGTAGAACGATTCTCGAAGACAAAATTATAAGTATGATATTATCTTGCTCTGGTGTCTCAGCTTTAAGCGGACTTTCCAATTGTTTTTTTTTTTGTTTCGCCTAAAGCTTTTTCGCAGTTAACTTTTCAGTCTTGCAGTAACGTTTCGTATATGTGGCGTGATGAAGCAGTCTCGACGAGATGAAAAGAAAAAATTGTAATGCGATGCGAAGTATTCTCGGATTGTTGTTGGAAAAATAGAAAGTGCCTACACATTTCTATCTATCCGGTTTTAGGCTTCGTGTTGATTAATTTGCTCTTGTATTTTGTTGAACACAACCTGCAATTAAACAATGAAACGAATTGAGGTTGTCTGTCCCAATAGGATAATTATTAGATTAAGATGTCGTCGTACTGACCCGTTTTATATTGTAATCGGCAATCAAAACAATTTTACTTTGGTCCGGTCCTCCGAAGAGATTTCCGAGTTTTTTCTTCTTGTAGCCGGCCTTCATGAATATTTGAACCCCCTTGTCGACTAACTTCGGCGAGTCACCGATATCGGACCACGGATAGGCCCAGTCAACCTTCCATCCACCGAAGAGATCGTTGCGCTCGAGATAGGCTATTCGCTTATCAGTGAGCAACAGTACGTCTTTATTCACGAATATGTGATAGAAATAAATATCCGTGTTGGCGTATTTTCCTTTTTCCAACTCCTGGAATAAACATATGAATTCGTAACTGCATTCTTCTTTTTCTTCTTTTTGTATTCACCTAACAGACACATCTGACGAAAGACAGAAAAATACATTTCTCTTTACGAACAAAACTGTCTTATCGAAACCGGTTCTCGGTCTATGCAGCTTCGGTTATGGAGAGAAAGGTATTTTTCTATCTTTCGTCAGATGTGTCTGTTAGCGTAATGAAAAAGGAAAATGAATACAAGAGAAGCTGACGGGTACAAAATACCCTTGATATTAAGTGAATTAACTTACGAATAAAATTTTGTTCCCTTCAGCCTCGTCGCGTACGTACGGCCTGACGAGGCTATCAGGTAATAAGAATCTCGGTGGTCGGGTTCGTTTTACTTCTTCGCTCAATTCCGTTGCACTGAAAATAAAAGGATTTTTTTTGTTACTGTGTTGTACATTACTATGGAAATGTCACGGTCTATGAAAGTCATAAAATTTCCTCGAAAATGCATTTTTTTTGTTCCAAATAATCTCTTCTCCACATTGTAGTCCTAAGAATGTTCAATGACTGTAATACGTCGCAAAAATACGTTAAAAACATTTTGAAAAATCGTCAATTCCTCAAAGTGCCCGATGAGAATTCAAAGCTCTTGTACCGTTTAACCGCTCCGAAAGATCCGCTGGCGAAATCGATAACACCGGCCGTCGGTCGTGTAACGAGACCAACCATTCCCTTTCCGAAGCCTTTGAAGAATCCTTCAACGCCCTCCTCTTTGGCTCCGGATATCGGTTTCATTACAACTCCCGCAACGCCATCCACGACACCCTGTCAATCGGATTCAGACGCCATTGTAACTTTGAAAGTGTTTAACAACTCGCTGTACTACGTAACGTTCGATAGATTGTCGAATATTCACCATAACCAAACCCTTTCCACTTCGCGCGAGACCTTCGTGCAAATTCGCAGGTTGTTTGTTCAGTTGTTCTTGTCTCTTGCGCTGATATTCTTTGTCGAAAGTGAGTGCCGCGAGTCCTTTGCCTGAAATAATTAAATGTGAATTAATGCGTCGAAGAATAGTCGAATACTTCATTTAAAAAGTTGATTTTCTGCCTATTGATCTACGAAATGACGATGAAATAGTTTTTCAAACTTTATAGAAGATTCGATGAAGTAATGATTAACGTTACCCATAGCGCCGGTGATTTTGGAAACCGCCCCGGCCATTCCACCGACGGTATGTCCCAGCATACTCCTAACACCCAAAAGCAATCCTTCGGCGAATTCACCGGGACCTTGAATGGCACCCTGGAATGGTTCGTAAAAAAGATCTTCTATGCCCTTCATAGTTCCGACGACCAAGCCGTAAGGGTTCCCAATGACGTCCAAACCCAAGACAAGAACGTACAGCTGCTTGATCGCTTGTCCCGCGTAGTGGCTACTCGCTTCTGATATCAGCTGCTTGTGGGTCATGAATATGTAATCACGTTCGAAGTAAGCGAGTCTGCAAAATGGTAACAGATACATCGTACCGCGTGGATATTATCGATTGTCATTGAGAAAGATCGCAGTTGGCCGACTGTGACTCACTTGAAAACTATATCGTTTATGTCGGTCAAAGTAACACCGATTCCTTGAAGTAAAACGTTGAGAACTTGGGGAACAGCCGATGGTCCACCGCCGCTGCCGGTCATCGAGAAACTTATGTGTATCTGAAGAATGAAAGGCAGTTAATTAATTATCGCATTAACGAGAGTAATTCCTCTTCCTGTCGGCAATTGTCGTATGATAAAAGTACCTTTAGCGGTGAGAAGTGTAGCAAATCGAAGAAATTTTTCTGCTCTGCGGTGGTAATGAGATTGACGTGATACAGCAGAGGCTCGTCCACCAATTTCATATCGGTTTGGAATAGTTTACTCTGAAATCGAAGACAATTGTGCATTTCTCGTTAGGAAACATGCCGTTGGTTGTTCGTATCGATAAATCTTTGCAATTTTTTTTTTTTTTTCGAGTAGAATGAGTGGGGATCATTCACAATTTCATCTGTGTCCGGGATAACTTTCAGATTTTATACAGATTTGATGCCCCCACTTATTCACACCGGATCGTGGTGGGCTTGTATACGCCGCGCGCAAGTGTATTGGGTTCGTGTACTTACTTCTTCGGCTTCGTTGACCGCGTCGGCTTCGAAGAAACCAATTATGGCATTAACAAAACCGAGATCGACCTTTATATGAAATTCTTGTATCAAGACTTTGAAGTATCGAAACTGTTGCACTTGACTGTGTTCGAGCAGTCGCTTTACCATACTCATCTCGGCAAATGGTTTCATTACTGAAAATCCAGAAAAAAGATCGAAAAATGAATCGCTAGCTAAGAAAATATTAGCTTCGTTCGCTGAAGGCTATAGAAAAAAATGATTTATTGTTTCTACTGTTTTTGAAAGAAAAAAAATCGTTTTTTTTTTCTACTATTGTTTTTATGGATTGGCTATCAATATCGTACCAGAACTCTGAGCGACGCTCTTCGGTGGTGGAACTGGCGCCAGAATCACGGGAAATACGCATTCCGATAGCTGATTGTCGATTTGAAGACGATTAATTTTCGCGTGTAGCTGAACTTGATGTACGGACGTGCGGTATTGCATCCAAAGACCCGTTTGGAAAGTTCGTCTCATGTACGCGCGGTGCGGTTTCAACATTCTCATTTCGGCAAAGTCAACCTGAAATGTATTTATAGTAAGTTAGTACAACAATTTGTTTTTTTTTTTTCGCAGACCTTGATTTCGTTCTGCAACTTATTCTCTCATACCTCCAGTTTCGGTTCCAACATTACTCGAAATGCAGGGTCTCTGCCTACTTGCAGCTCTCGCATGTATTTTTGATATCCTTCTTCGATTACACCGACTTCCCTCGTGTTCAATGCACGCCAACGACCTCCATTCGACTTCCGCGTTTCCCAAATAATTCCGGAACTGGAATAAAAAAATCCAAAAAAATTAAATATCAAAAATGTCAGGGAAACGTTTGTATGATAAAAAAAAATGCATAACTGCTTAATTCGCGATTTAAAAGAATGATCGCGTATTGTTACAGTTTGCAAGAAGAGTGCATCGTAAAATTCTCAGCCAAAAATCAGATTCAGAGATATTTTCAAAGACTAAAAAATTACGATTTTTTAGACGTACCTAGCGATACACATGTACAAAAGTTCAGCTCTGCCTATGTTGTTAACGAGCGATATTCCAACACCGTGAATACTTATTGCAATGTCTTGGTCGATTATTTCAAAGTCACCAGCCAATTGGCACTCTTCAGCGATCCTCAAGGCGGGTGTGAATAAGAGCACTCGTTGTATACCGTCCAGAAACGAGACATAGAATACCTCCGCCTCAATGTCCGGAATAGTGAATGTTCCGAGATTATCCTACGGATAAACAACAAAACATTTATTTTATACATTATGCAGGGTAGGTAATCACTTAGACGGCAGAAAAAAATAACTGAATTTCAAAAAAAAAAACAAGAAAAAAAAAGTTCAAAAGTACTTTGGGCATTCATGAAAAAATAGACGTAAAGTGCTCATTGAAATGCGAGGGGAGAGGGGATTTTTTTTTATCAAGTGGACACATTTGAGTGTCTTAAGGATGTTTTTCATTAACGAATTGATAAACAAAAATCTAACATGTTCTTTAAATATAACATTCATGAATTATTGAATAATTATAAATAGATCGATAAAAGTCCCGGAGATCGATAAAAAAATGCATACTTTTCGCAGATCATCTTCAATTTCTTTTTTGTTGTTATCCTCCCACACCAACCTTCGTGGTCCAGACGGATTCTCCCACGTGTAGAACATACGATTGAGCGACTGGATTGCTCTGTGGAAGTAAGAAACTACTATTTACGAATGTTTCGAGGCAATTGTAAGTGAATGACAATCTTACAAGGCAATAGCCATTACCTCACGTTCATGGATCCTTTTTCCCAAAGATTTATCGTGTGGGACGTGTGATTGATTATCAGTGCCGGTGAATTTCCGTAGCTGTACCCCGACAGCGAGATGTACACGCCGCCTTCATTTATTTGTATGTCCACATTAATACCTCCGTACTGTTATTAGATAAAAACGGTCATAAAAACAGAAAATTGTCCGTATCTGCAATTTTCGATGGGACAATACATGACGTAAACATTACGTACCTTGTTGTCTAACTTTAGAAGCGTAGTGTGGACGTCTGTGTACGTGAAAGGAGCAGTTTTTTCTGGATGCCCAGCTACCATCACTTGCAACATTTTCTTCTCGCCCTCCGAATGTGGCCATAAAGCGGCGCATTCGCCAGGCGGCACCTATTATTTACCGATTTATTATTCATTTTTCAAATGACGACAAAAAATACATATTTATCCAGAAAGAACAATTGCCCACTTTTGTGACGGGATCGGCTGGCCGCTGGGCCTCTTGACACTCGAGCAGAAAGTCCGCATTGTTTATCAGCACGAAGTACGGAGTGAAGGTAATTTGTTTTGTCAACGAGTTGTAGGTGAGTTGATTATGTACACCAATCTGAAATTTTTATAAGGTACCGTAATTAGAAACTTAGTTTTTATACAAAAAATTAAGAGCGTGCGATTAGTGTTCGGATCGAATAAAATACACGAATATTCGATTTCATACGAATATACCTCTGAAAAAAATGCTTTTGCTTTTTCGCTACATTACCATCTGCAGAACTGACCTGATAAGTTGTTCCATTGTATTTGCATACAACGACTCCCTTGCTACCGGCGACGTCGATAGGAAACTTTTCCGACCAATCACCGTCCTCCACTCTGATCATTGCTTTTTTCTTGCCGAAGAATGCCTTCGATCGAAATGAAAACAGTATCGGTCCCTTGAAGTTTTCCGGATGGTACAAGACATTGAGTTGATCCTCAGAACTCTGTAAAAAGGAATAATTAATCAATCGCGATATAAATATGAATTCGTAGAATCGGCCCAAGTGCCGCGAAATGGCGTTTGTCGATTTTACAAACTTTATTAGGCTTGTTACATGGAAGGCACGTCAAATTACAAGATCCACAATATCGGCGACAAAAAATCTGCAAAAATGTAAAATAAAAACGTAGCCTGGTAAAAAATTATAAAATTAGGACATGTGGCCGGAAGTGCAGCAGAATCCACGGCTCAAAGCCTGTAAGCCTCAAAAAGCCCTATTCATTCATTCGATACTCGCATTTTTCAAACATTCCTTTTTTTTCAACAATCGCCATACATCGAGTCGAATGATACATTGTCACGAGTGCACGATAGACTGAATCGTTTGATGAGGTGAATACCACGATACCGTGAATCAAATAATTATACAAATGACTCGGAAACATTAAATCATTATTTTTGTTTTCATGAATTACTCGAATAAGTTGAATTTTCACATATTCCATTGAAATTTCAAATTTTCGAATTGGAACTGATATTCCTAAAAATGAGTAAAGAAAAACACGTTGAAGATAAAGGTTTCGTTCTATGACGGAGTCCCGCAGGAGACTATGACTCGTGGGAATCGGTAACAATGGCAATGAGTTACAATGTGAAAAGAGTACAGTTTTGGGAATGAGAACTGTACAATAGGACCCCGATTTTGTGGGCACATCGAGACCGAGAGTTCGTAGATTCGCAGTTCCCCGTCCCTATATTGCGTCAGTATCGGATTACCTAGTCATACCGTCTGCATATCCTAAAAATCGGCTCGGACGGCTTTTTGCTTGAAAATATGATACGGTATTAGCCGGCGTGGTGTAGATGACCCAATCACAACCTCGCGCGACAAAATGGAGCAATAAAGAGGATAGAGTTCGTAGAATCAAAGTGCCCAAAATCGAGGTCCAAGTATATTGCGAAGCCATGTTAATGTGCTTTTTGTAACGCGTGCATGAGAAGTGCTACTTGTCGTGTCTGCCGAGAGTGACGTAAGTGGCTCTTTACAGCACGCCGTATTGTAATGTGGCGGCGGAAATCAGTACTTCTCACACGCATTTTCGTACTTCTCGCATGCTGTGGTGTCGCCACATCGGCAGGGAGGGAAGTAGCATCGCCCCTGCACTTGATACAAAAGGCATCATGCGATACTTGTACGACAAAGCAGACTTCCGCCGGCAGTTGTGAAGTAGCCACACTCGCCGAAAGTCTGCTTTCTCGCAGTAGTATCGCAAAATACTATTATACGCCTTTATTTGCATATCGTTTTAGCTTCGAACGAAAGTGCAATCTGCGCACGACACACATACACCAAGAGCCGCGATACATTGAATGTCCTGAATGTTAATTAATATGAGTTATTGTGGCAAATAATTCAAACATTATGGTGAGCAATGGTATGAATAACAAAGGAATATCTCAGTCCCATTATTTTTCGTTAGTAGGCAGTACTCAATTGTCGTATCGACGTCTCAGTGATACATTTTTCAAATATATTATTATGTATTTGCAGCGACCCGGCTACAGGGTCGCTGTATGCGACGACCACAAAAATAAAAGTCTTTTTTTTAGTTCAACGATAATACATAGCGTGGTAAGTTAAAGAATATTGTAACTGTAAATCACCGATTTTCGTTTCTTCTTATGAAATTCTTCACGCTGCCGACGAGGTCTCATTTTAAAAATAAGGTTCTGAAATATACCGTTCATTTTTGTATGATTCGTCACAAGCAATGTAACATATAATGCTGTTTTTGAAAAGAGATTTAAAAATATGTTGCCATTTCGGCGATCATGATATATCTACGACTGTAAACAAACGAATTCATTTGAAACGTCTACTCTAATTGGCTAGAAGTACCGGCAAACTGGCGTTAACCGGCGGTACCTACAGAAGGTTTCACAGATATATCGAAAAAAGTCTTGGAGATGTCGAACTGCTCGTTATCAGGGTAAACAATCAGGTATCCGATCGCGTTAGGTTGGCGTTTATGTAACTGAAAGGTCGTATGCGATCTCTAATGGCCTGGATTCCGATACGCGAAATGATAAAAGGCCGTAAAACAACTGCCAATGTTCGTAAGTTTTCATCGGAACTTATCGGCCTATATCCTGATTTTGCCGTTTTTGAATGTTATCCTGATTCGGTCTTTTCCCAATCTTATCCTTATCGATGATGATTCGGACCTCACTAAAGCTCGATAACGTTCGAAAAAATTTTCCACGATATTCCGCTCGAGAATTTGGGGTTGAACATGTCAAAGCCGCAATTCCCTTTAGTAACGACCGGATTATTTGCATACGAGATTTCTATCGTACCTTGCGTACGAGACTTTTATCTAACACAATCATTGTTTAGTAACTCCAATACTTTATCTCATATTCCTCTAAAATTTGCTAAACAATTACTTGGCGTTCCTATAGGTAGGTACCACGAATTACCACCAGTTTGCGCATTGTAGTGGATTGGCAGTAAATTGCCGTTGAATTACAAATAACAAATGAAAAGCTGGCTATCCTACGAGAAGCACAGCGCATTGTAGTAGAGTACAAAAATTAGTCTCTACCTTGACTGGGCTCGAGTGCTCTTTGCCACCTTTACTTGATTTCTGCAAAAACAATTGAAACCCTCATGAATTCGAAGCTGTTATTGTCAGCGGCGATCGATTAGCCACATGGCTGATATTTAGCGGAGTATCACTTTTCGTATGACTAAGCTAATCAGATATGACAAAGATGCGGTTTAATTCTCGAATGGGTTGAATAGAACGCAAGCGGAAAGCCGTATACGATCAACGTTAAAATAGACTATTCGATTGATCTTGTTGCAGTAGAAATAGATATTTAATAATATATAAAATAGGCATCATCGATGGAAGATGCTAGTGGTGCGGATATACAAAGCATTCATATACGCAAATAGGTATTGCGTTAAGTCAACAGTGGTTAGAATGTCATCTGTGAAAGTTTAGGAAAACGTATTTCGTAACTTACTCTGTAGGAGAGCATCAAACCAGTCTTATTGAGCATCCAGAATGGACAATACAATGCCATTATTATTGATCCATGTTCAAAGGAGGTGTGCATTCCAAGATCCATCACAACTCTTTGTGCGCTGTCGAATGACTCGAATGACCAAACGGAGAATTCTGCTGGATTTGCCATTATCTCACCTTTGCACGACCAATCTTTTTCCAGATACTGCGGAAGCTGTAGAGTGGTAAAAAATAGTTGGTATACACATTAGATACGATTCGAAAAATGACATAGGCATTGAAATGACAATCCCACCTTTATGACGATGCTGGAGTGGATTGGATCTATCGTCGGAAGTTGGAGTATCGTACTGGCCTTCAATATTTTCTCGTCCGTGTGTCCCGGCAATACAATTACGATGTCAATCGGCAAAAAGTTTTTCAGATAAACCGACGGATACAAGTGTACATTATAAACGGTGCTCGCCATGGTATGTTTGCTCGTATTTTCGAAGTACACTTGTTCCATTTCACCGACAGCCTGCAAAAAAGTTTTTTCACGCGTCACAAGTAGCAGACGAGACAAATTCTATCGTTGTTCGACAATTATACATAATTATTATTATAACGATATCTCTGATGCCAATTGAATTGACTTTTAACTCGGGTTGCAAATGAACTTTTAACTATAACTTCATCAGCAAACACACATCTAGCTTACGCATGCATGAAATATAACCGTTCGCATGGACGTTGATATTTGTCCGACATTGATATCCGGAAATTAGTTGACGGGTCGCAAACCGAAATAAAGTCCGGACATCAATGACCGGAAACTCGACGAGACAGCTTGAGGGGATTTCGTTCGCATCGTCGTTTAACATTGGCGATTAAAGACGGATTTTTTTAGCTCGTCACATCTTATGAGTCTCTTCATTAGGGAGGATGTATCATTACATTTTCAGCCGTAAGGGAAAACCATGAAAATTTTCGAATACTTAAAAAAAATATTAACCATAAGAATTTAAACAAAATCTGAACAAAATTGTTCATTCGTAGAACGTTCGTTGTAATAATTAAAAAATGTTATTACCAAAGTTGTTAAAAAAAATAGTTGAACAAATTATGCGAGAAATAGCGTACGCGGAAAGGAACGTAATTTCCCCCTCGTGTGATTGTTGCCCTCGTTTAACTCGGCAGCAAACTTCACACTCGGCGTAAATCATGCAATTCCCTCCCTTGTAGCGTAATATACTATTTCTATCGGTGTGAGTACGCAGCATGAGCCGAATGCGAGTGCAGCAATCACACGAGCTGAGAAAACGCTTTTCCGCCGAGTATCGTATATGATTTTACTTCACAATATATGGAAAGGGAGTTTTCCGAGCGCAAAACGTGTGGAAAATCTCACATTCCATATCGTAGTTAAGTAAATACATTTGTCACTTCTACAGAATGGAAAAAAAAATAGAAAAAAAATACCAATTGGCATTCTATCGTCAATGCGTTGCTCGGAAAATCGCATCAAATGTATCGAATATCAAGTCTATAACTGTAACACATATGAACGGTACCATTGACTCAACAAGTGCGACAACACAACGACTTGCAATAATATTTTTTTTCAAATGCACGTCTTAAGTTATGAAATATATCTAACGATAATTATTTCATTCGTATCAGAAATTATTCTACGTAATGAGATCGTGAAAGATTTCAATAGGTGACCATTACAGGTGTAGCGGTACCTGGAGAGGCGCTTCCAGATATTTTGGCGGTGTAGAATTAAACGGACTCAGGCAGACAGGCTTGACGTTATTAATTAATCGAGACAATTTTGATCGCCAGTCAACGGTACTTAATAATAAATTCATACTGTCGTTATTATAGAGGACACAACCGACCATGATCATCATGAAAATAATCTAAAAGTAAAGAAAAATAACGCCACTTTGATAAAAACATAATCAGCGTCCGAAACGTAATATATTTTATGCGATAATTATTCGCCTATTGTTTGAAGAACGATGCAAAACTTTCTTTTTTTTTCATAAGTCCACGACTAAGACGTCGATGCCTAAACGATTGGCAATCCACGATAAATTTACGTATGCAATGATCAAATGGAAGAAACAATATTACCTGAATGTAGAACGGTTCGATCGTTTCCTGTTTGGCACGGGATTCGCACTTAAGAAGTTTTGTCATGGAAACGGTTTTCTGAAGATCCTTCCAAATAAACGGCTCTATCGATACCATGTATCTAGAAATGGATGTATCGAGAAATGTCTCAGTATCACGGAGAGGACTCTTTCATTAACGATTCGATATACCTATGTTCGATAGAATTGTGAGGATAAATGAATGTCTGAATTGAAATAGAAATTCAACTGAGCTAATCCGCTCTTAGGCCTTTTTTAAGGCTAAGTAACTAAGTGGACAGACGAAAAAATTGGTAAAACCAAAAAAAAATGTTAAGCGTTTATAATCTACAGAAGTAAAAACACCTAAAAACTGATTCTAACTAAACCACATTAAGACAAATTTTTTTTTTTCAACCGGTACAGAACACATTTACCATCATTTCTCACATAATACCATTTTTAAAATTTTTTCTGTCGGTTGAAGAATGGAGTTAGTGAAAAAAAAATCGATAAAAAAAAGATGTTGCTTGCCTAAAGAACCCGATTCTCCCTATTAACGCGGGCGAATTTTGTAGTTTTACAAAAAAAAACGTATAGTCTTTCTTTCCATTGCCCGTTTTTTCGGAATCTTAGTGTTAACAAATCAGAAATTGAATACATACCCATTGATGCTAAAAAATAACCAATAGAAATTGGTCGGCGTGTAAACGGCATCTAGCGGTACATTGAGATGCTCATCCGGACCGACGGTGCCGATGCATTCGACTTCGTTACCACATTTTGTCATATAATAAACCGATACTGGTTCGGTAAAGTGGTTGTGTACCTATTGAATCATTTAAAAAAAAGTACAATAAATTTTCATTTGTCGGTAGGTTATTGCAGAATTAAGTAAACTAACCTGCAGAACACTTCTGAGGGTTACGATAGTGCTACCATTCTCAACCATAACGTCCGATATGATTCCCCATTCCTCGGAGCCGTCCTTTCGATACTTCAACGAAAAGAATCTTTTGTCCGCTCGCAACACCGGAATTTCCAATTTGTTGTCTATTCCTTTAAACTGAAATGCGATAATGTTTTTAGATGTGTTGCAAGGAACGGAATTCGATTATTTTCAAGAGGGTCTGAAATATACCGCAATGATAAACTTGTTATCTCCCCGATCTTTGACGGAAACAGCCTTCAATTGTTCAAGAATTTGTCCCTCGGCTTTGACGACTTTCGGCGCCAATTCCACCGATGCTCCCGATTCCAAAATCACCTCCGAGTACGATTTCCCGGTGGATTCTCGCGGGGATTCTGTTTGATCTCCGATCACCTGTGGAAACATTTATTTACCATGTTTATCAATATACTGTATAATTTGGGTTTATTTATTGTTTATCGGATACCCACCTTGAAGTTACTCAACTCTAGATCGAGCACCATTGCCAAGCCTGTTTCGTTTTTCAACACATAAGGTGCGACCTTTTGGGTTGTCGTTTTGTCGGTATTTTCCATGGCACTGGAGAATGCTTTGCCCAGTTGTTGCAATACGTCCAAACACGTCTTTGTCACGGTGATCTCTAAATTGTCCTTCAGTTACGAAACAAAAAGAACACATGTTATAATAAATTATAATGACCCCTGAGAGAGGACAGCTCGATGGGACCCAAAAAAGAAAGTTCTAATCAAAATTCTTCGACTTTTCCACTTGTTATTTTTTTCTTTATTTTTATGCAACCCAGTGAACTTAAATAGAAGACATTTAAAAAAAATGACCGATCATTACTATTCAACAATTCATAAGCTTTTCCTTTTAATGTTGCACAAAAATTTTAAAAATCAGAATGATCCCTAAAGTAGAAACTTTCAGCTGGGAATCTCGCACTTTACCGACAGATAGCATTAATCTTTAATTAATTGCTTCTTCGTACATTTAATTGATAGTGTTTCACTGGGTGGCTGAACAAGCGCCGGTGGTCATCAGTAGATTAAAGCAATGAATCAAAATGCAGAGAAAATTGTAGACATACCGAAGATTCGATGTCGATCGACATTCTCGAAGACTGATGTATCAACTCGTCGAGTTCGCTTTCGCAACTCGGACTTATGGCGCTGGCGCCTCTTGAATCCGGCGATAAATCGTGGAATTGCAACTGAAGAGAATGATTTTTTTGTTCATACGTGATGGGCACAATTTTGTAGCTGTATTAACCGTTGTCAATTAGTAATTAACAAATATCAGTAATTGCAAAAAAATTCAATATCATTTATTTCGATTTTATAAATTTCCACGCCAAACATACTCATGTTTTCTGGCATTGCCAGAAAGTTGTATAAACTTTATCGATTCAAAAAGCATTTCGCTTAAGTCTCGTCCTAAACATAATTAATGACTTTGCCAAAGGAGGACGAAAAATATTGTCTTGTTCGAATTTTTGCGTTTATCGAAGAAACTGGTTGATCACGAAAAGACGTGTTCATCTTTTCGTGATATTCAAAATATCATGACTAGTCACAGAGTAGCATGTCATGATCAGGAACTCAAGCTATTTGACAAAAAAAAACGCTGTAAAACAGTAAGGCGTACCTTTGTTTTCAGTTCCCATGGGGATGAAATACGCTCGCCGTTTTGAAAGCTTTCCACCGGTTCGATCAACGGTTCCCACAGTGCCAATCGACTGTTGTAGTATGAAATAATCAACGACATTGTGCTGTCGATGGACATCTGAAACGTATTTAAAAAATAGGGTATTGTAGCACCGTATCGTATATATATTGCAAATTTCTGGAAACCAAAGTAATGGCCTTTCGCGCGTACCGTTTTCGTGCTCCAATCGTTGACATTACTCTGAAAGCCAACATGGAACAACAGCATCGGTAGAGTCTTGTTGCCAACACCGGCTTCCAATGTCAAGAGAATTACGGGTGCCGAGACGATCGCTAATTCCGCTTTGTACGGTACCGCAATGTCGCCTTCTTCGTAGGCAAACTCTTCGCTAGCCTCGACACCGACTTCGGTCTTCAAAAACCAATATTCACTCTCCTCGAAGGGGGTAACTAGCCAGAGCCCCTCGTGCGTCGGTTCTTGTTTCACGATCTCGTCGTCGTCTGGCTCCTTGGTAGTAACTTTCTGCACGACTCTGTTCAGTATCTCGATCACACCTGCGGCAAGTTTAGCGAAATGAAATAGCGTTTCAATGTAATGGAATTAAATATTCGAATATTTTCATTGCATCATTAAAGATCGTTTAGCACCATCATGCATCACGCAAATTAATTTTTCATCCAATTCTTCAGGAATTTGACATTTTAAATATTTGCGTAATAAAAACGAAAATAGTCGATCGTTGGTGTGCAACATTCTTACCAGGTGATACAGAGATGTGGATGTCCGTACAACAGACATCGACGTGCAGCCCTTTGCCCTCCGGAGTCGAACCGGCAATGCTTATGCTGCACGGTCGTAAAACTTGGTATATCCAATCGGCGCGCGTGAGAGGATTGTAGATGCCGGTCAAAATCGACAACTCTTTAACCGAACCCGTGATAACTTGATGCTCCCCGATCATGCGAACTTTCAACAGCAGCTCCGTCTAATAATGAGAGCAATCTATCATGACGATTATTATTTTTAAGTTGGGACTCCCACACTCGCGGAGGCTCGCTGATTCGATTGATTACATACTGTAATGTAAAGTACGTTATAACACTTTGAATATATTCAAATAGTGAATTATCGTTATAAATAAAAGCAAAAAAAATGTCAAAAGCATGGAAAAGAGTTTACCGAAAAATGATCTGTAAAGCAATTTCCAAAAAACGGAACGATGAAAAAATCGACCACGTTGCTCACGATATCCGCTTCCCGTATCTTTTTTTTTCTTCGTACCTATCATATCATTTGCATTATCGCTTACAAAAATTACTCTATGAAAATTAATGATTTTTTTCATAGATGAACTTTGTAAACGACAATAGAAAGGATAAGGAACCGATGCGCAAATCTAATTTGCATTATATTCCCAAAAAAATTGAACTACCTGAACATCAAGTTATTAATATGGGTTCAGGAAATTCCATAATTGTTTCTATAATTGTTTCTATATAGAAAAAATACTTACGGCAACAAAGCTTTTTTTGTGATTTGACCAAAAATCTAATGCTCGCGTTTTTTGAAACGACGGAGTAGAGGTGGAAGAGTCTTACAATTCGCGAATCTCTTACAATTAATGGCTAATTAAATTCAAATTACTAACATTCAGCACGATACAGTTGGAGTTGATGTCATCCATATCCTCCAGAAGAATAATATCCGGCTTCTCGACGTGCAAACTAATAGTCAGCATACTGATCGCCGGTGGCGTTGATTGCGATGCCTTTTTCCGTGGTCCCGATTCGACGTTACCCTTTTGCGTCGTCTGAATTGCACTTTGATTTGGATTCGCCGGCGAAACGTTGAAGAATTCTTTGATTTTCATCAAGTAGTCGAGCGACACGATTATACTGAACGAAAATACGCGGACATCAACTAAAATGAGAGACAAGACAATCATTTTTGACACATCAATCAGACACAGAACTACGATTTAGCGTTCTATCGGGATTCGAACGGGAAAGCGCATATCCCACGAAATTTAGGAAGCGGTGCACGAGCCGAGGCGGGGGAGACGTTTTTTTTTTAAGCCTCCAATTTGTGTCTATGATATTCCGTCGCTCGATAAGCAACTATAAAGAACTCCTTACCGAACAGATCGTTAGCCCCTTTACGAAGTGTCATGTCTAACATGCTCCTCACTGATTTGGCGTCTTGGCTGTTCGTCGAAACATCGGACGTCGGTACTTCGGTCGTTCGCTCCATAATTCTGACGAGCGATCCTTGTCGGCTCTGTCGGGTATCATCCAGCGTACAATTCATCAGGAGTATCGATGTCGCTAGTAATCCATCGTCGAAGATTCTTCCTTTGACAGCAAAGTGATTCAATCCGAATTTCGCGAGTCCGTTTTCCGGTAGATGAAGCGGAGAACTTTTCGATTTCAACTGAATATTGAAATATCGTACGTTATAAAACGTCAAGCGCATCTTTAACGTTTGCAAAATATCGTCGATGTTCGTTTTTTTTTATTACCATTTTCGATCCTCCGGTGAACAAATTAATCATGAGACAATCCATGATAAATTCGAATTTAATCGCCGTGTGAATCTGCTTCTGATTTTGCGCGTCACCGTCTTCGGGTTCTTTCAACACCTCCACTTCACATTTAGCTGCAATATAATATTCCTGTTTATTCGATACATCAAGAGTATCGGTACTGTTTTTTTGCATTTTTCATGAAAAAGTACAATATCCTCGATGAGAGATTTAATGAAAAATTAAACCTTCTTTTTCGAACCGTCCTAATGACCGTACATATCAATGTATCGACCTCGGCAACCTTTTATCAACTTTTCATAATCAGAGGTAATTGGCGCACCACTTTTTTTTCAACAATTGCCAATTGTTGGAAATTGTTATTACGCGGTAAAATTTATCCTTACGTGCATTCGATTTCCCAGTATCTTCAGATACGGATTTTCTGTCACTTCGCGGCACCGGTTGCGTTGGACCGGGTTCCTCGATAAATTCGCCCAAATTCTCCTCCAAGACTCTCAATATCATTGCGTAATCTTCTTGACTTAGGAGCAGTTCGATTGTCTTGAGTCTTCCAGACATTTCTATGTCCGGTATCGCGGTGAACCACGCCGTCGATAAATTTCGCTTCATCAATAGGGTGAAACTTACCGGTTGCAGTAACAACACTTCGTTTTCCGAATTGAAATTTTCTTCGTTCAACCGAATTCTGAAACACGAAGGATGAATTCACGTTGTCGCGCATAATGGCTTCCGACACACACGACGCTCACCTCGATAATTTCAGATCCTGCAACTCAATCTTCATCTCGTCGACTATCGGGACATCGCCAGCGTCGTTAGTGACTTGTAGTTTATTCAAACTGTTGCATATCGTGAGATTGCCCATGTCCAGCATTAAGCAATGTTCACTTTTTGAATTCATTGGCAAATATATCACGGGAGCCTAACGTTGACAAGCGGAAATAATGTTTACTTTTGTCAAATCAATGGATTTGTTTTGTTCGTAAGAAAAATTGCGTATCATCATCACTTACTTTCAACTTTACAGTCAGCTCTATGCGGGCCGCGCTTTCTTGAACTTCTTTAATGTTCTCTCTTGCTGCTTCAGCGGCAGCTGCCGATGCTTCCTTGATAGCGAGTTGCGCAGCTTGGAAGTTATTCAAGAAGTTCTAAAATGCGTAAAACAAACAACAAGTATGACAATGCCGTAATTTTCGTTTTTGTATATAATAATCGTTGCGTCGCACCATTACACCCGCGACGAACGCATTCAGGAACACAACGCGATGGCATCCCATTATAACTTTGATAGACATATTGTTTTTGTCGACATCCGACGGCTCGATGTTATACATAACTGCCTGAATTTGCAAGGATTCCGAACCTTCCACCGAAACAATCTAAAAGAAAGTGGAAAGAAAATATGAGAAATATTCTGAGTTAATTCCTTTTTTTTTTATCTATTTAAAGATTAGCGGCATTCAGACACACAGCCCATTACACCTCCTCTCGTAAAATCGGATCACTGCCTATGGGCACATACTTTGCTGCCATTCCTGACGGCGACATAAATGGACCGACCGATTTGGTAAGTAGTGCCCATTTGAGTTTTAATAAAATATCATTTTTTTTTTCGCTAACTTACATCTTTATAAATCGTCGCGGCATTCAGATCCTTGATATTGACGGACGCAAGACTGACATTGACTTGGGAATAGGAAGCTTTCATTATATATCCAGCCGTTATTCCCTCGATGTAGAAGGCGCTGATGTCGCGGAAATCGCTGACCATGCGAAGACTGATCGTACCGATTTTTGCTTTGATCTTCAGATCGATGGACTCCACGAGGGTTCTCTTGCGACGCGGAGTCGAAGGTTTAAGCTTCTGTTTTTGTATCTGATCTCTGATGAACGTCGACCTGTCTTCCGGAATCATGAACAATTGTGGCGCCGCGCTCGCTACGCGATCGGCGGGACGCTCGGGCGTCGCCGCGGAAGCCGTCGACATTTTATCTTGAACGGTCGACAAGAATTTGAGAACGTTGATTATGACTTCCTGATGAAGAAGTACGTTTAATGTCGTGAACTCGAGACTCAAGAGTTTCACGACGGAGCTGTGGCGTGTGACGAATTCCGGAGAATGCTTGTTAACGTTAACGTACTGTACGGTTATGAGATATTCCTCGCTACCCGACGACATTGGCGTATCGATGAGATAAACTTCTCCCTTTTCATGATACTGCTTTACTTGAACACCGCCGAGCCTCAGCATTATCTCTTGATCATACGTGCGTTGCATCATCTCGGCTTCGACTTGTAATACTTGTATTCTGATGAACGGGCTGACCGTCTCTTCTTCTTGCTTCGACACGCACAACGTTAATTCCTTCATCACGAATTTTGCCTCTAGATCTGTAGTTTGTTTTACAGCCGACGATGTCGTACCTTTCTTTTTGCCATTTGGCGTCGCAGTTAGGTCTTTGAAAACCGACAACTGCGATAGCGATTTTGAGAGTGTGACACGCTCGGGTTCCGGAGTGTCGTCCTCCGGGAACGGTATGCTCCGAACGATGCCGAGTGCCATCAACAGACGCGAATCTGCAACATTCAACGCTAGTGACGGTAATTCTCCGATTATTCGCATCTTCGGCAGCAGCGGATCGTCCGTTACGAGACATCGGTGAAATTGTATCTCCAATGTCGTCGGTTGGAGTATTGTCATCGCGTGTTCGGACGTGGACAGTGCACCGCGCCAATCTTCGGTCGATGATGCTACCAGTATTTGGAAATTAACGATGTTGAGAGCAAATTGATCGTAACTGAATTGTCGTAAATGAGCCAAAATGTCCTCCTCGCTTTTGCCCATATTGACCAATTGCTTGACCGTCGCCGAGGCCATGTCGGTCTTTGGCTTCTCCAATGAGTTTATCTTCAATCTTCCCAAATCTATAACTATCAATGATTCCGTATCGTTGTACAAACCACCGTGAGGAATAATTAGTTGGGAGGCTTCCATGTCAACTTGAATGTCGAGAACGGAGTGCTTTTGAATCGCGTACTCTAGACCCAGTGCCGACATCTCTTTGAGACCCTCCAACCGTTCGGCGGCGGCCGCTTGAATCTGATTGAGAGTCGATTGATTCTGAATCTTGAACAATTTCACCAGTTCGATTATCGTCTGGGCATCGTAGGCTACGTGTACTGACTTTGATTTCACGATTACCCGATCGCCGCACAGTTTATCGAGGGGATTTTTTTCGTAGGATACGGACAACAAAACGTCGTCGGAATTGTCGGTCGCCGCATTAAAGAGCGACGGCACGATTCCGGATTGCTTGAAACCGAAGAGCTTCAAATCGGTTATCGCCGCAGTGACTAGAATAGCGTTTGCCGCGGGCCGCGATTTGAATCCGGCCGATACACCGTTGAATCGAAGATCCAACACTTCCGGTGTGTCTTTTTCGTTGTCGGAAACGATTATTTCCAAACCATGCAAATAAAATTTCGTCTCTATCATCTCGTACGTCTCGGGATAATGTGCCGGCGCGCTGTTCTCTTGATAATCTATGGCGCGATATAGCTTCTCCTTTTCTTGTGGTGTCATCGCTTCCTCGAATTTACGCATTATAGCGGCCGCCGAATTCAGATCCTGAACGTCGTCAGTGGGCGGTGAACCCCACAGAAATCCAAACCATCCCCGCTTTGCCTTTAGATTCTTCTCCTTCTCAGCTAATCTCTCGACCTCCATCTCTATCTGTTGTCGTATTCTCACCAAATTAAAGATATCTAACTTTCTCTCGCAATCCGTCAATCGCGTTTCTATTTCCGGCGTTACTTTCTTCGTTGTCAACTTTGTTTGATAGGTTTTCGCGTACTCGCGACAGGTATCTCTATGGCCTTTCATGTGCGTCCAATCCCAATTACGCTTGCATCTCCTGACCGTTTCCTCCAATATGCACGTGTAAGCGAACCGCCACCTGAAAAACACCATCAAATCCTCAACTTGTTTACTTCGACGTTATACTCGACGTTCCTTACAACTTCGACTCGCTTCTTCCACCGCGACTCTCAATGCTTACGCGGCACGAATCGAGAAGTACGAGTATTAACTCCTTACCATTCTTTATAATGTCCTCTATAGGATGTGAGATCCGGTCTGTACTTTCTGTAGGGCGCAGCTTTCGTGGCCTTATCCAAACCTTCGCCCATTTGCAACAGCGTTTGATACTGCCGCTTTGCGAGACCGATTCGTAATTTTTGCATTTCCAAATCCAAGAACACCTTTGGTATCGTATAATTACTGCCGTCGGTTTCAGGCTTAGGATTCAATTTCAGCTTTGCCTTAACATTGATGGGACCCAACACTGTCGAATACAAGACATCGTTAAATTTAGTTACCGATTAATATCGAAAATCCTGCGTCATAATTAGACATTAGATATTTTTAAACTAAAAAAGATGCTATTAAACTTACTGTATTGATAGTTCTCCGGTACGTAATCCGCAGTAGCTATGCCGTCAGAAAAGAGACTCAAATATTTCGTCGATGGCTCCTTGCTGAATTGCACAACATCTGTGTTCAGATAAACGGCAAAACCGTCCATCGTGCATAGCTGTAATTACAATAACATATGTATAAGAAGTTTTGAACGAAAATCAATGCATGGTTGGGATGCATAATCAATATTATTCTAAAGTAAGACTCTGCAACATGAAAGTGATGTAGGACGAGTCTGTCGGTAACAAAAACTGTAATGCATGGTGAGTGAAAACTATAGATGAGGCAAAAAAAATTGTCATATCTCTGCGAAAGAGATCGAAGCGCGGAAAGACAATTTTCATTTTTCTTAAATGTTTATAGTCTCGAAATAGCAGTCATTACATTTTGTTACCAACTGCGCGCGTTCTAGGTGCGCGAAAAAGTTTTTCACATCGCTTTAATTCTCCAAACCTCATCTGGTTGAGCGACTTTTTGGGATATTTTAAGCTGTTACAATCTTAAAATTGCACGGAACGGAAAGAGTTGTTTTTTTTTTCATATCTTGCTATTTTTGGTTTGTTTTTTTTTTCTTCCCTACAAAAGTAGCTGTGGCTGTAAAGTAGACGTAGCTAAATTTTGTTCGCGCTCTCAGACTTTGTTTAAAAAAAATTGAAGAACCAACAATTAGAGTAAAAAATCGCAAAATGAAGCTTCTCGAGGAAATCAAAAGTGATAAACGTACTTTCCTACAGAGCTGATTAGACTGTGATAAAAGAGAGGAAGGAATATGCCGATAAAGTTGGCAGATTTTTTTTTCCGATTTTTGTGTTGACCCAAGAAAAATACTTCGGCGAACACCGCCATAACTTAGCTGACTTAATCCACTTAACGCTCAAAGTCACCTTGTATATCTGTTGAATAGCGTACATATCCTTGAGATTTCCGGTAGTCAACCAAGAATCCGTGCAACTCTCCAGAGCAAATCGGTTCAATGTAAATCCAACTGAGAACGGATGGTCTTTGAAGCTCACATGGTCCTCGTATCTCACGTGGATTCGATTTATCTCTACGTGAATGTTTTTTATCATCCTGGCAATGAGCTTCTCGATCATCGAATCGTCCATCTTCTCTTGCGCTTTTCGAGGAATAAATATAATGAATGATACTCCGCGAGACTATGTCTTCTCGATTTTAACGATACTTTAATTGGCTTTGCGCTGGCGGTACAGCTCGACGGACAAATATCCGGTCGGAAGTGTCCTTTGTGGATGCAAAACAAAAACTTTTGAACTCGAAATTTAATTTTTTAAGCGATATCTTCGAAACTTTGGGAGAGTGTATCCTTGCATTCCCAGTCGATAAACAGAAATAACAAATCAAATAAAAAACCAAATCAGAAAAAATTGTTAAAAACATCATCTGGCAACCGAACTTTTTTTTCAACAGAAGTTGATCGCATAACTTTTCTGTCTATATACATTGTTTTCAGTATTTAAAAAAATTTTGAAAATTCGCTTTTTCGAAAAATATTTTGAAAAATGAATGGGAAATTGATTAAACCACCGGAATTCATTTGAAATCAGCTGTAGTAGTTACGTTTGATTTCGGCCAACTGCTTGTTTTTTTCAACTCTCGCAATCTCAGCGCGCTTAGCATCGAGTTCTGCTTTCGACTCTTTTTCGGCATCATATTTGACTTGATTGGTTGGAACTACAAGAATAAAGAGATCTTCCACTATCGCGTCGATTTGGCCATTCCACATATCCTTGAAGGGAATCTTCAGTATCAACTTTCCTGAAAGAAATATGTCGGTCTTATTAAATTGCTACATCCCGAATTTTAACGTCAATATTTTTCTTCACTTCCTTGTAGAGCTATATGTAGAGATAAATGTATTATATACATTTATTCTTTGTGTATAAAAATTAACGTTCAGAAGGATGCGATATTTTTTCACGGAGTATTTGTAACAATTGTCTATAATATCTGGAAATGTTAAAGAATTTTGAAGAGAATACGCGAAAAACTCACTGATGACATACAAACCGGATCTTTCATTTTTCAGATGCTGTAGTTAAAGGATAAAAAAAAAGCACTCTGAGAATGATGAAACCTTTGAAATTTCTTGTCCTTTTTTGCACACACATCCATCCCATAATAGTAACAAAATTATAATGACTCTTGGAACGATAAAAAATTTTTTTTTAAATTTTAAACGCTCTCAGGAAAATGTTAATGGTTCTTCGCTGATCATCTCTCCCTTTGCACATGTATTCCAAATTTGTTCATCGCAATGCTAAGCAGCAATAAAATTGTGTAGTTCATCAAACAGCTCAGTGGTTAAGAATTTCTAAACCACGGGCATCCGATACAAATTTCCAAGGTGCAACAGTAGTAACAACATACCGAGTCTTCCATATTCCAACTTTATCGGCAAATCCAACACTTCCAAAGCGCTTTCACTGATCAGCAAATCTGTTAGAACGACATCACCTATAGGGATAAAAAAACATACATAGTTGACGAAAAGAAAAAAAAAAGTTATCCAAAATGCATAAATTTAAATATAATCAAATTTTTTAAAAACTTTTATTTAAAAATTTTTTTTTTATAAATTGTCTTTTTAAAAAATTATAATAATTTTCTTTTATTTCGATCGAAAAATCATAAATAACAAAAATTTTTATAGTTCATATTTCGATAATAAAAACGCCATGTGCGTTGTTGATAAAAACGCACGCGACCGTGACAATTCTCCGTGCGATTGTTTGATATTATGATGAAACGTTATTATGTATCAACGCGCGGTATCCGCCCTGCGTGTATATATTATATTTATCTAAGAATAGCCGATGATGTCACGGCGCGAAATAACAAAACTGTTGCTACGATGACCAACTGGAAGGTTGAATAGGTATAACAAAATGTGTTGCATTAATCTATGCCTTGCGTACGTAACCGCAAAAAATAACCGAAAAAAAAGGCTTTGAATAGATCAAGTTAAAATTTCATCAACGCACCTCCCCATAAGCTCAATTTCAGCTGCGTGCAATCGAGGTTTTGGATGTATTCACCCAAAACCTTGTTGAGCAGCTCAGCAACGATCGATTCGAAAACCATTTCGAGGGTTAATTAACCTCGTTTATCGGATTCAAACTGCCCTTCCGACGATTAATCGTCACAAAGTTGCTGCAGACCCGATTTACGATGTGTGTCAACCCCGTGCACCGATGTTTGACCGTTACGACATTCCGCAGTACACAATAAACATCACTGATTGTTTCCCATAACCTATTTCGCGTATTAACGCGTAGAACATTTGTACACCGCTTGTGTCAAACTACGCGATGTCGCATCTAAACTCAGCAGTATAGAGTGTGCACACGGACGGTTCGTTCCCGTCGTACGTGTATATGTAGTTTGCCGGTCCCATGCGGCGAAAACACCCGACAAGCCAATCACGGCGTAGCACAGTGAGTATGTGTTGAAAAAAAAATAATCAACTGCAAGAGAGTCGAAGAAGGGCCGATACGCAGGTCCGCCCGAGAGAGACGGGCCGGCGGCCGCCTCTTTGTCGGGGTGGTGGGATCCCAATCCCGAATTTACGTGACGACAGCGATACGACTAGCGACACGCTGCTACCATCAGTCAAGATCAGTCAAGATGGCACGTCAGCAAACCGATGTCGACGAGTTGTTCGACGTTAAAAATCATTTCTACATCGGCAATTATCAACAATGTATCAACGAGGCGCAAAAAGTCAAGGTGAGCGATTAGCTATTAACAAAATAATAAAATAACAGCGTTTCAATTGTCTGACTCGCGTCAACGTCACAACGTCCCACCCTACCCACAGCATTCCGATTAAACTTTTCCAATATTAAAGCTCGATAGAAGCCCGTATTGAACTGTGATAGAAAGTGTTTTTATAATTGCACTGATCATGATAACTCATTCGGCGATTCGGTGACTCATCACTCGCCGTTTCTTGTTAGAGTCGAAAAAACAAATTTGTCAGTTTGGGTTATCAACTCGTTTTTTTTTTTTTTCGGTATTCTTGTATCAATACGTTTATTAATCATCGAATTTTTTTATATCCTCGACTTTCGCTATTTTCACATTGGATAAAAAAAAAAAATAAAAACAAAAAGTTATCCTTTCCATATTTAGGAAGCGCAAATGGATCCTGATGACTCATCACAGATTTATTATTACAGTCCGCATCGCCGGAAGTTGTCTTGGATCGTGATGTCTTTCTCTATCGCGCATACATAGCACAGCGCAAATTTCGCGTTGTACTCGATGAGATAAACAATTCTTCACCTCCGGATCTGCAACCCTTGAAGACGCTAGCTGAGTATTTTGCATTTCCGAATCGACGTGAAGCGATACTCACAGAATTGGATAGAGCAGCTAACAACGCAGCGGCTGAAAACCATAATTTTATGATAGTAGCAGCGACGATTTACTATCATGAGAAAAATTTGGAATCGGCATTGAGAATACTGCATAATACGGATCATTTAGAATGTTTGGCTCTGACTCTTCAGATATATCTTAAAATGGATCGTCTGGATTTGGCGAGAAAGGAATTGAAGGCCATGCAGGAGAAGGACGACGATGCAACGCTGACGCAGTTGGCTCAGGCGTGGGTCAACATAAGCAGCGGCGGTGATAAACTTCAAGACGCATACTATATATTTCAGGAAATGATTGATAAACATTCCAGCACTAGTATGCTGCTGAATGGCCAAGCAACGTGCTTCATAGGCCAAGCAAAGTACGAAGAGGCGGAAAACGCGTTGCAGGAATCACTGGACAAGGACAGCAACAATCCCGATACGTTGATAAACATGATAGTGCTTTCTCAGCACATGGGAAAACCGCCCGAAGTCGCGAATCGTTATTTGAGTCAATTGAAGGATTCCAATCTCGATCATCCGTTCGTAAAAGAGTATTTGCAGAAGGAGGTCGAATTTCAGAGGCTTAGAAAGCAATATTCCTCGTCTGCCTGAACGCGTGTCGATCTAATTAAATCGAAAAATTCGACGCTCGGATCTTATTAACTTCGAGAGTGCTGGACCACAGATCTTCCGAGAAATCGGAAAAACAATAACATCGTATCGAGTCCATTGAATTGAAAACGGAAAAACGAAAAAAAAAAAAAACAATAACAACATGTTTAAGTTTTGCCGAATGTCGATATGCGTTTAAGTTCATCGATTTACCGAAAGTTTCATTCGAATTTTAGGATGAACTTTTATTTTTATATTTCAAACGAACTGTTCGAAAAATACAAATTTTTTTGTGTAGATAAAACTTGAATAATTTAACTGCAGTTTACGTTTTTATTTTTCTTTATTTGGCGATAATTGATATACATACAAGTTTTCTCGTTAGAGTATTTACCAACGCGAGAAAAATTACGGTCCATTCACAGATGGACGGACTATCGATCTATAAAAAAAAGAAAAAGGAAGAAAAGATACACAAATATAACGATATGGCTGCCATTTTTTAATCATCTTAAGGAAAACTTAAGTAAAGATACTTCATCTCACGTGTATCATGTTTTCTTATCATACAATATCACGGTCCATTTAAACTGGAGGATACACGGTAACATCTGTTCGAAGTCGGCATCGAATCGTGGAAGGTATTGCACCGATTACGAAAAAAAAAAAAATATTATCTTTGCGTTGATAAGAAAGTAGAATTTCTCTGAAAGGTTTGACTCAGCACTTTAAGGATATAGCCACAGAAGCGAGAACAGTTTACTGACTATTGTATACGTAGAAATATACTAATCGACGGCAATAGCCTGTTTCTGCACGAACGTAACCTTCCGATGCGAAAGAGAAATAATTGCAGGTTCATTTTTTTGTATGTCCGAAGTTTGTCGGATTTTTCACGGGGTATGTGCAAAAAACAGGCTGTTTGCCTTATTCAATGGCAATAGTATTTGCCGCAGTTATTCCACTATCAGATTCAGATTTACAATTATATAGTATCTCGATACTTGAGATAAGCGAAATAGTTTTTCGCTATATAGAAAAAAAAAACAAATATACGATTTGACGAATATAATTAACAGCCAAAATGCATTTAATCCCAGGAGAATATTAATCAACGATTTACATTGCGCAATAACTTGCCGTGTGCCGAAAGATTTTTCGCAATTGATCCGCGCATAAAAGTGATAGATACAGCTGAGATAATGTAGCGTATTATTGAATGCGTATTATACGAGAAGTTTGCTTCGATCGAGACAATACGGAGTGATAGAAAAATATAAGTAAAAAACTAAAAAAAAAAATTCATACGTTCGTTTTAACTGTATTTTCATTGCCCTGACACCCTATGTACGGAAAATAATCGCGTAAGTAGGACACGAATGGTACACAAGAGTATGAGTAGTTGGAACTTCGAACGTCCGTCAAAATTCAATGAAATCAGTGCTAATCAATTTGGCGAGCAAACAGGCGACGGTTACTGTTTTTTTTATTATGAATATTTGTTCAACTCCAAGACCAGTCTTCAACTGCATTGTTTATCCGATTGATCAAATAGGTCACTAAAGATTGACGAAGCACTCAAAGCTTCGGCACCGTATGTTAACTTTTCGCGTTACGAGATATCATGAAGAGCCCATATTAGAACCTATAAACGTAAAAATGGATTATTGATTTTATTTTTGTTGCCTGTCGGTAAGTCGCGTATGGAAAGTTTACTAAACCCGATACGAGTGTTTACAACAGTCATAAAGAACATCGACTGTTCAACAGGAAAAAAAACGCAATTTCTTATTTTCTTGAGAATTAAATTATTCAAATTAAACGCTCTTTGTTTTTTCATGTTATCTTAATTTTTCGTAGATTTATCGATTCATTTTTATGTTTTCAAGATTTTCCATAAAAAATTCCACCCTCTCGTGGAATACAAAAACGGAAATGTAAACGTGTTACATCTATATTTTTTATCTATATTTTTCTTCTCGAACGTACGCTGAAACCATCGAGAAAAATACATTCTCGAGATTACTTGACTCGTATAAACAGATTCTATGGATACTTTCGTCGATGATATTATCCGAACGATTATATCGATATTATCGTATCGATCAAGGAACATTTCTGTACGAAAGGCCTTTCTCTATCTCCGATCTAAATTATCATGACTCGCGCAGCGGCATGACAAGCCGAATTCAAAAAAAAATTCTTATTTCTGTTATCGGAGATAATTAGTTTCGTCTGGATCGGAAGAAGTGGCGCTCGAGGGTGATCGGAATTCGGACCAATCGTTTTTTTAATATAATGTAATACGTTTCTTTTCAGACTAAACACGTAGAGCAGATAATGATAAATCCAACAACCTCTGTCAAGGTCAGCTAATTGAAATGACGTTCATCTCTAAGATATATCTTTGTTTGAAACTGCTTCTTAATGTAAACATATAAACAGATAAGTTGTGTCGTCTCGTCGCAGTTAGCGAGACTTCATTCATTAATATTCACGCGCCTCAACAAAACCAGATAGATATACGTCGAAATGCAAGTAATCTTCGAATGGATATACACACAAAATGAGCGGAATAAACTTTTTCATCGGATTTGTATGATTAGGCAAATTTTAGAGATTAAAGAGCATTAACCGATTGCGTACATGCATAGCTCTGCAAGAATTTAAAGCAAATTGTTTTGTCTCGTTCTCTCTCGAACGCACCTGACGATCGTGGAGCCTGAATTGCAACCATATTAGGAAAATAATATTGACCTTTGTACCCTGCTTATTGCATATGAGATACACATTCAATAGTCACTGCCAACTGTGTTTTAACCGCCTTTATAATTCGTAGATACGAACAAATTGCAAATAAAACGGCCGTCATTGGTATCTGTCATGTTTTCAACTTTGCGTTATATATTAATGACAATAATACTCTTTTTGCGCGATTGTATATTATAAAAGCATATATAGGTAATAATGAAATTTATCCGATGAGCTTATCTTTGTTCGTCGATGGGATTATCAGCACAAGTAGATACGAGACCTAAGGCAGATACGGTGATTTAGCTCGGTTGCCAGTAGTCACACCGCCGATCCGGTTCCCGGGGCTCATAGTCGATCTAAACATTCGAGGAGCTTCATTCACGTGCCGTCCAGTGTGTGTGTATGTGCTTCTGTCGTTCTCTCTCCCTCGAGGAAAAACCGCGAGACGTTCGTCGACGTTTGTTCGTTAATCATCCTATTGATTCATATTGACTCGACTCTCCGCGGTTTAATTAGGGACACAACTCGCTTGCCTCTCCGTAGCATGTAACGAACACGCGAAATATTCAGTTCGAATCGTCAGAGTGTGTACAGGTTTCATTTTTTTTTCTTCCCAGTTCTTTTTCGGATAATTACTTCATGAAAATTTTGTAAATAAATAAAGTGACAAGGAGGTACACGACTTTTGTGTATTTCCTAAATAAATCAAGTGGTTGGCTTATGTCGTAACGACTCTGGAAAAGGTTCGTTTTTCGTCCAACATTTCGTCCGATGAACTTGGTACACAAACAAGACGAAAGACAGCGTGAGGAGAAAGAAAAAAAAAAATTCTAACCGTCGTTACGAACTTTTAGTGTAAACAGGGTAGTCGGCAAGAGTCTTCGGCAACATGGATGGAAAGGCGCAAACCGAAAAAAAGAAGAACCCGAGAGAAGGCGCCAATCCACTCAGCATTTTAACATTTTCGTAAGTATCAATTAGTTCTCTGACAAATTTATTTCTCGTGCTTACAGGTACCTACCATAGTTTGATTACCTAACGTCCGATGTATACTTTCGCAGATGGATCCTAAAGACTTTTTGGGTCGGTTATCGTAGGGACCTTGAGATCGAAGATCTCGCGCGTCCCTTAAAAGAACACAAGAGTAGCGTTTTGGGCGAAAAAATAAGCATCGCTTGGGAATCAGAACTCGAAAGGATTAATAAAATTAAGGAGAGTCGAGCAAAAAAAAAAGGATATTCTCACAAAGATGACGACGGCAAGAAAAAGTCCAAAGATTTGCAACCAAGTCTTATGAGAGTTTTAACGAAAGTCTTCGGCGTTAAGATTATGATATATGGCATTCTCTTGGCAATCATGGAAATTGTTCTTAGGTAAGTAAGCCTGTTTTTACAGATACCACACGCAGTTATTAGATAAATTTGTACTTTCATAATTTCACTTTAGCCGATATAAATGCAGGAAACGAGAATTTAATGAGCAAAAAAATCAATATATATATATTATACACATAATAAAATAAGAAATTTATTAATGAGCGTATTTGTTACATCATATTATTTTGTTGCAAATATGCAGATTGTTTCAACCGTTGTTCCTGGGCCTCTTTATCCATTGCTACCGTCCATCGAAATTTGTATATACGCCGATTCATGCGCCAAAGTCTATCGGCGTTCCCGAAATAGCAAAAACGGAAGATGCCGCAACATCGTTAAGTCCTTGAAAAAAAAAAAATCATCCTTCTGTATTCCCGTCGGAAGAATCGTAACAGTTTGTTTAGTGAGACCTTTTTGCTCCCTTTTTTTTTTATCTCAAATGCATCTTTTCGTCATCACATCTCGCCGCAATAATTCGTTTGAGAAAATTAATCGTCTCACAAGCAATAACGTTAATCATGCAAAATAAATAAAAGCAAATACGCCTCGAGGATGCGAAATACAGTTCCGTGAACGTCGCGAAGTCTTATCGCGAGTCCAGGTATTGCCGGTTTTGTTTTTCCACATTAAATTTTTTTTTCAAATATTTTTGCATCGATTGTACTATCTTGAACGCTGTCGACGAGAATAGATTGTCGTTTGATTAGAAAAAAAAAAGAACACCCATTTTTGAAGGCTGCTTGCATTATTCATTATTCATTGACGTCCATTTCGTTTCGTCAAATTATAATTCTCGTACGAGTCAGAGAGAAAAGTTCAGCGAACAAAGTTACGCATTCCCGTACACGCACGTTTCGGCATGTAGCGTTTGCTCGTTAATGATACTTTTGTATTTATCAAGATAACGAGCGGTTCGAACATATGGCAGTTCCGCTGAATAGAGTTTCTTTTTAATTCCTCGCTTGCCAAGATATTAGCGATTATCGTTTTGGCATGCCGGCCATTTATTTTCTATACCATAAAATGTACATTACAATACGTTTAGTAAATCCCGGAATTCTCATCGACTCATCATGATTACAGGGTTTTGCAGCCGTTAGCACTCGGACGTTTGCTACAATTTTATTCCGGGAAAAATCCATCGGCGAGCGACGCCTATCTGTACGCCGGTGGGATAATACTTTGTTCGGCAATAAATATATTCGTCATACATCCGTATATGATGGCTATACTGCACATGGGAATGAAAATGCGTGTTGCTTGTTGCACGTTGATTTATCGTAAAGCATTGAAATTATCGAAAACGGCATTGGGCTCTACGACAATCGGACAAGCGGTAAATCTATTGTCGAACGACGTGAACAGATTCGACGTTGCGATTATATTTCTTCACTATCTCTGGATCGGACCATTGGAAACTATAATCGTAACGTACTTTATGTTCCTCGAAGTCGGCTTTGCCGCAGTGATCGGCGTCGCGTCTCTTCTAATGTTCATACCGCTTCAAGGTCAGTTGAGTAATTTTTCAGCGTGATCCATCTATTTTTTTTTTCACTCTCCTTTCGTCAAGGCTTTTGTACGATGATGAACAATGACGTTGTATTTTTTTTGTCACAGGTTTTCTGGGCAAAAGATCGTCGGTGTTGCGACTTCGTACGGCAATTAGAACGGACGAACGCGTGCGATTGACCAATGAAATAATAACGGGTATTCAAGCGATTAAGATGTACACTTGGGAGTATCCGTTCAGCGATTTGATTGAAAAAGCCCGGAGGTATTTCTATTTTCATCTATTTGATTAATTATTGCGCAATCGTATGAACCGCGTGTGATAACGAAAGAGAAAAAATGTATAAAATAAGACGATAATCGAAATGTTTCGCTAACAGGCGTGAAATTGACGTGATAAGATCGACGTCCTACATCAGAGGCGTTATCATGTCGTTCATTATATTCACTACGAGGTTATCGCTATTCATCACCGTACTCGCTACCGTGTTGAACGATCGGCAAATAACCGCGGAAAAAGTATTCATACTTACGGCATATTATAATATATTGCGGCAAACAATGACCGTATTTTTTCCACAAGGTAATTTTTACGATAAATACCGTCTGTCATGGCGGATATTTGTTTTCCACATGAATATGATAATTTTATCATTATTTTACTTCGTCATAAAAGTATTGTACTTTTTAACAGTCTACGATTCGTTTCTTTTTTTTTTCATTTTTATTAAGAATGGTAGTTTTTTTATTTCACTAAATTAAAATTTATTAATCAATGGAAATAATTATTGTAGGAATAACACAGGTGGCCGAAGCTACAGTGTCGATAAAGCGGTTGCAAAACTTCATGATGTACGAAGAGGTCGCGGATATACATGAGAACGCGAAGCCCGATGTAGAGCAACCGGCGAAAGTTAAGGAAACGGAAAATAGTAAAAAAGAGAAGCCGGTGACGGGAAGCCGGCGTGACGGCGACGGCGGAGACGGCTCTGTCACTCTCGATCGTTGTCACGCCAAATGGCTTGCTACCGATCGCGAGGATACCCTACGAGGAATTAATTTCCGCGTCAATCCGGGACAATTAGTCGCAATCGTTGGACAGGTTGGATCTGGAAAATCCAGCTTACTTAATATCATATTGAAGGAGCTACCGGTGCACTCTGGGACTGTTGAGGTCAGCTTCGTTTTATCAGTATCGAAATATAGCACATTAAGTCTTTAGCGAAAAAAAAAGTTTTTTTTTAACAAAAGAAAAAAAAATTATTTTTCTCGTTTCGCAAAAAAAAAACGGAAACGGAATTTAAAAAAAAAAAGTTTTTTTTTTTCATTTTTTTTTGTGAAGCGATTTATTTTTTTTTCGTTAAAGAGCAAAGAAAAAACAATACATGAATGGCCTCTATTGTTGAAAAAATTTTATTAAAAAAAAATGTTTGTTACAGATCAATGGCCATATCGCTTACGCGAGTCAAGAGCCTTGGCTTTTCGCTGGGTCGGTTAGGCAGAATATTCTATTTGGTCGAAAAATGGAGCAAAGACGCTACGAACAAGTCGTCAAAGTTTGTCAGCTTAAGCGAGACTTCAGTCTGCTTCCGTACGGCGATAAGACTATTGTCGGAGAGCGTGGAATCAGTCTTTCGGGAGGTCAACGTGCAAGGTAAATTTGTAATTTTTTCTTTGTACGTGTATGCAAAACAATGGTTACGAAATTTGGAGGAAAATTTGGAGGAAAAAAAAAACATATCCATTATCAATGTTACAGAATAAATTTGGCGAGAGCCGTCTACGCGGACGCGCCAATATGCCTCTTCGACGATCCGCTCAGCGCGGTCGATGCTCACGTGGGTAAACATATGTTTGAGGAATGTATCGAGAGATACTTGAAAGGAAAAACGAGAATACTCGTTACTCATCAGCTTCAATTTCTCCGTAACGTCGATAGGATTGTCGTACTGAAGGACGGTGCGATCCAAGCGGAAGGGTAAATATTTCAATGAAAAAAAGCAAAACTTCAATATAAAAATCGGATATCTGTAGAATATAAGATAAATTATGGGATTTCAAACTGTTTATTTAATTGCAGAACTTATGAGGAATTAGCAGCGATGGGCGTCGATTTCGGTCGTTTGTTAGAGGCGCAACCGAAACAAGAAGAAAACACCTCGGCGCCACCGAGTCGAAGTAATTCGCGTCACACAAGCATAACGTCTCTGAGTTCATTTATGACGAACGACACTACCGGCGGCAAATCACAGGACGAACCCGATGAGGTCAAATTCTTTCAATAAAACAAAAAAAAAAGAACATTACGTCTTGTGACGAAAATCAATTCTAAATTGGATTAAATTGTTTCGATTACAGATCGCCGAGATGCGAACAAAGGGAAGCATCGGAGGTCACATTTATTCATCGTATCTGAAAGCGGGTGGAAATTGGTGCGTTGTTTTCATTATATTATTGCTGTGCCTCGGAGCCCAACTCGCTGCTAGCGGCGGCGACTATTTTATCGCCATGTGGGTCAATATGGAAGAACGCGAACGCGAGAACGTAAGTTTCTTGCATTTTAAACAGCCGTTGACCTTATACTAGTTACAGCCAGTTAACACATAAAAACATTCTACATACGTTGTCGAACATATATGGACGCTTTTACATTTTTCATTCCATTGAATATTCGCCAAAGGTTCTTGAGAAATTAAATCACTAAATCCACACTAAATAGCTCTATCGATGATTGTGATAAAATTTCAAGAGACAATTGCCACCGATCGAATGATCGATCAATTAAATATAAAAAAAAAACAAGTAAAATGGTTGTTAGCTAAATTATTTTTATTATACGGCCGCAATTCGCGAATTAATCGTATAAAAAGCGAAAAAAAAATCGAGAGATCGTAAAAATCGTCGTTAATTGTATCGTATAAATTTGATTTTTCAGAAAACCATAACTGATGGAGATGAGCTGAAAGTTTACGAGAGACCGATAGAACAAGATACTTGTATCTACATATACACAGCTCTGACTATTCTGACGATATTCATAACGCTGACTCGATCGTTCGCTTTCTTCGAGATGTGTATGAAAGCCTCGAGGCGTCTGCACGATCGTATGTTCCGAAGCATAAGTCGCGCGACGATGCGTTTCTTCAATACCAATACTTCCGGTCGTGTGCTCAATCGTTTCTCCAAGGATATGGGTGCCATAGACGAGTTGCTGCCCATCGCTATGATAGATTGCATTCAGATTGGACTCGCGCTGTTGGGTATTATTATCGTTGTCGGTTCATCGAATCCTTGGCTCATGATACCCACTGTGATAATCGGTATTATCTTCTACTTCCTGCGAGTTATCTATCTCGCGACTAGTCGAAGCGTCAAGCGTCTCGAAGGAATCAGTAAGTATAAAATTCTTTTAAACAAAATTTACAACGTTTTCACTGAGCTTTTGAGTGAATAAGTAGACTGAGGAAGAAGTAGATAAAAATTGGCGCCAAGTAAAACATATAGTTAAATTTTTTACGTAAATTTTTTATTTGCGTGTTTTTCGCTCAGTGTGAAATTTGTTGCCCGAACGAAGTGAGGGCTGAAATCTCACGAGGTGAAAAAGCACTTCGGCTACGTTCCGTTAAAAAATGCCCACATTCTTATGCTTGCAACGTTAGTACAAAAACGCGATTTGTTTGTATTTTTTCCCGTTCGGAATTCTTTTCTTCCCGCGAGAATCACTTTTGTGTCCACAAATTTACTTTTTTGCCCGCAAATTTACCTTTTTTCCCGTAAATTTACTTTTTTTGCCTGCAACATTGACTTTTTTCCCTCTGGTAAAAAAATGTGCAATTTTCTACCCGCGTTGCAGACGTGGAATATGTTCATTTCAGCGTGGTCTCTAAGGAACATTATTTTTATATGGATAAATTGATGTTAATTACAGTTGTCTAACGATGAAATATTTGCAGCTCGCTCCCCGGTGTTCGGTCATCTGAACGCTACACTACAGGGATTAGCGACGATCCGTTCCTTCGACGCGGCCGAAGTTCTCACATCGGAGTTCGATCATCACCAAGATCTTCATTCGTCCGCTTGGTACATATTTATCGCTTCCTCTCGCGCCTTCGGATTCTGGTTGGATATCTTCTGCCTGATATACATCGCTCTCGTGACGATGAGCTTTTTGGTCCTCGGTAGCGACGAAGCGAGCGAAACACCGGGTGGCGATGTTGGTTTGGCGATAACACAGAGTATCGGTCTCACGGGAATGTTTCAGTGGGGAATGCGACAGAGCGCCGAATTGGAGAATCAAATGACGTCGGTTGAACGTGTGTTGGAATACAGCAACGTTGAGAGTGAACCGCCTCTGGTCAGTACACCGGACAAAAAACCGAAGGACACGTGGCCACAAGAGGGCAGAGTTGAGTTTAAACGCGTCTACATGCGGTACTCTCCTCTCGATCCGCCGGTGTTGAAAAACTTGAATTTCGTCATTCAGCCGCGCGAGAAAGTCGGCATCGTCGGTAGAACCGGCGCCGGAAAATCGTCGCTAATATCTGCTCTCTTCCGTCTCGCCGATGTCGACGGTGGCATCGAGATAGACGGAGTCGAAACAAGCGAAATCGGTCTTCACGATCTTCGCTCGAAGTTAAGCATAATACCCCAAGAACCCTTCTTGTTTTCCGGCTCGTTGCGCTCAAATCTCGACCCCTTCAACGTTTATGAGGATAATCTACTGTGGGAAGCCCTCGAGGAAGTCGAACTCAAGGAAATGGGCCTCGATGCGCACATAAACGAAGGCGGCGGCAACCTTAGCGTTGGACAACGACAATTGGTCTGTTTGGCGCGTGCTATCGTCAGAAACAACCCTATACTGGTACTGGACGAAGCTACGGCCAACGTCGATCCCCGCACCGATGAACTCATCCAAAAAACTATAAGGCGCAAATTTGAGAATCGTACAGTTTTAACTATCGCGCATCGACTCAACACCGTCATGGATAGCGATAGAATATTGGTAATGGATGCCGGATCCGTCGTGGTAAGATTTTTCTTCACGCATTCTCGTTTCTTTCGAAAAATAATTAAAAAATTCAATTTTCAATTGATTTCGAAATTTTTTTAATTGTTCGGATTTTAATGGATCAATATGATTTTGTTTAATTTGATTATTTATTCTAACAGGAATTTGATCATCCGCACGTGTTGATGCAAAACACAGAGAGTGGATATCTGTACAGCATGGTGCAGGAAACCGGGAAAGCGATGGCGGAGGGATTAGCCGCGATAGCCAAGGACAACTTCTTGATGCGCGAAAGATTGAGATCGACTTCTCTTTAACACAATCGTTGATCATTGCCGAATCTTCCATAAATCTTTCTCGTCGTTCATCGAGTCGCAACATTAGCCAAACTTTTAGTGATTTATGTCCGATATTCGTGTCCTCTCGCAAGAAAAACAAATGTGCTTCACTGTTATTTCGATTGTTTTCAACGTTGAAACGTTTATCAACTTTGTAATCTTTACAATTCGTACACATTGGGATTTCAACAAAAATTCCAAAGACGTACGTCCGTACGTTCGATACTCGTGCTATTATTTTTTTTTTTAACATCGTGTAATTGTCCCGGCGAGAGATTAATCCGCACACATATATATACACAGACACACATACACACACACACATGCGCCGTAACACACACAACAGACAGTATTATTTTAATCTTATTATTCTTTTTATATATACAATTAAAAACACGCGGCAAGAAAATGAAAAGAGAACACAAACTATTGAATCGTCAACGTGTGTAGCGTTACCGATTATCGTTATACTACTTAAATCTTCAGACGTACATACATATATATATATACGTATATACATATATTAAAAATATGAAATTTGTAAATAGCGTTAAAAAAAAAGAAGAAAAAAAATTCCTGTGCATTGTACTTTTGTACGATAATCGGTGTCGTTTTTCGTGCGAAATAATGGAAAGTTATTTTTCTAAAGTCGCCAATTGCGAGCGCTGGAACTTTATTAAAAGGTGCTTTGGCCTTCAGCTCGTTGAATTTATGAGAAATAAAAGAAAAAAAGAAGAAATTCTGTAGAGAATCGGGAGATGGTGATGAATGACGATTCGAAATCGTTTATCATGTTCACTGTACTTACCAAAGGCGTGTTAAGACGTTTCGTATACTTGATAATTATGGTCTCATACAGTACTTTGAAAAAAAAAAAAAAAAAAAAAAACGCTAAGGAAGCACACAGAGGTAATCTTTAACTTCCATTTAGAATTATATATCTACATTATTCTTTTGGTTTTAATCGATAATTATTCTCTCGGCTGCGATTAATGAGATTAACGGCCAAGAAAAAAAAAACTTAAAGATAAAAAGATAACGGAAAAAAAAGGAAAATGCGTTATTCGTATCCATGAAGAATCATGTATAATCTTTATTGTAATTAATTGTTATAAGATGAATGATAACGTGAAATACTTGAGTTTTTTTTTAACAATTGGAAACATCGATTGTTGCGTTTCCGCCTCAAGTACAAAGTGCCTAAACACAAAAGCGAACGAACAATAATGAAATATATAGATACAAACACCTATTTATATCAATCCATCTGTCTTATAAATTCAATAATCCTTCCATTTCCACGAAGCGTCGTCTTATTTTGTTTCGGATAAAAAAAAAGAATATCAACGCGATCGCTCAACAGTGCTTTTTTTCTATTCGCGAAAAAACGAAGAAAAAATGCAACGAAGAGAAGAAAAGAAAATTGAGAAGAAAACAAAATGCTAAAACTCGTTTCGTCGCGACTTTAATATCCGTGAATACGAGTAGTACGCTTTAGTATTTTAATACTGACAGTAAAGAGATTACTGTAAAAATAATATTATAATATAAAATAATAAAGTATTGTTGAATTACGATTAAAAGTAAAAATATTTTTCATCGCTACAGTCACACGCGTTTTCATCAGCCTTACGGGCCCTACGGCCGAGAATTTTACAATTGGAAAACAAAATGGTAATAATATTAATAATAATAATATATAGTGATAATAATTCGTTTCGGAAGGCTTCCGGATGGCCTCGCCATGGCTCGTTGGTAGCTAAATCGTAAAACGAAGAAAATATTTCCGTAATATAAATAATACACGTCTAACTAAATAAATAAAAGGCGACATTTGCGTGAAAACGAATGACTTTTCGGTAGTAATATATATACAACGAGTAGATAAAAAAATTGGAATAACAAGGGCTTTCAGGGAGGGAGGGGGACAACGTAGCAATACAAAGCAAACGATATATCGTTATCGATTTGCGTATCGTTGCGAAGAAAGGGAGCAGTCAACTTTTTTTTTTTTTTTTTCATGAGCTATAATTATATATATATATAAGTAGAGAAGGGCAAACGATTCTGTAGAAAACACAGGGAACGATGGGGACGATGAGGGACTTCCAAGGATTCGGACGGACCTTTTGAAGAAATCCATAAAATATTTGCTCTTATTGAGATTTTTGTTTTTTCGTTCCATCGAAACATCACAATTAGGAGTCCGAGAGCGGGGACTCTCCATTTCATTCCGGAGGAATAATAAGAGAAGTTTAAAAAAATTTTATCTTTTTTCGGTTTTTTTAAATTCTTATGGATTCACACAAGAACTTCGAGACTCTCACGCGATCGCGCTTTTTGCTGACCGGATTTGTTACCGTTCGCTTGTACGATCATAGCGACCGATTGACACCTCGAATTTGCCGAACCGCGTGTCGTCGGTGGTCTCATCGGTGGCATTGCCATTCGCAATTTGTACCAAAATTTGTAACCCCCTATTCCACCACCGACACCACCGTTCGTTGTCTCTTCCCATCGCAATATCGTTAAACGATCGAACGCTATTCCGTCGTTACAATGGCTCACTGCTCCGAGGCCCGCGCGTCTCGAAGACTTTGCGATTGTCGTCGAGTTCGGTAGATCCTTCAGAGCGATTATTATCGTCCGCGTCGAGACTGAAGACAGTTGTTTGAGGGCAGCTGCGACGCTTGTCTCCGTCCATACGTTCTCCAGCGCACTCGGTCCCAACACAACGATTATGCGACGGGCTGTTGCTGCGTGCGGTCCAATCTCGAGACCCCCTGAAAAAAAAGCAATATTCTCATTTTTTTCCCCGTATTATCTTCACTCACGTGTAATACAAGTTATTGCTGTCGAATTAGCAACATGTTTCATGTTCGTGTTTCACTCTTTTAAAAATTCATGTTAACAGATTCATTTAGTATTCTTTTTTTTTTTTTATAAAAAAATGTGCGCTTCGTATTATAAAATTAATAATAATATATAATGAATTTAATAATTATTATTATATATTTACAGATGAAAGAGTCGATTTTCAAGAACAATTGGAAAGACACATTTTTTAATGTGTTTTAATCGTCAAGAATATTGAACTTACAGTTGTGTTTGAGATGCGAAAGTTCCAAAGTGGTGCACTTGTAGCGATGTCTCGATTCGAGGGTCGGAATGATATTGCCCACCGCAAGATTGGAGTCCCTTTCGTGATAGCAGACGATAGCGTCGCATTCCTTGCCGTCTGTTGAATATTTTTCGATTATCTCGTGTGTTTGTGTGTTTTTTCATCCGTAGCGATCGAGGGATCGAGTGAACGAGAGATTCGGGACTCAAAAGTTGGAAACGATTTCCAGGTCAACGCTCGCGTTCGCGACTTTATCGTTGTCTTACCGACCGGTCGCGTTGGACTCGAGTTATCAAATGAATGAGAGTCCGAACACAACTCGTCACTTTTGCGAAGCTTATTGCAAAGGCAAAGGAGAGATCGAGGCGTCTCTCATCGACGAAGAATGACCGAGAGACGGAGAGAGAGAGAGAGAGAGAGAGAGAGAGAAAGAGAGCAAAGGAAAAGAGAAAAGACGTTGTTTCTTCAACGTTTTATCTGTACTCACCATCCTCCTCTAGAGGGCCGAACTTGTCACGACACAGGACTGCCAAGGGTAACCAGCATCTCGCGTAAAAAGCGACCGCTGAAACGACGAGAACGAGAACGAGAACGGAGAGCAGAAGTGATTTTCTCCACGAACCGTTTCGCAATCCAAGATCGTAGCGCGGCTCTGCGAAATAACAATTCACATTTTTCATATCGCGCGAAAATTCATCGTATAATGTCGTAAAGCTTCGTAATATATTTATAAATAGCATCAACAGTCGGAATAATTAATTCATCGATTTTTTTTATTATTATTCCGCGGCTCGGGAAAGAAAAATTGTTTGAAAGAAAAAAGGAAAAAGGGAGAGCCGTGTTGAATTATTACCTTGACGATAAATGTGAGCCGGTAAAGTCATCTCGTCGTCCACACCGTTGCTGACTCGACACTCGTACTCTCCGTAGTCTTCCAGCGTTATATCTTCAATCTCTAAATAAGAACCGACGATCTGCTCCTCCTCTCTGCAACACGCGAAAAATCGATAAATTATTTTATCGTATTATTAATGCTTTTCTTATTAATATATGCTTTAGATATACACATAAATCGTTTATCGGCTTTCTTTGTGAGAATATGGAAAATGAGAAATGTCTGCGATATATATGATATTTTCGATCAGAAATTGAAGATATCGACGTTTATACGATTGCATCGATGTTTCAGCGATTCTCTCGTCTCTCTTTGATGCGAAATACGCCCGGAGGAACGCTGTCTTGGATGACAAGAAATCGAATGAATTCCGCGGAAAGAACGTACCACCGGAGCGTACCGGGCGACGATTAGAGAGAGAAATGAGAAGCTAAAGAAAAGTTCGACGACTGAGAGGACTATTCTTCTATTCTTTGTTCTCTGATGGAACTTACGACTCGTTTCCTTCTCGCGATAAAGAAGATCCATCGCCGAGACGGGCAAATTGCGACGCCTACGAGACTGCGAACTTCTTTTTCCCCGATTAGAGGAGGAAGTTGGACTGAAAATTCCTTTTTCTACGCGATTTTTTGCTCAATCCGTTTAGTCTGCTTCCGGCAGGAAAAGAACGATCTCTTTTGCCGGATTCTCGGTAATTTACTCGTAACCCTCGCGATTGAGATGACAAAAAAAAAATTCCTTTTTTTTTAAGAAACGCGGGAAAAAGTAAAAGCTATTTCTGAGGATTTATATCTGTCGTTTTGTTGCCCATCTGTTCGGTACAGAAGTATCGGGTGGCATTGCTGCAAGGGGATTATGCTTTGGAAATCCCTGGGATAACGCAACGAGTTTTTTTGCCATGTGTATTTTTCGAGGATCGTTGTCCGGCTTCGAATAAAAGGTTTTATAATACACGGAGTATGAAACTACGAGGATATCGGACCACCCATAACGGTGCAGAGGGGGAGGAGGAGGTCTTTGAGGTGAGGGAATGAGAAAATGCGAAAGAGTTAAACTCCCCGAGGCTCTCTCGCGGGGGTCAGCAACACCGTTGTATCGCGACAGGAGAATCACAAAGAGGGAAGAAATGAAAAAAAAAAAAAAAGAAAAGGAAAAGGAGAAGATAAAAAGGAGAAGAGTCTCAGCCAAGTGAAGTGGAGGAGGAGCTCTCGAAGCTTTCGTTCTCCAGCTGGCTGATAGTAACCCTCTCCTCCCCCTATTCCGCACATCCGAGAGTCGAGTTGTTCTCTCATCCGCAACGGAAGACTCCGACGCTCCAGCGTTGGGGAAATACGCTCCCCGGACGCGATTTACGTTTGGGATAAGCCGGTTGCCCTACGAATAGACGGTGATGATATCCCTCTCGTCTAACGTCGCGGATAACCAAGAAGACCCGAGGTGGATATGCCCCATCCTCCCGAACACTCTCCGCCGGAGAATGGAGAATAGACGAGAGAAAATTTTCCGACGAAACGAGAGGAAGAAAAGGGGACACCCTCTTTCGTACCCGTGAGACGCTTCTGGACTATTTCAAGATAAATAGCGGATAGCGCAGAGGAAACCGAGGAGTGTGAGGATTTAATGGCAAATGCTGACGAAAGTACCGACTCGTTCGAGAGAAAATATATTCCACTTGTGGAAAATTGTGCAAATGGAAGAGAAATTCACGAACGAGACGAGAAAGGAAATAATAATACATTCACGACGTTTCGTTGGATTCAACTTGAGAGGAATTAAATGCTTTTAAATATGGAGCTATATAGTGTTTTAGTTGATGTATTAAAGTGCTCCGAGGGTCGGTCGGATCGCAGGTCGAAGAGCAATATATTTTTTCGCGAAAATCTCATGCGTTTTTTCACGAAAACGAAAATTCACGAAAATAAAAACTGAAAATTAAATTTCTTCATTTAATTGCGTATTTCTGCTTCCAGTAGGGTTATATTTGTAAAGCAAAGTTCTCACGTGTTTTTAATGTGTTTTACAAAAAAGTAAAACGAATTTCTTGACTTCGTGAAATATGAAAATCCCATTTATTCTCTTAATATCGAATTTTTTTACACCAAAAATTCTAATATTTCGGGAGCAAAGTCTGCATCGGCATTTTTAATAATTTTTTTTTTAGAAAAAATTACTTACGATTACTATGATTTTAGAAACCATGAAAATCGTATTTATTCTTGTAGCTTTGTAATATTTTCAGCTAACTGGACAAATTTGTAAAGATGGAACGTCTTTTTTTTTCATAAGTATCGCTCTCCTTCATTCCGTAACGAAAATTCGTATTGAAAAATTGCCCGAACAGGCGAGCAACTTAATATGCAATCGAAAAAGGATTTCAAGTAATTTGCATAAAGCTCGTTAAACGCGAACGCGAAGAACGAAAATTTTCTCTCTCCCGACATTACGGAGTAATGAGAGAAAGAAAGTAAAAAAAAAAGTGAGAGAGAGAGAAAAATATATATACGAACGAAAGCATTGAGGGAGCGAATTTTGTGAAAATTTCATTCGTCGAGCCACTCAAGCGAAGATTAGTCGGAAGACTGGTATAGAGAGGGAGAGAGGAGGCCACGATTTCCGAGGGGCTTTGGTTGTCTGCCGGAGAGCTTGGCAAGCGCACGGTATGGGTAATGTAACGACGTACAAGGTTAATAAGAATTCTCATCGGGCAAAGGCACAAGAGAGAAATGAAGAGTCGTGAAGCGAACGGTGGGTGCTTCTCATCGGTGGAGAAGCCTCGCCGCGGTGTGCGACCGATAGGAGCGCGAGAGCACGTAGCCGCGATGGGAAGCGAGGGGAGGAGGTGCGAGGAAGAGTGCTCTTTGGCTGTAAGAGAGAAGAGAGAAGAGAGAAGTCAGGAGAAGAAAAGATGAGAGGACGCGAAGGTCCGGGGTTCGGTTCGCGAAGGCAGAAGGGAACGGAAGAACGCGCGGAAATAAGGAGAAGGCGGAGGCGGAGAGGGCAAAGGTATCATTACAGTAATGACGGAGCGCGCCGTAGCGATGAGAGATTCCCGACTTCTTGTTCGATGCCTCTTCCCTCTTTCTTTCTTTTCCCGTCTTCTTCCTTCTTGCAGCGATCCGAAGACGAGACGACGACTGTAAGAGGGAAACGCGCACGGTATACACCACAACTCGTCGTAACCGTAGAGATCGGCGTGCCGGCATGAACAGATAGAAGAAATATCCGAACCGTGGCAAAAGAGAGTACGAGAAGAGAGGAGGATCTCAGAAGCAAACGTCAATGCTGTCTTCACCTCGCTCGCCGTGGAAGTTTGTCCCGAACAAACTACATACCTTGTCATTAAACAACGCGTCCACGAGAGAGGCTCGATGAAAGGGAATAACCGCACAGAGAACTTAAGGCGAAAGATATTACAATCGCTCCTTTTCAAGTAACATCTCCAGCATCCCCTTTCTTTTCTTTCTCATTTAAACGATTATAAAAAAAATGCCATTAACAATTCGAGATATAAAAAGTGTTATTTCGAAAAAAAAAAATGCCATTAACAATTCGAGATATAAAAAGTGTTATTTCGAAAAAAAAAAAAAAAAAATTCGTAAAAAAATTTCCATTAGCAATTCGAGATATACAAAGTATTATTGCGTAAAAAAAAAAAACAAAAAAATTTGCAATAAAATTTTGCGATAGCGGAAACAATAATTGTTTATTAAGCAACTTTATTTATCAAGGAAAATTCATATGGCAAACAGTAAGGAATAAATCGTGACAAATATTTGTCACTATAACGCGTTGAATAATTCAACCGCTATAATTTTCCGTGAGGCGTGTAATGCAGCGTTAAATCAACACGCGTACAGTTTGAGTTTGTAAAATGTTTACACCATTCGGCGCGTTTACCAACGGCTAATCAGCCGGGATTTACCGATTGATAAACCGACAAATGCGGTATATACGGTTTGCTGTATTGTTTATTGTCGAGTCGACGAATAACGGCTTCGGCTCTTCGAAACTTCTGTACTCTATAACAGCGAGTTGCCAATCTCATTCACCGTCATTATTCTCACGAGATATTGGATTATTCTCGGAGTCACGTCTCGACTTCGGCAAAACGAACATCCGACAGAAGTTAACAGTGTACAACTCATCAAAGTTTACCGGGACTAACTTTGCCGCGCCGAGTCGGCTTGAGCCTCGAAGCGTTGAGAAATACTTCGAAATTTCCGACTTCTCGCGGAGAGTTCACGAATTCGACTTCAAAGATGACGAGAGAATTTCGAGGAGATATTGTTGCTTACGGGGTGAAGTAATAAAAATCGTCGGTGTAGTCGCGAAACAATTTCACGGGCGATGCGAGAGAATGATATGAACAAAAACAAAGTATATAATTCGCGTCAACGAACAAATGAATAATCGATTTTATTAAATTGAAAAAAAGTCGATTTATGATATCGATTGAGCGAAACTCACCTGGAAACCCGATGTTGCGATATTCTTCCGTGATTTGGTAGCGTAACGTTGCTACCGACCTTCGACCAGGTCACCGAGTTCCTGGCGTCCGGTAGATCGACACGGCCGAGGTAAGCCTCGCAGAATAGTCGAGCAGCAGCTCCGAGCGGTACCATTTGCGATGCCGGTTTATAGGTGGGTAATGGCTTTCCCGTGTAACCGGCTGCGTCCTCTCCTGCAGGGCAAAGTGTACAAACGGAGGTCCGCGTGCGGACGAAAAAACTTTCTTCAGTATGTGCTTTGTATCGTATATATATATATATATGTATATACAACAAAGTACGTATCTTCACACGAATAGCTTTTTAACTATTAATAGTAGAGGAATAAGTGCGCATGCAAAGTACGATTCGTATAAACATCCCGAGGGAGAGACGAGACCGAGTGAGAGTCTTGTTAACGCAGACTACTAGTTAGCGAAGTTGAACGAATGCCTACAGTCCATATATTATGCAAGCGCCCAACCCTCCGAGCAAACAAATGGGCGTTCTAAATTATTATTACTCTTCTTGTGTGCAAAAGGATATCTGTATAATGTATTATGGCTGTTATTATATCCGTATGTATACGGAGAATACCGATTTCTCGCGTGAAAGTGAAAATCACTCGAGCGCTTGTTTATCGCGAACGATGTATTAAAAAAGTGCGAAATTTACGGCTTTACGGGATTAATATATATATTTGCAAACTTACCGAGCACTTCGAGAGTTATGTCCTCTTCCAGCGAAGTTGTGTCATTCAATGCGCGACAAGAGTATCTTCCAGCGTCGGATGATCGAACTTCTTGCGTATAGATTGTCTGATTCGCGCTCTCGGGATAAAGAATAAAATGACTCTCTCCTCCGGGCCATGGATACGGTCTGTTGTCTTTGTACCTGAAACGCGCGGATCGAGAAATGCGAATTTCGATTATAGGGGACAAATGTGGTATTATTTTTATAACATACAATGAAAAAAAAAAAAATAACGAGCGTTATTTTATTTTATATTCAATATTTCGATTTTTTTTTTTTTTTACGTTTAATGCCGAAAGGTGAATTCTCTGCGTGGCAAAACATTTTTATAACGAGACCGCGCGTAACGAGGACCGGAGAATTATTTGCAGGATCGCCGAAAGCGTTATCGTTTAATGGCGAAACATAGCCGTACGTTGAATTGCATTTAAATAACCTGTTATCAATTTTTTTTTTTTTCCAACTTTGTATTACGACAAACCGATCTGCGTTGGTGGAAGAGTTTGTCCACAAAATCGTTATAACTACGAATAGGTAGAATTTTTTTTTTACAAAATAGCCGAAGGGATTGTATCCGACATTTGATCATTAGTGTTAATGAACTCGTTCGTTAAAAATACGACAAAAGCAATGTAATTATTTTACTTATTCGAAAAAAAAAAAAAAGAAAAACTGTAAAAACGCTTATTTTAGTCGGCATCGCGTTCATTAACATTTCGGAGTGAAGTGAAAGGGCAGTTTTATTTCCTCAATCCTCAAAGGGATACTTTCTTCGTAAGTCATTACAAAAAAAAAAAAAAAGAAAAACTGCTGAAAAGGTTTGCGAGAAAAAGTGTTGTCGCATAAAAAATATAAAAGAAAATCAATTTCGTTAACGTTTTTCATTTCAATTCTTGCGAGAGTGACTCTCGAGAGTAGCGAGTACGAAGTTCGGGGACCGAAGGAAGCGCCGCGATGTCGAGTGAAATTCACGTATGTAGTGAAATTTTGGAGGAAATCGCCGCAAGGGAAGGGTCGGGTACGATGTCAAAACCGCGAGGCACAGTCGCAAGGAGTCGGAGATTGTAGGTTTTGGTTCATAACGAGAAGCCGTAGACGCCTATCTCACTTTATCTGATACCCGAAGTGAAGTTTACACGTCCTGCGCAAGCACTCAGGAGACGGAGAGAGACGTTAAGCCAGGAAGCTTTCGGCTGGTCGGATTTTCCGGCGTATATTCGTGAATTTCCCAGAGCTTCGTAGCATCGCTCTAAGCACTATTCATAGCTATCTCTCTGTATACTAATGCATAGAAGCGTTTCTACAGTCGTACGAACGGATAGACGATATACGACGGCATACGGCATCGGAGAAGTGTGTTTGTGCGGAGGAAATCTCTCGAGTAGCAGAGTGAGTTTACCGAAACGAAAGGCTTTCCTCTCTCTATTCTCTATATGTCGACTGCTCGCATTTCGGTTCTATGGCGCCTACCGCTATATTCGACGCAAACACCGGTCAGGAAACTCCGAACCGTTGGTCCCGGTGGTTAGTTATCAACGTGCGAATTAACGCATCCCGCCGATGTACCGAAAATCGCGATACACGGATACGAATGCGGTTTGCTTTATCCCAAATTACTTAGTTGGAGAACTCCGATTTCATGAAATATTATAACTTAACGGGTCCGCGAGGGAATTACCGAGAATTCGAATATACGACATAATTGTAACTATACAAACATCAAAAATGCATCAAATTCGGACGATATAATGCGTGAAACCGAAGTTAAATCGAAAGAGGCGATTTTCGAGGTTATGTAGCGTATAAAATATGTTATTATCATTTTATTCACGAGATTTACGGCGTGAAATTTATCTCCGGCATTAGTGAGATTTATGCGCGAAAATTGTCGCGTAGCTGCGAAGCTTAAGCCGATTATTGAGTTTAGAGACGACAATTATTTACGGGTTATCGATAAATTCTGAAATTATTCAAGTGTAACGATATTTACGAGTTTCTCGTAAGTCTGTGATTTCATATAAAAAAAAATGTCGGATGAAAATGATTTTATCGTGAACATGGAGATTATTAATCGGTAAATTATTCCAACTCGATGTTTACTAGTCGTATTACACGTGATTTGCCTATCGGTTAACGCCTGAATAATGATTCGCGGAGATTAGAGACATCGGGCGTTGGATGTGTACAACCATTACGCGACGGCATTTAAGCGATCAACCCATCAGAAAGTGCGATAAGTATCCCTTCTCTCGCGTCGCGAAGTGCACACAGTCGTCGCTCGATCGCACACGGCGAGTCGGCGAATCCTAGCAATGCGGTACAGCAACAGCAGCAAACAGCGGCTGCAGCATCATCAGGAGTTGCTATCTATACGGAGCCCTCCCATCACGTTGTAACAAGTATATGCGCGAGAAGTACTTATCTCGACAGTATATACTCGCGTGCCGTATACAGACGCCAGAGACAAACTAACGAGTGTGTAACACGTGTTTAGCCGTCATTCATTTTCAGTCTTATTAGCCTCCGGCGCAACACTGAGGTGTGTTATTAGAATTTACACGCGGAAGAAACGCGGGGTAATAAGGGTCAGTCAAAGAGAAATATAGTCGGAGATGTGTGGGTTTTCCCTTAAAAAGTATTGAGTTAAAAGTTGAAAAATCGGCAGTTTCATGGGAAATCATTTAATCGTATCTTTCAACTTGAAACGAAAACGAAAACGGGATTAGCGAAAAGCCGCTGTTTTTGAGAATTTTTAACATCGATGTATTTGATTATCGTTTGAATCTCCCGACAAAACCAAATTGACTCGCGTTCCCTGGAGGGAAAAAAGAGATACGTTTCTTGGCGGAGTTACAAAACGCTATTTTTCCAGCTGTTACCGATCGAAAAAAAAAAAATTTCGCGGAGGAATGGAAGTGGAAAAAAAAGCCTTCTGGATAATATATTTCGAAGTATTTTCTTTTCTTTTTCGCGCTAAACACAAAACCGACGATAGTTTTGGACTGAAGCCAAGCGGATTGTTGGTTGTTGCCAAAAACAATTTTTCCCCATTTTCATCACGAGCGAAGTTTTTCGTGGACCATTTTTAGCGTCGACTTTGCGAAACAACTAATTCGCGCAAACGAATATTATCGCTATATCACTATATTTTTCGATATTTTGAGATCGGAACTTTTTTTTTCAATCGCAGAAAAAATACGGAAAAAAGTGTTTCAATTTTATTGGCAAGAAATTTGTAAGTTACAATTTTCGATCCAATTGTAATGAGATTAATGGGGCATTACGAAATAAAATAAGAAGTAGACACCATGCGAACCCTTCTCAAGCGCATTTTGCTTGATTAATAATTTCGCACGTTAAAATCCGAACAAAAAAGGTATTTTCCAACGACATCGACGTTCTTTCCTTATAAAAAAAAAAAAAAATCTATCGAATTTCTGCGCTCACGGGGAAGGAAGTTACCTACTTTTTAATGAGGGACTCTCGCTATATTATTAATAGAATTAATTTTCCAGCATTCACCAAACTTTGCACGATAATACGCTATGCAGAATTTAATTGTCAAAATTATCTGTCGATTTATCTTATCTGCAATTATCCTTCGTAGAAATTCGCGAAAAGAAAAAAAAATTACAATAAACATAATAATACTAAGTCAGAGACTCTTTTCGTTGACCGAAAAATGGCGAATAATAAGTCGTCGACGCCTACGAGTACCGGAAGTCCTCTATCTCTACCGCGAAATTTCTCTCCTTTTCGTCGCTTCCCCGCGATTTCGTGCGAACCGTCGGAGGACCAAACAAAAGCCGAAGATAATCGGACAGAGTTTTCAGAAGCCAAGGGCCCCCGTATTGTCAACAATATAATACGTTGAAAACAAGTCAAATAAACGGTTGTGTGCAACAGTAACTCAAGTTTGCAGTATATACATCTATCGACGCGCGTAAGCGTCGAAGCGACGCGATGTTACGAAACTAGCAGTTTCGCGAAACGACTAATAGTTCGTAGTCCTGGTCTGCGCGGTCGAACGGGCTAAAGCTCCAGCGCTAGCGATTTTACCGATCGACCTCTTTATCGCTGCAAATAACATAGGGAACCCGCAGAGCGTACCTACAACTTGCGTTCTGAGAAGCGTACAATACTATTCGGAGCAGCGGCAGTGGCAGCAGCAGCAGCAGCAACAGGAGCAGAGTTATAGAAGGCAAAGCAATAGTTAAGCGACAAGTTCCCTACACACCCACATATACGTTAAATACGAATTATATAACATTTTACACACCCCGAGAGTCGCACGAGTGCGAAAAACTGAAAGTTCAATATAAATTTCTCGGGAGAATACGAGTCTTGGAGCGAAAATTATCGAGTACTCGGTAGTTAGCGTATATAGATATATTACGATTACTATATTACGAAATAAATATATTAAAGTAACATTGGCGCGCGGACGTGCGTGAGAGCATGCGTGCGCGTATGGTAGCGAAAATTGTAGCTGCGGCTCATTCCCAGTGCCTCATCCTTCTCCCTGTCGCCCCCCCCCCCCCCCCACTCTTTTTCTCTATACTCTTGCATTTTTTTTTTCTAAACGATTCTACGAACAGAAAAGTGGAAGATTGCCCGTTAGCCCTCGTTGGAAATGGATCTCAGGGCAAACTAAGCGCGCGGGCCGCGCAGTGCGAACACGTGGGGTATAACATGGTAAAGAAGTATAGTTGCTATATAGCAGCAGTCGTTTTCGTTGAGGCGAGAAAAGAAGCACGAGAAATGAGAAAGAGGACTCTAAGTCTCTTTGTATGTATATATATAGATGCATAGATGTATATATATATGTATATATATGATATGTATGTATCGCAGACTGCGAAATGCCCTGCACGCCGGTCATCAATTATTTTCGGCAATTCGTGGAATCGGTTTCTCCGCGCAGGACGGACACTCGTACGAATGGTCTCGAATCACGAGGGGGTCGTTGAAAACTGGAAATTCGAGAGTCAAACGAGGACTGCCACCAGCATCGACGAGCGAGTGGATATCGATGGCTACCGCCGTGTGATAGTTACTCAGGGAATCAGATTTGCGCGAGAATAGGAAGAACGGTATGACGAGGAGATAATCGATAGTCGAAGTTAATCGTACGTCGATCTATTTTTCGATGACATTTATCGATTTGATAGAGAAAAATAAAAGTCTGCGATTTTTTTATTTGTAGTGACTGAGTTTCGCTGGAAAGAAACTCGACGAACCGTCGACTCGTTACGCACAGGCAACGGGATTGCTGGAAAATTAGAAACGGAATGTCGCGTTTACGATACTTGTTTCGGGATAATCAAAGAAAGTGTTATTGGCAAGGGTAATGAAGGAATGAAGGAATTCATTTAAGTAGTTTGCGAATTTTTAATAACCAGAGAGACGACTCTACATGTTTTGTATTGATTCATTTTTTTTTATCGAGGAATGTATTTTCATGTAGGATATAAAAAAAAAGTCCGTGCCGCGTCGTTGCTGAATTCGAATTTCCATTTTTTCATCGTCCGGTAATCAATAAATTGTTCAATTTTTCATCTAAAAGGAATTTGCCTATTTTTTTCATCTTTTTTTTTTAACTCTGACAAAAGATCGCTTTCGACTGAGAAAATTGGGTGTCAAGATGTCGATAGTTGGGAAACAATTAAATTCGAATTCAAACAATGTTTTCGATGAGCGAATAATTGCAAATGTTTCAGGACCGTTGTTCATTAAAAGTTTCCGAAAGGGTTTAGGAAGAGTTTAAAGGGAAATGGTCAGAGAACTGTTCATACAGACGTATCCAACATGTGATGCGATCTTTTTCGTTTTTTTTTTTTTTTATTTTTTTTTCTTTCTATTTTTATTCGTCGCTCGTCTTTTACATACGGTTTGCAATCGTCGCTCAGCGATCGCAGTAGAGCGCAGTCAGCTCTCGACGGATTGCACACACCCCGAAACGACTCTCACCGGCTGCGAGTGCAACACCGGGTGCTTTTTGTTCCGAAACGTTATAGCGAAGCTGGCGAACCGAGAGATAGCAAGAGAAAGAGAGATACAGCCGCCCATCGCCGCGCCGGGGACAGGAGAGGCGAACGAGGTCGCGCGCGATTCCGCGCGTTGCTTGAAAAGCGTAATTGTCTTCTGGAAAGGGATAATTGCGCTCGGACCAGCGAGAGCACTGCTGCGTGAGAAGCCCGGAGAGCTTGGCCTCCGCCACGCTCTCCAACTCTTCTCCTCGTTGTCGTTGTCGTCGTTGTTCACCTCTTTCTTCTTTTCCCTCCGACAACGACAGGAATACTCGGAAACTTCGCGGCGATATGCCCCCTTGCACTCGCAATATATACCTCGAAACTGTGGGCAGCCGAGGAATAAAAGCCGCGGATGAAAAAAAAAAAAAAAAAAACGAAAAAAAGGTTCAAGAGACCCACGGAAGGTTTTACCTATTACAAGAGTCGACAAGAGACAAAAAAGGTCAATACAAAAGGAATAACAGCATAATCATCAGCTCGTAAGGTTTCGGTGGTTTCGCGGCAACGTCGATGGAATGGAGAATGAGAAGAAGAAAAAACGAAGACGAACAGAAGAGGGAAGAGGGATGGGAGTAGAGGAATCAGTAGCACGTGGATCGTCGACATGGAATTGGATGTCGAAGCATCGGGTCCAACAGGGGGTATATAAAAGCGTTCGGTGCAAAGTAGAAGCCCGGGGGCCCCGATCGTGAAATGTAATACAACGTGCTTCGGTAGGTTGGATTATAAGAAAAAATAAAAAAAAATAAAAAAAGACAACGAGAAACGGAAGAGGGACTTTGTGAGAGAAAAAAAAGGGTATAAAAATGTAAATAAAAAATAATACATGATAGAGTCTGATGCGGTCGAGTTGCGGGATGGAAGGTTAGAAGGAGAGAAGGCGAGAGATGAGGGAAAGAGTGAGGATGCTGGAGTAGGCGAATGGACCGGCTGTGACGGTAAATGCATCGTATTAAGAGTGCAGGTATACCCACAGGTGTGTAGTGGTGTATATCTATAGAAAGAACGAGAGGGATTCGCCGGACGAGTTTCGCGATCGTATCGCGGGCGGCTCCGCTAATTTGCGTCTGGTCCAGCGAAGAGTGAGAGTGGAGTGAGACTCGAGGGAGACTCAACGGTGGACGCGCCCCATCGGCGATAGAGAGAAGAGGATAAAAAAAAATGATGATGAAATGATATTAAAAAAAAAAAAAAAAAGACGGGAGGATAAGGCGAATCCCGTGAGACGATTTTACGGAGAAAAGAATAAAAATCGCGTGGGAAGAGTTAACAAAGAAAAATACAGAAAAATTCAATATAAAGTTTACTTGCACGAGAGACAATAACGGCACGAGATACACAATTTAAAGTACAAATATTTTTCCTTCATAGAACTTTTCTCATATAATTGATCAAACTTATGATTCGCAATATACGATATTCATTAATTGAATTTTCTCGACGAACTTGTAAATCAACAAACAAACGATATTTCAAAATGTATACAAGATACAAGTCTATTTTTAGTATTAAAGAGAGAATATAATGAGTCCAGCGAAGGATTCGCGGGTAGTACCGGCGCCTCTCCGACGATCGAGATGAAATAATTTTGCGAAAACAAAGACAAAGGAATTGTATTAAAACTGTTTTATACGGAGAGAGGAATAATAATTCGCGTGGGAAGAGTAAAAAAAAAAGATTTTCAATATGTACCTCGGGGGGCGTAGGTTTGCGCGATGTTTCCTTTCGCGGTACTCTATTCTCATAAATTTCGCATCAGTCAATCGAGCGCAGGCTGAGTCAGAGTAATCAGTCCGAGGTACGCTCGAGTGAGTAATAAATCATTTTTTTACGACAAGAGAACGGATTACAGACTCGCGGCGGTCTCGGTATGTATAATACAGAGTTGGAATTATATACTTCGTCTCATTTCGCGGTGTCGGGAAATCGTCTGTGTTACTTCTCGCTACTTCGCGACACCTAATTATCGTCTCGGCAAACCTCGAGATATCTTTCCTTAGAACCTCGCAAAACGAGAGAAGAGTTTGTTAAAGCGTTTGCACGCACGCACGTGCGTGCGTGAGTTTTCTCATGACGCTCTGTTTCATTCCCTCGCGCGTCGGCTTACAAACTAAGGATTTTCTTGCCGGTGTACCTTTAGTACAGAAAGAGGAACTTGTGGTACATACATAAATATATATATATATATGTATGTTACGTGAGGGTCAGCAAAAGAGGCGAAGAAAGATTCTCGCGGAGAACACACGTTGTTGTCGGAGAGAAGCGCATCGCGCACGCACCGCAAAACTGCACTTGTACAGAGGCCGAGAGGCAGAAGCGAAGAGAGAGAGAGGGGCTTCATGCAGCCCCCTCCCCCGAGTGTATAGAGCACAGGACGTAACCGCGATACTATAAGTTTCTCGGAAATGTTCAGAACGCGCAAAGGCAATGGGCAAAGGCGAGTCCCGCTTTGCTGAGAGCGCAATGCCAGCCTCATCTCTTTTTTTTTTCTCTTGTGCCCCAAGCCGCGCGATGTAACCGCCGCACAGTCAGGTAGGTATGTACGAGGAATATGTAGTCCGTAGATGCGCATCTACCGCGACACGTATAGCCATTGTAACGTAGTGTGTTCACTGTAATACATCTATGTAATACGACGAATCCTGTTAAGGTGATATCGCAATTGTAATTTAGTTGCGAAGTTACACTGTGTGTACATACGTATGGAACTTTTAACAAGTTTTGCGGTTTAATTGCACGGTAGAGACTGTATTTAGAAGGTCAACGAGGAGGTTCGGTAGACGATTGTTACAAAGTATTGAGTTATTATCTTATACCTAACGCTCTCGAGCGTTTTTTTTTTCCGTAAACAGATACCCAACTTCATTCGATATGATTATGAATTGTTTTTTTGCCCTAAAAAAGTTCGGTAGTCAGTTTCGATGAAATGTATTTGTTTATCGAAAATAAACAATATAAAGCCATTCTGACGACTATTTTTGCGGACCATACTATCGTTGCAACTATGAGAGGTATTTCCCGATTTTGTGCCATTATCGTGTTTCATATTGTTTGAATAACGCTGAAAACGATTGAAAAAATTTTTTTATCTGCAACCATTTAAAAATTATGGCAACCATTTTTTTTTAACTCCCGACAAAAATACGACAGTTACGCGTTTTACAGAGACGAGCGATTTTGTTGTTCGGTATGATCTCGAAAACGATTGAAAATGAGTTAACAGAATTTCATACAGCGATTCTATGAAGTAAGGTGAATGTTGGTTGCGATGGAGCATACAAATCAGATGAATATTCGTACAGAAAAAAAAGCATTTTACGGAATAGTTCTTTGAATATACGGACAATTGGGCGCTATTTTCGGCGATATATTGCGAGGTATACGACTTTTAAAATTTTCTTTAAAAAGTTTTGCTTTCTTTAAAAAGAATGATATGAAAAATGTTTACAAAAATTTAAAAAAAATTCCGTGTGTTCCGTGATTTTCGAGAGATTTTAAGGTAAAGTCATACAGCATACGACTCCATGTTAAACGCAATTACGGCCCTTAATACTCTTCACGGAAGTCGGTTGGTTGGTAAAAGTCAACGTCGTCTATTCAAATCGCTTGTAAACGAAAAAAAAAAAATTGAACCTTTCGTCAATCTCTGTACAGTGAAATCGAAAGAAATCGACATACTGTCGATATACCTAAAAACCAATAACGATCCATCCGTTAAAAACTCGTCAGTGTCTTTAAAGCGAAAATAATACACCGCCATTTTTATGAAATAAGGCGTATCTCACTGACGTCGACCTTACGACCCAAAATTCGACCGATTGACTATGAAGTCTTTTGGATGTTTTCAGCTATAAAATTTTTAATGAACGTATCATTTCTGCACTAGAAACTTTCTGCAGAGCCTACAAGAGGAGTTTAAGAAACTTTGACTGGTTGTTGTTGTTACGACATAATGAAACGTTAGCTTATCATCATTTCCGATTTTTTTTTTTTTTTTTTCGGAAATAATTACTTGATTTTTCATGAAAAATGATCCAGCTACAGTATTAGCTCGACGAATACAGCAATACGATAATTAGTTCGCACAAACTTCGTTACACCATCGTATCTCTGGCAATATTGATTTTAAGTAGATGAAGGCAATCTGAGCGCAAAATTAATTGAAAGTTTCGAGATTCCGAAGGCAACATGAAGGATGCTAACGAAATGCTTACTTCACCGGGTTGTTAGGTAGTCAAATGTGCTTCAAAGTTTTCCTCTTCGCGAAACTCGATCTTCCGCTCATCTAACACCTAATTTCATTGGAAGCTTCTATGTACTATAGATATAGTAACGCCGATATACGAGGCAAGTCGACGGTGCAGCTATACACACAATTTTCAATGTGGAACATTTACGTAGCCCCGCTTTCTCAGTAAAACATCATACAACAGTAAAAAAGAAAAAAGGGAGAAAAAATTTCAGCGGTAGGTAGTGCATCATAGGTACCGGCGGCAAAGCTGCAGTCTTAGTACACTATCTGCCGGATAGTTAAAAAAAAATATAAACGTGAGTCAGTTAGTTCGTCGTAAGAAAAAAATAATGAAACAGGAATTACATTATAAAAAAAAACAACTATTAGTATTTTTCTATAAAAAAAAAAAAAACTTCGAAACGAATTTGTCGTTCGTGTCGCGTTATACATCTATATATTCAGTGTATATGGAGTTTATACGGGCGATCCATTTTACCAGGAAATTCGGAACAGTTTCCATCAAAGTCCGGACGGTATCGGACTGCGCGAGGATCGATGGGAGATCCCAGACGTCCGGGGGTTCGAGTAAAATTGGTCAAGCGAACTTCAAACGTAAATGCCTCGAACGCGATAGCACACAAATCGCATTTCTGCGAGGAGATAGAATACGTTGACGGAGTAGAGAGAGAGCGAGAGAGCTTTGACGCATCGGCGAATGAGAAATACGCGCATAGACCATCAGTCAATAGATAGATAGATATACGTACAGGTTTTATATTAATGTACGTATCGGGATGCCGTGAGTTGGTGGTTCGAGTACATTGCATTGTGGGGGTTCTTCCGACTCAATAATTTTCCCGGAATTTCCGATATTGAGGAACATAGGTATACCGTGGGTGGTGTACGGCGTATCGCATTGTGCGATAAACCTTAAACGCTGACGGTACTGCGAGTTGGGTAGCTTGATCCGCCTACGCAATTCTACAGAAACCCAACCTATAGCTCTTGTATTATACTATTACGGAGTACATTCAACTGCGCGGCTCACACGCCTCTCCGAATATGAGAAGCTCGTCGAATCGTCAACTCTCGAATCTCACGTTGCTGAGTAGGTTGGTGACGCGTAATGCGATTTCGCGGAAATAATTTTGCTCCGCAATTCCGATGCTATGCGCACATTAAGGTTGGAAGTTACTCCGAATGCAAAAAAAGTCGCGGATATCGGAAAAATTACTCAGTTACGGAGAAATAACATGTCTTCCGCATTTTCGTATTATCGGAATAATAATGATAATAAAATATAAATTCGAAGTATTAACATTGATTTTTTTTTATGGGGAGATGGAAGATGTATTTTTTTTAGTTCGATTTTAATAATAAGAATTCAAAAAAGCTTTAAAAAAGTGGATTTTTTTTTTTTTTTTTTTTTTCAAATGGGGCGAAACTTGCAATTTTTTTAGTTCGAATTCTCGGGGTTATTACGCTTCGCGAATTATATACGGGAGATAGAAAGTCTAGTTCTGTCGATAGACGCGGTCTTTGTGATAAAAACGAAATACCAAGGGTGCTGTTAAATCTCGATTGCGCGAAAGTGTTGGGCGTGAATTTTTATCGACAGCTCACGACGATAGTCTATTGCCGTCCGGGGAAAACTCGCCGACTAGCGAATTTGCATATATACCAAGGTATATAGTCACTGTAAGTACGAGTGTTAGAGACGCGCAGGAACGCAAAATGAAGCGATAGAAAGCAGAGGGGAAGGGGCGGGGGGGAGGTATACGAAGCGAGACGAGAGTAGAGAATATCCGGATCGATAGGCAAAGTCACGCAGACTCTCGCGAGACTTGCGTAGGCGTGACCTTTGTTTGGAAATTTTCCTCGTTACGTCTCGGGTGTACGATACCATTCGAATTATCATCGTCATATCTCTAAAGTGGCAGGAAAGCCAATAAATTCCTTGAACTTTTTTTATTTCTTTCGTAGATCGAACTTCGCAATCTTTCCGAAGAGATAAATTCTCACCTGCGGACGTACGTTTTTTTTCCTGCTTCAAAACCCGCCGCAATCTTTGAGATTCATCGGTAAATCCCTCGTCGGTAAATCCCAATACTATTCTTACCTCATAGAGAATAACCAATAATTACTTATTCGTTATCCATTTCCGCGAACCTCAACTAATTGGCCAATTAACGTTGTAATTAATTTATATCGATGTTCAAACCATTCGAAATCTCGGATGAACTTTTAATGATAAAAAAGGCGGGTATATGTTACCATACATAATATATATTTTTTTTGCCAAGAAATAAGCAATAAAATATTATAGACTCTCTCGAGTATATCTCGCGAGCGTCACCCGTTATATTGAAATTCTTCGCGGAGAATAATATATATCTGCAATGAAATTTTGCTTGGGGAACGGCAAGAACTTCGAAGGGTCTTCGCAATTTCATCAAAGGATATGCGGAAAGAAGCTTTCAATATGATTTCTAATAATGGAGCTTTCGCAGCGCGCCGACATCAGCCTTACGTGCGTTCAGTGAAAAAAAATTGATAAAAAGAGAGAATAACTTCGATGAAAGTTGAGGGTTCTTTGCACGTAAATTTTTGTATGTATAGACGGGGATTTGTGGGATATATCTACGTGCGGTTGTAAAGGGAGGGTCTCGATGGTAGCCGATCAGCTTAGGCAATTTAAAGTTGGCCAGCGTAGCATCGCTTTCGCGAGAGTGCAGCAGGCGCGGGTTACAGCGGTTAAAGGCAACAAGAGCAGCAAGAGGACCAGCATCCGGTAACACCTGGAGTGGTAGGTACAGCAGGACCAGCAGCAGCAGCAGCAGCAGCTTGCGCGGATATTACGAGTGTTACGACGAGACGTGCGGCTCGCGAAGGGAGTTTATATGCTGTCGTGGATACCAGACGTTGCCAGCAGCGGCGGGAGCAGCAACGGGAGGATCAGCCGTACAATATACGGGATACGTGAAAGTCTAATCTACACGTGTGCACTCAAGCTTTACGATATTCACGCGTATATATTATTACATATATAGTTATAGCTATTTGTTGGCAGAAGTTATAGTTCCGGAATTGTAAATCAGCCGCGTTGATGCCGAAGTCTATCTGATTTTTCATTTTTTTTTTTTCGTTTCCATAAAATTCCATTTGCCGAACTATGAGAACGAAAATATCGCAATACCGCCTATCCGATAATAAATAATTGAATAATCCATCAATTTCACTGTTAATAATTGATATTTTTCAGAAAATTTTTAGGGATATTTGATTTTCGAGGATAAAAACGTCAATGAACGGAAACTGAAAAGCGTTGATGAATTGATGGAATTTGCTATTTTCAGATACTGTATCGGAAGATTTTATTTAGGTCATCGCGATCCGACGCCGAATGAAATTTTTCGAAGCGTTATCCGCGGATACTCAATATTCAGAATAGAATAATTCCACCTATCGGTATTCACCGAAGCGTCTCCGCGAGCGAAGAACAAAGGAGAAGAAAAGCGCACCGCGGAGAACAATGATTCTCGTCGTGCGTGCGTGAACTGTTCGATGCGCGGCGCGATGATGAAGATAATGATGAATCGTGTCTGTCGTCGAGAGATTTCTCTTCTTTATGTATTGAAATTAAACGTACGAAGTAACGAAAAAATAAATCATTTAGAAAAATGTTTTACGATGGAATGAAAATATTTGTTTCAATAGCGCCACCGCGTGGCATAAGCGAAGAATAAGGTTTGCAAAAGGTTTTCGCAAAAAGCCGATTACGAAGAACTCGCGCTTTCAGCTGCTGCAGTTATTATTCAAGAATTGAAGAATAAGTTACGGTACGTAACTGTGGAATTGCGAAACTCGGAATTTCAAGGAAAAGCCGTTTCCGCTGTTCTTCCCCGTTGTATAGTCAGAAAAAACCTTTCTTTTCAATGAGAAAACAGTGGAAATAAAAAAAACACATATCTTGAACGGCAATATCACACAAAAATACGTCTTATCCAATTTACAAAGGTACACAGCGGACAAAGCTTTCCATACATTAATTTTCCCGGAATTGGAGACTCGTTACACGGTCATTTAATAGAATAAACCTGTATTATTACTCTTATAAGTTGCGTCGACTCCACATGCGCTATTTCCGATTCCGAAGCTCGCATTTTACTTTGCATTATTAATAATAATAAACTCTTTACGCAATACTTTCCGTCGCACTACTCGGAATCCATTTAATTCATTACTGTTACAGCGAAAAACTGCTTCAGCGTTACCACGAGAAAAAAATATTAAAAATAATTACAATAATTGAATGTCAAAAAATTTCGTTAATTCCTAACGCACCCCCTCCTTGTCGACCTGATTATTTCGATGTCATACGGCTCGCGAAACATTAAATTAACTTTAAACTCTTTCAATTTTACCAGAAAAAAAAACAGCGTCTCTTTACCAGAAAAGAAAAGTGAAATCCTTCACTTCTTCCGTCAAGAATTTTTTTATGGGAAATAATAATAATAACAATTTGGTGAGTTTAATTAATTCCTTAAGGGATTCGTCGGAGCGTTAAATTCCCTTTGAGGGCGAATCTTAGTGCGAATAAATTAGTTTTGCTCTACAAACTGCATAATAAATGTATATATTTGTACATCGCGCAACCACATGTATACATATATATATATGACATACAAAGTTACGAGAATGTTGAGAGAGCATAGAAGACCGAGCTTAATGGCTTCTCCAAGTAAACTCTCAGCCTTGGAAGTTAGCTGCTGCAAATTTGAGACGATGGAGAGTAGCCGCGAAGTTAGCGTGGAACTCGCCGTTAAGGAGGCTTCGGCTGTAACGCTACTGGCCGTAACGCTACATCCCTCAACACACTCGACTCCTCCGCTACAAACCGTACTATAACTACCTTCGGTACATCTTGTACCCAAGCCGTATATAGTATAAGTATATTATAGCCAATGGTAAACAGATATTTACGTAGTTAATAGGCTGAGGGCAAAGGTACGTATACGTAAATGGGTTTTACGACTTTGGCTCTCCGCTTCTCTCTCGGTTGCTCGTTACTCTCGTGAACCAAGAGATTATGCACCGCAACGCCCGAGACTAATGTACGTACAGAGGATATACCTACTCGCGTATACCACCCGTTTTACGCAGTATGCGTGTATTACAGCGAGGAATCTGCTTTTCGTTCTCTCGCGCAAGCGCAGAACTTAACAATAACTCCGTACACCTGCGTTTTCCTTGACTCTCGCAACAGAGAGTCGTATTTGTATACACACTTCGCTACTTCGTGTCTGCGTCTCTCTGTTAATATATAGAGATATATATTACCGATATGCGTGATGAAATTCCATGAGCGAAAGGGCTTCCGCTTCATGACGAGAGGGTACGGCAAGTGGAACGGAAACTCAAGTGTCGATCTTTCCGATGTCTCTCGTCTCATCGTTTCTCTATCGTAGTCTATTTTTCTTTCTATAAACTCATTCCGTTAAACTGTTTTTCAGGATTTTTTTTTTTTTTTCTACGACAACTCTGACGGGAATCCGATAACGGGAAGGGAGTTTAATATTGTTTATAGACGGGATGATAGAGGGGAAAATATAGTTCGTTTGCTTCCGCGGTTTCTTTAAACTGTTCTCGGAAAATACAGTGACCCGAAGGGCTTCTATTTCATTGCTCTTTCGTAATACGCAGCGATACACGCTCCTTAAGAGTAAACAAGTTGAATCGAAACGTAATTTACGCAATGAACATTTTTTTTTTTTTTTTTTCGATGGAAAGCTTATCGTATCAGAGGCGAGTACACGCGGAAAATACAATAAACGAATCGAAGTTCGGAGTATACGAAAATTAATTGTCAGACTTTGCAATGTAAACGAGACGAGGAGCAATTGCGCAATGAGGAATAATGAAAAAAAAAAAAAAATGGCGGTGAGATTTGTAAAAAAGAATGAATAGAAAAAGTGTGATAGGAAGGATGCGGCATAGGATGGGATTGAGGTATAACGAGGGAATGAGAGATGCGGCGCTCGTAAAAAAAAAAAAGAAACTCAACGAAGTCTAGACTTCCATAGTTAGTCTCTCTCATTCTCTTTCTATTCTGCAGACGAAGATTCCACGAGGTTACTCGAGATGAGGACACAGCTTGGGCGACCGATCCTCCACCTCCATCGTTCGGGATCTCATTCTTTCGCATTCCCTTCTCATCTTCGGGTCTTCGCTCATCAAATGATCGAGGAATGGGATGAGAAAAAAAAATAATAATAAGACGACCAAACGAAAGTCTAGGATCCTGAAATACCTTTCAGCAAATATTTCAACGCATCCGCCAGAAGAATTTTTTAAAAAGAAATCCATTTTTTTTTAGTCTGACGACCTAACTATTCGGAGCAGCGAATAAAAAACAAAATGTCCGCTACAGTGACTCTTTTAAAGACGAAATGTAATACAAAAAAAAAATCAATCAATTTTTATGAAAAATTCAACAACGCGTAATACGATTTTTCGCGATAAAAATCGATTATTCCGTATCGAGACGTGTTTCGCGATAGACGTGTATTGGATGAAATTTTGCGCGTTGAATAAATCATCTTCGAGGTTACATCTCCGAGGCCTTAATATTTTTATCGTTCATGCCGAAGAAGACGAGTACGAAAAATAGTAAACATATAACCCCTAAAACACGTCAATAAATTCCTTATCGAATTTCACGATTTTTCGGTTCGAATGTCGAATGAGTAAAATTTTCACGATAGGTACGCGGCATATCGCGTGCTTGACGATGCGGGTGTATCTCGCGAACGTCGACTGCCGGTACGGTTATGTACGTAATAAACGATTCGTGGAATCGTAAGCGCGAACGAGCGTACCGGCGAAACAAAGAGGGTCGACGAGAGAACTTTGCGCTATAGTATCGTAACGCATTATACAGTATTGAATAGGTACGAATGATGAAAGCTTTACTCTCAGCTTGAGTACATATTACATAGGAACTACAAACGGATTAATATATATACGTATATACATATAGTATATACGTAAATACATGATGAATAGTATATACAACAGGAATGACAACTTTGGTTGCCTCAATCCGTGTCTGAAATGTATGTATGTATGTATTACGTGCAATTTGCGTAAAATCTACGTGCCCGCGGTTTGGCTCTCCCGTCGTAAGATTCGATCGATCGTCGGCGACATATCCGGTGCGAGAAATGTACCTACGCGTACCTCGACTGTATATAATATATATTCATGTATCTATATATATGTATTAAAATACCAACTCGTTTATATTTCTGTATAAGTTCGACGCTATACGACGCGCCTTTTATGCACCTTATAGATACATACGCGAGAGAGTACGTGAGTTCGCGCGCTCTTTGCTTGCCATCTTTTCATCTCCCTTCGACCATTTCTTCCACCGCGAACGTACTTCGCGGTGTCTTTTAGACGTTGCGTTTATACACGCGAGATAAAGAAGCGAACGGAACAATGAGTAGCGTGAAATTGCGAAGAGAATAAGAAAATGTATTCCACCCGTCTATTCTGCGGCGCGCGCGTTGGATATTACTTCGCGGATATAAAGTACGCGCCGACGAAACATGAGGAGGTTGGGAAGTCTCGGGATATTGGATGATGCGAAAATGAAATCATCGGAAAAAAGAAACATAAATCGGAAAAGAAAAGATTATCTTAAAATTTGCGTTACGAAGCAAAATGTCACCAGACGCGAATTTTAAGATAATACATTAATAATTAGCGGCGGGATCAATTATTGCTGAACTGCGAGGTCAGCACATTTATTTATATATTATTTATATACTAAGGAATTGGCGTCTAGTCGAAATTATTATATACCTTAAAATGTCTCGGTATTCTTGAATTATTTTTTAATAACGAAATAAATTAATAAAATTTCTTAATTTCGACGAAGGCGATAAATATTCGATATATATTCTCATTTTAACGCCTATGTAGTTTTATTTAATTTATCTATACATAATTCATTTTAAATGCTTGGTGGGTAACTGGAGCATTTATAAGAATTAAAAGAAGAACAGAAAGAAAAATAACTTTTCGCCTTAATATTTATTTTTTTCTTCAGACTCAATAAATTGAAAAATAATTGCGTATAAGAGACGTAATCGAGAAAAATTCAATTATTTCGAACTTTTTTCACGAATGCATTTGCAATTGTTGTGGAAAGCTGTGTAATTACGATTTGGAATTATTTCAGTAATTTCATAAATACTTCGTTTCTCTTGTGTTACCGTACATGCAGATAACATCATTTCGTCGAAGCCGCGCTGTTGATAAGTAATTTTTGGTGAAAAACATCGGCAAATTAAATTATTATTATTATTATTATTTATTTCGGGATTTTCGTTGAAATTGAATTTTGGCTACTAAACGAGTAGATGTGTGATAAACAGCGAGAGAAGCAATGAAATAGACAATTGCACCCCTTTGCGTCGTAGTTGCGTATTTCCCGTTAAATCTCTGTCTGCACTTGTCTCGCGCGGCGCTACTTTTTCTACTGCGCGCGCGATCACGAGAGTAGCGGGGAGGACACAAGCGATTGCGGTAAAGCGTGCGTTCTTTCCTAAAGAGGAAAAACCGGCATCGAGACACCGGCAATCCTGTTTCAGTAAGATAGGGGATATAATGCGGGTTTTCCGCACAAGCGATATCGCGATGAAACCTCACGAAGCTTTTAGACGATATTAACACTTCAAGAGCTTCGAGAAGTTATCGGGTACCGAAGAGAACGAAAAAACAGCTGCGGAAAGCTTATACTGCGATCGAAAAAAACCGGCAATTTTTCAGCTTTTTTTATCTCATACATTTATTCGGTATTTCGAGCTTTTTAACCACAATATTTCAAGTATTTCGTTTTATCACAGATCGATCGATAAAACTAAATCACCCACGGAAAAAAAATTCGGTTAAGTTAAATATCAAAGAAATATTTTTTTTTTATTTTCCGAATTATTATTATTATTATAACTAATATTGATAATAATAATAAAATTAATTAATAATAATATTTTTCAGAACGATATTTTGTATTAATTCGACGATAGAAATTTAAAAAAAATTATACTTTCCGAGTCTAAACGAATTTAATCGAATTTATATAAGTTTCATTGTGAGTTGGACGATCTTATGCATTCTCGTCCTTTGTATGAAGACTCACGAACATCCACGCGAGCCAAGTCGTCCAGGATACAATCTCCGGGAAGCATATAGCGTCTCCGGAGAGTTTTCTTCTTAAACGGATATACCAAGTGCGAGTGAAGGATAGCGCGGCGAAGAGGGCAGAGGGCCGGAGTGCGAGAGACCCGAGCGGTCGTCGTCTCGGAACAAAGGGAGTCATAACCGGCGCGTTTGCCTCGCGACGAGGACGCCGTAAGTAAAGGACTGCCTTCTTGCTCGATGGCTCCGTTGCTTGCAAAATCTCTTCTCTCTCTCTCTCTCTCTCTCTCGACTCGGTATACTTATCTCGAGAGTCTGCGAAAGTTGCTCGGACATCGCGAGAGGCCTGTTGTATGAGTAAGAGATACAGAAAGAGAGAGAGAGAGAGAAAGGGAGAGAAAGAGAGGAAGAGAGAGAGTAAGAGAACACACAGTGGTGTTCGCGAAGCGTCTGCGCGACTCACTTGCTCGCTATATACACCGAGCGAGTGGGTGAGCAAACGGGCGACAGGGTAACGAGGCTTCCGCGAATCCGAGTTCGCATATCCTGGTGCCGGGGTCGTGCGAAAACCGCTCTACGACGACTGTACACCCGCAAACAGAAACAGCATCGTGCCGAACGCTACGCCCAGACCTGCTACCAATACGACGATAAACCCCTGTCACCCCTTACAATTTCCCGCTTATATATCGATCGATGAATTTTAGCCTTCAGCTACGCGCGTCTCTCATCCGCCACGAGGTTACATCGCTCCATAGCCCCTCTCTGCTCGTGTGTATATCGCGACTCTTGGCGACTGACTGATACTCTGACTCGAGGGAGGAGTTGATTGGAACGAACTGTCAATCGGCCGATCGTTATACCGGGATGTTCTATTCGAACGATTTGCATCGCGTGCGCCTCTCCGCTTTGCATTTGAAAACATTCTCCCCTATCTTGATATTCGTTTACGAATTTTTTTCCGCCGCTTTTTTATGCTCTCGATCATCGATATGTCGTTTATTACAGGCTTTTGATTCGATGAAAAATTAATTTTTATATTAATTAATTTGTTGATAAATCAACGAAGTATTTTTATTATTATTATTTTTAATGAAAATAATTAATTTTTTTTTTTTGTAAGTTCTGATAATAACTCATTGTGAATCGATGAATTTCGCGAAAGAAATAAATATTTATAAATAAAATTTAATGATTATTTTTTTTTTTTAGTTTTTTATCTCTCAGGAGAAAAAAAACTTGCGATGATTGCGTTTGTGATTTTTACGTCGACGGAAATAAATTGATGTTGGAACTATCATTGTAAAGTAGGTCACCGCTTATTTAACAAGGTGCAAATGTTGAATTAATAATACTTTGAAACTTCTTGTTAAGTATAACGAACCCGATGTTTCACCGGATTTTCTAAGTTGCCTCACGAGAACTCCGCGCCGGGCGTTAACTCGATTACGATTCGATTTCACGGTCACAAAATATCGTGAATATTTTATCGTTTCGTCTTTAGCATATGTCGTCACTACGTTCGTTTCATTATTGAATTACCGAAATCGTGTGCATCATTGCGAGTTCAATACGGACAGTTGCGATTTGCGAATTTTCGTTTGATAAAAAAAACGATATATTGATAAAAATGTATTCGGATTTCTGCGAAACGTCGAAAAATCGGATTTCTCGATTTTATCTCGAATTTCGATAAAAAATATCGTCATCAACTTTTCACGAGTGGATTATGCGTGAATACAACTTCGGCAATTTTTTGAACCGTATTGATTGCATCGAATCGCAAAAAAAAAATGTGAATTAAATCCGCATACATATGACTTCTGGATTAATTTGAATCCGCGTTTACAAAGCATCGGCTGTGAGAATTCCAAAAATTGGGGCATCGATATTTTTTTCACTGAGGGGCTTTGTAAACGACAATGTGAAAAATACGGCTAATCACTTGAAACTTTAATTTCGGTGTTTTTTTTTTATTTTACGTACTGTCACGAAAAAAATTGTTAATGACCGCAACTTTGATTTAGAAATTAATAGCTTAAATGACATTTTTTTTTTATAAAAAATACCTGTAGGGAATTTTAGCTCAACATAGCAATGTTAAAAAAAGATAATTTTTCATATCTGCATCGTCATAGTACGTTTCTCTGGTTGATATAATTTTTTCGAAAATTTTTCGAAAACGAAACTTGAAATTTTTTTTTTAAATTCAAACAAACGTTTACTTTAATGTTTATGCCGGCAGCTCATCGGAAACTTCAGAGAACTTAAAAAGAACTTCGTAACTTGAGGTGTACTTCAATTTTTCTGCGAGCAGAATATATAATACTCCAGAATATAAAAAAAAAAAAAAAAAAATCGTAACCTCCTCGTAAAGTTTTGAATGTCGTCGCTTGAGAAATCAGGCATCGGCGCGGTAGTTTCGATAGACTCTCGCAATAACGATTTCTGAATAGTTAAATAAAAAAATGAAAGAGCAAATAAACTAAAAGTTGCACAAATAAAAACTTTTTTCTTCTTTAAAGAAATTCCTTTACTTACACCGATCTAAGCCGGAGGTAGTAAATCCGTGGACTCGTGAGAAATGAATCCGACAAGACAAGGCAAACGAGAGTCAGAACGAAGCCGTTGCAAACTCGGACCGGACGAATAGGTGCAATTTATGTAGCTACACAGTGGAAAGATATACTCTATATACGATATACGATAGTATAAGTACAGCAAAACGCAAGAAATAACCGAGAGTACGTGCTAAAACGAAAGTACCCCGCAAACACGTACCTAATTGCACAATTGCGCAACAATATTGCACACACATCTCCCGGCGTTACGCAAAGTTTTCAGTCTCGTTAAAGACGTCCTTACGGGACTCTCACGGCGCCAGCGTGACTCAATCAATTTAGCGAAGGTGCGAAAAGAAACAAAGTACACATTTTTTTTTTTTTTTCTTTTTTCCTCCCGACACACACGACTCGTTCGACAATATTTGCATGATAAATGATAAGACCACAATCCGAGCTTTAAAATAACCGACAAACATACGTTATTCGATATTTATGATACGCATAAGCGTTCCTTTCGTTTATTTTTGCGAGCGTAACGAAGATAACGAAAAAAAAAAAATCTTGTGTACAGCGTAAGAAATTTCTTTGCGCTTCGCTCGTACTTCAGGTATTATAACGCTCGGAGTAATGCGGCATAAAATCTGCCAACAGGAAACGGTATTCCGGTCCGACTTTTTGTAGGCCGCGTACGCAACGGTTTTGTTGTCTGCGCATGTGTATATGTGTGTAAACGCCAATGGACATGTACTTCGGTAATCGACTCACGCGCAATGGTACCTTCTTCGCACGCGAGTGCACGCACGTTTATTATCCTTATAGCTATATAATACGTCTGTATACGATGAAGCGGTTTGTTCTCGAGCGACGCATTAACGACGGTAACGTAAAATACAATAAACGTTCGAAGGTCTGGCAAGGTGTCGGATACCTCATAAATTTTACCTAAATCAACTTTTCTTTATTTTCGTTTGTGTTTATTTTCTGATTCTCGGATATCAGTGCTCGGAAATTGAATACCAATAAATATTACGTAAATCAAAAAAAAATTTCTACGAAACTCAAATTCACGCGAATTTAAAGTAATATACGTTTTTTTATGTGTTTGAAAAAAAAAAGTTTATCATAACCTGAAAATAGATAATAATCAAATGAGCTTAAATGCTCGTGTCTATCGTGAGACTTATCTATATCTGGAACGCCAATCGCTTATTGCATCTTCTCGGATTTGTCGTAATTCCCGTTGAGTTATTTGCTTTTATTTATTTTTCCCAATTTAACGCGTGTTGATTTAACTTTTTATTATAAAAAAAATCTATTTAAATTTCCTTTACATGTGAAAAATTGATGTTCGATAGGATTTTTAGTTTTTAAATGGCCCTTCGTCTGCGAATAACATAATGAATAAATAAAAAATAGAATAAAAATAATCGAAGGCAAACTTAATCCTCGATATCGAAATATATTTCAGACGACCAGTTACTCCAAAAATGTTCGATCGCAATAAAAAATACTTGTAAAAGGTAATAAATCGAATGCGTTCGCTTGGATTAAATTTATTTGACGCATTACATTCATCCCGACGAATCTCACGCCGGTAGTATTTTCCGAGCGAATTGAAAAGCAAAAGCAATAGAAGTCACTGGACTGTCAGGTCTGTCGTGTAATGTTCTGTTCGTTGTTGAAAACCGAGCGGTGGTACAGAGTGAAGAGAGAGGAAGGGGTGAGGAAGGGGTGAGGAGGAGGGATGCGTGCGAGCGCGAGACAAATTAGGATTCTCGTCGGTCTGGCTGGCGACCGGGGTTCGCACAACCGTCGGGATAACTCGATCGTTTAACACGCTCGTAAATGTACACTCGAACGGGTGAGCTTCGCGTGTTCGACTGACTACGGCTACCTGTACTCTCCGTCTCTCACTGTAGCGGGCAACTCTCTCATCCATGCGTTCTCGTGTGTACTCGCGTGGCTCCGATGCATTCATAGATATACAGACACACTGTGTGCACCTCTAGTAAACAGAACAACGGCGTGGAATCGGTGTACAGCTATATACACACGTCGATCTTATGTACACAGCGTTTCCGAATGCACCTGCACAACGTTCGGTCATCCATAGTCGCTGAATAACCCTTTAGGAGGTACGAGGACTCTCCTTCGCGTTCTCGTGGGGATTAACATCTCGCTTCGGATGTAACGAGAATGTTCGAGATATATCTCGACATTGTATGACGCGATATATATCGGCAATATATTACCGAGTGCCGGGTGCAGCATGAGTCTCGATGTCGCGCAATCGTGCGATAAGCCAGGAAATTGAATGGCAAAAGAGTAATGTCGATAGATTGGAAATAATACACTCGTGAGAACCATTTTTCTCTCCGTACCTTCTATTTCTAATTTTCCTTTCAGCTTCGGCTACCTGTCGTGTCGGCTGAGTTGCAATAGAAAAAAAAAATTGATTGCGGAGTTCTCATTTAGAGAAAGTAATAATAATATACGGGCCGACGGATTGAATGAAATTCGTAATATTTATTTGAAATAGAGAAAAATTGCGATAATTTTCTAAAAAAAAAACTCATTCATATATTTTTTTTTTTGACATTCAATCCATAATCATAGCGTCGTGTAACAGGTTTACAAAGACAGGTAACAGGTTTTTTAGACATTAATACGAAAAAACATAAAAACAGTCTTCAAAAAGTCGAAATTTAAGGAAAAAAAAAATTCGAAGACCTACGAGAAAATTTAGGGAACATTAAAAATGTCTAATGTGTCGCTTTGAATCGAGCAAATCGTTTATAGTATAACGTTTATTAAACATTTTTTTTGTAAAATCGATGGTGGCAGACTTTTGACGAAAAATTATTGTTCGCGTGTTTTATTTGACAATAAGCGGAACCGCGCAATCGACTATTGCGTTAAAACATTTATTTTCATTTCCGACGAATGTCCAATTGAAGCAGATGATATTGCAACGTGAAGCCTGTTATTTCGTGAGTTAAAATGTCGACGGAAAGTAACTTAAATTGCATAATTCAGGGATAATCGTACGGTCTGTAAACTCGTTCATCGAATAAACATATCCACGTAGCCCGCCTCATTCACGGTATATGAAAAGATATAGAAAAAAAAAATGAAAAAAGGGCCAACGTAACACAAGATGCAAAGAGCGGCACGCACGATTATAAGTATACGTATAATATTTAATGTCCAACAAGATTATGCCAGAGATGTAGAAACATAATTTCTTGCATTTCGCTCGAGAGGGTCGAATTGCAGAAAGAAACGATACGAATAATAGCTTTCGTGCGTTCGTGCGTGCGTGCGTGCGTGCGTGCGTGAGAGCCGCCCGCATGCCTACGGGGGCCTCTACACACCATTCGTCGTTTCTCTCTTCGCGTTCAGAGACACGTGCAGTATCATCATCATCTTCGTCCCCATAATCATCATCATCCTCGACGACCCTTCGCGCCGTCTTGAATTCGACTTCTTCGACTCTCAACTATACATCTCAGTCTCTCAACTGACCGTTCTTTCCGTCTTTCTCGGGCAGCTATCGTTGCCCTTGGACACGCAGCGACGTCCAAGAGACGAAGGGGTAAAACACATTTGAGGGAAAGAGACGAGCTACTAACGCCAACTCCGAACAACGATGATGATGAAACTGAGATGAGGATGAGAAGAGCTCAAAAGAAACTCTAAACTATACGATGCCGAGGGTAGAAAAAGCATAAGAAGTTGCGAAATAATCATGGAAAAAAAAAACTATATCCTCTAATGTGGGCTCTCGCGTGAGCCAACCGCCAATTCCAATGAAAAATCTTGCGAAAAAAAAAACAAATAGAAATACAAAAAAAAGTATATCTTTAACTGCTCGATTTCGAAGAATTCTTAGACGGAGAAACGTCAGTCTCGCGCGATCTAATTCTATAGCGGAATAAATAATGAGAATTATATAACGGTTAAGACAGAGGATTGAGTTGATTCATGCAACACCGGTGTAGCAGATTGTCGTTTGTCGAGAACTCACGCGTCTCGTCTCGGAAAGACGAGGGGATTGAGAGATATACCTTCGGGTGATAAGGGATCCGGTGGGATGTACAAAGATGGCGGAATTGCGGGAATCAGCTAATCGTTCAACACGAGCAACGAGGTGGCAGAAGACAATACGAGAAGTTTCATTCGTCAACGACGGTCTCGTTCCTCCGTCAGGTCGCGTTACATCATGACTACGATTCGAGACTCTCAGCCGCGAATTATGAGTCACAATAAACGACGCGGTTTCTTGACGCGCGATCGCAGCAACAACGATCTTTTTTTTCCTCCATCTCAATTTCTCCCACTATGTACTATACGCTCAATGACGATTCGTTTCGCAATTCACTTAGTCATCGCGAAGGTAAATTGAACTTACCGTGAGAATTTCGTCGTGAAATTTGTACATAACGCACATTAACGAAGTTCGCGGGTAAACATACCGTCGAGAGGTTCCGGTTCTTGAATTTCATCGTCGTGGAGAGGTCAAAGTGGACGAAATAAATTAATTTAAAGCTCGAAGCCTACGAAACGCGACTCGTTAAACGACATCCTACCGACAAGACAATACAAAATATAGTGGTTTTTTCTCCACTTTGCGCAATATCACTATGAAAATAAAATGGTTTTTACGGTAAACGAAAACAATGACGACGGAGATTTTGTTTGGTTCTGCGGGATTTATAGTTTTGAAAATTATTAATAAATTCGAGAGATTAATCAAAACATGTAATTTCAACATTGGAAAAAAATTGACACATAAGGGATTTGATACATGTCACTGATTTTCGACATTAAAATAAAAGAACAATTGGATGTAAAAAAAAAAAAAACATAAAGCAGATCATGTCTATTCGAGAACTAATTAAACATTGCATACGATTTTTTAATATGAAAATATTCATTGGGTTTTTTCAATTAACAGAAATAAACGTGGTATCGGAAATTCCAATCAATGCAAACATCCGGCCCATTAAACGGATATGCAAAAAATACGTAGATAACCTGCCTGTGAATCCCATCTTTCAACGCTGCAACTGATTAATATAATGCATATGATGTAATTTAAAATAATAATTTTTTTACGCTAATTAATACTGAATATTTCGATCATTACGAAAAATGTACACTACCAGAAAAATGTTCCACTTAAAAAAAAAAACCGTTGTACCAACAAATTAGTTCTCTCTACTAATAATCTCTTTTTTCTTTTCGGAAAATTACTACAGATAAAAGAAAAAGAAAAAAACCTTTTCTCTGAATTGAAGAATTTCTCGATTTTATATTTAAAAATTTTTCAAAAACAATGGTGGAATGGTATCGATTTTGTACAGTTGTGAACTAAATTTCCGACGTCATACGAGTACTTGTATAAATAGTCCAAATATGTAGAGAAATATCGATGAGGACGAAAAAATTTTATGCAGAGATGAAAAGTGTATCGAGGTGAGAAAATTCGACTTTTTATTTTTAAAAACAATGGTGGAACGGTATTGATTTTGTTTAGTTGCGAATTAAATTTCCGACGTCATACGGGTATTTGCATAAATACTCCAAATATATAGAGAAACATTGATGAAGGCGAAAAAATGTTAGGAAGAAATGAAAAGTGCACCGAGGTGAGAAAATTCGATTTGGTTTTTTTTTTTCTTTGAATTTTTAAAAACAATGGTGGAACGGTATTGATTTTCTATATAGTTGCGAATTAAATTTGCGACATCATACGGATATTTCTATAAATAGTCTAAATATCGAAAGAAACATCGATGAGGGCGAAAAAATGTTATGAAGAAATGAAAAGTGCACCGAGGTGAGAAGACTCGAGTTGACTCTCCGGAGTACGGCGCGCGTGGTTCCATCAAAAAGAACGTGCGCGGAAAAGCTAAGTTGAAATGGTACGACGGTCGCAACTGGCGTATAGTAATAGTACTCGTGTAGTGAATAGAGTATAGTCACGAGGGAGTAAGAATGGCGACCATTGTCCTCAGTCTCGGCCTCTCCTTTCCCGCATTATATCTTTTTCTACCGGAACAAGCAGCGACGCGAGAAAGGCAAAAAGGCAAAAAGATATTTACTGCGCGAAGCCGTATTATACCGTTGTAGCAGTTGGCAAGTATATACCTATACGAAATACCTGGCAGATCTTTTCCCCCATTTTCCAGGTGTCGAACTCCGAAAGAGGGATACAAAAGAGGGGATCTTACGAAAATAATTCAGCTGGTCAGACTCGTTGTAAATACAACTGAGACTTAACTATGCCACGTGTCAATAATAGAGCTCTTCGAGTCTTCAGCCGGTACTTTGTCACGCTTTCGTCTCACTGAACTTTCGCCAATTTCCATTCTCGATTATTTCCGAGCGATATCTTACTTAATTAATAATAAAGCAGCTAATTGAGTCCTAAAACTGTTGAATCTTTATTTTTCGAATACTTCGCTGTGCACGAGGTAATTTAGATGGGGCATTATTTCCATTAGGATTGACGATCGATCGATCTATTTGACCGATTTATGCAGCAGCTGCTGCTCGCCTAACGTTTGGTTAAATGTTAGATAGACGTCGAGAATAATGTTTTTTCTTGCTTCCGGCGGGGATTTTTATATCGGATATCGAAATAATTCGCACGTTGAGTTGAATGATCGGTGAATGGAAATACATCGAATATCGACTCGAAAGGTCGGGCGCCAAATCGCAGGAAATATACGAATAAAGCGATAAATAAATGCAAACGATGTTACCAAAATAATATGACTATTAATACAGTATATTACGTCACGGAGAGGAGAAGCTTTTTCTCACGAGCTGAGAAAATGCTTTTCCGACGAGTATCGTATACGATTTTACTCCGCAAGGTGCGGAAGTGAAGTAAAGAATTTTTTTCCAATTAAAAAAGGCGCGATGCCCACGGGTTCTCGCGATGGAATTATTTACAACCGAATAAACATTCGCATTCGCAATACTCCATACATATTCATTGCTCCGAAATAAATGATTTAACAAATGCGATGCGATTACTCGCGGTCGAGTAAATACGCGTTGACCGTCACGCGATTGTTGCGACCCGGATTGAGTTACTGTGGTTTGTTATTTCGTATGCATTTATCTCTTTCCATTCGATGGCTTTGGATAGGTCAATAACTGTGAAATTGCTGATAACTGATGGACTGCCAATAAATGTATCGCGCCAAGCTTTGAGTATCCCCCTCGATATACACGAGTTTTCAAGGGTGAAACGAGCGCGTGAGCGGATTCAATACTGTATCCCTCGCTTGTGTGTACCGCGTGTTTCTCCTGGAAGTTCCCGGTGTGTGGATCGTCGATTCACCGAGGCGTAAAACTTGGCTGGAACTGGAAAATGACTTTCCGCGAAACGATTACCGCAACGACGAACGTACGAACTTCTTTCTTTTTTTTTCTCTCTCAGTCCCTCTCTCTTTCTGTCTATATCTCTCTTTTTCTCTCTCTCTCTCTCTCTCTCTCTCTCTCATGTTCTCACTCCTCACTCCATTATATATTTCGGTGCACAACGAGCGATGTCGCATTAGTTCGCTCGTCCCGACGGAGCGTATCCTTTTGCAACTACGTATGCGATATTTCTTCCTTATCTTTTTTTTCACTTCTCTGTCTTCGGGATCCTAACACGCGACTATCATTATCCGAATAACGAGCCGCTCGCGGAACACGTATGTGGCAACGCGCGTACGAGTGTTTCTGCGTACGCGCGGGTTGCAACGAAAGAGACGGAAAACAACATCATTATAACGACTGCACAAGGAGCATCGAGCGTTATTGAGAGACGAAGGGGCGGGGGGTACCGTGAGAGAATTGGACAAACATTTTTCATTAAATTTCCGGAGTTGTCGTTTAAGTGGGACATATGTGATTTAATGATTGTCGTTATCATTCGATGTATTTTTTCTCGGAAAATAAATTTTTGAAAAGTTTCTCTTCGACTTTTTTTTTTTTTAATAAAATTTGGCCAAATGTTTGTTTTACGAAATTTCAACGGAAAAAAAAAAACACAATGCTGAATTTACGGGCTGTGCGGGATCCCGGAGGGACGCGAGGAAAAACAGTGTTCAGCCACTGATTGCAGAGCGAATTTTCATTCGATTCAAACGGTTTTTCGCACCGTACGCAAGGATTTGCTTGCTGCGTATAAGTCTCGAATTTAAAGCTCCAATCTACGGATTGTCAGTGCGAAGTAATGTTGCATAAAGTCATGTACTATCGCGGTCGGTTTCACACTGAATATCCTGACTTTCGCGCTGTTGAGTACCAGGAGAGTAAATTCGCAACGCTCCGGCGAGCGGAAAGCGGATATTCGATTTCGCCTGCGGTCATATTTCGCGGCGTTACTATCGCTTTTTCCTTTTTTTTTATTCTGTAAACCCCATCGGGTACATACCAACCCCCCGCGGTTACGCGGCTCTTGAATTCCTGGAAACTCCAACAAAACTACGTGTCCGAATCGTCGTCAGCAAACAAAAAACTGATAGAGTTTGGAAAAAAAAAAAGGAAAAAAGGCAATGAACATTTCCGCCTGAAGAATTATAGATTACGATGGTTACAATATATATATTCAGCCCAATGCTTCGAGATGGAAGAAAAATAATTTCCCGAGCGGCCGACCACTCATTCGTGGAATCTGAAAGAGTCGGTGAATTGTGCAGCTTTTTTAATGCCTCCGGTACCAACTTCCACAACTCAGACCGACTCTTCAACTTCCGGAAAAACTCGGCGAATTTCATTGCGCGAAGTAAAGAAGTACAAATAAAAAATAATACCGTAAATATAGCCATTCAATTACATTAATTATGATCATAATTAATAGTCGTCTCGAGTAAAAAAAAAAAAATCCGTTAATGAATATTGCCATCGATCGAAAAAAAAAAAAATTACGAACTGTAATTAAAAAAAAAAAAATCAAATGCAACAAGTGCAGAAAAAAAAGGTCGTTCGATCGAAGCGTCTTGAGTTGCACGATAAAATGTGTATGAGAATAATGATTGTCCTACCGACGTCGATGAGGGGACCGAACGATCTGTTTGTAGTTTAAAATATTCATGTAGAATATCCCCGAAGCTTGTGTCGAGTCGGGTTAAAGTAGAGACGTTACAAGATCGACCGCGATCATTTGTAAAAGAAAATAAAAGATAGTTATAGAGGGGGAAATAGGTAGTCAGGTAGTCGGGATGGTCGTTGGAGTGGATGTAAAGAGAGTGAGAGGGATAGTTAATAGTAAAAAAAAAAAAAAGCGTGTTTCGAGTGGTACGAAAACATCGATGGACTAGAGCGATATCCCTCGTCACGTTCCTCTACGGTTGATTTTACAAGGGAGCGAGAGCCACCGAGAGCACAAGTCGAGAACGCGCGGTCTATCTTCACTCGGAGCTTCGCACACACACGTGAACTGTACTCCGTAAAGGAGTTTAAGTCCCTTTTTCTCTCCGTTTCACCTATATACCTATCTATTATATAGGTATACATATACCTACTATAAAAGTGTGTGTGTGCGTATATGAAGACGTAACAGGTGTTGGGAGGTCCTGCGGGTCCGACGGTATTGCTCCCACGTTTCAAAGCAAAGGATCGAGTCAAAGGGAAGGGAAACGAGAGTGCCGCAGACCCCTGGAGCTCCGAAGAAGCCGACAGCAAATATGGACTCGAGTTCGTGTCACTCTCACATTGTATATATTATATATTATACATATATACATATATACGTAGCAGCAGCAGCAGCTATACGGCTAAAAAGCAAAAGGGACTTCCCGAAGGTGTCGGTGTAATGTCGTATCCTTCGGTCTCGAGAGGTTTACTCTCTTACCTACAATAAAGCCGGTAAATGTACAGCTGGGTATTGGGGATTTACGTCCCAAATGGAATTCAGCATTTGAATATTAAGTTTGCAGCGGAGAGCCATGCGACTGCTACGACGAATTCCAAACTACAGGGACTATCCATCGATACTACTACTACTACCAGCGCCGAGGTACGTAGTCGCGTAAATACATGCGGCTTTTATAATGGAACTCGTGCTTTTCTCGCACCTGAACGAAAAAAAAAAAAAAAGGCCCACGCGGCGCATTCGTTCCCTTTCCGCATGAGAGCATTATAGAACGAACGAAAGCCGCGTGTTTGCGTTCCTTTTTGTATACGATTTTTTTTTTTTTTTTTTTTTTACGCTTGTATATCGCTTTATCCGCGCGCCAGTTGACACAGTTTGAAATGAAAGACCTATCCCAATAAACGGTACATCGAACTGCTCATCAAGCGAAAGAAAAAATGTTCTTTTCGATTCAGCGAATCTGATTGCTGACGGATAGAAACGCTTTGTTTTCCCATTGGCGCTGTTTGCACATAGAATTTATATATTCGCTGAATGCGGGTAACTACATTCGGAATTTGACGACGATGAATTTTTCTGCAGTTCAGTGATACGCGAAAGCGCTTTTCGATGAGAAATCGAAAAATCGTTACATTGAATGAGAGCTAAAATTTTATCGGGGATTTACGAATATTTTTTTTTATCGGTTAACTCCAATTTTTTTAATCGCTTTGCAGACCGCAAAGGATTATTAATTAACATCACTATAATTTAGCGCGATAATTAATATCATGAATAATAGAGATTCAATTCATAATAAAATAAATATGGATTCACTTGTGGAACAGCATAGAATTACGTTAATTTGAATATTTAAGTTAATCGGATTAAATACGGAGTGAAATGAGAGATAACGCTGAATTATTTTCGGACATCGATAATTAGCAATGTAGACGAAAAAATTATCTGAATCGATGTTCGAGAGTTCAGACGGATTTTTTTATAAAACAGAATTAACTTTCGGATGTACGAGGCGCGGTTTTTTTTTTTTTTTTTTTTTTTTTAAACTTAAACTCTTCAATCTCTAGTGCAATATGAAGAGTCCTCGATGAGTCACGAGAAAGTCCTTACATCGAAGTGTTTCGCTCTTTGCTCTTTTGTGTTCGGAGTTCTGTGCCGAACAATCCCCATCGTCAGAGAGCCAAAGAGGTTAGAGACGAAGAGAACGGCTTCGTGGAACGCAGCGAACTACGAGAGTGAAATAAAACCAGAAGTAAAGAAAGAAAAAAAGGGGGGAGGGGAGGGGTGCGGGGGAAGGAGATAGAAGAGAAAAGTAGATAGTCGCGTCGACGGTGGGATAAACCACCCCGGTGTCGAGGCGCGCCCTTGCGGTTTCGAGGAAGTGACCCCGTCGCGACCTACTCTGCCACCCTCTCCCCTCCCCCCATTCTCCACGTTTCTTTTCCCTATACGCTACGAGCGACTGCTACGTTCAAAGGGGAACGGAATATTCGATTCTCGGACTTTGAAACTTTTTCCAAGATTTTTCTTCGGTCGCCCTTAACAGGTTGCCACCGTCTCGAACTCACGGAAATCGAAGAGCGGAGGTTCAAAGTCGATACACTCTGACGAATACCAAACAGATCGACTATTGTTATTTTTCTATGGATTCATCGTAGCGTCGATTTTGTTACCTCTGTATATATACGCGAGTGAATAGGGAGATAGTCAAGGAAATATAATGCGAGAAAATTCACGACAAAAAAGAAAATCGCATGCTTCGCTGCCCGTAGTATTGTACGCGTTGATCGCGTGACCTCCCGTCGAGCGGTCTATCAGAGACTCGCTATAGAACGCGTTCATTGAATTAACCACGACGAATTAACAGAGACACGCGCGCCTCTCTCTACATTGCGAAGGGGATGATGAAAAAAAAATAGATTTAAGAGTGAAGGTGAGAGCGAGAAAATGATTAAAAAGGGGCCGCGAAGGGAGGGGATTACGATGATTCCAATTACTTTCAAACGCAAGAAAGATTTCCATTAGAGGCAATGAGATTTCTCGGTAAAACGGCTAATCGATTTTTCCTCGATGCCCATGGCAATTGAATTCTACGGACTATTAACCTCCGAACCCCTCCCACCCCCGTTTTTGATAGTCTCGCCGGTGTAGCGGATCTTTCGCGGTTACCAGACTCGTTGCGTCATACAACTTCTCGGCTATGTGCGTAAAGGATAGTATTACCAGGAGACGGGGAAGACGAGGAAGTTGTCCGGTTCGCGAGTAGCAACAGCCGCGGAGTTAACACGGTACATCGTGTCGCTCGGTGACTCAGAACCCGTTCGTGGAAAAAGGACGACGCGCCGAGAGAATAAGAGAGACGGAAAAAAAAAATGGAAAATCCCGGCACGGGTCGGGACACGTTTGCGCCCGTTCACCGGACCACGAAGATCCACGAAATTTGTTTTACGGGTCACGAAGAATTTCATCTTTGTATGTCATATTGAATCTTTGTCGATATTCCAGACGATGCGGAATAATCGCGATACACGGTGAGGTAAGATATCGGAGCGCGAAATCTCAACTCTGCTTGGGGGCCAATGAGGATTCCCGATACATCTAATTCGACGACACCTATCACAACGTCGTTTGGAGTATCGACAATCGATACATGAAACCAACGTCGCCATTACGTCAGTCGAACAGTTACGCACGGCTCGTTACGGCTTCGTCAGTAGAGAATTAATGAGATTCTTCCTCTACCGATAATCGTCCACATCGACGAAAATTTGTTTTTTTTTTTTTCTATTAATTGTTCACTATTCCATAATTTTATCGAAAGTCAAAAATGTTCAATTTAATTTTGCGAAAAAAAAAAAAAAGAACGAAGGGCCAATTTTTTTTCAAGTTGCCGGGGCGGAAGTAATATTTCTTCGACCTCAGAAAAAAAATGCTGAAGTGGAAGGCTTAATTATTTCTAAATCATATTTTAACTTCACGTAGCGTCAATTTGCGCGAGTTGAAGGTCATAAATTTTCCCCGTAAATTACAGTACGGCATGGCAAATTGACACCTTAATCGATTAAATTATAGCTCTGCAGATAAAAAAAAAACTGTGGTACTCATTGGTATCAGTGTCGCGCGATCTTATCTGCCATATCTATGCACGTGAGTACCGAGAAAAGAATTCAAAGTGCATTTCTATTAAATTATGACGCGACGAACTAAAAATAGACGATGAATAAATATGCGAAACGAGGGAAGGTCATTTTTTTTTTTCATATATAATAATCACGCAGAGGTTTACGCGCGTTACATAGTGCACTCACCATTCGATGCTTCTATATCCTCGTAGACAGCAATGTATAGCTTTGAAGGATCCAACGTTAGCGTATTCGGTGGTAACGACCTCCTTTGTGAACCTCAGACCGCCGGACGACAAATTTTCGAATCTATGCACCGAGCAGTAGTCTTTCAGCTCATTGGAATTGCAACTTTTGGTGCAAAGCACCAGAAGCGCTATAGTCACGAGCGAGAAAACTTGATCACGCTTCATTTTTATTCCCACTTTATTTGCCTCGTAACGATCGTTCATTTTTTTTTTTTTTCGAACTCCTCAAAACTTCGTTTCAATTACTCGACGAAAACATAGAAAATTCTTTCGATGTAATGTTCACGAAAAAATTTTTCGCGATCTATTTTTTTTTTTTTTTGATCACATTTTTCGCGTTAAAAATAAATATAAACGCGTTCTCGATGTATCGCGCACCATTTGTATACAATGTATAGTATTATAATCGTGTATACGTATATTTAACAAGCGGGCCGATGCTCGTAGCAACGTGCGCCCCGCTAACACGTTCGTAGTCTGCGCGTATATCTACCGCTAATCGAGGGACCGATCGCAACCGCGAGAGAGATCTTTCTTTCCAACTCGAACACACAACGAGCAGCACTTATTTCTTCCCACGCTCTCAACGTTCCTCGTAGTCTTCGAAACTCTAGGCGGGAGGGCCCCCGGGCCTTCTGAAGTTCGGGAAAAAGGTTTCGTCGAAGACGAGGAGGAAAAAAAACGACTACGAAGAAACTATAGCGAGAGATGCTTCAAACAGCACAGTAAAAGAAAGAGAATGAGATAACCGGACACAGCTTCTTTAGTTCTTTTTTATTTTTTTTTTCTCGCGACTTTTCGTTCACCGCATTTCTTTTCGTGGGTTATATATACATACATATGTGTACGTATGCATGTATATGTATATACCGTTCGAGTCGCGGTTCGTTCGACTCCGATATCGCTTTCTGTTTGATATTTGTCGTTGTCAAACAACGAAAGGGCCGCGAAGAGGGAAGATGCGAAGAAATAAAGAAGTCTCGAGTTACGTGCCCGCGCACGCGAGACTCTTTTTTGTTTTGTTTTTTTTTCACTCACGAAAGGAAGAGTCGCGTCGCGCGTGTGTGTATAGTAGGAAGTACTCGACGACAGTGAGTGAAACTGTCGTTATTTTTCTATATACGACGTTTCTTGGGCAGCTTCCGGTTGTGAAGCAAGACGACGAGTAGGAGAAAGAGAATCGATGTGAGTCACGAACGACGAGACGGCTCTATAGCAGGCCAATGACACTATTGATATTTCTGCTTCATTCAGGTAACGTTTCACGTGGGCGTGTGATAACCCCAGAACAATCAGTTTTCTTCACTCGCATCGAATTAATATATGTTTAACACGACTATCCGTTTGACACCACAACACGATACTCGGTAATTTCCTAACCTCGCGAAAGCACGCGCCGATTTTTCCAAAGCGGAAATCGGCCGGAAGAATTTTCGTGTTTGTTTTTTTTCAGCGATCGTTGTACTTCGAGTTTAACGATACTTGGGAACACTGCGTTTCGAACGATTAAACAATTCGATAGTGTCAACTGTCATGCGAATTTGTTACACGCGCACGAAAGACTTTTTATTTTTGAAGATACGACGATAAAGATATCGCTTTCAAAAGATACTTGACGCTTCGGTTGCCGGCGTCGCACTGAACTGCGAACTTGGCAAAGCCGCCTCGCCGGGGATCGCGCGTGAGTCTCGACCGGCGCGACGCCAACGCCACCATTAGACAACCAGCTGGATTCGAACTGAGCCGCCTGTTGCCGCGAATCTTTCCTTCTTCTTCCAACACCTTTGGTATTCTATACACTGTCGTCTCTCGACTATATAAACTCGACGGTATGAGAACAGAGGTGGAGCGTGAACACCTATCGCGTGTGCAAGCTTTTCACGAGCGTTTTCGCTCGCATGCACCGATGCACTTCCCCCCCTCCCCCACTTCGCGCCTCCTGCGTCCCACTCTCGTGGCCGAATCAACGATTCACAAACGCTTTCATTCACACTCTCGCGAGCTCACTGCCGGGCTCGCTGAAAGTCAGCTCGGCACTGACGAGACACGAAGTGGGTGGCTGGTACAGTTATTGACATGGTACGATCTATTCGCAACGCTTATGAAAGTTAAATCGTAAAAATCGTAACGATACCTATGTCAATTTTTTTCATCAATTTTGATTTTATGAAAATTCTTGCTAATGGTACAACAGGGTAATAAATAAGTCTAAAAAAAAAATGATTTATTTATAATTCAAGTAAATTTACATACATCGAGAAAATTAACTCTATGGACGCAAATTCTGCGGCAATGCGCAACGATACTTTAACGCATCTGCATTAATCTTATTACGCGCGTTTTTTAATTTTAATTTGCAAATGAAATATTTTTGAAGATAAAAACATTAATCTAAAATAAACAAAAAAAAAATGTCGAGTGCTTCGAGCGACCCGTACGTTTATGATTGAAGAATTAATCCGTCCCGTGAATTTAATTCTCTTTAATCCCATCAAGTTAAATTAGCAAATATACAATCGTCGTTAACCGACGATAAGCAGAACATTTTTGTTTATTCGTACTATTTGAATTCACGCGGACAAAACATCTTCTAGGAATTCATTTATTTCACGAAAAATGATAAGCTAACCTTACTTTTCGCAAGTCATAAAATTCAATAAAATTATTGGAAATATTTCTTCTCGTATTTCCCGCTGTACGAAAGCCTTATATATAGTATATACAATTTCTGATCGGAATTCACTCGGGCAAACGAATTCACGACGAGAAAATTAGCTTACAGTAGTTTGACAGAGTTGTAAAGCCCGAGTAACGAAGAAAGGGCAGCGGGGGTGGTTTTCCGTGAGTAAAATCTACCTAAGAAAATCGAGTTTTCAAACTAATTCGTAATTTTCTAGCAAACGAGAAAGGTAGAGAAAAAGAGACAGAGAGAGAAGAGAGTTTCCGTAAGTTAGCTCTTTCTTTGTGTGCGTTCCAGCAGGATCGTCGAGTAAAGCATTTGCAGCATCCAACGTTCCGTAATCTCTTTCCCCGAACTCTCAGACTCTCGCGGCTACGACGGTTTCTACCTCTCTCTCTCTTTCTCTCTGTCGATCATTCCTTCGTCTGTATACTATACTATGTTGTGTACCGAGCAACAGTTCGAAACTCTATATCTTTTTCTTCGAGTTGTTCCTTCCGACCTTAATTTGCGCTTCTCCCGACGAGCGCGTTTTCTCCTCTGGTGCAGAGGTGCGCTGCCTCGGGCTCACGATCGCGAAACTTCTCGCTGCACTTCGCCCTTTTCCTTACTTTCGCTTGGTTATGCATCAGAATGTGTGCGGATTACTTTTACATGTGTTTCGTACATATATATACTATATGTATATATATATATACGCGTCAGTGAGACTACAAAGGCTCGTTGGCTCGTGTGCGAGACTCGCGGCCAATCGCCATCTGCAATAGCCGTCTATATGCCACCTCCTGCCGCGCACTGACCGCACGCCCAATTTCCTGGAATGCAAGTCCGCCGACTCAAGCCAGTTGCAGCCGCGGGGTAACACAACCTGCGATTCAATCTGCACGGGTGATACGTGAGACACCGAGACGCATCGGCCAACGTCGCAATATTAGCCGACGCAAGACTTCTCTCTAATCTATCCAACATCAGCCGAGTACCAGTCATGTGAGAATCAAACGCGAATTCTTGATGCTAAACGATGTGACGAGTATTTCCATTGAAAAGTAACGGGAGCATCGACTCCCATGGATTCATAGATTCTATCGTAAAAATCGGAAAAAATCGGAGAGGGATCGAATTTTTTCTTTTTTGTTTTTTCCATTCGTTACGATGTTTTTTTTTTTTCAGTCAAAACTTTCGGTTAATTGATTTTCGTTAGGTTATCGACTTTATCGGCGCGTTGGTTTGCAAGATTTCGGATAAATTAAGGACGTGCAATAATTCATGAATAATTGATTAATTAAATGCACAATGATTTTTTTTTTCGATTTCTGGGTTATCGTAAATAGGTCGTGAGATTATCTTTCTTACAAATTTGTATTCAATTGCATTTGTTACTTTCCGACTAATTAATTATCTGATTCTTCGCTATTGCTGAGCGACGATGGGTTTAACAAGAATTCATCTACCGAGAATCATGCGCTCCGTTATTAAATAATTAATACGCTCCGGAGAAATAATCGTCTTTCCATCGTTCTTCGTTTTCTGGGTCGAACGAAAGAAATTATAACGATATGAAATGAATAATTCACATTGATTTAACTCCGAAAGTAGTTGAGTTATGAAATTTAAAAAAAAATGATTCGTACCATCGATTCGCGTGTTGTCGATTGCAAAAAAACATTTTTGCAAGAATACAACGCTATTTGCTCGAATTCTAAAAATATTTTCTTACGAGTCGTATTACGTCGAATCTTCGAACCGTGTCAATCGTCGAAACAACTATAACTTTATCACGTGATCGTCACCTCTTTCCTCAACGTCGAGAAATACTTTTTCTCGGTAATGCTAACTCGGGCGATAAAATTAAAGGATGTTACAACTATTCTCAGAATCGTCTCAATTCGTGGACGAAAATACGCGTATCTTAGATTTTCACCTAAAGTTTGTTTACAGCCGTCTTTATGCCCCGATGACGTATCAGCTTCGTACGAACGTAAATACGTTTTTGTGAATTTAAACCAATGACAATTTCTTTTCATCGATCAAATATAATTATAGAATTGAATATGGCATATCGAATGCGTGTAAGAAAAAAAGTTTTTGCATAACGAAAAAAAAAAATAAACAACGAGTCCGTTGGAATAGTCGGACCCATTAGCGTGTCACTCGATGTCTTTTTATTTTTTTCAAAACGTATCTATATATAAAAAAAAAACATTGACAGGTCAGTCGTGATAGTGGCGCCTCCTGTAGGAATTTGAGTTTATTTTGCAAGCCCCCCTTGCGATTTTGTATTTTACCGGTCGATGGTAAGTTACCGACCGCCGATGCAAACTTACCGTGCGACGTTTAAAAGAAAAATCTCAAAATCAGCGAATGCTTTTTTGCTATCAGCTTCGCGAATGTTTCACCCGCGATCCCTTTTTTTCCTACCCTGAGGCTCCTCACCGTGAAAGGATCATTGATAGATCGCGAGGTCATAATTTCTCGTCAGCGCCGCTTTGTCGTTCTCCACGCAGCCGAGACAGATAATCTCTTGTTAATTATCCCGCGATCTCTCGACATTTCCTTCATTATGATCGCTCCGAACGTTACAACAAGGAAATTAACGACGCGAATAGTTTTTCGCAGATTTTCCTCATTGTTTTTAACATTCAGCCGAATGTAAAAAAAACATAATGATTACGAGGTATCTACTCACGAGAGACCTTGATTCTCAGGTCTCGGAACTTTGCGCTCTTCGTAGAGTACGCGATGAAATAACACTGATGTGCCTCGCGTAGTAATATTACACGAGAGAACGAGGGGGAGGTAGTCGAAGAGATTATACTTCCGTAACCAGACGTGATGACGTCGGCATTATATAGTTATATATATGCTACGGAATAATATCGTCACCTTTATTCCCCCCGCCGCGTTTATTTTCACGTTACTTCTATATATCTATAACGTTAACCGAATACGCTTAGCGAAGCATTTCGTAGTTGCATTCATGTGGTAATAATATGATCTCCTGTGCACATATCGGATGTTGAGAAAATTAAGGGCGTATCGCGCATTGATTTACATGTTAAACGGTAAGAGACGCGACCTTCTATTTCTCATTACGCGGTATATACATATATAAATTAGTTTGCAACCGCGACGCTTGATAGCGTGAGATGAATCGGCGATAATAAAAATGAGACGCCCGTGAGCCTTGTCACGTGTCGATCAGAATTCTTGCGGTTAAAAAAAAAAAAAAAAAAAAAAAAAAAAAAACAGGTGGGTCTATAATGTATCTTGACCGCCAACCGCCCATACGACTTAATTCGATTACACAGCGTATTATACACGTATACAATACAATTTTCTATCCAAAGATCCGGCATTGAATTATAAACGGCGAAGGATGTTGACCAGATGTGAAATAGCGCTCGTAGGAATTATTTAATTGAAACGGCGCGTTCTGATATCGAGAGAATCATTCATTCGTAAAACCCGACTGTTCCACAGGATCGGAATTTATATTAAGAGAAAAACGAAAAAAAATCGTATAAATCAACAAAAAATTTAATATTTCTCCGACCAAAACTTCGAAGTATTATCTTTCGAAGATTTTTCGATGCAAAAATATTGCCCTATTTTTCGATACTTATCTCGAGGGACAAGCGACTGAGAAAATATAAAATAAAATTCGTCGATATTCTTGACTTTCGGGATTATTTTTTGATAAAAATATTCTCCCTTTGGGCGATGCATAAAAATCGGATATTCCACGGAATCGGAATGATACGAATAATAAATTGACGATTGAAAATAAAATTTAACGACAATGATGGTATTTTTAGTGTTGTAGTTTTGTTCGCCGCGGACTCATTTAACGCGGAGAGATGAAGGGTCAAGAGTTTCGATACATGTTGCACGCGATAAAACTTGTAAGTTACGACTTACTGTAACTTGCGTTTGAGAAGGGGATACCGCGAGATAAGACGAAAAATGCCGTGATAACCGATAACGATGAATACATGAATGCGACGAAAACATCGCTAAACTCATCCGTTACACGGACTTTCCTTCGTTATTAACGATACATCGCGATGTATTTACTACTCGTCTAGCGTACGAGAGAAACGCGTCACAAGCAGTTATTTAAACGTTCTGTCGCGGCGGTGACCCTCAATTGAGAAGTACACGTAGTACACGTTGATAGAATACTCGTGCGTGAATACGCAATGCGTTTGGTATGATTATCAAAGGTACGCGCGACAGAGGCGTTACCGTGCGTTGCGAGATCATCGGAAAGTAGATTTACCTTGTCCGGGGAACGAGAGACCACGTAATCTAATTACCGACTACGCGTTCGCCCATTATAAGCGTACAGCGGCACTGTGTGCCGGAGAGCTCGGGAAGCGAAGCTATAATATTGTTAACCGCAGCGGCATGCTTGGTTACGCGAAACTGGAAAAACTCGGTGTTCACTATACTTCTACGGTAGATAAACCGCAGATAGACGGACAGTTACATTTGAGATATGCAATCTCTCGAGTAGAAAGCTTTGTGTACCGTTCGCGAATGCTGAGAGCGAAAAAAAAAAAAGAAATTCAACTACGGATACGACAAAAATTCTCACGATTCGACAACTGTACATCTTTACGAAAAAAAATCCCTTTCGATAAAAAATAACGTATTTCCTTACCTCGTAATAATTCAAAATCCATGCCTTCTTGATAATCGATGAATTTACGTACGAATTGAATTTTTCATTTCATAAAATCAAACGAAATCGGAATTAAAATAGTTTTTATTTAATTGAAGAAAACATATATGTATATACCGAAGCCGCGAATTATTTCGAGCACTATAACCTGAAATTTGTCGGACGTCGCTAGTTTTGCAATGGGGTTAAGTCGAACTTCAAAGGACATTAAATAAAATTCCTCGTAACTTCTACTAGATACTCACATGCATACGTTTACACCTATCGATAAACGAAGCAGTTTTTAACTGAAAAAAAAACATCGATCTATTTTTTAATTGCGACGTTGTTGTTTTATCGTTCGTATCTTCGCGATTCACAATTTCCGACGCCGCCCTGGCTTCCGCATATTCACTCTTCGGTTATAGTTATACTCGCTTCGTTCAATGCTATTGCGTGTCAGGACTACGAAACAGGGCACTGGAAGGGCTGGCCGTCCCCTCCCGGACGTTGCGGCCAGGTGGATCACCGAGAGAATAAGGGTCGCGCGAACGCATACTGCGTCACGGTCTCGTGAACACACAACTACGAGAGCTCGAAACCTCTCGACCAACACACTCGCATCTTCTCGCTTCTCAACAGAATTCAGATCCCAAAAATGTCTTATACCTACGCTGACCCCCTCGTCGGCTCCGATCGTTCTTTCATTCTTTTTCGTCTGTCTCTCCACGACTTCGCATTATACTCAACACAGCAGTTTTTTCTATACCGCATCCTCGAGCGGAGCACATGTTTCATGATATTCGGCTTCGTTCTGCTCTCCGGTTTCGCACCTAACGTCCCGGTTAATAAAACTACGTAGTGTCTCGCGTTGACGAACGTCGAGCAACACACTGGTGCGAAACACCGGGCATCGTTAGTCGGCGTGTGTTCGAGGTTTCGTGCGCGCCGTCTGCTGAGCTCACGGTTTTGTATATGTGCTATATATCGCTCGCGGCTCTCCGAGTTGCCGAAGAAGTCCTCGTCTCCCCGGTACAGTCTTGCGTGAGACGTTGCCGGGCAAACGTCGGGCTCTCGCTACAAGGATTTTCAGCGTCGCATTCTCTTGACAATATCGATACTTTCGATGTTTTTGTTGTACATATAATCGATCTGTGCGCGTAAAACTTCAACGGGCGCGTGTAAAAAAAGTGTACGTTTTCGTGGATTGATATCGAGAGTTTCGTTTGTTTCGCACACACACCTTTCCCGCACATTCGTAACCGGCGTCCGTATATATATACAGGATTGTTCTACGGAGTTCGTGAAAACTTTGTGCTCAGTATAAAATCCATCGAAGCGCAGGATTTGGCGATATCGAACTATATATTGTTCAGTGAGAGGAAATAGGCGAAACGGACGAGAGAGTGAGTGAGTGGAACAAACTATTCGCGGTTTTGTGTTAGGAAGTACGTTCGTACGTAATATATATATATATATACATATAAGTATATGTATATGTTATGACTGTTGTGTCGCGAAATGAGAAAACTTTGATGTGGGAGCACGATAATGGAAATCTCGGTTGAGATACGAGCGAATGGAAAACTCGTCGAAATCCTTGGATGGTGAATCCGCGGTGATTCATGGATTGCTGTAATCGATACACGTGTTTTGCGGGCTTTGATGCGGGATTGACGCACAGGAGACTTTGTCTATAGAAATAGTGAAGGAAAACAGTGAGTATTACGCCGCGCGATTTACTCGCTATATTTCGACAACTTAAATTGAAACTTTCGGCATTTTAGAATTATCTCTGCACGCTAAATTCTGCGGTATTTGATTTCTGTCAGTAAGATGTTGAAATATTATTTAATTCATAAAAAGAAAAATTCTTGATATAAAATATTTTTTATTCGTATTTTTTTTAAAGGCTTTGTTTATAGAATGAATGCGTCGCTTCGAGTCATAGGTGTGATAAGACCTAACGTAATGAATGCAATCTTTGGGTAACTTTTGTAATCAAATGAGTACAAAAAAAACATTTTAATTTTCGGAAACGCGCGGAAAAAAGTGCCCGCAACTAAATTATCGATGTCCGACATAAAAAAAAACAGTCGCTCCATCGATCTTTTCGATAATTCACAAATTTCGACAAACATTCGATATATGATAAACACATGTTTTGTTCGACGACATGTAAAACGCATTTACGCACAAGCAACCGATAGATTTGGGGTAACAGTGGAGACGCCATTAATACGATAAGACTAACGCAATCAGTGAGTCATTTTCATAGCCAAAGCTAAGCGAAACAAAGCTGAACAAAACAATTGAATTGTCAGAAAAAAAATGGAAAAAAATGGTAATTACATTTAAATTCTACGAAGTTGACTTTTTTTTATCGGACTCTCAGTCGATAATTACGATCAATCAAATTTGAAGTTAAGATCGAATTTTTGCAAATTTTTTTGGATATACGTATATTAAACACGCGATGTATTTTGTTGGATATGTAAAACGCATCTACGCACATCGAACCGGTCGATTTCGGGCTGCCGGTAGGGGATGCTCGTTGTACTGTTGGAGGGGGGAACGTGTTGAATAAAAGGGGTGCAAGAGTGAGATAAAGATAAACCGTGGAGGGGGGGGGGGGTATTGAGAAAGAGAGAGAACTCCTTCTGCCGGAGGCTCATTGGTGGTCCAGTTTTCATACGTGCAGAAATCCGTCCCCGTAGTCTTGCCAGGAAGAGAATCCGCATGTACTCACCGTTGTACCGCCAGGGGGGCTATCTCGTGCCCTCCTCGCGTCATCAGTTCTTTGTCCTCTCGATTCTCTTCGCCGTGAGTCTTCGCGTAGTAATTTATCGTAGAAGACATCACATACCCTACGGTTACATTCGGTACGGTGATTTTCGTGAACCAGGAAAATAAAAAAAAAAATAAAAAAATTTGTTCTCATCTCTTGTGCCATGGAAAAACATCTATCGCGCAGAGCATCGCTCAGTAACGTTTTCATTATTCGGCACGGGAAGTGAATCGTTCGCGCCTCGGGTACGTCGCGAAGATCAAACTTTTCGTTTTTTTTCGTATTCTCGTAAAATACAAAGTATGTAAAAGTACTTTTAATTTTAATAATCGATAAAAATATCGCTATAGACGATAAATCATTACGATGCTATGTAGAATAAAAATAATAAAAAAAAAATTGTATGTGTCTCATTAGTCGTTTCGCTATAAAACTTCGAGGACACTTCGTATCGTTGAATCTTTGCGAGTACTCAAGACTTCGCGGGAATTCCCGGCTCGCTCATGTTTTTCTCGAAAAGGAAATGAAAAAAAAAGTATCGCTGACGTTAGCCGGTAGGAGTATTGCGGTCGGAGACTCTTCCCGTTGCAATGCGTTGCTCGTTCGAGCGACCGGTGATCATAAGCAGACGCGCGGTGTTTCGCCTGCGGGTAAACCGGCCGCGTTATCCTCACGCCGGATTTTTCGATTATTTTCATGTTTATCGGTAGTTCTCCTTCCCTTCTCTGTACGCGTGATAAAAATCAACGAGGTTTACAAAATCTCCGGCGATAGTTACGATCGTAAATCTCGCGGTCGCGGTAATTGGTGGGCGCGCGGTGGTCCGTCGATTGGGTGTTAACGAAAACTCGAAGTTTATTCTCAACGAGTTTACTTTACGAATGAAAACCGTGAGTCTCACTCGTTCGATGAAGACGTCGGCGTGCGAGTCTCGTACGTTAAACTAACACCGCCAGTGGACGGAAAGTAAAACGGCAGCAAGCATCACCGACCCTTTGGTATTTCACACCCGTTGCGTGTACGAGAGTTCATATATAACGTTTGCCACGCAGCTTTCTGGTGTTTACAGTTATCCAATGGACTCGACGAGTGAATCGTTCCCTTGTTAAACTTCGAATGCTCCCGAACGATCTCCGAATGGATCGAGAGATCGAAAAAAATCGGTCACACATAACTATATATAAGCGTTTTGCGCGCCAAACGAACTTTCATACTATTCGCTCGAACTGTTAATCAGTTCATCAATGACATCGCGGCGAAGTAACTTATATTTATTTTTTTATTCATAAATAAAAAAAAAAACAAAACTGATCGCGCTACAATAATGAATGCCGAACCGGACGTCCCCATATTTCGAATAATAACAAACTGTGGCGAAAAAATAAATGACCGCTTTTAAGAAAAATACATCGCGATTTAGTATCGATGAAAAAAAAAATAAAACCAACAAAAAGAGTTTATCTACAAAACATCGATTTTATTCATTAAATGCATAGAAAATGTCAAGTCGTTGACTTTAAATATCGGGTATGTATACATTTTTCGAAATAATTTGAGGTTATAGTTATCGAGTTTCGAGGGGAATTATGAATGCGCTGCTTAATCGCGAAGTTGGATCATCGATCCGGCCGAAGGCTTACGCTCGACTATATATATATATATATATTATATTCATGATAAATACCCCCTGTATTATGTCTGTGTCGTCGTAATTCATATTATATGCCACTACTGCAGTATATATAACTGTATTATAAGAACACCCGACGTTGACCGGGGAGAGCTAATCTTTACAAGCAACGCGCTCGGCATATTGTAATTTCGCTCTTTTAAGTTTTTCTCTTAGCTTCGCTTAGAGTCCTTCGAGTAATATCCGTGTTGCGCATTCATAGGTAAATGCATATCGTATATTTATCGTTAACGGCACGTCCGTTCGCGCGAAGAGAAACGGCGTAGGTAAGAGTAGGTCAGGAAAGCCAGAGACTGAGGGGAAAATGTGAACAGAGAATTCTTCGCTTGTTTCATGCTGTGCGTAAAGTAGCGATATTGTAACGCGTAGTTAAGACGTTAACGCCGCGAGGTAACTAAAAAAAATAGACTAACGAAAATGAGGAAAAAAATATATTAAAAAATCGCGGTAACTAATAATACGAAAATATTCTTTTTTTTTAAATTCGCAATTATGGCATTATTATTTTTTTAATTCAAAATTATTAACAATGAAAATAACGAGAGATCGCCATTTTTTTTGTATTATATTTTGAAAATTGATCAATGATCATTTTTTATTTTTTACGGGAAACGGAATTTTTATTTATTGTTTGCTTTCATAGGGAAAGAAGAGAAAAATTAATTACATTTTTTTTTCGTAATCGGGAAATTGAGTACTCGGGTTAAATTTCATCGGAAAAAGAGGTGTTAATTTTTGTTATTTATTTAAATGCCGCAACTGTAGTCAAACGCGAACATTTCTGTGATGCTGCGTCTCGCCGCTGGACCTTCAAAATGTTTATAGCCGTACGGACGCAGACTGGTTCGATTAACCACGATATTTAGACACGAGGAGTGAGTGAGTTTGAGACGAAACCCGAACGGCGAGAGAGGGCCGGCTTTCGTCTATCTCGCGTTCGTTCGGGATATTTCAGGACCGGGAATCTCCGCATCCTCGTTTTTCTGCCCTTTCTCTCCGATCCCCTTACTCCCTATCTCGCGTATCCCCGTCTATTCAGCACGAATCTTTCTCTTTTTCTTCGTTTTTTTTTTCGTTATTCGTTCAAATCGTTTTTCCTTCATTTTTCATTTCACTTCGAAGTCGAGAGAGAGAGAGAGAGAAAAAAAATGCAATTATACTCTTTGCTGTCTCTTTCTCGGGGAATCGCAATTAGTGATTGACGCGGAAATGAAGTGCTCTCGCGGCAATATAGTTCGACGGGGTATAGGCAATGAGTAGAACTCGAAGCGGTTTCTACATCGTCCGGTCGGCGTTCAGACTCCATAAATTCGCACTCGTTGAAATAATATTTACGTAATTTCCACGTTCATTTCCTAACGGGTTTCTCGGAGCTTCGTACGCAGAGACACGACGAAATCGCGAAAATGAATACGAATAATAATAACGATTTCAAGAGAAATTCTATCTCTATATTCGCATAGTTCGAGTAAAATTGTTTGCGGTAGTCAATAAAAGCTCATTGAACACGAAGATCAATCACCGCGAAGAGAATATCACGGGAAAACATTTGCTCGGTACCTCTTTAGCAGTTATTCAAAGTTTCGCTGTATCGACATTTTTTTAAGGGGTCGAGTCAGTAACGTTACGATGACGTTGGCAAACTTATGATTTTTTTTCCCCGATTTTTTAAAAAATCTAAAAAAAAATATTTTCGATCGTTTTACTTACGAAAATCGAAGTTTAGGTATTTTTACTTACGAAGTTCAGGTTTCGAAAAAACTTCGCTTGCGCGATGTTTCGACTGTTATGATTATTATCATTTTCTTCCGGGAATTTTTTTATCCGCATCCCGTATTTTTTTTCTCGACAAAAGATTGAGAGATATCTTATCGAGGTCGTGATCCACATAGTCGCGATAAAGTCGTTGAAACTAGTCGAGAGAATTCTATCCGATACGGAGTTAATCTTAACTCGCGGCACAAGCGGCGGGACACAGGTAGACGAGAGACTCCGTTACCTACACACCTCGACCGGAAAATGACTCGAGAGCGATAAGACTTTGTCAGCAGAGAATTTTCAAAGTATACATACACTTGGGGTTTAAAAATATAATCTTAGGAACGAAAATATCCATTCTGCGTCTTCGCTATCTCGTAATAATGGGTAATACGACATTCCTTGCGCTCGACGATCCACGGAAGCCTCAAGAAATCTGACCTAATCTTATTTTTCTTTTGCTTCGACATTCCTATCCGCCGGAAACTCGATAGTTTCGCCTCATCATTACATTGCGAAGGTATCGATGCTGGTAGGTGGGACAGCAGTACGATATACCGTCGTTTCCTTGTCGTTGTATATATAGTATAACGTAATGCAATGTGCACGTACGACTCGAGAAATGATTTGATCGAAGTCTTATCTGTGCACTATATACCTAAGAAACGTCGAAACAATGAGGCCATTGCTATTTTCTACGAGAAAAATCTTTCCGAGATATTCGACCCTTTAAACTCGTAATGAATTCTATCTGAACAATATTACGCGGCTTGGTTTTCGTCTTTAGTCGATTTATATAGAAACAAAAATATACCTAAAAAAAATGATTGCTATTTTTTACGAGAAAAATCTTTCCGAGATATTCGACCCTTTAAACTCGTAATGAATTCTATCTGAACAATATTACGCGGCTTGGTTTTCGTCTTTAGTCGATTTATATAGAAACAAAAATATACCTAAAAAAAATGATTGCTATTTTTTACGAGAAAAATCTTTCCGAGATATTCGACCCTTTAAACTCGTAATGAATTCTATCTGAACATTGCGCAACTTGGTTTTCGTCTGTAGTCGATTTATATTGAAAAAAAATATACCTAAAAAAAAATCATTGCTATTTTTTACGAGAAAAATTATGTCGTAATATTTGACCCTTTTAACTCCAAAAATCTCTATGGTCTATAATTCTTTTTATTTTTCAGTTGATTTATACTAACAACAAAAAATTTGTGAAGCAAAAAGAATTGGCAACGTAAAATATCGTTGTTTTTTATTGGTTTCTAAAAAGAAATAGGTGTACTTCGTTGCATTATAAATTTTATACGTTTTTCCCTTCGTCACGAAAATTCTTGGTACGAAATAAACGACGATAAATGGGCTATAAGTTAATTTCAAGAACATGCATTTTCGACGTTTTCTCGAAATAAACGTAACGACGGAAATTCCTGAGACGTCCCAAGCGATAACTCATCGGCAATTGCGAACGAATTAAAAAAAAAAAAGAAGTATAACAGACGCTTCGAATGACTAACCGTCCGGACGCATCCCTGTCGAAATCACCGGTGTTCGACGAAATTCTGGGTCATTTCGAGATCCATAAACTTTTTTTTTTTCATCTTTCCCCGCGACGGTTGTAGGTCGTTGTAAACAAATCGTTCGTTCATTCGCAACGACGACTCCAGACGAGACGCGACAGGGATAGCGTGACGGAGGGATGAAAAATTACGATGAGTGGAGAAAAGGGAAGGAAAATGATCATCGTCCTCATATTCGTTTCCGACTCGAGGGAGAGAAGCTTCTTCTAACGTCGTCGTGCCTTCTGCACTCTCTTCTTCATCTCTTCATCCACTCTGTTAAACGCGCACGACATTTCAGCGTGGTACGCTATATGGAACAGGTGACGCCAAGGTGACGACTGTGTTTCCTCCCGAGTTTTCATCTTCCGCTTCTTTGGTTCTTCGTATTGTTTTTTTTTTATTTTTCTCGTTCTCTCATCTCGTTCGTTTGTCTTCACTTTGCTGGCTGTCACATGGCCCAAGTGGTCCGGGATGAGACGTGTCACCTTCAAGAAGCGAAATGCCAGCTAAACGACCGTAGGTTAAGCTGGAGCAGTAGAAATAAAAAGCAAAGGCAAAAGCCGTAGAAAGATCTCCCGATGCAGTGAATTTTTGAGAAAAATTGGAGCAAAGCGGATCGCTCTTAAAGTCGAGAAACTAAAAGCACCTTTCAATCTTCAACGACCAATGAAAAAATCGTATATAAACCAATGCGAAATTTTACGAATTAAAAAAAAAAAAGTTACCTTCGGATCGATGTTTTTTTTTAATTGGAACGACTTTTACATATTTTGTGTTAATAAAACGATAATAATTTTTTTTCAAACTTTTAAAAATGTTCCAAAAACATTGATTTTTTTTTTCGATAACATTAAAGTGGCCATTAATTGAAATAACCTTTTTTCTGTTTTTTTTTTGTAATAAACGACAATCAATGAACGTCCATTCGCAATTAATTTTCATTCAATTTTCGTGAGCAATTAAAAAATCGCGCAATGTTTGGCTCCATTGTAATATTTCCTTTAATTATTGCAATACCGTACGCTATATCGTTAGTTGCCATTAAAGCTCTTCAAGTGCCATTTTTTTTGTACCGAAGGTTCAAATTTGCATGAAAACCCAAATGGCGTATAGAAATAAATAGAAATTGGGTGACTCCGCATTATTCCCGTTTATTTCAAATTGATTCCCGACCCTTCCTCATCGAGTGGCTTTCCAAAAAAAGCATCCCGAGTCTCCACTCGAGTTTTTTTCATCGTGGGCGTCGAGTAGACCTTGACGCTCGTTCCCTCCACTAAATCTCCGCGGCCGCGCAACTGTGCGAGAAAAAAAGAATGCCGTACGGAAAAATTTAAATCGCGACACAAGCGCGGACCCCAAACGTTCGTTCCCGATGTCCAAGGTTGACCCCATCGCGATCGCTTGACAAGAATTTTTTTTTCTTTTTTTCTTTACGATCGAGAATTGTAACGGTTGAGGAGAAAAAAAAATAAAAACAAAGTCGCGCGGCTCCGATATCCATACATACATATTGCTGGCGCGCGAGGTGTTTACCTTCAGCTATTTCGCCAACTCGAGCCAACCGGTATCTCGTTTCTTTTCTGTGCCTCTCGCGGCTCGCTTTCTCATCGATCGCGCGATCGGGGCCTCCTGCCCAGAGGGCAACGCGATGGATATACAACGGACTTTGACGAAGACCCGTTGAAACTTCTCTTACTGTGAAGCGAAGAAGCGACTCGCTCGCGAAGTAGTGCGTCCAGCACGTCTGTTTGCTTAACAGGGTTGCAAAGTTTTAACGACGTAAATTACGTGAGGACGAAAGTTCGTGTCTCAAAATTCGATACCATCCGGTTGGAAGGATGCACGGCAAGGCAACAGAACCGGTTGATTGAGTATGTATATAGTTTTAACGTAGAAGGTGTGTAGCGTTGAAAGTCTTCACGAAAGCGAAGAGATTCCCCGCTGGGTGTTCACTTGCCGGTGCTGCCCCCTTGCGATGGCTTCTTCTATCCACTTGCACGTTTACATCGTATATAAAACTAAAAACTTTTTCCTCGAAGTCGAGATACTCGGGTCGAAAGGAAATGCAATTAATTGCAATCCAAGATTTTTCTCGTTCACCAATACCAATTCTAACCTCACTTTTATGTACGCTTCGTATAAAATACTGTACACAGTTCTATATCGAAATAACGCTCGCTGCGATCAAAAGAATTCGCTACAACACCATCGAGGCGCGTTTCCCCTTTATTGCTTACCATCGTATCGCGTTTTCAGTCACTTCCAATACATCCTATGAACCTTCCGCATCTTCGCTTTTCTCGGCTTCCTATAAATTTTATTTCAAGTGACGTCAACAGATATCCATGAAAATATGACTTTCTTCTGCAGCTCGACAAAACATTATTGCAAAAGTTTGCGAAAAGAGACATTCAGTCAATTCGTTAGAAGTTTCGGAATTATATAAATACTTGTCGCCGTATTTTTCAAATTCGAAAGCAACCGTTTTTTTTTGTGCCGTTAAATCAATTTAATTGAAGGAGTTGTCGAACGAAGTTGAAAGTAGTTGAGGGGATAAACGTTAAAAGTGACGAAACGAAGTCGCGAAGTTTCAAATGAATTGCCACAGTTTTGTTTTATTCTTCAAAGTGTCTTTCGTTGATATATCCGTACGCAACACCGCATATCAGTCTGCAGGACGCAACGTTGTATAAATTCGTCATTTAGGTCTCTTTAAAACGTATACCTTTTCTACTTTTCAATTCCACTGTAATCAAATTTTTAAATATTTATTTTTCGCTAAGTTTCGCTACGATGAAGACGTCGAGTATCACAGACGCACGTCTCGTCTTCTGAAAATAAATTGTTCTAACGAACCGAAATTATTTAAGAATTGTCGAAAAATCGATTTACGATGTATTGACCGATCTTTTCACAAAAAAACAAACATCATTATCATCGATCATCTCATTAAACAAAATTCAATTAAATTTAACCTAAAAGGCAAGTCGGCCATTAATACGGAAGAATTTTTTTTTTCGCCTCGTTCAAAATTGTTTTACGAACAGCTTTCAGTAACAGTCGCAAATTTTAAACTATTATTGTCAATAATCCAGCAGTTTAATTAATCGCGTTATCGAGACGATATACGTATATATAGTAAGCTTCAGGGAATTACGGAGTATTTTATAATGCTATTAGAAGTTTTCGGTTTCTTAACGGTTTCATATTAAGAACTTTATATTGTGTAAAAAGTCGCATAAAATCCTCAATATAACCGGCGAACTTTCGATAAGTTTCTCCAAACTATTTTCGTACGAGTCTCGAGTGTGAGAGAGACTTACTGGAAGGAGCGACACCGAGTGCCGGTGCTTACTAATGGGCGGCCCGGTTTTCTCGTGTGTCCGCTCTCACATAGTCGTATAATTTGAAAAGCTTTTTACAGTCAGATTGTATAGCGGTGTTGCATGTATATATTGCGGTTTCACAGACCCGTCCGATGACTGTGCGTTACACGCCTGAAGCTTGTGCTATTATTAATTATTAAGCGAGCGAACGAGTTCTCCGGACGGCAGCGTGTTGCGCGGCCTTCACGACGGAGCTTTTTCACCATAGGGAACTCTTCTTCGTACCTATATATGATTATTTATCGAATATATCAGCTCGCTGTCCACTCAATCAAAATGCCGCCCGATTGCTACACGAAAAATCATTCGTTCCTTTATTTATTTTTTCTTTTCAGCTGAAGGTATGATTGCCCTTCTCATAAATGGACTATTGCTTGTCGGCTTTGGTATCGCAGCCAGACCCGCCGAAGTTATGGTTCTGGGACCAGAATCACGCGCCACTTTACTTACCGATCGCGATCTATCGGCGAAGAGATGTCGATACAGCAGACCGGTTGCATCAATGCTACAAGCGCAATGCCACGATCTCGGATTGACTGAAATTCCTCGTTATCTGAAGACTGACGTTGAGGTGAGAATATCAAAAGTCGATACAGAAATATCGATCGAAAAAAAAAAAATGTATGGAATTTACGTATATTTTCGCGTTATTAAATTTTTCTGCGATCACTAATTCTTCAATTATATTGTAACGAAAAATAATTGGAAACTTTAACGCGTAAACAGATACATTACGTTAGATATACAATATTAATGAAAAATCAACGTACTTTTACAGTGACATTACAATGAATTATTAGATTCAAATAACTATTATATTGAAATTAAAGTAAATGATTTAAAGTAAAGTATCGATTACACTTTTCAATATATCGTGCACTTACTTTTCATCATAATTATAAATTGAATTTAATGTACGAGTTGATGCATAAAAACTCCCCTCGTACATTAAATTTTCGGCAAAATTTTTTTTCGGTACATATGTTTTGTAATTATTGATTTTAAGAAATTGTATATGAAAAAAAATAACCTCCGATCATTAATTATTGTAGTATAACAAGAAACTAAAAAATTTGGAATTGTTATCTTAATTTTTTTTCAATTTTTTTTTTTTTTTTTAGATTCTCGATTTCACGAAGAACCGATTGAAGAGAGTGAAGAACGATACGTTTTCGGCGTATACGAATCTCGCCTATCTGTATCTTCAGGACAATTTCATTCTGTCGATCGAGGAGGGAGCGTTCGGTAAACTTCGGAATTTGCAAGTTCTCGATTTATCGAGAAACGCCTTTCGACGCTTTCCGATGAGTACGTTGGCATTGCCATTGCTGAGAAGATTGTATCTCAGTACTATTGAGGGATTGGAGGATTCCGGAGGATTGGACGATATCGCCTTCGAAACAACTTCATTGACGGAAGACTCGAACCTCGAATTTCTCGACTTATCGCACAATAGACTGACGCGACTTCCGTCCTTCGGAAGCTTGCCGCTGCTGACGCATCTCAACGTTTCCGAAAACTCGATAGCATCCGTGAGTTCGGAACAATTGGCGTCTTTTTGTTCATTGGAAATATTGGATATTTCAAATAATCCAATAAAATTTGACGCATCAACGTGCGATTGTCAAATGTCGAACGCGTGGATAACGACGCGAAGAATTAAAATGAAACCGAAAAATTTCGTTTGCGGCACCGACGACACCAGCTGCGCGGAATTTTCATCGGACGTTCCGTTATTCTCGAACGATACGACAAGGGTATTCGAGTCTTGTCGGGAAATTATAACAACCCGAGCGGAATCGGCGAAAGCTCGATCCACTTGGATTCTCGTCGCTTCGTGCGCCGGTGCGTCGCTCGTCTGCCTCTTCATTATTCTATGCTGCATACACAAGCGTAACAGCAGGAAAAAGAAACGTCAGAGATTGAAGCAACAAAAGGAACAGCAGCTCGCGGCTAACAACGCGAACACCGAACTTTTGAACGGCAATATGCCGCCCGAACAGACGTGAGAGATCGGAAGATCGTCGGAAAGCCTTTATCGAGCTTTCGTTCAATTTATTTCGTCGTTTTTTTTCATTTGTTTTTTGAAATAAACTACGAATACGCGCGGTTATTTGTTCCTCGACTCGGTGAAAAGGAGTGCAACAGATGGTCGGCCGTGAAAGTAGGCGACGATTTCCTTTTTTTTCGACCCTCGGGTCACCGGCGAGAAGACATTGATGCCGAAACGCGTTGAGTTCGTTGCGCTTTTCAGCGTCAACGAAGAGTTCGGACGATCGATCGTGGGACGAAATTTGGGTTTAATTTTTTTTTTTTTCCTGTAAAATGTTCGTTCGGTGAGCCTCTAGCGATTTTTTTTTTCGTTCGTATCGACTTCGGATTCACATTTTTTTTTCGCTTTTTTTTTCTTTCCTTTGATAAGAAGCATTTTTCATTATTTATATATTATAAATATTCGTTGAAATTCGCGAAAGGCTCTACCAAATAAACAATGTGTAAAATGTATTGGGCTACATGTACTTCAAAAAAATAAAAAAATGATTCCAATATGTAATATTTAAAAAATAATGTTTATTGTCAGTAAAAAAATTATCCATGAACGTTAGAAATACTCATAATTTTTTTCATATATTGACTGTTCTTATACTTAAACGTTTTTTATGTATCACAATGTTTCGGAACGCATACATGCGAATGAACAATGGGGGGGGGGGGGGGGGCATCGTTTCAATAATGGAACTCTCATATAATTATTTTTTAAAAATATGATGTTCATTCGATACGATTGTTTTGCCAGCAATCAATCCGTAGGACCAGTCAATCTTTAGCGTCTTGGCCGCTTGAGATCCGTAAATTGTGCTATTATATCCGGGTGAATTCTCAACGCAGCCGCCCATCTTTCGATGTCTGGCAATATTTTTTGGAATCTGTTGTACAGCGACATAGGAGTTCGATGCCTCAATTTCTGTAACACGAAATTAATTTAAAATTATTTGTAAAATAAACAATTTCGTTGCATCGAAAAAAAAAACATACTTTTTCTTTGCTCATTTCCTCATAGATCTTTCGTCCCTTCGCTACCGCGATGGATTGTGTTCTCACGAGAAACTTAATCATTTCGTTCGTTTCCGAATCGGTATACAACATTCGTGGGCCGCTAAAAGTAAAAATTCACGAAACGTGAAAAAAATATCTAGACGTTCGTTTAAACATTTAAATTATTTTTATTTCATATACTCACATTTTAACGTCATCTTCACATTCGATCGAGAAGTCGGCGGAACTCGAAGAACTTCGAATATCTTCGTCTTGCTGACGATTGTTCGAACGATTGTTTGGTACGTTTTTCGGCGCAGACTTCGATTTTGATGCGGTTTTTGATGAAACCGCTGGCAAAATGTTCGAACTCGCGTCCGAGTCTGCCGATGATATTCGATTTCTACTGTGTTCTTTACGCTTCCTTTTTGCGGCTCTCCTATCGTCATCTTTGCTGGTCAATGATTTTTTAGTTGTTTTATTGCGATTTTCATATTGAACGGATGTCATACGAGAGTCGTCGTCGTCGTCGTCGCCACCTTCGTCTTCCGTTTCGCTATCCTGTATGAGAAGTTTCCGCTTACGAGCTTCGGCTTTGAGTTTCGAATTTTTATTGTTCGCTAATTTTATTGATATCGCATTCAATTCGGCTTGACGAGCCAAGTCCGCGCGATTTTTACATATAACTGTCATTCTCGATTTTTCAGTGACTCGTTCTTTAGTTTTTCCCGCCAAAGATTTGCTATTGCTGTCCAATGGATCGCTTATTTCCATCTCATTATCAATATTTCGACTCTTGCCATTCGTTCTGCTCGATTCGCGAGTCACTTCCGACGAAGAAGTTTTCGCGAATTTACTTTGCACACTCGCTGCATTTGCATTCGATGGCGAGTGCTTCATAAACGAATTCTTACCGTTTTGCTGATGTTCGCTAATACCGTTTTTTGATGTTTTTTTACCCTTTGAAGATTTACCCGAAACAGTAGTTGTTACCTTTTTTCTTGCAGAAGTCGAAGTACGTTCCTCATCGTCGGACGACAACAGGACGATAACATCATCGCGATCGACATTGGGACATTTCCAAATGCACGGGGTGATGTTTGCAGATTTTTTCTGATCTTTCTTACCGATCCGTTCCAAATGTCTATCCTTTTCTATTGACGAGTTAACTTCGTCAGAGGACGAAGCGCCAGATATAATGTCGGCGTGAGTTAGTATGCGATGACGTCCCACGCCATGACTCGGTCCCGGTTCGTTCCCTCTATCGTTCTTCCGATCATTCTCGCTGGATGAAGCCTTTTGACACTGACAGTGTGCGCGTGATATCAAAACTTCGTCGTCACTCTTGTCAGATTCGCTCTGGATGGGTAATCTTGGTGCCGGCTTCAACATGCATTTTCACACATTAGCAAATGATTTTTTAAGAATGGATCAAAAAATTTAGAAGAATTTAGTACCTTATTGTGAGAGTTCTTCGACCTCGAACTATTCTGGATTGAATTATTTTCCGATTTCTTCGATGATTTCGACTCGACCAGCGATACCGTACTCGACTGTAAGTTCTTGCTGAACAATTGTCGTCTGCCCTCTTTGCATCTCATGTACTTGGCGACGGGATTATTATCATTGGGGGGGTTTTGCATCGCGATCGATCGAAACGGTGAATCGAAACGTTTTCGCCCGTTTTCCGGCCGAGGAGAATTATTTCTGACCATCGTGAACGCTTTGGACATTGTGGGGCTCGACGCGTTTTTCTTACCATTCGAATATTTTGCGACGTTAACTGATTTGGCATTCGAACATCCGGGTGATACGGATAATTTACTGTATCGTTCGAGATCCCCGGAACGAGCTTCAGACGACATGACGGTAGGAGGCATGTCGCCCGCAGTGTCCAGAGTGGTAGGCGTTCGGAGATGCCTTTTTCTTTGACGATCGAGCATCTGTAACTTTGGCTCGACGAGCTTTCGATACTCGGAGGAACAACAATTTTTCTCATGGCCATCGATCATAGACACCGCAGCGCCGTCGCCGCCGGACATTTTCATAGCAATTGCTTGGCGATTCATTAAGAATAACGATCCTACAACCGTCTGAGATTCGTCTAACGGTGAACTGATATTGAGTGGATCGACGTCGTCATTGCTCGACGCAACAGTTTTTGCCGCATCCTGCGCTCCGATCGGATCGTTTGGTGAATTATTGTGACGATCGTTCGACGTTGATAGAGTGCTTGCCGAACTATCGTGACGATTTTTCGACAGCTTCGGACCGGTAGATAAGTTAAGTTGACCTTCGATGCCCCCAACGTTCCGAGAAGGAGTCGAAGTCATCTCGGAAAATTGGGTAGGTGGAGTAAAAAACGTATTAACGGAGTTAGAAGTTGATGGCGCCGATGCAGAAACTTGTGCTTTCAACAAACTGGAAAAAAAAAATTATTTTTGAACAACACTGTAGTTATTTAGGAAATTTCATCGTTGTTTCTGCTGCGGTAAATTGAGAAAATGTTTACCTCGCACAGTCGCAGGACCCAAACAAAAAATGACTCATTAGGCATTCGTCGTGCATAAACTTTGGACTTAGCCTGAAAACAAATTAATTATTCATTTATTGACGAGATAAAACCTTTTTTTTTACAAATTTCAAAATTAATAATAAAAAAATTGCAAAAAAAAAATAATCTTTTTTTTTAATAGTAATAAATAGAACTGAATCTCAATTACGAAAAAAATGCTACAAACTTGTATGGCTCCGGATCTACGATTTTAGATTGTTCGACGCAGTGCCAGATAAACTGGACATTGTATACTTTTGCACCCGACCAATCATAATCCGAATACTTGTGGATCTGAGTGAATTTTATCTGTACAAACGGATCGCTGGAAGAAAAAATTCCGCCGTTTGCCTGAAACGCAAGAATCACAGAATATTACAAAGAAATCGTCTACCAGAGAAACTGTAGAAAAGTAACGGACACAAAACCATTCTTACTACGATCAATATTTTGAGTTCTTGTAATTCTGTTTCGTCAACGTGACAAAGAACGAATTTTATTGGCTTGTTACAGCACTTAAAAAGTGACATTTTGAGAAATGTCAAAGTTCAAAGATATCGATATTTTTGGACTCATGGGGTTAATTTATTCGTGTTTGCCGAAAATCGTCGCACGGAGAATCAATTTGCCGACAGAATAATTGTTCGCGCTGAAAGCAAAAAAAAAAACACGGATTATTGTAGTGGGGAAGTGGAGGTTAGGTTTCAACGTGTCAACAAGAGATTTTCAATGTTCACCGCGACGAAATTCAGAGATGTGTAAGTGTACAACAAAACGACACACAGTGCCCTTACGCGAGAGAACCAGACTAACTTCGAAACATAAGCGAATCGCATTTAATGATAACCTGATAATAAAATACAAGACGAAATTGGAACGCTGTTATTGCAATTCGCACGGAACAAATAAATTGAGATCTTTCGTCTTTCTTCCTCAGTTCGGTTGGGGCAATAACTGCGCAGCGATACCTACTGTAAACTAGCCTCTGACTGGTCGTCGTGCCGGCAGAGTCGTGAAAGAAAGAGGCGCGATTCAAGAAAAAACCGCTTTTATTGGAATAAACACGTAAACACGTAAATGTACGTCAGTACGGGACAACGGGACTCTTACTATTGCAGGAGATGATTAACGAAAAACGTATTTTGTCGGAATAAATGAATAAACGTTATTGTACGCAGAGAACTCGTATTATTGTAGGCTGTAAGTGAGCTGCTGCTGAAATCGTGAACTACCGTAAACTGCGGGAAAAACGTAGCCCGCGCAAATGAAATAATTATTCAGGTTCGACAACCTAAAAGAAAAAATGTTATTTTGTGATTTTTTTTTTCATGTTGGCAGCAATTGCTATCTTAATTTGTCTCAACTCCTAATGAGAAAACGCATGTAAGAACGACGTATAGACGAGGAAAACTCTTATCTGTCATGACATACATGTTTGTAATTATTGCTCTATTATAGTGTACTTAATGAGCAATTTTTATGCAGATATGACTAGTCTCACGTGTGACGCATATTCGTAATAGCGAACTTGCTTGGTGAACTCGCGACAATCGATTCGTAAGTGCCTTGTTTGCCGAATTATTTGTTTTTTTTTTTCATACATAATACAGACCTTTTATACTTTATACATAATATATGAAGTATAAACGGTCTGAAGGTACTATTTTACAGTAAGAATATTATTATCATTATTGTAAAGTAATGATAAACTTTGCTTGTTAATTATTAAATTGCGATATTACGCCCTTATCTAATATGATGTTGAGGACTTATAAGTATATTTTGTTAATTGTATTTTGCGTGTTTGACACATTTTAAAACGACGTAAAACATAGGTAGATCAAGTAATCGGCTCTTTTGCACGTCGTCGATAATTTTTTTATCATTGACTCATACGACGAAGAAAAAGAAATTCCTAAAAAAAAATAAATAAATTTCGTAGTTTTTGCTACACTTTATAAGTTTAAACGTATATATTTACTTAGTAAAACATGTCAAGTATTAATTTTTTTCTGTAAGTACTCAGAATGCGGGACACTCAGTGCCGGCGATTAGTCTTATCAGATTAAGTCCTAATCTCTTGCAACAATCATCATAAATATTGACAAAATCTGTATAACCCTCTTCGTTATACAAATAATTTCTCCGTTTTACTCGAATTCTTGTTGAGATAGAATTTACTTCAATTTAAGGTCAATAGCCCATATATCCACTTCGAAAAATTGCGAGTCACGCGCGTCATTCTTACAAAGTAACGATTACAATGAAAAAAATAAAGAAAGTGAATACAAAATAGAATGACGGGAGTTTTCCGAGTATTTATCGTCGTGTAAAACGATATTTGCGCGTACGTCGTGAGAATGGAAATTTGTACGGACTTATCACACTATACACACGCACACAGATCCAGTAGGGGAGCTTTATTTCAGCTCTTCTTGTTATTCGATTTATAATAATTAATATATTATTATAATCTGTTAGTATATATCATCGCAAATGTATTTAACACGATGTGTACTTACCAATGAAGACGACTTATCAAACGTATAATTCTTAAATTCTTTTTTTTTCTCGCAATTCCCAGCGAGAGAGCTTCAGATCGAATAAGTACACAACAAGTGATTGAATTTTGCGAGCCGCGTAAGTAGCGCTTCGTAAGTGACCGTTCGCGCTGTTCTCAGCGAGAGAAAGAGAGAAACTTTGCGATACGAAATGCTAATCGGGAGAAGCCGCGAGCCGCGCGCGTTCAGTCTCTGTCTAGTTGCGTTCCATGTTCGCACACGGTGTCGCGGTGTTCTGACAAAGTTCCGCCGTCGTTTTTAACAATTATTCAAATTGACCTGCGAATGTTTTGTATCAATTAACACATGTGTCAAATCGTTAATTTTGTTTAGTTCGAAAAAAAAGTTTATGAAACGGTCAATTGTTACTTCGATTTATCGTACGGTTATGACTTCGACGAACTTTGCATGGTCCCAAAGGTTCGTACTGTGTCACAGGGAGAAAACAGACCGCAGTGAAAGATAATATTCGAGCTACGTGAGGCTCGTGTTTCCTCGTGTTTCAGTACAAAAGAGGATACATACATGTAGCGTGTCTTCGTAACGGCTGATCGCCTTCCAACTCGAGGGAGACGAGGAGTAAATATGATTTTTTTTTCATCACACCAACACGACTACCGTAATAATCAGTATAAACGCGTGTTGCTCTGGAAGCAGGGGCTATCGGCGAGTGTCATGACGAAACTTTCGGCTGGGAAATAAAGTGTCCTGTCTGTTTAATCGCTTATTATTTATTATAAATGATTGTTCATTCGTTCTTATTTTTTTTTTCGTCGCTCTTCTCTCCATTGTGCCGGATACAAAATGAATTCGCGGAAATATTTCACACGTGTCAACGTCGCGAAAGTTTAGATGTTTGTTTTGTTTTTTGACCTTGACGCGCAAGTTTAGGACGAGAAAAAAAAATGGGTTAACTTTGTCGGAGATCGTTAAGTTCGATGCTAAAATCGTTAATTTTTCAATAATCGTCGATATTGTTGAAAAAATCTCCTTTGATGTTCGTTGTTGCTATAATTGATCGTTTATTTGGTGCTATTTATGGACATGACCTACGACGTGATTAGCAATTCCATCGCTGCGTCTGGTACACGCACACAGTTTTGTGTCGCATCGATGTCGCATTGATAATGGAAAGTTGCGAAAGAAAAAGACGGCAGGTCAGTTTTTAAGCTGACGTACAAAATTTTGTATCAAATTACCAGACCCGATGTCACCAGACTTGCGCTACCAAAACCAAAAATACTTTTTGTGTAACAATCGATTCGTTTTTTTCTCAGGTTATGTGCAACACTTGTCGCGGCCGCTTGTCCAGGATCAAGCGATCAAAATGGTAAGCAAATTGCCGCAAGAATTCCGAAGGTACCAACGGAATAGAAATCAACTTCGGCACATATTCAAGGAAACTCAGCGAGTGTTGGAGGTCGTGACGCTTGAGAATTTCTTTCCGGAAGGTAAGAAAGTCGTTACACGAATTTGAGAAAATTGCATTGACGTCAAAGATGTTGTAACATTTTTTTTTGCAAAAATAACAGAAATATCTATTTCATGCTATTTCAATTGAATTAAATTCATAATGTACAAAATTCACACGAAGATATGAATTATTATTATCATTAATATTATGCAAATTTAATAATTACTATTATTTGTATTCATGCAAAAAGCGATTACTATTATTATTAATATATATACGATTGTCGATTATTATTATTATTCATATGCATGGAAATATCGATCATTATTATTATTATTTATTTGAGATAAATAATTTTTTTTGTTTTTCCTCACAGAGAACATAATTGACGAGCTGCTGCCGTCGCTGACTCTGGATCGTCTGAATTACATACTCTACAATCATCCCTCGATAGTGATTTGCGGTCAGGACAGCAAGGCAAAGGCGGCGCTCGTTAATAATCTCCTAACGACGGAGATATTGCCGGTTTGCGATGGTCGTTGGCGTTGGATAAAATTCGGTTACGGCCACGCGAATCACGTCAGTCTTACGCTGGGACTGGAGTACGAAGTATTGGAGAGAGTGCAGGCGAACGAAAAGCCATGGAAGACACTGCCGATCGACGATCTGACGAGATCGGGTAACGACGATGCGAATTGTCCGACGATATTGGAGGTGAAACTCGACAAACCGGTGCTCAAGGATGGGGTCCAGATATTCGTAGTACCGGAGATCGGAGCGATAAAAGTATTGGCAAAAGGTTCTCTCGGCGTATTGCCGATATTTTTATACGCTTTCAGCGATTATCCGTTAACCGAGGAAAACATCGCGGAACTTCGAGATCTGAAGGAAACGTATCCGTATAATCCGGTGTTGTTCGTCTCGTCGTTGGCGAATATATCGTTCGACAGCGTGGATGCCGATTTAACGGAATCGGAACAACACCGATTGCAGGGTCAAGTAGATCCGAACAGTCCTGGTTTTGCGGCTAAAGACGACGAGGGTATTAATATCGATAACATTAATTCGCTCGGTCTAACATGGATCGATCAATTGGGTTCGTTGGGTTTCATGAGAATGGAAGATTCCGTTGAAGTCGATCGGATGACTTGGTTCGTAAGCGGACAATGCGTGAGTTCAAGCGGTTTGATCGATTCCTATAAAAAAATGGACCGAGTTCTGTACTTCGTTCGCGGCTGTTTACAAAGTTATCTCGTAAATGCGAGTAACATATTAAACGACGTTCACACGACGAGTCTGCGAAAATTTATTCTCAGCGCTTTCGACATGGCGCGCGAGATACAGATAACGCCGAGAAGAATTCAATACGCTCAACAAAAGGAAAACGAACTTTACACGAGTCTCATGACGGTCGTTAGCAAGAATCAAGAGGAACTTACCGATTTGATACAAAACATTATCCAAGAGATGAAGGATAACTTGCAATCGGAAAACATTGATCCGAACGAATTGTCGGGTTCGTTGTTCGAGGAGAGCGAAGGTAGCGAATGGGCGAAAACGGTACGCACGGCGACGGCGGATGTTCAAAAAGTAGTTTTGGGAAAATTGAGCGATAGGGTGGGATGGCAGCTTCTTAAATCAGTCAATTGTCTTCGGGAAACATTTGTCGGTACGCTTCAGCGATGTTTGTTGAGTCTCGAGAAGAGCTACGAACACGATAGCACGCCGCTGGCGAGCGACGCTCTGAAACAAGTATTGTCGGCAGCATACAGCGTCGAATTGCACAATTCGTCGCCGTCCCTCGTTTCTTCGTTTCTCGAACGCGTTAGACAACTATTCAAATCTCTTCCGTTACCCTGGTCACCGTCACCGACGCTCGACGCTGCTTGGCGAAGACGCGTTACCATCGATGTGCTCAATTCGTTATCGGCAGCGAGACTCGCGCGTACGATATCGACCCAATTTCGCGATAAAATAAAATCGTCTCATGACGCATTTCACGCGGCATTGAGATCGTTGGAGAATCATCATTCGGGAAAACTTGAGAGAACCGAAGAGCAAAAAGTCGCTATAAGGAAAATTCACGCGCCGAGATTGGCGAAACTCGCTCTCGAATCGACGTCGATGAGCGATATCGTTCGCTTCGGTATTCCACATCAGGGAAAAGAAATCGGTAGAGGACAATACGGAGTCGTTTTTGCTTGCGACGGTTGGGGCGGAGCGCCCGGACCCTGCGCCGTTAAGTCGGTCGTTCCACCGGACGAGAAACATTGGAATGATCTTGCAATGGAATTTTATTACACGAGATCGATACCCGATCATCCGAGAATCGTAAAACTTCGAGGTTCCGTTATCGATCACTCGTACGGCGGTGGATGCGGAATCGGAGCGGCTGTGCTTCTCATTACCGATCGTATGAGTCGCGATCTCTACTGCGGCATACGCGCCGGTCTCACGTGGTTCGAGAGAATTCAAATAGCCATCGATGTTCTCGAGGGTATAAGATATCTCCATTCTCAGGGATTATTGCATCGCGATATTAAACTCAAAAATGTTCTACTCGACACGGATAATCGCGCCAAACTAACGGATCTTGGATTTTGCATAACGGAGGCTATGATGTCGGGAAGCGTCGTCGGTACACCGGTTCACATGGCACCGGAACTACACTCGGGACATTACGATAGTAGCGTCGATGTTTATGCATTTGGCATTTTATTTTGGTACATATGCGCCGGACACGTTAGGATGCCCTATGCTTTTGAACAGTTCAACAACAAGGAACAGCTCTGGATTAGCGTCAAGCGCGGTAAGCTATTTTCTTGCCGATCATTTTTAATTCGCGTATAAAATTCTTCAAATCAAAGATTTACCAAACGACTTTTGGATAATCAGATTTTTAAAGTATGTTGCGGAAATGTAATATTAGTAGCAAATCGATGCGATTTGCTCGATGTTTTTTTTTCTTGTTCGTTAGCGAAATTCGTTTATCAATTATTATAAATGTAAATAAAGTCATTAGAATTTAAATGAAAAAATTTGCCAGAATTTGGAGGATAATAATACGAATTTGAAAGTTGCATCGGATGCAACAACAGCGTTGTTTAGTTACGATTTTTTCTTTTTTAATTAGGTCTCAGACCGGAGCGGTTGGCCCACTTTGACGATGAGTGCTGGAAACTTATGGAACAATGTTGGGCCGGTGAGCCATCGCGTCGTCCGTTGTTGGGTGCGATACTTCCGAAATTGGAGTCTATACGGAAGAAAGCGGAAAGAGGCAAGTCGTTACTCGAGATCGACGAATTGACGCAACAGGAGGAGAGTCCGTCGGCTTGCGAAACGAGAAATCCGGCACTGGCATTGTCAGAGCCAAACAATCAGAGAGGTGCTACGTCGAGTCCCCATCCGAGGCGAAGACCTCTGAGAACCCTTAAGCGTCCCGGCCTCCCAATGACTAATATCTTTCAAACGAGCGTATGTTCTAATCTATACATACAAATGCGCGAATTTTAATTCCATCGACTACGAGAATTTTTCATTTATAGTATGTATATATATATATCGCTCGTTGCCCAATGCTTATTTATGGTTTTACCGTCTGACTTTTTTAATTCACGACTATCGAAAGAAAGACAAAAAAAACGATCTGAATGATAAGACAATTTCAAGCTTCGTGGTATTTCAATAGCAGTATTAAATCGTAGAGAACACTTTTTTTTGTTTATTGCTAATCGTAACGAATTATTAGAAAAACAAAACAAAACACGGAACCAAAGCTAATTAACGATCCCGACTAAGCCTTAGAGATTTCTATGTAGAATTATGTAGTTTCGTAATATATGTTCTTTTTTTTAAATCTATGATGATGACTTGTAGCTAACTTAAGTGTACGATATCTTTTTCTTCTCTATGTATGATGCGTGTGTGTGTGTGCCGTTTGATTGATCGAATGGACAAGATTTTTCGGTCCTGAAAAGCTCTCTGATACACAACAATGATGACAATTGAACATTTCATACGCAGCAATGTGTTTCCGCAGTCCTCTCACGATGCCGGAAAAAGAAAAAAAAAAACCATATCATTGTGTAATCCGAAACGCGAAAATCGTTCGTTGATTTGGACAACTATTTTTTTTTCTTTTTCTCCAATGACTAATTGCCAAATTATTCTTGTCGCGAATCATTGTCGTGCAAATTGTATAGTAAAGAAAAAAAAAAAAAAGATACACATTTATATCGGGTCTCTCGGCCCTCACGACGTTGTCGAACGCGAAAACGAAATATGTAATTAAAAAAGAAAATTGTGTAAATGCCTTCTATTTTTTCTTTTCTATGTGAAAATTGATGAAATAAATATTTTCCCAATTTCGTAATCGTTGTTCGTCCGTCGTAATTCTCTGCCTGTCCAACGCTGCAATTTTCTATGCTTTTTCATTCCTTTTTTAGTATCTTCTATAATAGTTCATTCGCGCAATTGTGGACATCACTGAACGATTGTATCTTCGTTTTCAGACGATCGATTGAGTAGCTCGGAGTTCTGATGGTACCGGCGACAAGAATTTGCCAAAAGATGCAACGATCTCATAGACTGAATCTGGCGTCAAAATACGTTCAAAGACGAGCGAAGCTTCCACACTCGTTGAAAAGGAACGATAACTCGGGGTTTGTAAATAATTGGAGATCCGTCAAATTATCAATGACACACGACTCATTAAAAATATTTCTTCAGATAGCCGGTGCGGCGACGCATCAACAATGCTCGACGGAGCAAGGGAGAGAAATCGTCTTCTAATCATCATTATTATTACTATTTTTAAACGGAAAGACCTTCAATTGTAATGGATAATACCTTTATTTTATACAACATTATAACAAGTTACGATCAAATGTAAATTGCATGATATTAATTAATAAGACTTAGCGATAAGTTTTTTTTTAAAGTTTCATGGATCTCATTATTTTATCAGTCAAATTATCCATTTCTTTTTATCTTTCATTTGTGTTGTTATTTATGTTTTCCTTGTATTGCGTAAAATATATATATTTTTTTTATACAAAACAGCGAGTCTCTTTCATTTTCCCAATCGTTATGCCAACAGATCGAGACTATTCTTTGCTTTTTCCAAATCGTGCAAAAATTTGTAGAACTGGCCGAGTGTCATTTCTGTAAATACGCTCGTTGTTTTTCCGCCCTCGTCGAGCAGCAGTCTCAGCTGAAGAAAAGTTTTGCCGACTTTGTCGGATTCGCTGCTCGCTGCGGTAACTGAAATTTCGGTTTATCCCGATTACAAACGATTTTATCATCCGAAGCGGCGTCGGAATTTCGTAAACGTAATTTTGACATTTAACCCTCTGACAGATCGCGATTGTCAACGGCAACTTTGTGATTTCGCTCGATTGATCAGAGTTCAAATTGAAAGTTGTGTACGTGTGAATAAAATTGATAAGGACGAAATTGTGTCATGTTATTCGAACGATCTAGCGTCATTAACGCTTTTGAAAAACGATTAGCGATAACGGTTGTGTCACAGTTATAGGTTAATTCTCACCGCCAAACTTCCACGACACATCGACGATTTTACTCGTAGGAATATCCATATCTTTCCCTAGAAATAAACTCCTCCTCTTCGACTGAGGCTATAAAAACACGTGCTTAACAATTTTACACGTATTTTACATCGAGAAAACGAGTAGAGATATTGTCGCAAATTATTATACGAATATAAAAGTCATATGGAAGTTTCATGCGTGCGATAGATGCGCTATAGTCGTAATAAAGCGTAGGCGACGATAAATGAGTTTTCGGAAGTCGCCGCTCGTAGCGCTGAACAGTCGAAAAGCTGTTCGGCGAACTCTGTATCCCTCCTCCCGCCACTCCCGAATAGAAATACGGAAAAAGAAATAGGGAGGTAGCGAGGCGAGGGTTGCCTCTCCTGAGCCTCTATCGTGTTACGAACTCTGAGCCGATTACCAATTTTGTTCGGAAAAGAGTTAACGTTTGAGTCTTGTGAGAAGGGGGGCGTAGGGGTGAGATTCGAGCCCATTAAAAGCGAGAGATACTTTAGATTCTGCACTATAATACTTTATAGCGTAGTAGTACCTAGAATACTCGTTCCTAGCGAAGGGTTTGAAGGGAATCCGAGGGCGTTCAGTTGACTGCCGCTATATAACATAACTGCGGGAGTAATAGAAACATCAACCGGTTTTTATCGCCGTCGATGAATGATTCTCTTATACGAAGGATGGAGCGTACAGAGAAATTTCGTACCAAAAAGGGCTAAAAAGTCACTCGCAGTGGTATAACAGCCCCCGGCCGGCGAAACAACCGGCGGCATTTATTCTCGCGCGGAACGTAAGCTCCGGCGTAGAGATAAAAAAAACAAAAAGAAATTACCAAAGTTACGAGGTAGTTACCAGGTAGGCCACAGTACCGATAAATCTCTTTCGCCACGCGAATTTCCCCGTCCATCTGCCCTCGCATTCCAGGTAGAATGAATATAGCAGAGAGAGGATAAATAAAGAGAAGAAGGGAAGAAAAAAAAAAAAGATAAAAAACGAGAGCAGCGCGCGGATGAAGGAAGCTAAAGGGAGCGATGTAGATACGAAAAATACTCAAGGGCTGACGAAGCTTGGAAAGTAATAAACCGCGATGTTTCACCCCTCGGAGACGTGCATAAGGGTGGAACTCAGGGGAGAAATCGAGCTGGTTACTTTTCCGGTTACGGAGGTAAATTTGCTAGAAAGATTTATCTCCCGTTTCCGAGCATTACATCTTCTTCTATAGATAACGCTTATAAGAGGTCAATGTACATATGTCGACAGTAGTAAAGAGCACTTATCGCCGCTCAACGGCAAATCGTTTTACACGAGTCAATTTTTTCGTTTACAGAGAAAATTTTTTTTTTGCCGGATGATTGTTTTTTTTTTAATCATAGAAATAATAATTCGCCTATAAAAAAAATTGTATCCGATTTAAATAATAATAAAATGCATTTGCATGGAAAAAAACTATAAATATATGTTGCCCGTCGTTTTTTACGTATGTGATTAAAAAATTAAAGTTAATCCGTAGTTTCGGGATTAATTAGCCTTAGAATAAATAGATAATATATAAACATCGTAAATAATGGAAAAAAATAAATAAATTGACTCTGTCGACAATACCGAAATTTAGTCGAAATAAAAAAAGACTATTGTCGTTATATGTGTAATTTGCACGTTAAAGTGCTTCGGAGTTAGGGAACGATCGTTCTCAAAAGAAGTTTAGGGGACGGGTCGTGAATAAAACACCCCTATCTCTGGCGTGTGGTGCCCAGACACGTGACCCTCCGTTGTCGTTGCTTCCTCTCCTCCTTCTTCGCCGTTTTTTCGCGTTAAAAGATCCTACGGATGCGACTAGCCGCTACGGCTTCTGGCGGCTGCTGCCGTCGTTGCTACTAGGTACTGCGAGAGCCCGTGGGTGGGTACAGCATGAGTTCTGTTCCACTGTCAGGGCCTGAAGCCTGGTCAAGCTAAGCGCGTACTAGAATTCCCGGCAACATGGGTGGGGCGCAGATCGCTGAACGGTGTCGGCGGCAAAATATCCAGGCGCTTGCGTCATACGAGTTAACCAGGAGCGTGTCTCCTGGGTTATCCTTAAAACGGCCTGCCATATCCTATTACAACGAAATTTGAATCGCCACGGTGTCTATCGTTAATCTTGGCTCCCGTGACGCGAGTCACGGATGCGGGGCAACCACCCCACTTGTCATCCCCCTTTGCCACACACTTTCTCATGCATACATAAACTGGAACGCCGCGGAGGATATATACGTCGTACTATATATGCTATAAATATAAGTGTCTATGTATAATCCCCGTCGGCGTGGCCTCGATAAAGGATAACAAGCCAATTCTCACTTAGATGGAAAAATATAATGAAGTTGCAAAAGCAATTGAGACCAATTAAATTATTATAACTTATTTATAGAATTTTACGAGAGAGCCAAACGTTGAGTACTTTTTTGTACCTTTCAAAAAGTATGTTCAATTAATTGCATCCGCTGCGAACTACTCTCGAGGACCATCGCGGAAATGTCCTCGAATTTATTCGCTCTTCGGCGTGTACCGCGATAAAAAACATTCTCATTAGTGTGAGAAAATTCGATTGGAAAAAAAATAAATAAAAAAAAAACGTCATATAGGGAATTTGAAAAAACAAATTGGAGTATCGGAAGCGAGATAGCGAGACTGGGAAATTGGCTGATTCGCTGCTTGATGAAACGTGCGCGATTCAATGAAAGAAACGACACTCGACTGCGAGGTTTGGTTTGATCCTTTGGAGTGCCCCGAGTTTGAAATTATTACATTGTCCGGACAATGGAGCGAATAACGCGAGAAAAAAGACAAGTTGCGGGCGCCGACAGCTCGGAAAATACGTACAGAAGCCATTGTAGTTGCTTATCTTACGGGGTTTTCATTATCTATTTTCTTTTCGCACAATAAAAAAATTCAATGAAAAATTAAACCTGAATACATTTTTGCCCACGTGAAAATTAACGAGTTTTCTCGAGAAATTCATTTTTAATCTCGTAAGCGCGAAATATTTCGTTGTTACATTTTTTTAAATAAAAATTTAAGTGAATATACCATTCGAACGATGCGATATGTAGTTAAATTCGGTATATAAATTATCGGGGATCTCGTATAAATTGATTGATACCGGGAAACGGAGCTAATTAATTCAGTTGGAACGCATTCGCGTTGCTAAATAAAATAATTACCGAACTCATCGCAGTTTTCCCGGAATTCATCATCGTATCAATGAAATCCTCTCAGCTGCCTTTCGACGAATAATCATAATGTATTCCTCTCGTATTACAATTTTACGAAACTAATTAGAAAATTGGATTGGCTCATCGCTGACACGTAATGCTGACTGCGAAACTCGGGGAAATTTAGTTTTTATTTTTATTCTTTAGATAAATAAATATATATATATATATACATATATATTTTTAGACATAAGGTGAGTCAGTGGGTAGAGGTTGTACTTGATGTCTATTGAAAAGCGCCCCTCGGATCGTACCAGAGGAATCTTCAGCACTGTGAATCTGCGATGCTGGTCCTGGCCTCGGTACACATTCGCCTCCCACTACCCCTTTCTCGCGTGCGCGGCTTGGCATCTCCTCCCTTTCACCCATCCGTTACTTTTCATCCCCCCGTTTCTCTCCTACGCTGCTCCGGTATCCCACCACCGCCGCCGCCGCTACCACACCAACCCCTATCTGCTTTTCATCTCTGTCGCTCCGGGTTCCTCTCTCCCTCGCTAACCGAAGGCATAGTAAGGGGCTGAACCGACCAGTGCATTTCACGGCGCGGTATCGGCGACTCGAGCGGCTTCTCCGGTGTACACTCCGGCGGCTGGCTGCTGCTGCTCTGGCAATAACCGCTTCTCTGTCTCTCGTGTGCTCTCGGCGGTTAACTTACCCCCGTTGCGGTGTTACGCACCGCGATACCGGACGACTCTTATTTACCGCACGCTTCTGTCGACGATAATTTTCCGCGGTCTCTGTGGGTGATCGACGCATCGTATATAAAAGCGCAACGGACACGCGGGTGTTTATATTTATTTTTCCAAGCGAAAACAACGGAAAAAAAACAACGGCTATTCGTTTTATCATCTGATTTACAAGACGTATAAAGGATTAATCGAGGAAGATATTTGTATACGTAAAATCGTGAATGGAGTAGAATTAAAGGAGTACACGGTGACAGAGGATACACCTGTAATTGGGAGGTGGCAGGACTCTCCCGGGCAAATGATTACCAGGTAACGGAGAACCCACCTCGTTGCATAGTACCTTCGATGTCGGTGGACCAAAATTTCGACACACTAATCCTATTCGTCGGATAAACATTTTTTTTTATTTCTTTTCTATTTTCATTCAAATAAAACCTAAAGTAACGTCAATTCGCATATAGATTCTGTGAACTATCAACAGTACGTGAACGAGCAGATAAAAAACGTATTTTTCGTCACGATAAATAAATTAACTGTCGACCGATGCCGCGCGGATGAATGGAAATTGTGAAAAAGAGTTCCGCGGATTGAATGCGAATTATTGCGGGAAGTCAGGTCACAGAGTTGATGAGTTTTTCACGAGATTAAAAAATTCATCAGTTTCCCTGAATACATCGAGTCCCGATAAATGCATATGTTTTTTTTTTTATACCATTGTTAGTATCGATGTTATGATGATAAAAAATGAGTTAAAATTAAATAATTGATAAGTAATGTACGAAATAATTTTTTTTAATATGTCATCGGGTTATGGGTATTGAATTTCACTACGCAGAGGAGAAGTAAAAAAAAATACACGTCCGATCGAAAGAATTTATAACGTTATCTCCATAAATCGTTCGCACATGATCAATGACTCGAACCGTCCACCTTAATCATCCGTGTGGCAGAGGATTTGCGATATAGCCGATGCCTGTGTGTAACGAGGGGGATCGTCGTGCGTTCCTTGGGGAGAAAGTTCATTGATTCGCTCGAGCTGTCACCGATAATTGGCTAGGTAACACCTATATATTACCGTCGCTCGTTCCAAATCTATATACTAACGCGTAAAAATATATTTTATTACGAAAACCCAAGAAAAAAAAAAAACGAAAATCTAAAATTGTGATATCAATTTACGATCAATCGATCGGTCACTTTTTCCGCAATTTCGATATCCAACGATTACATTTCAGCAATAATAATAAAAAAGCTATCATTATTTATAACTATTGCGCTACCGATAGTCTTTCCAATTTAATCGTCTTTTCGAAATTTCGTATTAAAACAATCGATGTTTGCCAATGAGAATTTTATTGTTTGTTTTCCGCGCGATGTTTATGCCGCGACATAAAATAATGATAAAGAAATGACGCATAAAAAGTTATGTACTTTGAAATAAGTGAGTTCAAAGGTATGAAATTCATTGCGCTGCACCGTCGGTTCCGCGGGTGTTTATACGCAACCGGAGGGTCTATATCTATCCGTGACTTTCTCGCACCGTTGGCTTAATGATGCGTCGACCGCACCTGCAACGGTAGTTAATGACACGTAACCAGCGCGTGCGGGGTACAAGGAGAGAAAGGGAGGGTGGGATTTGAGCCGTAATTCACCGATAGGACAGAGGGCTCCAAGAGATCTCGCTGCTCACTCTCGTCATTCCGGCGACAGCCAAGTGTCCTGAATATCGTGCTATTCTCATACCTACTGTTTCTGCTTACTGGCCTCTATCTAAATGCCTTTTGTCCAATATTGTTTTCTCCGCTCTTTTCTTCCCTCTGTTCTCTATCTTTCTTCATCCAGCCATGTCCACCCCTTCGTTGAGCCATTCACCACCCGCGTGCCTATACTATATTGCCGGTTTTACTTCTCTCGTGTTCGTTCTTTTGCTTTCTCTCGACCGAGCCGTCGGAGGCTATGGCCGTACGGGCAATAAAACTTGTTAGGGATGGGTCTCGTTCCGTGGCCAACTGTTTCCTCGAGACCTTATTCTTCCCTCCTCTGTTTCCCCTTCCCCTTCTCTTCTTTGGCCCTCGGGCTGACGGCGGAATACCCCTCCCGAAACCCGTTCACCGTTTCCTACGTCCTCGTTCGCGTAATATATTTATTCGAAATTGTCTAGCGTTGAAAGCATCGCGTATGAGAGAACAGCAGCTTCCCATTTATTTCGAGGAAAAACGAAACGATCCTCGTTCCAGATATAACGTATAGGTACCGCGTACGCTGTTCTTACTGTGCTTTCGTCCAATTGGTTCTTGTTATTTCATTTTTTTTTCGTTTTTCTTTTATTTTTCTCCGTTTTCATCCCTTTTCATTTAACCAATGGATAGACAACGGACGCGCGATAGATCGAAAGATTGTCTTATCGCGGGCGTGATTTTGCGAATATGCAAATACTCGATGTATTTGATACGATATTCGATATGCGTTATTGCTTCTATTGTCTGTTCTCGTCGTATAGCCGACGACACCGACACCGTTATATTGTCGTCACTATTTTTCATTCCTCTTTCTCTCTCTCTCTCTCTCTCTATCTCTCGACGCTTTATATATCTCTTATATTTTTATTGATACTACGTCGCAATCGTTCACACGCTTTGAGGATCGTCTTTCAATCCCCTTTTCCGCACAGGTGTTCCAAGCTTTGTGCCCAACCCTCTCTATTGCTCCCGGAGGCACGGATACGGGGAGATTAAACTTTTTTTCTTTTTTTTTTTTTCCTCCGATCGCTCATAACTTCGAATTTCTATCGAGCATTTCTCACCGAACGCGAAGCGAGAAAGATTCAAAGTTCGTTGGCGTAGAATTTCAAAAGATTACGTATGCGAGATTTTTCGTTCGTTTTTTTTTTCAACTTCTTTTTTTCTTTCGTCATCAATAAGAAATCGGTATTTGTCGAGGATAAGGGTTGGAAAATGAAATGTGGGTCAAGGGTTTGAGTACATAAAAAGAGATTGGATTATCACCTCTCGCGGGTGTCGTAGATTTTGAAAACGAGTGAAAACTGGTGAAGAGTGCGAGAGAAGAGTGATATATAGTAGATATATAGGATAGAAGGCGGTCGCGCACGGGCGCGAGCTCGTTAATTCTGCTTCCTGGCGCAAGATAACGACCTGCCCACCGCGAGACCCCTTCTTACAATTAGTCCGTCATTAACTACCCTTCGCAATAAGGGAATTATGATATATATATTATATATTATATAAGATGTAATATATATATATATATATATATATCTTCAAACTTCAATACATATACCAATTATATATGTATATTCACCTTCTCTACATAATATATATATATACTTGTTATTCGCAGAACGAGTAATATAGACTGACAGAAACAGTGAAAGAGCACTCGGCGCTGTTGAATTCTTAATCACACGTATTAGGGAAACGAATATAGCGTATTGTACGGTCGAAGCATGAAAGGTTTCCCAACCATGAATGGTATATGTATATATACATATATTTATATAACCATTTTTGACGCTTCGGACATTCCCCCAATCATTTGTCCGTACGCTTCACGTCGGCAAATTATCTACCGGAAATTCTCGACCACGACGGATATATATAATAGGAATTAATGGTCGATGGATGATTTCGAGAGATTTATGAAAATTTAGCATTTTAGTGAAATGATGCAAAAAATTTGGTACCCGTCGTTCATCATTAACGAATCATTGCATCCGTGGTATTTCAATGAACGCTGAACCATTGAATTATTTTCACTACGCGTCGGTGGATAATTGAATATAAGTGAGAACGACGTCGAACAGAGAAAGACAGAGAGGGACAGAGAGAGAGATGGAGAGAGAGAGACGGAGTGAGTGGGAGTAATGAATTGTAATAAAAGAGGAATCCGCAACGCTCTCGATGAATTCCCAGACGGGCTGCTGCAAGCACTGTTATATATACTCAACCGAAGCTCTATATATATCGGGTATATGGGAGGGGAGGGGGTAGTTTTCACGAGACTCTTTCACAGTTTGCACATTTCCTCTGGGGCTTCTATCGTTCCTCTCTCCAGCCACGGATTTCTCTCTTTTTCTTTCCCTCAACGACCAAGTGCATCGGTGTACATACAACATCCCCGATGGACGAGAAACTAGGCGTTGTCGTGTTTTTTTTTTCTTTTACTTTTGCTCGGTCTCCGTGACCGCGTTATAACAATATTGGCCTCCGGCTATCCTCGCTATGGGAACATTCTTCTCACGCTCGCCGACGATCCCCCCGAGATATTTTTATATTAAACACGCAAAAATCGAGGTGCTGTCAAACATTCACATAAACGGCATCGCTGAATACGAAGAGAAATGCCTTCACGACTTGATTGCAATTTGAATCCAATCAAGAAAATTAACTAACTTCGCAATGTCTTGAGGAAATTTATCATTATTGGATAAACTAATGACTAGGAAGGAAAATTTATAGAATTTTTTTCGTACTTTCGATCGAAGATAAGACTAATTACAAATCACAAGGTAAATTTGAGGGTAAAATCTCAGATTACCTATAGTTACATAAATATCCTAAATTTGTGTTTATGTCCGCAACTAATGAAAACCAAATAACAAATTTTGAGATTTTTCGAGAAAATGTGTCATTTTTAGAAAAACTAACCTATAAATGGGAAGCGTTTATAGAAAAAACGATTTTTTGAATCGATGAGTTATTATAAATCGGAAGATAAATTTGGGGGTATATATCGGTCTTTTTAGAATCTAACGAAGAGCTCAAATTAGTTCCACGATTGGGTATCATAGATTCATGCGATCGAATGATACTATTTCTGAACCTCGGAAATATCGGTTCGATCTAATCGAATTATACTCTGTCGAGACCTCTATTCCATTATCTTTTATCTAAATAGAGCTGAATTGCTCGAGAACAGTTTTCCACTGAGCATAACGAAGGAATCAATGTGTTTTTTTTTTCTCAAAGTAATTTTGTAACACCTAACAAACCGTACGCCGGAGGCGGCAATAATTTATCCCTATCGCTATTCTCAGTCCCAAATTTGCCCCTTCGCCCCCTCAGCCTGTGTCGAACGTGATGCGAATGCTGACGAAAAATGTTTGTCCCACTAGTATAATGCTACTTTAAATATATAAGTATCCTTCCCTTACACTTGACTATAATGCTCGCTAATTTGCAAGATATTTCGCACAGATTAACGTGGAGCATCGGACGCTATAGCACCCTCGTGGAGGAGCCTTACGAAGTGGAGAAAGAGGGTTAAAGCAAAACGGGAACGCGAGTCGAGGGAAAAAGCGAAAAAAAAAAAAGAAGAAGAAAAAACCTCTGAGGGCTTCAAACTCGAGATAGGAGAAATGGAAGAAGTGAGAGAGGTCGCAATGTCTCGGGAATATAAGTGTCACGTCCTCTCCCGGGTACTTGAACTTTGCCCGAAAGACGGTGCATAATATTAACGAGTGTGAGAAGAAAGAAAAAAAAAAAGAAAAAAAAAGTAAAAACGGGGGGGAAGAAAGGGAAGAAAAAAAGATCCGCAGAGAGTAAAGCGTGCTCTCTCCCCCCATCGTCTTATAGTCGTCGTCGTGGTGGTCGATGTGTGTGGCGGTCGCGACGACGGTGCTTTCCCGCAATATCCTCTGGAGTTTCGCCGCTAGAAAGCCAGTGACTTCCTGTACCAACTAATACGTTGAACTACATATATAGATATATATATGAAGTAAAAGATACACACATAGTATAGAGGTATAGAGTAAGAGAAGCATCGTCGTATAAGCTACACACGAAGATAGCGGGGTGATCGTAGAAGGGGAGGGGGAGCAAACTTGTACAATATCCGAAGTCGCACAGCGGCGTTAGTTCGGATGCCAGTATTTGCGAGTGGTCGTCCTTCTGGAGCTTCTGCTTTTGCCTCCAAAACTCAACCTTTCTCCTCCCTTCCGTATTTCGGCTTCGCGAACTTTGACGTTCCTTCTCTCGGCTGTTTCGCTTCGCTCTGAATCCTCTCGTGGATACATGGAACTCGCCCTCTCTCTCTCTCTCTCTCTTTCGCTCTCTCGCCGACCCACTGCCGAGATTCTGTGTACCTTGAGTAGTCTCATCAACGAGTGAAAGCGTATACCGATAGATATCCACCCCCGTTCTCCAGCCCTCAACAAACGACGACGAAGTATAGTCGGAGGAGGATAAAGGCATCGCCGACGACGAAGACGACGACGACGACAGAGGAGTCAGTGGAGCAGGAATTTTCGCCGGGTATATCGCAAACAGGAAGAGTAATTTTCAGCCGGTGAATGAGAGAAGAGACTCGAGAGCGAAGAGACTCCTCACTCTCGTTGAGGGACGATGTCACGGAGGTCAGGGGCGATGGAAAGGGGATGAAAAGATTGCGCGTGCGAGCAAGCGAAACATTCTCGTGAGTGAGAGAAGAAGCGATAGCAAAAAAAAAGGGAAGAAGGATAAAAAAAACTAAAAGGAAGAAGAAAAAAATAGGGTAGCGAGGAGGGAGAAGGGAAAGAAAGAGGGAGAGGAAGGAGATCGGAGAAGGAAAAAAATGGTCTCGAAGGCGCCGCGTCTCTGGCAAACGAGCTTCAACCTATACCAGTGGCTCATGATCGTCGTTCACGGTTATCGGGCAACCGCCGTCGTGCTCTCTCTGCTACTCAACATCGTCGTGCAAACTGGTAAGTCGATATTCTCCCGAGCATCCAATCGACTCTATACCTTCTCCCTGTTAAACTCTATAGAGAACAAACACGCAGTCTTCCTTTTTATTTTATTTTTATTATTCCACTCTCACTCTATTATTCACTTGTTGTTATTATTTTTTGCTGTTTTTTTTAATTTTTTTTTTATTTTATTAGGTTTTGTTCTCTTTGTCATTGCGGGGTAGCTATTTTTTCGTCCGTTTTCTCTCTATTTTTTTCATTTTTTTTTTGTTCTATTGTAAGAGTGTACTTATTTTGAAGCCCGTGAACGCGCAAGCTCTGCCCTCGTATCTTTCACGTCTCGCTCACTTTTCAGCGGGCAATTACGTTCGTTCGGTTTTTTTTTTTTTTTTTCATTTTTTTTTTTCGTTTTTACTCGAGTGCTAGAAGAGAAGAGCGAAGAGACGAGAAAAAAACAGGGTTGTATATACGTGTGTATATAGTGTTACTTTATACTCCTGGGGGCTTTCGCCTCGCTGGGGGGTTGTTCTCGCAGCTTTCGGCACGCACGAGAGCTCTCGTTCGTGTGACGTATTTTGTACGGGATGAAAAGCCGGCAAGCGTGACGAGAGAGAGCGTCGAGGACGAGACAGCAAAAGGCTATACGCCGCGTTTATCCGAATGGGTTAAGGGGGTCGAGTCATCCATTCGAATATTTTAATATGAGACGCGTGCTTCTATGTCACATAGCATGACTTTGTACTAAAAATAACGAAAAAAAAAAAAAAAATACATTTAAATGAAAAACATTTAATTAAAATAAAAGATTTTGAAATTGAAATTTACTTCTAGCGACTGAATTCTCGCGATACAAGATTATTCATTTCCGGACGAATAAATATATCCATATTATATCATATTTTGCGCCCAATAATTCACGTTAGAATTCACAAAATAAATTGAAATATTATCGCGAATAATATATATTTCGGGTCACATCGCGAAAATTTTTTTTTGTCTCCGAGAAAATCGATATAATGTTTAGCGCTTAGATTAAATTTTGTTCGATCACATGTTAGTATAATAAACCGAAATGTACACCATGAATGTTGGAAAATCGTATTTTTTTCCGTAATGCATTTATACGCCGCGAACGCAATATCCGTAGAGTGTACTTGCAAAAATCGCTTTTCGAACGGTCACCTGTTCGTGACAGTCAAAATGAGAAAACGTTTATCGTTTTTTTTTTTCGACCTCAAACTCATTGGAGTGTCCAGCATCCCATCAAACGTCCATTAAACTCTCTGTTGCATCCACCGAATGAAGGGTTAATAACTTTGCTCCGAAATTTGCTGCACTCTCCCATCTCTCAGTTTCTTTTTTTTTTTTCTATCAGTAAATTTGTCTCTTGGTGGGTTATTCGCTTTTTCGCTTATACAGTGTCGATCCTCGGGATGAGGATGTATATGTATATATTTATACATATATACATATATTTATATAGAGAGCGGAAAACCGCGGGTGTGCTGTACGCGTAAACGAGAGTACCCAAGCGCCTGGCTACCGTTCGAAGCCTATCGACTTTCGCGTGATTTAACGCCGCTTTTTTCTTTCGTCTCTCTCTCCCGCTTGGATCTTCCCTCACTCTTCATCCTATTTTCGTACTTTCGCCCGATAACCCTCCTCTGGTTTTTCCTCCGTCTCCTCCGATCTCCATCATTCCTCTTCGGCGTGTGCTTCGCCACCCCGCCTGATCGTGACCGTCGTCCTCGTACACAGACTATCCGGCGGCCGTAACAGCCGAGATGGTACGAACGAACGTCAATTCGGTGGATCAGAGTTCCAAACCCCTGGACGTTGATTTACCGCCTACCCTGCCGATGACTTTCGGTACGGAAAATTCGACTCTCGTATCCGCGCAATCCGGATCAACAGCCCTACTGCCGTGCGTCGTTCACAACATTGGCGATGGAACTGTGAGTTTTATTTATCCATATACTATACAATATATCGATGTTTATATTTGAAGAAAAATATTTGTATACGCCTTTTATTTGCATACAGATGATATGTCTATGTTTATGAATAAATAATAGTGAATTCTCGGTATTTGCCTTGCGTAGTGGCGATGCGTAAATTTGTGTTCGCTCTCTGTCTCTTTCTCTCTGCGATCGACCAAATAATGTTTACCCGCATTCGATACATCGAACGACAAACAACGCGCGGGAAATTGAATGTTAAAAAAATGATCCCTTTTCGCCTAACAAATAAACGGTCGTTGAAAATATTTACGAATATTCCGTTGGTTACATCCCGGAATATTTCGCGATAATGCGAATGATTTATTTACTGTCATTTTCGAACGCGTTATATCGTAATGTTTAATGAAAACCGAGCGAAGCTTTAACTCGATTTAATCTCGCAGTCGTTAAATCAGCGATGAATTTGAATTTGGGAAATTTGTGAATTTTAAAAACAATACTTTTTAAATGTAAACGAATTGACGCGCTAATGGACCATTTAAAAACGTGTTTGAGGTTATGTACACGTTACACGCGCTTTTATTTCTCTTTCGAATTCGACTGGCGATTTTTTTTTTAAAGATACTTAATAAAAACATTCGGTGATTGAAGAAATGCATATATATTTTTTCCGTGTTTTTTTTGTATCGCGTTCATAAACGCCCCCGCGATGTGCAACGTATCGCATTTCCGCCTTTTCGATGTTTTCGCTTTGGACTCGCGTTTCGATTAGTCAGCCTCCGAGGGCACGACGAAAAATCTCATAGCATCTATTTTTTGTGCCGGTGATGTTTAACAAATCATCTGATCTGTATGCGTACACTGCTAAAAAAATATTGGTAAATTTACAACGCATTTTTAACGCCATTTTGTTTGTCAAATTGCTGTTAATATAAAATGCACGGTGATTTTTATTATTTTGAAATGCAATTTAAAATATTATTGAACTTACAATGGACGGTGTTGAATATTTTAAGATATTTGTAAGTTAAAGAATTGTTAAAATTAATTTAATCGAGAAATCGTTTTGCCGAAAAGACAACGATCAGGTAAATAAGCAGATGATCGAAAAAGTGAATAAAAATTGAGATTTTTATCTGGAAAACTAATTATATGGGAGCATTTGAATTTTTTTTTTATTCCAAAGTTTGCTGAAGAGCGGATGCGCTCGAGCTGTTTGACCGCTATAAAGCCGCACAACTTTGTCAATTTTCTGAGTTTGAAGCTTAAATTTTTACACAATGTTCTCAATATTTTAAAGTATGAAAATATTTAATAAGTGTACTTAGTTACCACGTCTTAAATGTACTGTGACGCATTATCTTTTGTCATTAGTATTTTTCAAACAAATTAAAATCGTAGCGTTAATGAAAATTAACAAAAAATGGAATGAAGATGATTGCATTGTGCTCCATTTTCCGTTCGTGAGAGATAAATTTCAAATGCCAACTGTATATCATTTTTTTTTTATTCTCTGAATTGTAATATTCGGTATACGAAAATTCCATCGTGAGAGTATAGTAAATTTATTATACCGTATATGCATGAAATTTTATAAAGATTTTATTTATTCGAGTTAAAAAAAAAATTAACAGTGTCCGTTGACAGTCGCTACAAATGCAAATGAATTTGAAAATTTTAATAAATTAAATGGTTTCTGTAAGCGCTTTACAAATATCCATAAAAACTGTTTATGCAATTTAATAAATTGTAATAATATATCTTCGTCATCATACCTAACAGTCTTCGTCAATATTCTCTATCATTTTCAGTTCTATACATTGTAAAAAATAAGTTGTAAATGTAATCCTCGAAAATTAAAAGTTGACGACTATCAAACATCGAAAATTAAAATACTTTGGAAATATGCGAAATATTCTTAAAATTGAAATCACCAAACTTTCGTAATAATAATAAAAATAATAATGTACTATATTAACAGGTTGAAGCCGTTTCCTGTTTTTCGCGAGTTATTTGACAAATAGTTTAAAATCTCAACACCATTTGTTTGAAATGTACCACACGATTCACGCATAAAAGCCTCCAATACCGGTATAGAATTTTTTTTTCGCTGTATCGGTAACTCACCAATCAAAGTACAGCGAGCGTTTCGATGTTCGCATTCGTTTCTCGATTTGCGTTACGAATCTGAAAATAATTCCACTTTGTTCGAGTTTCAAATTTTTGAGTCCTCAGGTATCCGAATTTTCGATCGGCAGATAAGATAAACAGTTAAAAACGGAAACAGGATAAAAATTGTACAAAGCAAGGAATTTCCCTGTCGGAAAAATGGAAAAAAATAAAATTCAATTTGTCACGCATATTTCTTATGATTTATCGTTTCCTCTGTCTTGAATATCCTCGTAAAGTGGCTATGCTTCGCGAGGCCGGTAATAAAAAAAGAATTCTCCGCGGAAATTTTTTTTATGACGATCCCACGGACGTGCGCGTGCACTATAAACATAGAATTTAAAACGGCCATTGTTAGCAAAATGATTGCTATCGTTATATCGGTATAATATCGTACGCGGGTTACCTAATTCGCGGGTACGCCGTAACAGGGAAATTTTCGACCGACCAACATAGCGAATAATTTAAATAACGATTAATTAATCCATCGGCGACTCTGGCGATCGTCGCTATTTTCAACCCCGCCGGCTACATTCAGAGTCGAACACCGAGGCAAAACGGGTCGCGAGATCCCCCGCGCTTGCGAATGGTGGAACGGAGGCAATCCGGGTGTGGATCGCGGAGGGGGTGAGCCCAGCCGCGCCCCGTTTGTTTTGAATAAACTTTGCCCCATTGGTTCATTAAACAGCCTGAATACACATAGAATCACGCAGTAGTTGTAAATCTCTCTCTTGCTAACGCGCACTCTGTCTTTTTTTCTCCGTAAGCTACCGCGATCGTTTTTGTCGTTTTTTTTTTTTTTTTTTTTCGTTTCCATTTGATATATTTCGGTATTACGGTAGTTTCGACGCGCCCGGCCACATCGAAAAGTCGATTAACATGAACCGGGAATTATTCTCCGCTAACTTTTCGAGTTATCTGAATGAAAAAAAGCGCGCGAGCGGTAGATGGAGAACACGGTATAAAAAAAGAAGGAACCTTTACCGCCACGGGCGTGGTAAACGAATCCCCATTCGCCACTTTGCGACCTCGTTGAAGCTGCAACCACTAAATTTCACCTCCATTATTTTAATTATTTCTACACAGCAATGAAACTTTTTTAATATTCGTGAGGAAACGTCGTGAACAATCTCACACAGCTTTGGTAGCCTCTTCTCGCGGCTCTTTTCACGACTCTGATGGTGTTCCGCTCGGTACTTCGCTTGCGCGAAAAAAAAAAAGCGCAAATATTTTATGTATGACGTTAGGTCGTCGAGTTGCGCGCTCAAGTAACATCCAGCGTAATATACTAATACATACATCGCCTTTCGCGAACTTTGTGGAAAACACGAGTGGGATAAATATACGAGTAGACGTGAGAGAGAGTTCAACATTCGTATATGTGAAAATTGTCATTCATGATATTCTTGTATATTGTAATATAATCCGACAGACCTGAACACGTCTGTCTATAGTACTTTCTTGTATTTCCCCGGTGTTTCTCATATTCTCGTCGCGCGTATTACTCTAATGCATATATAAATAACTGCACAGCAAATCTATAAAGGATTAAACTATTTCGTGGCTATTTTTGTGTTTTATTTTATATATTTTCGTTAAAACTTTTTAAATAACACGATCACCATTATAATAGGGTCAGTCGAGCGAACTCTACTGAAATGGGTATCAGCAGTTCCATTACCTAACGTGTACTATAGATAACTGTCGTGTGCACACAGAGATACATGGTGAGAGGGAGAAAGTGAGAGAGAGAGAGAGAGTAGAAGAGGTCGGAGGAGTGGTTACTGTGGAAAAGCTCGTTGAAACGAGAGGGGCGAGAGAGCTTTTTCGAGAAAATCGAGGAGGTCGTCGAAGTGTGGATACGAAGGAGAAAACGCGCGGGTGCTTTGCCGAGGGAATATTATTATACATATGTATATCATTATCGTACACCTTTTATAGCAAGAGGCATACAGAGAGGCGGCGGGTACATCGGGTGGAAGGTTTGGGTCGTCGGCGACGGCGGCCACCGTCGTCTCTCGCAATCCCCCCGTCGCGACCGCTTTCCTCCCTTCGCTACATCTTCTGCGGTAAAGCACAGAATGTGAGCTATTCACAAGGCCATAAACCGGCAGTAATTACGTTTTAACTCGCTTTATCGCTTTATCCATCGTCCAACCCCCCCACGCGCACCCCTCCACTTCCATTCACGAACTCTCTTTCAACCGACGCTTTAGTTTTCGATCCTCTCGGTAACACTGTAAACTCCGACGTGCGGATACGGTTTTAGCTTAATCACGAAGTGGAAGAAAAAAAGAAAAATTTAAAAAAAGTTCCATCAATAAATACCTCTGGACAGCTACATGGCTCTAGTTGCGCGCGAATGCGAATACACGGCGGTGGGGGTGAAATAAAAACAGAATGAAAAAAAAAATCGTAAACGAGACCGGAAAAAGATGCTATCTCGATAATTCTCGTTGCAATTATTTTAACCATTAGCAAGAATCCCCCTGGTAATCCACTGAGGGATGACGACGTCGAATTCGAGGATGATGAAGGAAAACGTCCTCTTCTCGTCGACGTCGTTTCACCGTGGCTGTTCGACCGTTCCCTATCTAATCCCGCGAGGCAATCGCGCGCAGAAATCTCGTTTCGTGCCGTTACCCGCGTCAGACGGTGAGGCAAATTCTGTGTAGGAGGCTCTCTTGAAATTTGTATACACAGAGATATATACACGTATATGTAGAGATTTATCGGCATAGAACGCTTGGAATTTCTATACTCGAAATACAAGATGAGCGCTTAGCCGATAAATCGTATCTAATTATATTTCCCTTTGGTTAATACGCGCGGCGGTTACATATACGACATTCGATTCTCTATAGTGTATAACGAGGTTACCATGTGATATTCGCTGTTTGGCTTTTGATGGATTCGAACGATTCGAAATCAACTCGTTGCACTATATGTATTTCGTTAATTAATCGCGCAATTCCCAACCCCCGCTATGCACCTCGCGCGTGAATGCCGAAGGAAGGCGCTCTTTGTGCGAAATCCATCATTGGTTACAAGCCGACGGGCCTCCTGCCATCGCGAAAGGGTTGATTCTTGAAAGTGGTTAGGAAATGTGGCGAATAAACGAGGGAAATTATTGCGTGAGAGCACTAACCACGGTGTGCAATCAGAAGGTACACCAGGCGCTTTTCACAGCGCTTCGCGATGAATAATTCGACTTTTCGAAACGTTACGGGCGCATATATGCTTTGGATATACGTACACCTACCTCTCCGGTCTTTCGCGATTTGCCGTGGCAACGATCTATATCTATGTATACAGTATGTATATACGCGAGCAAATATGTACGGGAATATTTGAAAATTTAAAATGACGAGCGCGAAATGAAAAGCCTTGCGCGACTCTGAAAGCTCTTTACATATATAGACATAGGCTGTATTTTCAAAAGAAAAAAAAAAATCTTAATTAAAATTTCCATTGTAAGCCTTGAATATGATCAGTGGAGAGAACATTTTTCGACATTATTCCATTTTCATGCGCAATAGTCGCCGAATATCGGTATACATATGTATATATATATATTGTACATGGAAACGGTTGGACGCGTCGGCGAATGAACATTTGTGTCAATTGCAGAATATCTCCGGGGATATTCACTATGATTGGCGTAATTTTATGAAAAATCGAGGTAGAATTTTTTTTTCGTTTTTCCGAATTAAAACATTCCGCACGCGGGACGGATAAAAATAACTAGCAGTGTTTAATAATTTTAATAAATAAATAATCTCTAACGCAGTGCTGATTTCTGAAGAAAAAAAAAAGCCTCAAGACTGGTTACCAGTGCAGGCTGGCAATACTTTTTTTTGCCAGTCGATTGCTTCGTTGTCTGTCGGCAAAAGGCCATCAAAGAAAATATCGAAAAAAAAAACAAATCTCTGCTATATTTACTTCGATATACGAACGAGCAGTGTCAAGAATATGATTTACCATAATTTTTCACCAAATATTCGCACGGTTGAAGGTTTAAAGAGTTGATCCTTTGCAAAAATGCTCGATATCCTTTTACGCTACGACCCTTACCCGCTGTAATAGGTGACACGTATATTTTACGGATTGAGCGATTGAGCGCGTATATATAATATATATATATATACTTCTCAGCCCCGAATCGGTGTTAGGTCCTTTCACCGGTGGGATCAGACAGCCCCTAAAAATAATTTACGATCGTGCCGCATGCGTGTAAAGAAGGATCGCTGATGATCATGTTCTTCGGGATCATACGACGAGGAATCGGGAGCTTTTTCGAAGAAAAGAAAAAAAAAAAAAAAAAAAAACCGGCGTCAGATCCAATTCTCCAGGATTGAGCTAACATAAATTTGTCGGAACCCACTCACCGACTGATCGACGCTGCTATTCTGTACCCTCTGTCCCTCAGCGCCCTTCGCTCGTCTATGTCGATCGTTAAATCCTCTCTCACCTCTAGCATACTCAAGCCGTTATAGAAGCAGCTCTTGCCGCGATATTCTTCGGACTCTTCTCTACCCCTCTCATGGCGTACCTCATCTCTCTCTCTCTCTCGAGCGTTGGTGCTCTTCACTCGCCACTCTCGTTGCAACCCTCTCGACTCGCCCTCTATCTCGTTTTCCACCATATATGCCGCTATACGTACAATTTATATACATATATCTATGTATATATATATATAAAATCTATATATAATAATACTGTTTCCATAGATAGTACATAACTCTCTATATGATATATATATATGAAGTTATATACGATCTCTCTACGCTTTGACGATATATATACTATAACACGCTCTTTTACTCTCTCTCTGTTGGCACACGTGGAACCGCAGGTGTCCTGGATCAAGAGGAAGAGCGTACAGCAGTTATTGACCGTGGGCCTGACGACGTACGCGAGTGACGCGCGCTTTCAGGCAATACACTTTCATCACAGCGAGGATTGGAGCCTTCAGATAAAATACGTTCAACGAAGGGACGGTGGAATGTACGAGTGCCAAGTGTCGACCCATCCACCGGCCAGTATATTTCTCTTCCTCGAGGTCGTAGGTAAGCGTTATTAATGGATGGAATCGTTCCGTACTAGTCGTCGTCTTCTTCTTCTTCCGTTTCCTTTACTTCCTGCCTCTGCCCTATACCTTAGCAAAGAGATAACTGGAACGTTTCTCTTCTCCGCGCGCACACAACTCTCTTTTGCGGTATATAAACTATGTGCTTATACTCCGAGAGAACTAGAAAATGCCGGTGTGTTGGATAGAATTTTTCTCTATACGTATACGCGCGGTGCCCTTTCTCTTTTCGTCTTACTTTTCGTGACCCGCAGGAGAGAAAAATATAGAAAACCCCAGTATATTTCTACCCGTAAGCTATTGGAGAGAAAAGGTACAATCCTTTCTCGTCGTACGTATGGCCGAGCGACTAACGTACCGAGGATAGCCTTGGTCGGCTTTCGCGCAGCGGGAACGCCGGGATCTTCTTCTACTTCTTCTTCTTCTTCTTCTTCTCTTTCGCTTTCTTTATTTCTTGTCTTTGGCCTCTGCGCACAGTTACGGATAGAATGTACGCTGGATATCGAAACGGTAGAGACTTTCCTTCTTGCACCACCAACCGGGTGATAGATAACACGAACGAAAAATGGATAAAGGAAGTTTGGCTTGAAGCGAGAAACGATTCACGAGACTCGTCGACGCGGCTATGGGGAGGCTCTGCTCTGCCCATTTCGCTCGCTAGCCCTCTCTCTCTCTCTCTCTCTCTCTGTATCCTTTCAAGGATCTAAGAACGAATTTTCTATTGCGTGCTTCTCTCATTCTTACACCGCGAAGCATTTGATCTCTTTTATCTTTTCTCAACAACTGGTAAAACCGCCCTGCGTTCCCCTTTCCCATTTTCCCTGAATCCACCGCTCTTGATCTCTTTTTCATCTTTTTTTTTTCATAAGAGTTTGTCTTTCGGTTCATCTGTATCCGTGCCGCAGCCTGACTCACGTATAAATATCGCCTTTGTGTATATGTACAGCGTGTAGTTGGATACGTGCGCAGTCTATTCGCTTTGGACCGAGGGGATGGGTAACAACCATGTCTTTTTTTTTTTTTTTTCATCACTTTTTATTTTGTTTTCTTATTTCATTCGACCCCGGTGATCGTTACCGGAATGAGGAGTGTGGGAAGCCAAACAAACCGCATTCAGCAGCTATAGAGTTCCGCTACCGTTCGTACTCTGCTTGGGATACAGTACACGGGGCATTCCGCTTCGAGTGGACTTGACTTAATCTATTAAAGTCGTTAAACTTTGAAGATACAATAGAACCGAATTCGCAATGGTAAATTCTTATTTGCACAACAATGAACGCGGAAGATCGTCAGTATCAAAGATCATTTGCGCGATCGGAACGCGTAATCGGAAGTTTACACTTTAAACTCGTTTAGAACTCGAGGGTAGTTACGACAAAAGTGAGAAATTTGAGGTTTTGTTTGTTTTTTTTTTTTTTTTTTCACGGCAAGGAGGTTACTATTTTTTCGATAAATTCATAAGTTTTAATTTTTTTTGTTTCGTATGTGTATTTACGAAGAACGAGATTTGTCTGTCTGAAACGTTCTGCGGTTATTTCCGTTGTTGATTTGATCGAAGCTTTGCTAGAAGCAGCCTGATTGCGCAATTTCTCGAGATAATCGATTATGGATTCCATTATTCACCGCTAATCGTGTACTGTGGTGGCCAGCGCACGGTAGCTTTAGCCACATCACTCATGCACTTAACCCCTGACGTAGCCTTCGTATAAAGAGAGGACGTAGACCTTTGCCACTCCGCAACGCCCAGACGGTTCAACTATTAGTGAGACGCGTTGAAAAAATCCCCAAAAAAATGCTCACGAAAGACCTCAAAGTAAAAATGTTCCATTTGACCGAAAAAAAAAATTATAAATTTCCATATAGCTGTTTTCCAGAAAAAAATTAGTTTCCGCTCCAAAAAAAAAAAAAAAAAAATTCGTTGACCGAAAGTTGAGCGAAGTCTAACGTCATTAATTTTCTTACTTTCAAATAAAGTTCCATAAACTTTGTTGAGAAAAAAAAGCACTCGAAACAAAGACGAAACCCCTTTGACTGACGAAACACTGAGAATAGTATTATTCATCAAAATCATGAATTTTCATACCTTCAGTTGGAATAACTAAGGGCTTCATAGAAATTCAAGCCCAGTAGCGTTAACCAACACCTTTCGGACGTGAAAACGAATTTTACCGCAACGGACACGGAATTTCCCATACTATATATGTATACATATACGAATAGGTACAGCGAGTATACATGTACAACCTATCGAGTTTCAGCGAAAGTAACAGAGGCGACGAAGTCTGCATAGAGGTGGATGAGTGGGTAGTACAGAGAGAGAGTTCACGAGAGAAGGGTGAGTGGTATCTTGAAATTCGCTAAGCCAACGACGAGAAAGCGAGGGCTGCGGGCGCGCGAGCGTTTTCACAAAGGGTTTCTGATACTGCTGCGGATGCAGGTGGAGTGTGCAATGTTCCTCTTGTACGTCAGTTCCGAATTGTTATAGCATATACCGCGCATAACTATATATGATTTACTTCCTGGTATATTCGATGCCACATATAGCACGGTAACGGAAAGCGTAGAAACATCGAGAGATAGGGTGAGAACGCGGGGTGATTCTCTCGCAAGGTCTGTCGATCGTCAAAGAGGCGCGGAAAACGATGACCGGATATGGGCAGCGTTGTGGTCAATGTTATGTAATATACAATGTATCAAAGTACATAACATCTATATATAAACTCTGTATTCCGAAGCTTCAGCGATCGGTATCGACGATGCATATCAAGCGCAGTCGATTGCAAATGTACTCTGCCCGGCTTCGCGACCTATCCTCAAAGTATACATCATGGCTTTTCTCCGCTTACGTATATATATCTATGCAAATTCCAACCCTCAGAGAGACACGAGAAGCTGTTCGTACTCTATCTCTATACATAAATATATCCTATATACACTTACAGTACAATGAAAATTCTAATGTCACTCTCCCTTCCTCTCTCTCTTTCTCCCGGGGTCTCAAAACTATTGTTTGACTTGTTTCTTCGTTTCCGGTTTTTTGTTTTTTTTTTATTGTTCTTTTTTTCGTGTTCTCTTATTGCAGAAGCTCGCGCGGAGATTGCGGGACCGCATGAAAAGTTTGTACGTCCCGGAAGCACCCTTCAGCTTCACTGTCTCGTGAAGAAGTCAACGGAGACACCGTCGTATCTTTTCTGGTATCACAACTTGCGAATGATAAATTATGACGTTGACCAAGGAGTGAACGTTAGTACCGATCTTTTGGGACGGGAGAGTTGGCTCGAGGTACCGCGGGCTTCCGGTCGTCACTCCGGTAACTACACGTGCAAAGCCAGCAACGCTCAACCAGCTCGCGCCTATGTGCACATATTCGACGGCGAAAATCCCGCTGCTATGCAGCACAGCGGTTCGACGTCTATAATCGACTACGTAGCCAGGACGACTATGTTCAGAGCGATCCTAATCGCTTTATCGAGCATAATTATGTCGACGATGATGTCGAGGACGACGACGACAACGACGACGACGACGACGACGACGACGATGAGAACGAGGAAGAGGAAGATGAAGCTAAAATTGATCCTCGACAGGACGACAGCGAACTATCCTACCCTCTGCTAGGAAACAACCCTCTCGTCACCCCATTAGCCAAGACTGCAACGTTTACCGATGTTGCAACCCCTCCCTCGATCCCTCGCCACCGACCTAACACAAGTTACCTTCCTATCTCCCTCTTCCTCTTCATCGTGTTTCCACTTACCGAAACTTCAACCCGATCGAAGAGACAAATCTCGGAGATATCTAGTATACTAATTACTAGCAGCAATCGTATCCTCGTTTCACAACGGTCTTTTGTATAATAAACAATTCTATCCATTCGGTACTCGGCAACACGGATTCGCTACAATTGCCACTTTGTCATTGATATCTTTTTGTTAATTTGAAAAAAAAATTCCATTTTGCGTTTGATAAACCATGTGGATTTTTTTACCCGCGAAACTTTTCGAATTGGATTCGGTAAAAAAAAACGACCGATACAAAAAAATAGAGGCAATGAGAAGTTTGAAAACAGATGAGATTAAAAAACCAATTTTTCGAAGCGAAAAAACGAATCGAAAAAAAAAATTTAACAAAATGAGAAAATGTTTGTATATCGGGAAAGCATCGATGCTTTCGACTCCGTCGGCGAAATTTTGTGCACGAAGTATTGCGAATTGTTTCCACGTAGGTAAAAGGATAATGAATTATTATTATTGTATCTATAGATATAGTAAATCAATTCGGCGGGGAAGCTTGTACGAGCTTATAGAAGCTTTTCACATTGCCTCGAGTCCTTTTTTCCGGAAGCTGTAGGAAATGAATAAATAGGCGGGTGATGCGGGTCGCATTTATCGGAAAACGAAAGAATCGATGCTGAAGAGGGATTAAAAGTAAAAAATGTTTCCTCAGCGAAGAACAAGTTTGTAATCTCTATGCATTATAGTGATTAATACTATGTTCATCTGGTGTAAAAAAAAAAAAAAAAAAAATCGGAATTTTGCATCATATTACTTTATATTAAAAAAGGTTTTTACGACGAGTTTCACCGCACGAGTCGGAACTCTGACGCTTCAATTTATCATATTTTCGTTTATGTTCGACATTAATTTGCACACTAGCGTGCGTCACTGTAAATATTAATTAACATCGTTTCCATCAACCGCGAGAAAGCTCCGTTGTGTAATTACACGGAACAGCCTGACATTGTCAGAGTATTAATTACTGAGAACAGTGTATTTATACACGCATTGAAAATAATTCACCGAGCGGATGTAGTATGCGCAACACGTCGATGAATGTGCGCGTAACATGGATTAACTATCGTTGTTACATCCGCATTGTTTACGTCGATTGTGGAAATAACTAAATGGAAAGTTTCAATCGACTATCGTCATACCCTCGTTGGCTATGTAATAATTTTGCGTACAGTGACCCGCATTGCCCTCGCGTTCCCTACTATAACCGCTGTTACCTCAATTTATTCATTTGGTTTAACATAATTTTGTATAATACAATTTTCCTTCCCTGATTCCCCCTAAATCGACGTATTCGCGCGTCAGAAATCGTGTCATAAAAAAAAAAAAAAAAAATTCTCATCAAAGCCACAAAACAGAAAAAAAAATCTCTGCAATATTAATTTTTAATCATAAAGTTTTCATCCACCTAGTTTCGCATATCAAGCTTCTTCGCACCGTGAAAAAATTTCAAACTTTCATAAAAATGTATATACCCTTAACTTTCGTTTATTCGAAGTTGAGAGCTTTTCCTTTTTCTTTAGCATTTGCCTATATCCGCTTCGTATATATCCGTTACAGGATGCACAGCTGTTCGCCTATCGTCAATAGTTATGCCGTGCACAGCTATTAGGCATCGTTCGGTACCAGAGCACAGAACAGCAAAAGTCGCGCGGCATTCTCCAGCGTTATTTGACCGCGTAGCCATTTCACAGTAAAGCGAAATTCCTCCACCTTGTAATTCTTTTATTGTACTTTTATTTTTTTTCCCCCATTTTACGGTTATTGGTATGCGAGGTATGCACATATGAAACACTTTGTGTAGCGTATATATGTATATATATATAGAGCTCAGGACATGCGGTGCGCTGCTTGGTTGCACGTACTACCGATGGCGTACACATACACAAGGGATGAAAATACACGCTCTTTTATCGAGCGCGTTTAAATTGCCACTCGGGTGCGATGCGCGAGATCGTCGACGGCTAAAAGCTCCGCGGGAGCAAAAATTAATTATCCGCGAGGGGTGGGGGGTCCGGACGGGGTGGTAGGTGGGCTAAAGAGTGAGAAGGGTCACGGCAAGAGGAGACGCGAGGAGATAGAAGGTAGATAGGGAAGGTGAGAGTAAAAGAGGAGAAGCGTTGTGGATACCCGGGGCGCCGAGAACGTAGCACCGTTTCATTAATTATAAAACGTGTGCTCGTCCCCCGTAAAGACTCGCGAAGAAAGAGAAAGAAATAAGGGTGTTGGGGGGTAAAAAAGAAGAAGGGGGTATCTCAAGCTCTTACTTCCCGGGTAGAGTCCTATAAGCTTCTTAAAAGTTCGTTACCGCGTCTGATGGAGCTTCGGTTTTTGCGTTATTCGTCGAAGCTTTCTTCGCGAAGGTTCCAACGCGATGTTTTATCTCTATTGGAGTCATTCGGTCGATGCTCGCGGCAAGAAGATAAAGAATATGAAGATCGTTGTAAAAAGGGAAAGAACGAAAAACGAAAAAAAAAATCGTGAAAAAGAATTATCAATAAGAAAAAGAAGTGGGTATATCCTTTCGGAGCGCAACTCGGGACGGCGAGTCACAAGTGGATAGATAACGAGACGACGAGTACAGGAGTGATCGTTCGCGAATCGATTACCGGCGTATCTATCGGCGAGAGAAGATTCAACGCAGGGAATAAGAAGGAAGCTAACGATAGTCGAGATCTCTTCAGTTTCGCGCTATTTCGGTGGTAGATTTCTCCACTCCCCGGGGGGCGCAATTATTCGAAGAGCCAAGTGCGGTAAAAGCATCGAGTTTGGGAAGGTGGTAGAAACGAGAATAGGATACAATGCTGTTTGGGAATCAGAGTGAGACACAGTAAAGCCCTTTTCTTCCCCACATTGCCTTCTCACTTTCTCTCACGGTAGTTTCTCGTTTAGAATTCTATTCGTTCACTTCGCATTGAACGATCTTTCTCTCTCGCGCATCGTCCTGTAACTTTCATCCCCCGCGCGGGTTAACCCACCGGTTTCGGAAAGCTTGATACTTCTCGCTCCCTCCACCATGAAGCGGCGATTAATTCAATTGGTAGAATTTCCCCTCGATTCACGGCTTGATTAAACTCTACGAGAACGAGAGGTAGCCCTGCGGATTGCTTCGCTAGCAGGGATCACTGGATCCTGCATCCTCGACCTCTTCCAAATGAACGAGGAATTTCCGGGGGCCCTCCGCATTACCTCACTCCCTCACGAGCAGATCTGTGTATGTGTATATATTCCCTATCTCTTCTCCATCTCTCCCACTCCCTCCCTCCCTCTCTCTCTCTCCCTCTCTCCTCTCTGACCGTTCGAAGGTGTACCCTTCAGGTATACGAGGGATTCTCGCGAAGCAGAAGCCGAATCTAAAGCCCGGTACCGCGTCGAGATTAATGAGGCCGTGAGAGAGGTGAGGAACCCTCAAACCCTATCAACAATCCGCACCAATCGTACCTACATATGTAAAGTTCGTTAACGACTCCTATATCACAGGAGGAAACGAATTTTACCAAACACGCAAACGAATCATCCCTCTCCCTTGTACCCCATCCCCTAACAGGGAAAAATCGTTCATCCGTTATCGTAACAATTCACCGTGATAATCATTTTGTTCGTTTATTCATTCGCAAAATCATTAAATGAAATTGTTCATACCAATCGCGCTGTACTGTATACCATTGACTATTATTAAAATTAATCTTAAAACACGATATTATAATAAATTATGATAAATTAAAATGATAATAAAAAACAAATGAAATTAACGCTCGTATTTCTATTGTATTATTCGTTGTACGTCATTGGGAGAATTATTTTTATTCTCGTACTCTCACGATATACCGGTTACTCTAATTTTCATTGTTAAAATTTACATTGTAACGCGTGGAAATTGTATATTTCTTTGTTTTGAATTTCGGAGGATTAATCTTTCCGCTTAATGTGCGGTAGCACACCGGTATTTCGGAGAGTTTTTCCCGCATCATTCGTGTAATTTCTAACTGGTGAGTTTCTCTGGCGGCCGCTCATTTTTCTACTTTCCACAGAAAAGTCTCTATGACGTAGATGTTTTTTTTTTATGCTTTTCTTTTTCATCCGTTTCCTGCATGAGTCTCTACTGACGAATGCTCCCAATTTAAATGGCAATTAAGCGCGCAGTTTGGGGGCAGAATGCGAAAACGCGGCTCTCCTGATGTTCCGAACGTTTTCGCAACGTTCTCGCAGAGTGGCCGCCTGTGTTGTACACATACCGAGGGTATGGTATGCGCTTTTGGGATCCATGCTGCAACCCGATTGCCCGTGACGTTAAAGCCGAACCGAGTGCGTAATTCGACACTTGGAAATCTACTCGTGTGCATCGACGTATATCAACGGCCGTTGATATACTTGCGCGTGTATCCGCGCTATGACGTATATATAATCCAATACTCGAACTGGCAATATCGCGAATACTAAAATTATCATTCATACGCGTGCAATTCGACCTCTTCGTGCCTCCGGCTTTCATAATTATCACTGATTGATTATACTTCCGTTGACGTGACATCGTCAATAAATTATTCGTACCGCAATAATAAAGTAACAATGTTATCGTGTCTGGCAACGTTGAGAAATTTTCTTCCCGAATATCTATTATATCAGTAGAAAATGTGTTTCGTTGAAAATTTGTCGGACGGTAATTTAATTAAAATCTGATGAAAATATGAAAATTAATGATATTCATTTATTTGATGATTAAAAAAATGAAGTCAGTATTTTTATTTTATCAGCGAAATACAACAATGTGACGAAAGTATATAAAAAAGAAAATGATAATAATAAGATTGTCGATAATTTTTTAATTACCTATTTGTGAGATTTTTTTATCGCATTATCGATCATTCCGATGAATTGTTTTATTTGACGAATTAATCTTAAAAAATATGCCGATCCACTCGATTGTCAAATTTATTTGACAAATCCACACGGAAAAAATGTATACGCAAAAAATATATTACGAATATGTTTTTTATGTACGAAATTCGGCGTTTTTATCAAATTAATACATTAGTCATATATTTGTACTATTTTTAGCGACATATATGTTTGCAGAAGTATATCGTGAAAAATATATAAGCGATATACGTTTTTTCCATACGGGAAGAGAAGTTGATTAATTTTTACTCTTTGGAATCGTTGCTAGTTGAGAAACACAGAGGAGATACGAATGAGAATTTCATTAATTCCTTCTTTTCAGAAATCCATTATCCGCCCGACGGCTTTATATTAGCTTCATTATTATTTGTTTTTGTCTCTCTCTTCAAAGGACGAAAAATAAAAAATAATTAGCGAGAGTACAGCGACAGTTGGTCGTATCGCAAAGCGAACTGTTGCGCTTTTCGCGAACGAGAAATTGTCCCGACCTCGTGCAACATCGCGATAAGTCGCGAGAGCGACTTTATTTCTCGTAACATCCGTAGCCGTTTATATTACGCACTAAAACTGTTTAATACATAGCGAAGCTTTCTCTGTTTCTCGTATCGTCGCTTAGTACAATGGTTGAAATAAGTCTCCGCGGATTGTCGGGAACCGAGAGATATAGAGAACACTTGAATCCTCCGACAGGGTGTAGATTCGCGAAACAAACAGAGCACTTTGCATATTTACTTACTCGCGTTGACTGTGTGTGCCACTGGGTCGTTCTTCTTCCTTCTGTCTGCCGCGTCGCTTTCTCCCGCTATTCGTACCCTCATTCACATCCCCTTTTCTTCGCCTTCGTCTCCGCCAGCGGAGATAGAACGAGATGAGAGCGAAAATACGAGACGAAGAAAGACAGATCGATGGTAACCAAGAGCCGAGTGTGATTCGTGAGAGAGGCGGAGAGAAGATATCAAAGTTATACTATAACCGCCTCGCAAAACTGTTCTATGACGGGAATCTTAAGATTTATGGAGGATTACGAGAAGAGGAAGATCGCATCTCTTAACGTGAGAATAAGAGTTCTCAACGCTCCTGATGCCGCGACTACTGCCGCTGTTTCTACTTCCGATTATACATATACGCGTGTGTAAGGGTGTCATGCGGTTTCTGCGGGGCGAAATTCCTCATCTTCCCAAGAGCATCGCTAGGAAACTCTCTTCGTCTCTCAACGAGGTGAAACCGCGTGAAAAACGTAGATAGAGGAAGCTTCCTGCCGCGAGGAGCTCAAAGATCCCAAAACCGCTTTCCCCATGCATGTTCTATGCGAAAACCGATTCACTTATATATTCCTTCCTGCATCTTCCTCTTCCGCGAAACCTCATTCTTCTTCGGATCTTCCAATTCTCTTCGTACTTTTCGTTGCTATTTGTCTTCGACACTTTGACTTCGGCGCTCGTTCCACCGAACTTCTTTTTTTTCCTCGTCACGAATTCACAGATTTCGGCATTCATGAGATTGATTTTTTTCTTTTTTTTTCTCATTTTTTTCGACGATGTTACGAGAATGTGCTTAAGATCAGTCCGCGCAGAGAACGCACCGCGCCAAGTAACGAGAAAATGAGGATTAGACCGGTGAATACTGTGCACAAGGTTGCCATTTCTTGACCTGCCGCCGCAGTCATCCAACCCTTTTGGTAACCGTAACACTGCGACAACATTCCGAGGACGAAACATGCGATTCCGAGGAAATTGTGGCAAAGCTTCGAGGTCACCGGTCGTATTGTTTTTCTCAGTGTTGTTGCGAAAATAACGGGAATACCGCTGAAACCGAGTACACACATGATAACGACAGAGGCGATCCCCAGGATCGCGTGAATCGACGCGAAGTGGTGGCTCCCCTTGACCCGATACATCAGTGCAACACCGGCGATGCTGAATGCCGCACCCAGGCACTGTAGCACCCAGTGAATGTGACTGGCAACACGACGACTCAGCTTTCTCGTCAACAAGCTATCGCCTGCCAGAACCGCTATCGCCTCGGACATCAGCAGAACGTACTGTTCGACACATCAATACGAATGTTTTTTCAATTTTTTGCGAATGGAAAAAAAATCGGGAATCGATAGACTTTTTTGTTCAATTTCCTCGACGATCGAGGGACTACATAGGAGAGATTTGAAATTAAATTTAAAGGGCAAATAAGAAAAAAAAAAAACGCTGAATGGCGATCGCTTTCGAGCACTGAACGGTGGAGCTTCTCGCGAATCAAATGAGACTTTTAGCATTGAGATTGGATTTAATTTTTATTCGTTTTGAGAATTGTGAAGAATTGGAAATATCTTACAACGAGCAGCGTTCTTCGATTCATTGCTTCGAATTTCAAGAGTTTGCAGTTTATATCGCGATGATAATGCAATTTTTTTTTATCGATACTTTGAATTTTTTATAAAAATGTCGAACTTCGTTTTTACATTAAAATCGACGGAAACTTCGTATGAATTAAAATATTGATTAATTTCATGTTTATTTACGCTCAGAGGTAAAGTTGATTTGATTTTCAGTATTTTTTTTTTATTAAAAAATAAATCCGATTAATATTTTCGACATTTGCTTACAATGTAAAATCGTTACATTTTTATCCGCGGTAACTTCGTACGCGTGTGAAAAAAAAAATTGGGTTTTAAAGTCGATGTTTATTGGAGAAAAAACGAGTCCACGCAGAGATCAGTTGATGAAAAATAAAAAGCTTCAAAGGATTAATTTGGGGGTTTCGGGTCTGTTGAACCAGAAAGAAACCGCACACCGAATATAACAACGGCGGTATATATATGTATACATACCCCAACAGTGCACAGTCCAACGTGAACATTGGTCGTCGTGAGTTTTTTACCAGTGAGATACAGTATGTATCCAGTGACCAGAAAAATCATAACGTGGTTTGTCACTTCAACGAGAAATCGAAGTGTTTTGAACAGTGAGCAACGGCCCTCTGCCCTTGTTTCCTCCCCGTCCTCGGGATTCAAATTATTTCTCGTTACTCCCATTTCTCGCGCTGTTTATAATTCCAACGAGATAAATCAACGGCAGTGACTACTCGAGACCGCCTGAGCTCGTCGGTGGTAATACGCGCGATCGATATTTCGCATCGCAATTTATAATCGAAATTTCTTATAACCGAAGAAAGAAAAAAAACAAAAAAATACTTCGCGCACGTTTTTCTGCGGAAATAATATCAAGATCCCAGACAGATATGGATTGCGTGACAGCCTGTCCGTACGATCAATTATCTTGAATTCCTCAAGTACCAATGAAAATCGATACGACGAGACTTTTAATTTACTCTTCCGAATTTTATCTCTGACGAATATCGAGCGTAAAGGAAAAAATATAAACGCGACTGAAGGAAAGTTTCAATTAAATCAGATCCAAAGGTCGAAACAGAAAGCCAAAAGTGCCAATTACCGAGTTTATCGGGAGCACGTGTAGTCCCACTATCGAGAGTCGGAGATTCCCGTAATTTATTTTAATTCAAATCGCAAAGTAACGAAAGGCCGTTTTATTAATTCCGTTCGAAAACGAACTTCGTTCAACTGAGATTGCGTTGGTGCGCCTTTCAGATTATTGTGCCTATTGGCATATTGATGGAATGCAGGAAAAAAAATTCGAATGATTTGCCCGTTTATTTATAAATAAGTCGACATATTAATCATTCGCTTATCTATTGTTGAAACGATCATTTCTGTATCTTTCGTTCGTTGATGGGAAACGTTTGACCTCCACTACGATGTCTCGAAAGGGGAGAAAACGATATTAATATCTGTCGAATGTATGTATATGTGAAATAAATCGTATATTTTTTTATTCCCCGGCTATTATAATGAAATAAATGGGAATAGGTACTGTAGGGAGCAGACGTTTATGCATTATTAACGCGACGGAAATGTCTATCTCAATTATAAATCCTCTCAACGTTCGAATTGTTAATAATAAAAATTCCCGGATGCCCTCCCTTACGAAACATCAGACAATGAACGACCGCTCATTTATTATCGCGATCATCCGTTGTCCCCGATAACTTCGCGATAGCGTTTTATCAGCCATTCATACAGGATGCAGTCGCAAAATAATCGAAGATTATACAAAAGCGCGCCTTTGATCACGTAAAGATAACGAAATTGATAAGAATATTAAAAGCGATGAGAAGAAGAATTAAATTGACACTCGTGATAAAACAAATGCTCATTTATAGCACGAACACTCCCACTGATGCGATTGAAGATATTTTTATCTTCGCCAGTTGATTTCTATCCCTGTGTAGCCTATAATTTTATCGATAAACGATAAATTATCGACTGTTCAAAATATAACTACCCTCGCGAATTAAGAATTCCCTATTATCGATAATGAAGGGTTGTATCGACTACGGGAATGCGATTGTTTGCTGTTAGTGCAGAATTCCTATTTAGCGTCCTGCAGTATCGACCGTAGGGTTGGAGCGCCTCGTCAAAGTTCCGCAGGGTGGAGTTTGCTTTATCCCCCTTCGGGTGGAGTGTTTTAAAGGTCCCAATCGACAAAGGAAAACGTCGGTTACATAGGTACGAATGGGCACTTGCGTAGTGTTTGCTGCGGGAGACGTAAACATAATCGTCTTAGAGACGGAAGTTTCGTCTGAATGGCTGTAACCAATGGCGTACCGGCTGCATAATAGACCCGTAGGGCAAATCATCCCCACAGCAATAATGCGAGATATCCTGGCGGCATAGCAATGGTAATCCCATAATGCGTGGAAAATGAATTTATAGCGGTGGAGGATACAGATACAGTACTACAATATACCATAGAAAAAAGGGAGCTTCAGTATCAATCTCAGGGATAACTTCCACTCGAGATCCGCGTTCCAGACGTTCGCCTTCCAGCGTAATAATTCTCATGCAATTCAATTCGTTGTTCGCTCTTACGTACCGGATATTTCCTTTCTGTATACAATGATAAATATCTATACATCCGGTTATCTCCCACACGCAACATTTACTTATGCAGGTAAATTTCGTTCATTCACTTTTCCACATCGTATTTCTTGCTGTAGACAAAGTCCGAGCAATTTGTCGGATTTGTGAATATGTCGTACGCAAGGGCATTCGAGAGGGAATTTAGCGCTGGCAAAGCGTTGGAGATATGAATTTTTCAACGTATTCCGATCCCCTTCGAGCCTCGAGACGTTCACCTCGAGGAGATTTCGTACCACGAAGATTTGTGAGGTAAGAGAAGACGCGAAAAAATCGAGCAGATGGAACGGAATGATAAAACGAATTACAGAAACCGAAGACACCATCGATAAAAATTGTATATTTGATTCTTAATTTATCAACCCATCGTGAATACGTGGACATTGCACCCCCTGTGTAGCTGAAAAATGATTCCATTGAAACTTAAAAAATGTTTCGAAATATACTTAATGAATAAAGATGGAAAAAAATGCGATTAATTAATATTTTCCAAGTACCGAAATACTTTGGACTTCGATGAGAAAAAAAATGATAAAATAGCAAACGATAAGAGAAATTTGATGAAAACTTCATTAATGACTTTTGCACCTTTCGTCTCTGACTCTTCTGTAGCCAGAATTTCAAAAGCAAACGAACAGAGATTCCGATAATCAGGAATGTGGTCTGCGTTGGTTCTACGAGGTTGCAGGGTGGATTTTCGGCTCGAGCTGCTATCGAATCCGATTTGCGGCTTTCATAGCCTCCGTTTCCAATCTGCATGATGGAAACTGTGTGCCGGATTCGCGGTGGGTAGCTAACGGAGAGTAATCTCTTGTCATCGCACGAGTGAAGAGCAAATTTTATCACGACGACGACGGCGCTACCGGCGCGCGAGACAACTGAAACCCATGAAGAGCGCGAGGACGATTGGCGAATCTGGACGAAGAAAAAAGGGTCCGAGAGATGTGCGCGAAGAGTATACAGAAATAAAAATGAGAGAAAAGGAAGGTAAGGACGGATGTGAAGGTTCTCGCGGGTCTTTTCTAAAGGGACAACTATCCTGTGACCTTCCATATCTATCTATGGTCGTTAAGACTGCGTTTTGCGACGCTTCCGTCTCCAGTGGGCATACGAAACGGCGAGTAATCTGCAAGGATACGGTATCGACTATGGAATACCAGAGGGGCGTAACTAACAACGACTTACATGAAGAATCTTGTAAGTTATGACCGTCTGCTATCCAGCAACCGATAATACTGTCTACAGACCGCGCAAAGTGAAACTGACCGACTCGGTACGCACATTTTGCAATCGGCCGGTCAGCTTCACGATGAAAATTATACGCGGTACCTTGTACTTGAAATACCGAGTAGCACGAGAAGCTTTTGTGAACTGCTAGCGTTATCTCGTTCTTCCGTTCGTTTGAACCAACTTCTACGGACCTTTTATAGATATATATATATATATATCTTAAGCTTGCGTAGAACCTTTTCAAGGCGTAATTAAATGGCGTCCGGAAAACTGCGAGATGTCTGCCTCCCGAATGGCCCTTTGCTCGTTGAGAAATCGCCGGTTCTTACTCCGGCGCAACCGGTGATTAATGAGCAATCCGACTTTGCAGCGATAAACATTTTTTTACAATAATGTCCTTTCATTTATCTCATTTTAAGCAAATTACATATTTCTGAATTCGAATGGATTGAAATTAATTTTTCGCTTCGTTATGCAAAGGTTATGCAAAATTTGAAAATACATCGAGAAGAGGAAGACGACGGGGGTGGATTCGAAAAAAAAAAAAAGGAAACAAAGTCAGAGACGTTACTGCGTCGCATGGCACAAAGTTGGCAGAGGACCGAGAATTCCGAGATTGTTATACCTAAACAAATCCGTGATTGTTTGCCGTGGCATCGTTTTACGCATGATGCCGCGGGTTCTTTATATTCCTTTCTCAATTCAAGTTGATGCCACTTGAGCGAGTTGGAGTGTAAACGAATGGGAGCGAGGTAAATGCCAAGAGATATTTCAGTGAATAAAAGTGAGATGTAAAACGTGAGTGAGCACCCGAAGGGATGGTGGGGGGGTTAGGTTGGTCTCTCGTCGGTCACCCCCGGGGGCTTTGATCTGTGCCGGTCTCCGGAACTACCCTCCTCCCCCTCGTTTCTCCTTCCATCGAACATCCTTCTCTTATTCCTACTGTCTACTGTGATATATACCGCCCGCGCCACCCTCACCCCCTTCGATGCTCTTCGTACGAGAGGCATATACCCGCTATCGCGATATATATACCGTCGACTTACTACCGCATAATACCGCGTCTACCTATTCCTTTCCTTGGCTTTCTTTCTTTCTCTTCACGGATCATCCAAAAGAATGACGCTCGTCATCGCTCTTTCGCCCTCTCGCGATCCTTTAATTCGAACCACTCGAAGTCAACACCCGCGCGCACAAACGAAAGACCCCCAGACACATGCGCGCTCGACGACGCGTGCACGGAATCGACTCTGTCTCTCTCTGTGTATGTAGGCACAAACAACGATATCGGAATACGAAACGACGAAGCGCGCCACCAACGAGAAAAGGACGGAGAGAAAAAAAAAGTCAAGTACCCTGTTACGCGCGCGGGCTATAGATATCATTGAATTTTTTTTACTCGTTCCACGATCGTGTTTTATTTTTTTTCTCGCGCTTGGTAGCTTTTTTTTTATTTGTTAATTTTTTTTTTTTCATAACATCGAAAAACCTCGTTATTTATGCGTCAAGCCCCATTGTCCAGTGGTCCTGACCAACGAGCCGAGGCCGGCTCTTTCTACATCCTGCCAGTTCCATGCACGAGACTCCATATCCCGTGATTCGGCTCTGCCATATCTGTATATACATTCTACCGCTAATTGCTGCACGTAGTTCTGTTGGTTTTATCTCGAACTCAACCTATCGCTTCGCTTTATTTTTTTTCTGTTTTTTTTTTCTATGAGAACAATAATTGGACTGTCTCGAGGTATCTATATGTGGGACAAAGTATTTTTTTTATTTCACGCTCTTTGGTCAAGGTGAGAAATAAAATTCTTTTGTCAGTAAAGGAACGAAGACTGAGGGTGGGAAAGGGGCTGTTTTTTTTTTGTAGTGCCGAAGAGAAACGGTAGCAGGTTTCACAGAGAGTTCGCGGTGTAACCGCGTACACCTCGGGCTGGAAAGCCTCGCTTTACCACGCTGTTAGTGGCGATGCTGGTGGCTGTTGCTCAAGAGACGACAATTAGATGTCGACGGGCGAGTGAAAACTACGAACGAGCGAGTACAGCGAGGAAGGCGCGCGGGACGATGGGGAAGGGGGTGTTCTTCTCCATATTCATGAAAGATCAGCGCGCGTTTAAGTCGAGGGATGCTGCCGGCGAGTTGATCAAAGGGTCGCGAACTACGGAGCTCCGGGATTCTCGTTCTCCACAGCCCCTTTGCCAAAGTCCCCCCCCCCCCCCCCCTCCCCCTTTTTTTAACCCCGCCAGCCGACTCCCACACTTCTGTTATAACGGAAACTCCAAAGGTTCGACCAACTCGTACCTCACGATTCAACTGTACTTTTCAGATAATGACTCAGCCCCCGACATATTGTATACCTTTGCATTTTTTGCATTAAACAAACTCCTCGCACCCTCGTGAAAAAAAAAATGTATCTCGGGGCCCTTTATATATTCTTTCTTTAATGTTTCGCGAACGAGATCGATCCACTACGGAGGCGAATTGCGCGCGCGACAGTTGGGAAAAGAGTGGAAGGGATACAATCGCGGATACAATCGTATTCGAGGTACGAACGAAAAAATTTTTTTTTTTTCACCGCTGTACTATCCGAACCAATTCCGCTTCATACATTTTTAAGCCTTTGACGAAAAAAAAAAAAAAAAAAAAAAGATCAATCAGAAATTATTTTTAAAATTATATTTTTAAAATGACTCAAAAATTAACCAAATATTTTCAGGGCTAAAAATTTTTTGCGAGTGAATTTTTTTTCTAAGTAATTTGGATATAGTATTCGGATGGACAAAAGCAAAAAAAATGATTGTTTCTGTGGCAAAGTCCGCGAGTTATAATTTTCTATTTCTCTTACGACAGCGCGAATCCTCTCGCCCTCTTGTCAATTTACGACGATATAATAAATCCCATAAAGGTCGCGTCGCGAGATGGAACGATGATCCGTCTACAGGGTAGGGGATGATTAGCTGTTAACACAATAATAGGCTTCGCGGTGACGCTGTGACTGCCGCTGATGCGTGGGGACGCTCGACGAGGATCGAGTCCCTCTGTCGTTGATCCTCAACCCCATAGCACAAAGGGCTCTGCTCCGCCGGACCGTTGCATACGCGTCCTCTTGGCTCACCCCAGGCATTGTCTTCTCTATATTACCTATATATATATATATTATATATACGCTCACGTAATTTCTCTCGTCACAGAAAATCACGTCCGTACCTCGTTAATACGCGAAATAATAAATAACTACATATCTCGCCGACGCGGAATGAAATCAATGCCCCGAATAGATTTTTCTTTCGAGTTCTACTTTATATCGAAGAAAAATTGGATCGTTACTCGGCGAAATAGTGGATCGCAGACTCAAAGAGTCGCTCAGCGAATTAAACTGATTTTACTCGGAGTGGAACGCCCCGAACGAGAAGGATAATAATCAGGCGATCGGACCGAGTCGGGTGCGAGACTCGCGGCCATAGATATTCGTACATCGTCCCCTTAGACGCAGACGTTTTAGTGGAGAACCGTTCCTACCACCTCGACCGACTAATACCACTGTTACTTTGCACACGCCGTTCCATTCGCGGGCTGAATCCGTTAGCGGTTACTCTCGTTATCGCGTCTTAATCCGCGCGAAATCCTTTCAGCTTTTTCGCCGAATCTACACCACAGCGATCCCGTGCAGACCGAGACGATAGTCGGATTCGCTGTACCAAATTCCCTCGAGAGAAGAATTCCTTTGGCGTACGGACTACTTTCAATCTACATACACGCGATTTCGAGAACGAGACGAATAATTCAATCGGAATGCATTAAGCTGAGTGTTCCGGACTTTTTACTCCGTAACTGAACGCCTAAATAGCTATTGAAGAAAATATTTTCGATCTATCAAAAAACCACCCTGTAATTATAAATCGCGAAAGAAAAAGCAGGTAATCACGAAAATCGGTAAGTATAGATAATTATTTATATAAAAAACAAATGTTAACCCTTTAATTTTTAGTTCGAATCTTTCGTGATTCACGAAATGTTGATAAAAAAAATTTAACCCCGGTAACCAAGGACAACATTTTTATTCGATTTTTTCTTTCCATATTCTCAAATTTTGATCTTTTAAAAATATTGGGCATAAATTTGCCTTGATGAAAAATCTTCGTTTTTTGCTTTATTTTACGAAAAACGGAGTCGATGGAGAAAAATTCAATGATCGATTACGTATTTGAAACGAAAAATTGAAGGGAAGCGATAAAAAAGCTTCTAATTAGGGTAGTCGATTAGTAGCCGAGTAAAAACTCTTGTCTTTACAATAGAAAAGAGTTCCTTACTTCGCGATAGACAATAGCTGTATAGTGAAGTGGCTTTTTTGTTGTGATATTCTTTTTTTTTCTACGGTTTATTTCCGCGTGAAAGGAAACACAGTTGCCGAGCCCTCGGAAGCCAAGCATCAGCTCCGCGAAAGGCCGGAGCGAGTCTCTTGGGACATCCGAAGTCGAGATGGACCCCGAAAGGATCGGTTCCGTCGTCGTCGTCGACCAGCGTACGTTAAAATGGAGGCAACACGACGACGGTCGGAATATACGTGCGAAAGTGTGATGACATGCGACGATATACATAGTACGCGTATCAAGAGACGCGGTAGCGTCTGGACGCCGAGTAGTTTAAAAAAAAAGTCTGCACGGCAATGCCGCGCGCGTCGAGCGCTACCCTACGCAGTGCCTCTCGGGGCGGAGGGGTGCCGAGGGATGACCGAGGATGCGAGAAAAACGAGGATGGAACGCTCGGAAAATGGAGGGCGAGAGTGCCGACTATGGGCAACGGGGTGCGATGAAACGAGGGGGGAGGATTTCGTGCCGACGGGGAACGGTGACTGGTTGGCCGTTTGCTTGCTTGCCAACCAGTGGGTTCCTCATTACCGAGAACGTTCTATTCACACCTCGTCTCGCGCCAAATTCTAGCGATGTAGTCGAACATTCATCGAAATTTTCAGTTAACACAGAATAAAAAAACTAAAATCATCAAAAATATATCGTACTTGACTTAAAATTTTTCGCGCGTTACAATAATAATTTAAGAACAAAAGTCGGAATAAAAAACCATGCATATAATTTTTTTTTTACGAAAAATAACTCAAATTTGAATTAAAAAATGGCGGTCGGGCATAAAAGACTGCTAATCATTAGAAAAACAGCGCGCAAAGGCGAAATGAACGAAGGAAAGGGAGGAAATCGATTTTGTTTTCGAAAGTGCAGTGTCAGAGACTCGAATCTATCGCTACCGTGTACACTACACACTGCACTAAGCTATATGTATTCCGAAAAGCTCGAACACTTCAACCTCTCGACGGGCTCATCTCCGAGAGCTATACTATACGATGGAACTTTCACAGTTCGCCATCATTCTCGCGGTTGCGAGATGTTGCGCGATCCTGTCTCGTGCACTCCTCTACAACGAGTTCCCACTTCGGTAATGATAGTTTAGTAGCTTAACGAATAGCATTATACATCGTTATATTCTACATGTAAATCAGTAACCAGCAAGTTCGTAATCCGTTCGTATTTTCGGCTATGTAGAGACGAAAAGATAAAAAAATAAAAATAATAAGATGTAACGCGATGTATGCGCAAAATCCAAATTAAAGCGATCGTCAATTACTTAACGAGGGCGACAAGAATCGCACGGGATTTCTCATCGGGTAGAATCGAGGTGATAATGATGTTGACTAGTGCGATCGTTCATTCGCACACCTCATCCCATTCGCTATTTCGAACAGAAACGAGAAATGATCGGTCTCATTTCGTATAGCCCATTTGCCTCGACGATTCGTTGCCATCGCCCGAGGGGCCCCGCAGAATCAACGCGGAAAGGGATACGCGAACTCGAGGGGTGCGATGAGCTTGCTTCGTGTCAATTCGCGGTCATCTGAACGTGAAAATACGATAGGGGATGATACGCCGGGCTTCGATGCACACGCGTCTGCCGAAAAAAAAAAAAAAAAACCAGACGATCGTGGCTCGTTTATGCGTGCCGGAAGGCAAACATTGACATATGTTTGCGTAAAACGTAAAGCCTCCAACGAAATTATTTGCCGGGTGAAAGGGAAGTACGCGTAATAGTCATTGAGAGAATTTATTTGCATATATATATGCGTATAATGATCAGCCATATCCCGAGGTTCTGTATTACATAATATTTTTTCAGCGGTACGTGAAATACCGCGGTCGGTATCAAAAACTGTAAACAACTTTTTCGTATACTGTGGTGAAATTCCCATGCGATGAAACTTTTTTTAAGCTGTAAATGCCAGTATAGCTGAAAAAAGTTGTTTACAGTTTTGGATACCGATTGAGACAGACATTTCTACAATGAATACATTTTTTTCGTAATATTTTTATAATGAATTTTATCGCAAGATCGCAACAATTTTCTCAAATTTTCTCGTAATGATTCATATCTCGTCAACAACGTCGAGCACGCGATCCGATTGTTCATCGAACAATCGGCTACAAGTCGAATGTTGTTGACATTCAGCGTCTCGAGAGAGAATTATCGATGATCGCAATTGGGAACTTAGTCTCGAGGCAATTAGGCAATCGTCGACGATTTGCGATTGGACGGAACACAAAGCGACCTTCCGGTTTCCCCAAATGTTTTAGCAAATCGGAAAAAACTTCGGATACGCAACTCGATGAAATACGAGAAGCCGATGCTGCTACCGGACAGCTACCGCGATACCGGGTTTTTGCTTGAAAGTCGTTGATCCCCTTTTCCGCAAAGAAAAAGTAGTGATGTGTTGTATTGTGTTAAAGTTTTGTGAAACGATACGCTACACAATGCAATATTGCGGCTACAGCAACGTATCGTGCAACGCCATCGACCCATTTACGGTGTTAACGATCGAACACGTCGACGCCAACAAATCGTCCGACTTACGTTGGAGCGTTGGAGGGCTGCGGTCACTGCGCACAAAGTAACAGACGGATTTGTCGCTCCGCAATCGATGATTGGCCAACTGCTCAAGTCCTATATGTTCAACAAAACGGATGTCGTAAGCGTTGCAACAATAGCGATAATCCGGTTTGCGATGGACTTCGTCGAGTGCTTTACCCCCAAATAACTGTTTAATTGCAAAGACGTTGGATGTGGTAATATCAAAGCCCAAATTAGCAGACCGAATACCATCGAATTCTTGGCTCCGAATCCGTCGGACTCACACCTATCGTCATTTGAAGTCGAGGGCTTCATGACGTCCAAAACAACGGAATCGGATCTGCTGGCGGGGGGAACCCTCTTGAGGCGAAAAAGCGTAATAAACAGCGGGGTAATGGTGGTTCGATGCTATGAGATCAAAAATCTCAATCCGATCGAAACTATTCTCAAATCCGAAGATAAATATAATGGAGCCGGAAAAAATGGCCAATTGGCCAAATCAATCGATACATAACCGGACAGACGAGAACTCAAAATCCGCGCATAAGAAAAAAATACATGAATACTGCCGCGAACTCTGTACGCGCGAAGTAATATCACAGAATTGGGTTGTGAGAAGGTAAATGTATTTTATAATACAATATAACTATTATTATTATCTTCTGGTGTTTTTTATGTTCATTTCTACCGCCTAAAAAAACTGAAATGTAATAAACCAAAGAAATAAACATCGAAAAAAAAAAATCGTTTTAAGTATATTTAAAGTATCGTGAGGGGAAAACGCAGTATATAGGTAGCTTTATATTCGTGTTCATTTCTATGGAGATGTTTTTCTAGGCGTGGCTACGGCGAAAAATCGTTTTGGCTCCTTGCATTACCTGCTGCACTATAAAGTACGAAAAACTGGAGTCTCTCGTTGTCGCATAGTCGCGGTCACAGCGAATGAATACAAATCCGAAAAACGTAAACGGGGTCACAAGATTATCGTTGGCATTACGAGTGTAAGTTAGAATAGCCGTATTGCATGCCTGTGTAGGTATTTCGGAAGCCACGCAGAGTGGCGGTGGCTGTGATCGAGAAACAGCACGGGGTCGCAGTCTCATTCGTTCGCAGCATCCGAGTAACTGCATTTGCGGTAATACCCGAGGGAAGCTAAAGGATTACCAGCATTAGGGAGATTAGCGAGGAGTTCTTAAGCCTCAGCGCGTCACGGCACCCTTCCGATAAATCTCTCTTTTTCTTTCTCAGTCCCCGAAACGTTTTTGCCTCTTCTTTCCTTCGTCGTCTCCTCGTTCTATCGTCCGTTTCTCTCGTTGTAGTGTTGTTGTTGTCGTTTTTGTCGCGTCCTTCTAATCGTATCGTTGAGCTCTACTTGTGGAAATGGAGCCCAATACCAGAAGGAAAGAAGTTGCAAGAATTTGATGTAACGAGCTTCTCTCCACGAGAAAAACTCTTTCTCGATCCATTCTTTCGTCTATATTCTTCTTCCACTCATAACCCGAGCGCCATACAAAAGTCTTTTACGAAAAAGATCGCGTTTTCCACGGTTTATCGAACCCGTATAGGATTCTCGTGACACAATCGTGTATTCACCTTTGAATTCTAATTTTTTTTTTTCCGTGCTCTCGAAATGCTTGCACAGCTTTAATTTTGCCGGAGTCTTTATGTCACTGAGAGATAATGGGAGAATATCTGAATACGAGGATTCCGCGAACTAACCGAATATTCTACGGAATTTTTCGTAAATATCCTTTAAACTGGACGAAGGAAAAAAAAAGAAAAATTGTAAATCAGCGTATGATCGCGGATGAAAAATCCATGATTACGGGTACTTCACGGTAACGAGGGTATATCACGCTGTAACGTTCAACACGGCATACTTCGGGCTTCATAATTAACTCATCATTTTGTTCGTAATCAACTGGAAAAAAATGTAATAACCGATGCTGTAAAATTCTTCACGCACGACTGAGATTCGAGTTCTCTCGTAGCAGTTTGCGGCGCAAAAATTCATCCTGCCTTTCATCGTGAATCAGGCACGTGTGCAAATCGTGCGTTATTTTCATCCTCATTAGTAAAATATTTTTTATCCATTACTACCGATGATAAACGCAAATAAAGGATATTATTATTATTATTTAATGTATTATTATTATTTTTAATTTTATTATTATTATTTTCATTATCATATTGAGGTTAAAAAATTTGTTTACGAATTATCCAAGAAATCTCAAGACCCCTTGGAAAATTCTATTAACTGCTACGAGACGGTGTGCACCAAAGTTTTATCAATTTTTCGAATAGAGTCAAAAAACATCGATAAAATACGAAAACGGAACAACTTCCGGTCAGAGGTAAATTTTATTGCGCGATCCTGACATTCGTATATATACGAAGCCTCAAAACATTTGTAACGCTAGAAAGAGCGATATATCCCGCAGGCATAGGTACGATCGAAGCAAGTCTGGCATAAAACGCGAGCAGACGTTTTCAACCGCGTGTTTGGTGAGGCTGTCGGCCCTCGTCATCGTCATTCAGCATCACCGGGGGTTGCGGATCACGTGCGTCGATGTGCGTACCGTATGCACTGTACGTTATACATGTATATATATGTATGTATAGAATACCGTAAGGCCGACGTGCGGAATTAGCGGGAGCCCCGTCGTCGACGTTTCTATCAATGCAGTCTGTGTATACTATACTGTACACAGTACTACGCTTCGCTTTATAGTAATAATAATACACACGTTCGCGTTGCAGGACCGTTCAGTCTCGTCGGCTCGACCCTCGATACTCTCGAATTTGGTACATCGCTACGTCGACTGTCGGCCGAAAAAGAACGTATCTCGCATCGTTTAGCGCGGAAGAACTATGAGAGATACGCCCTTTTTCTTCTCAGCGGTCGATGTATACGTAGTTACGAATTTAGAAGGGAAAGTAACTCCTGTAGTATATGTGTCTCTCGGAGTATTAGGTACTTTGGTTGAAACGTTAACCCAAAGAAACACGTGTTTCCGCGTGCCCCCGAGAGGCGTGTTACAGCCGGTGTCGATGTAGAACGCTCACTGCGGGTTCCACATTCTATAACTTTTACTCCACAGTAGCAACGACTCGAGAGCCCTAAGTCCTTTCGGCTTAACCATTTATAGGCCCTCATCGAGCTTCCGTTGACCTACACAATTCAACACATTGGCGTAGGTGGACAAACCTCTTCCGCGTTCTAACAGATTTCGAAGATTTTTCTCGACAGAGAGAGACAGGACGATGTCGAACGTGAAAAATTGTTTTGAGATTCGCTTGACGAATCGACACCTGTCAATGAGGCTCGCGGGTATCGCATTGTTTGCGAGATCGACGACACTTGTGTCGATGAAAATGGTTTTCTCGACAACGTGTATAATGTTATTTTGTCGCGTTGATGAGAAAAATGTCGATACGCTTGACTTTCACGATGATAGTCGATTTTTTTTTTAGAGGCACTCGTGTGTGTAAAAAAAACAACAGTTTCGATTGTATCGATGTGAGCTTCCCTCACAAATATAAAATTGGTTTTTTCACATTTTACCATCGTATTGTCAAACGATAATTATTTATTTCACGTTTATTCATTATTTTCATGCGATTTTTTTTGTCTGTGGTTCAATCTTATGAAAAAAAAAAAAATTCGAGTAAAGAGAACAAAAATTATGCCGAAGCGAAATAGCATCGCGAATGATAGAAATTATAATCGAAGGGGACTTGAGATATGCAATAAAAAATATGACTGCTATGACTTACGGCTTCGATGTCATGTAAACAAACGGTTAAACGTGTTTTGTTAGAAACACGCTGTTACACTGCGCGAGTCTTGTAACTCGAGCGTCCGTATTTTCGCTCCGTCGAACTGCACACTTCACTGAACACAACGCATCCACTGAATGCTATGAAATCCCCAACCGAACTGTTTCTACGTGTTCAAGTGATGCACCGAAACACCGACCACTTTTAATCGCGTGTAACCGACGAAAATTGCGACGAGAGGTGAACGCGTTGTTCTCGCGAATATAGCAACTCTACAAGGTCGTGACGCCCAGCGTCGAGTACAGGGACTATAGAGGTACACGCGTAAGTGTCGCTCCTCGCCACCACGCAGTCAGTAGATCGCAAAGACGTTGCGATGCTCGTGCATCTTGTGTCTTCGTGTTGATAACTCGACGAAAAAAAGAAGCGTCACTCTTCTAATAATTGTAGTTAGCTTTTCCTGAAGTTTGTTTTTCAATTAACGAATGCGGATGATTCCGTATCTTCGTAATATCGATATAAAGCAGTCGAAATGCTTTGATGGCGCGCAAACAAACGTGGCGTTTGTTTGTTATAAAAAAAACTACGCGATCCCACCAATCAGACAACGGTATGCCGGAATCGACGTTGATAATGTTTTGTTTGCTTAATTGGTTGATATAAAAATAGATGACAGTGATTAATGGTGATAACTTTTGTTGATACTATAATACAATGTAGCTACGATATTGTACGATTTTATTTAGTGCATCGCGTCAATCACCGGAAAAATGTAACTGTAACAAAAGTAAGTCGAACTGAAAATAAATATTTCGAATAAAAATCTAAGTTGTCGGTATAGTAGGGTTATCGAAAAATGAAAATAGAAAAGATCGATTGAGATACATAGATACGAGAAAAAAAAGATCGTTTTTCCATGAGGGTTTATCGAAGCTTTATATAGATGACCGTTGATTGTCCATTTGGACCCCGAAGGCTCGGTTAGCGAACATAATAAAAGGACAGACACATGGTATACGAAATCTTCAGTACAAACTCAAGAGCCCGTGTACTCTCTCGCCCTGCTCGCGTGTACTTAGCGCTCCCGGGAGTTACGGCGGTCTCTTTAGTAGTATCGTGCTTCCCATATAATACTGCTGCTCGCCTATTGTGCGTGTTACTTTGTGGCTCGGCGACGACGATGATGTGTGCCTCGTGCTCAGGCACACACGGGGATTTATCGAGAGATAGTGTAGACATTGTGCACCTTTTTACCATCTATTCATTCTCATTCCTCTATCAAATAGACTTCCTCCGGGAACGCGAAAAAAGGAAAAATTAAGCGTCGTCGCGCCGCTCGAATAGCCGAGCTTCCGTTTTTTTTTTTTCACTCAAAGTAGAGACGCCACGACGAAAAAAACAAAAAAAAATGCATACAAAAAATTACAAAACCTGCTTATCAATTTTTACTTTCATTTTAGTGCAATAAAAAAATATAGAAGTAAAATACGTAAAAATAAGGCTGATTTCGGTTGAGAGAAACACGGAGAAGTGAGACGTAGAATTTGCGCTTGAGAGTGCGATGAAAGCGAGAGCGCGCGCGGTCTCCCCGGCGGGGGGGTGTGGCAAACCGCCCCTAGAATTGGCGAGATTTCCAGTGTCTGCTATATGCGGGGGTGATCTGCGAGTTCCAACCCCCAGCGACGCGTACCATCGGGCGTGTCACGCACGTTGTATTGTTGTATTGTCGGGTGCAATCTCGCTAAGCGTTTCACCGAGCAACAGCGGAGGACACAGACACACCTCCGCGTCTACGATTCCAACGCTTCTATTCCCGGCAGTCATATCCCCTGCGTTCGCTGCCTCTATACACACGCGAACGTCCGCGTCTCGCGCGGATTTCTCGCTCTCACACTCTTTGACGGAGAGTCCCGTTAACCTGCTCGCCCAGCCTCCATCACTCCCATATATCGCAAAACGCTTAAATATCTCGTATACACGACCGCGAATCCTCGCGGTTGAGAACAAGAACAGTGAGAATATTCGTCGCGTTTCTCTCGTATAAAAGTGCCAAAACAATGCGGAAGCTTTTATTTCAATGCACGAAGGAGGATCGGAACAATTCATTTTTTACTTCTGGGGGATGAAAAAAAAAATCTGTTTCTCCAACTACGAGGCAACGCGCTCCCTCCGTTAAAAACAAGAAGAGAAATATATGCGATAGGAATAGGAAATGTTTTTTTTTTCTTTTTTTTTATTTTAAAACTTGCATTTAATTGATCTTACGATTTCTCTGGATCTCCGTTTGAATTGTTTTTATTTTTCTGTACGTTTACATTGGAGGGATTCACGAACGTCGCTTAGGACTTTCGCCGCTTATCCGAGATTTGCGGGACGGAGAATTTGTATATACATACGTATACACGGTATTTATATATATATGTATAGCAGATCGACGTTGTGCGAACGTCGTGTCGACTCCTCGTACACGTCAGTCACAGACTCCACTAAATACCGATCGACGCCCGCGCCTCACGGTCTTTACTGCCCCCCTCTCCCGTGAACGGTCGCACCCCCTGCGATGGGATATACAGGAGTTTACGGTTATAGAACGCTCGATCGGGCTGACGCCCAGATCCCTCGAGACTATGTTTGCCCCCTATTAAATTAAATTGCACCCTAAATTTAAGGATTATCTTTCTATCTCGCTTCGTCCACCTCGCAACACTTCTTTATTCAGAACGGTGTGTTTACAAATCGTGAAAATGTGGAAAAAGTCGAAAGCGGACAATTCTTTGACCGACGAATTAATTCTTACGCGCGTCTCGGCGTTTTTCATTTTTTTTCGAACACACGATATCCAATAATGTTATGATGAATTTTTTCGAAAATATAAAATGATTCGTGTTTCAAATAAATATAAATACGATAACGATAAATAAACAGTTTTTTTTTTGGGTTTCGTGGATTCGAAAATAACAATTTTACGATCGATTTGATCGAACAATAACGGTATAAAAATAATCGATTGATTATTTTTTTTTCTTAATTTGCTTGAATAATAATGATAATAATTGCGTAACTTAAATCTTTTTTTAATAAAAGAAAACGTATGAAAAAATCGCCGAGTCTGAATGTTTCGATCTAATGGTTCAATTTCTAAGAATCCAAACATCGCAAAAAATGCAAAAGTGCCGCAGTATAATGCGATGTTGATCGAGAGCCCTTCAGCCGGGGGTTTCCCTTTCGAATTCTTGAGGCACTAGTTGATCGTTTTCTCTTTGATCCATTTTTCCATCGGACCGTAACTTCGAAAATTGGTGACTGTATTACGGATTCCTCTGAGACACATTTCGCTTATATAATTTGGATCCTTACCTAACCTTTACCCGACTAAGGGACTCTCAAAAATGTTATTATTTCCTTTTTTTTTACGATAATAGCGAAGCGGAAGTCTTTGGCGTATCTTTACCGTACGAGTCGGCACTTTCCACAGTTCATTCATTCACTGCTCACTCTGTAGCTTTTTTTTCGTCTTTTTTCGTGTATTTACATCTCATTCTTACACAGTGTACGGTAGCTATACGTATGCTTGACATAGTTGAAGACGATTCACAATACGCACCTCGTCGCTTCTAGCCGTTGTAACGTAAACGAACCGAACTAAACGGATAATAGTAATCTATTAGATTATTATGGGAATTAGTGAAATGAACCGAAGACCAATTTATTGGTAGTAAATCTCTCGCTCTCTTTCTCGTTCACCGCTCGAAAACTACCCGAGATTTTCTTTTTTTTTTCTCCATTGTCGTTACACGCCGAGTACCAGAGGCCTTCCGTTTCGCTCCCTTATTCGACCGGCCGAGGGCTACCGTAGCGGCGCGTTGTGTTGTTGTCGTTTCGCGAGTTATTGTTGCGTGCCGCGAGAGCGGTTCCTTTAATCCTGACGATGCCTGAGAGAAAACTCCAGGATTCTGCCGACCAGCGAACGAGGAGAGACGGCATCTCTTTTACTTACTCGCTGTTCTCCGACGAGGAAGGCACAACCTAAGTTCTTCGGGGCGCGAGAATCTCGAAAACCTTCTTTCTAGCTTACTGCCTCTAATGCCTTCGCCCATCTCACTGTGCTTTGCACTTCAGCATTTTTTTTTTCGTTGCTCTTCGCGATACCTAATACGTTCGGAAAGAGGTAAGAAACTACCGGCTCTACGAGCCCTTTAATTGATGTTAAGACCAACCCTCTTGCTGCTTTCACTCTTCGAACTGCAGGAGGATTACTCAATCCTTTCAATTCCTACTTTTACTCCACCGTATACCTATACTGCATTATAGTGGTACAGGAACTGTTCTCTGTACTCTTGAATGGACCCTCATTTACCAAGTGGCCTGCGTCGTTCGCGATCATTTTCACGACTTCGAGAAACTCGAAAAACGCTTTTACAAATAAAAATTCCATACAAAAAAAATAAAAAAAAAAAGATTCAAAGATGCATTAACCAGAGATATTTCTTTTTTACTTGTGTGTAAAATAAAAAAAATCATCTGAGAAACGGTACCGAATTATCGGTCATTTTTTCGGGATTAACATTTATACGGATATTTTTTATTTTAATAAACAAAAAATGGTTGTCACTGATTTCGTTGGAAAATTTCGATATTCGCTATTAAGGCGATCCGAAATAAAGAAGTATATTTATTTACGGTAAATTATTTCACAGACCAAACTGCAAAACTGTGTTAGTTACACGAAGCGAAAGCGAAACGGTCGAAATGGTGATTACTTGCGGTTTCTCTCGTTTTTACTTCGAAAAGTCTATCAATCGAATAATTTTTTTTTATTTTTGCGCTTTTCTTTTATATTTTCGACTGGCCACGGACTTTCATTCATGTTTTTCCGACCCAAGGGTGCATTTTACATGGACACAAAATCGTTTGTCTTCCTTCGTACTTTTCTTTATTTTCATTCGCGCGCGGATGTTCGCTCGAACGATAACCACAGGCACTTAGATACAATAGTTCCAAACTCTCCTAATGCGATGGCGGCGGAGCGGTCAGTATTTATCCTTCGCGCACTCAACAATACCGAATATTAGGTCTCGCGCCCTCGAAAATCCCGTGTATTCTCGTGCCTAATATAATATCGCCAACCTCTGCGTTACGCGCCGACCGCAACGAAACGCTTTTGCCATTCATTCGCCGATCCTTTCATCGTCTCGGCGCGTCCGAAACTTGAGTGAATATAAAACACGTGCATAATACGACGAGAGTAGCCGAGGGAAATAGAGAAAATGAAAACAAGGCTCAGCGAAGGCGAAGCATAAAAATCTCGTATGTGCAAACTTGTCTAATTTTTTCCGAATTTTTTTTTTTTTTCATCCGAGAAATATCATCCTGCGGTCTCCGTGAATTTTCGCAAAAAAAAAAAAATTCAGTTATGAAAAAGCGTACGCGTGTTTCTCGTTCGCGTGTTTATGAATACGTAATATCTCATCGGACAAAGTTCCGTAGAGAAATAATTGAATCGTCGAATCGTAACCAGCGAGAACGGGGGGTCAGAGAGCGCGTCGGCGGTCGGATGCTGTGAATCCGGAATGGTCCACCGGGACGATGAGGAAATATACGAGAACACCGCGGAATTGGCATTGTTCGACAAAATTTACCCGCTCCCCGTAAACCACCTGGTTCGTTCGCATATGCATTATGAACGCAACGAGAATCCTCTATTCCACATGTATACGCGTCGGTTACATATACACAGGTGTAGTAGAAGTATAGACGATGAGTACTCGCGACGAGTCGTACAGAATGGGTGCAAATGCGCAATACACAAACGCTTCGAGTTGCACACTAACGCGCGACCTTTGTCCTGTAGGACACTCGAATATTAAATCACACACGCCGCGCGCACGTATACAGTCGCAAATAGTTTGCAGAAAACGAGATGAAAAACGTAATTTTTTTCTCTCTGACCGACGAGACCGTATAATGCGGAAAAAAAGATTTATCAATGCTTTTGGCTCCGCGGGGTTTTCAGGTTTGTTCTCTGTGCACCAAAGCTTTGCGATACCGCGTGACACGCGTTGTTTTTTTGCTGCATCCACTGCATACAAAAATAATTTCGCTCCGCGGAATGAAACAAAATCTACTTTTACGATTGCGATTAAAATTATTAAAGCGTACCATTTTTATTTTTATTTTGCATTTTATCAAATACGAAACACAGAATTTCGTCGGAAATGAAATAATTTCGTATAGAATCCATTAACCATCGGCGCTGAATTAAGTAAAATATTTAAAAATTATACTTCGGTAAAACATGAAAAATCTTGTTGCATTCATTTACATCTTTTATAATTTTTTTTTATTTCTACATTTCGGTAAATTTCCGTTTTAATATTATATAATGTAAAATAAATTTAAATAAATTTGTTAATATAACTTCGAACATCGAATAATAACAATAACATTTTTTAAAATAATGTTTTAGAAAATCGAGTCTAAGAAACGCGATGTATTGTGCGACTAATTATGCAGACGCATTATCCTCGAATTTAACTCGTTGATTCCATTTCGATGGTTCACCGCGCCTCGTCGGTGACGCTTCCGGTGCACCGAGGCGCGGTGCAGGCAAGTACTCGTTATGCATAAAGGTTGAATAAAGGCAAAAATACGAAAGGTTGGAACGAAGAGCAAAGGTTAATTACCCAAAGAAAGTGTACCGCGGTAACAAGTGTGTAGGATCTCGAGAGCTTACGCCGCCCTCCCTCTCCGATGTTCTCCCCTCTAAGTGCATTCAAGGTGATCAGAGAAGCGCGTAGGAATCTTTCTCGTTCTATCTCACGGCTCATAAACACTTGGAGTGTGACATAGGTAGAGGTGACTACGGCTGACGCCGATGCTATGGTGTCGGGGAGTCGTGCGGGATACCGCAGTACATCAAAGCCGCTCCGCCGACGTTGTAACGGATGGTTGACGCTGCAGGGGCGAAGCTTCTTCTTCGCTACTCGCACTCCCGCACTCTCGCACCCCCTTCTTTGTTCCATCATCTCGCGCTGGGCTACGAGAGTGAGACGCGTTGCGTCACCCACAGTGAACCACCGCTAGCAGCTACCTAGCTAGCTATCTGCCTGAAACCCCGGGCTCTCGACGTCCACATTCCCCCTTACGGTTTGCGAAACTTTGACTACCCCGTGGGTTTGTTTGTCGCTTTGTTTGATTTCACATTCACGGGAGATAGCTTTCACTTACGCGTCGCGGACGAAGATTAAACAGATTCGAAAATGTTCCACCTCTTGGTTCTCTCTATTATCTCGACTACCGGGTCCCTCTCTCGGATGCTGCACAGCGTTGATGCTCCCGCTCAACAGGGATGGCATCTCTCTCGCAGTGGCAAAACCACGTGCTTCATTTCAGGATGGACACTAGCTGACCGTATCCCACCCCTTACCGAAGGGTGACGTTGATACTCTTTTTACTCGGCCACAATGTCTCTCCATTTTATTATCTCATCTCACAGTGTCGCATTCCCTGCGATCTTTTCAGAATCCAAAGCATCCCTTTGACCCAGTTGAACGTACGCTAATTCGTTAATTGACTTTACTATGTATACGGAACGAAAATAACGAGAAAAATTTACTTGGCCTTTCGGTACGCATGCGCTGTACGACGAACCATCGGAATTATTATTTTTTTTCATTTTATGGAATGCGATTTCTGATTGATTGAATCGATCGGAAATCGATTAAATCGAAACTATTTCCGATTTAATTCTGATCGTAATTATTTATAATTTCTAAAATTGTTACTTTTAGAAATAATTATAGTTTTTTAATTTTTTAGACCTCTCATATCTCTCATATTTGACGACCGCGTATTTATGTCGATGTCTCCGAATTTTCGCATTAAATACGAGAGGTTCCATTGCAATTCGATAATTTACGTTACTCTACACGCAGAAACAAATTATGAGAAAAATGTGGTGAATAATTATGGAATTAGTATTTCTTAATTTACGAATAATTAGCTTGTATCCAATGAATAATTAGTAACTAACCGAAACGCAACGGTTTTGGTGGCATTTCGACCAGTAAAACCTTTAAAAAAACCCCTAGCGATCAGCGTTGACCACTGGACATCATTTCGCGATTTTTCTCTTCTTACGTTTGTGATACAGATGCGCTGTAGGATCGGACATAACAATTTTCGTCCCACAAAATTGGAAATAATAACAATAAGCGTTCGAGAAAATGAAATCTTTTATCAGAAATCGCTTAATCTTCAGCGATGAACGAGGATTTCGTTGACTCTTCAGGGGCTGAATACCAACAAATTCAAGTAGTCTGACATTTCATTTTTTATATAAAAAATGTTTATTTCCATTGCAAAGATTGTCGATTAAGGGATATCACACTGTCGACGTTGAGAATTTCGATAATTTAATATCCAAGGAATTCGCAATCTGAATGTTATCGTCGTGCCAAAGAAATCATCCAGGAGGAAACGATTTCACGTGATACGGATGGACTTTGCTCTCGATAATACTCACGGAATTTCTCTCGTCGCGGCGAGGTACGGTTTGCCTGTACCAGCGATTCGCTTTCATTGTTCGCAACGAGAGAACCCCTCGAGGCGTCGAAGGTCCATTCAATCCTCATTCTCGTCCTCCTCTCGCGATACAGCCTATGAGGGGGTGTGATGATATATCAATCTGATTTGATCCTCCATCATACATAGACAATACGTACAGATGTACAGCGTATCTTCGTTGATATATCATCCGGTTAGTCGAAGAAGAAGTTCTCGAGCGTCGGAAAGAAAAAGAGAGAAAAGAAGAGCGAAATATTGTGACAAAATTACCGAGGTTCAGGTAGAGACTGGTTGGGTTGCGTCTCGCAGGTCGGAGATAACGAGGAGAATGGCGTTTGGAAAGTTGAGGGAAAAAGAGAATCGACGAGAAGTGCTGCTAACGGATATATAGATATACGCGCATTCAACGTCGTATATTCGTAAGAGATACGATATCGAGGGTCGTGCGACTGTTGGAGACGATGTGAAAACCGACGACGAGTAGGACGAGGCGCTCTTCACCGCGCTTGACGACGACTGCGACTGCAACGACTACTCCAAGAGAACGTCATTATAATATATCGTAGAGAGTTGTAATATCTCCGCCCACTATTCGTTCACCTATCTCGTTACCTCTTTCTTCGATTCGTCCGCACAAACCATCCAGACTTTCGAGAACTTTGCACCAGACCACTTTCTTCGTTTCCCATATATACGCGCGTCGTTTCTACATATCTCCTCGACGAGAGCTGCGACACTTCAAAGACGAAGGCGATCGCAATTTCACGCTTGCAAACTTCATTCGGGTATTTCTCACCGCGTATTCTCATTCTCCTATGTTATTAAAAATATCATTAAAACGTATTATTTCGGAAGCGAATCATAATTTATTCATTTCTCGATCAAAAATTATATTGGAGTAATCGATGGAACTATCGGCGAATTAAGCAAAAAAATAATTAAAAAATGACAAATGTTCTTCTGTTGATCTCATCATGAAAGTATGAAAGATAAAATATTGCTTAGCGAAAGTTATTGTTTAATAAGCGATTTTTTTTTTTTCGAAAAAGTAATATTTTTTCGCGAATTAATTATTCGTAAATTAAAAAAGTCTCGTAGTAATGACACCTGCAGTTGGTAAATTCGGGGATATGAGTTTTTGAATCTAATAGAAATAACGATACGAAGAATAGGTTAAAGTTCGCTCTACGGCCGCCAGATGGCCACCCAGATGAGCGGAGTGGCTCTGAGTTTCTCGAAAGTGGTCCGACACCCATTCGGTTTGTATATATACCGGGACGTCGGCTCTACTCTCGGAAGTGTGTGCTAGTGATAGCAGAGCTGAACATTGATCGCTAACGTAGATATATGGCAGATCTGCTCAGTGGGTGTTGTCACTCGGTCGCTTCAAGTATAAACTTGCGTTCGGCTCCCGATTGCGCGTACAGACTCCGTGATGTCTCGGCATTACGGAACTGCACGCCTGCACGGTTGAGTCTTCACGTCGGTCCTCGAACTACCGCGATTTCCACATTGGGGGGCAAATCGAATAGGTCAGACGAGGTAATGTCGCTTCCATATACAGGCACTGCGGAAGCAGTATGCCATTTTTTGAGTTTTATTTTTTTCGTCAATTTTTTTATAACATCGGAGGAAAACCATTATATGTTCGATTTGGTTTTTTTTAAATTATTATTATAAAATAAAAAGCAATCGGAGTGGACATTTAGGCTAAAAAAAAGTGTCCCTTTTTTTCTCGTCGCAAAAAAATGTTATAAACATCCTAAGCGATCGATTGTTAGCACCCTTCTCCTAATCATACGAACAAATTTGCAGATATAACAACGTGTGAAATGAGTTGCATTTTTGTTGAATATTTTTTTTTTGTAAAAAAAAATATCGGTATAAGATTAGTAATACGATTTAGAAAAATATTTTTACAATTTTTTGTTTAATCCTCCCGTCGAAAATGTTAAAATTTGATATTTATAATTCTCTCCGATAATTTTGAGATAAAAAAAAAACTTTCGAAAAATAACACCGCTTGGCAAAATATGATTTTGGAGCCGCTGCTTCGTAATATCTTCGTGTTAAGCAGAGCGTTCCTTTAGATCGTCAATTTTTTTTTTTTTTTCGGCGTACCGTGCTTACAACGGCGTCGACAGTATAGGGTCAATTACTTCACGGGAGGTTGCGCGCATTAGATGTATAACCAGAAGGGAAGTTTGCGAGAGAGGCCAGTTAGTTATAGATAGAGAAATGACGAGAAGGGTGTGAAAGAGCGAACAGTGGAACAACGCGGGGCGCCAGTACGGCGAAGCGTCAGCAGTAGAGTAGAAGCGGCGGCAGTAGAGAAAACCTCTTCGAATCCGGGGGATCCGCCCTGAACGCTCGACCGAACTCTTTCTGTTGCCCTGCTAGAGAGCCACGATTTCGTGTCTCTGCTGTCGTGAAAGAGAGAATGAATCGAGTAAACTCTCTCTTTCGCGAGAGATGCGCGATTCACGGGGTTACGGAACGAGTACTATATCGATGTCGCCGTCGTCCTCGTCCTTGTCGTAGTCGTAGTTCCCCTCAGTCGCATTACGGGGCCACTCTTTTCTCAGCAAGAAGCAGTAGCAGCTCGGAGGCGTCGGATCGTAGATAATTGCCAACCGAAACACAATGACCCCCTCCCCCTGTCGATGGGGGAGAACGAACGTCGAGCGTCGTCGACACCTGAGCACTGAATCGACGAATTTCTCGATAGGGATTATTACCCGGAATGCTCGATCCTACCCCGGGCTACAAGAGCCAACCAATGCCAACTTTGATCGAACAATTAAGCACGAAAGAACGAGTCTACAAGTGTTATTATACTCGCTTTCGTCATTAATGTCATATACGAAGATATTGAATAACAATTAAAAGAATTCTATCGATTTTCGGAACGTATGACAATTACATTAATTTCAACAATTTTAATCGAAAGTTTAACGTATGTGTAGAAATAAAAAAATAAGGTATGTTTATAGAGTTCGTATATAAATTTGTAAAATTCAAATTAATTTTCATAAATTTTTCATCTTACGTAAAAAATATGGCGACGAATTACTATTTTTCAGGAAACTAATAAATTTCTAATTTTTTTTTCTGCGAAAACAAACAATAATTAAACTTATATTGATTTTTCTCAAAAAAGAATGATATTACGAAATAATAATAATAATAATGTAATAGTTTTTTTTTTACTGTTACTGCAAAATCGTATTGTTACTTGTAAAAAAGAAAAAAATCTGTATCTGGATGAGAAAAGACTGAATATAGACGGCGGTGTCGATAGGTGGCTATAATGATACACCGAGAATAAGCGATGCGTCGGGCGAAGGAGAATTGGTTAGAGTTCGTGGGCAATAATGGAGGCAGAACAGCGAAGCCGATAGTACAATGTTTCGTACAACGAGGGATAGTATATGCGGAGAAAGCGTGAACGCATCGGAGCCCTGAAGAGGGTAATGAAGAGAGGTGTTGAACCATACAACACGTATAAAGCATTACAACCCCCTCGTTGTATCGCCTCACACCATGCGATCGTTCCATAATAACTTCTACAGTTTCATTCTCGCTCATCAGTTACGGGTTTTAACCAATTATCACCCGGTACCACGGAAATATTAACTGAAAACGATGAGGTGGGTGAGCGGCCGAAACCGAAGGGAGAAAAGGAGCTTCGGATCAACGATCATGTGAACTCGTACGTTCATGTATATCGAAAACAGGCTGAACCTTCGACCCCCTGTTGCGCGGATCAACTATTTGTCTCAATATCACCCTCGTCTATATCTATATATGTATACATATATATATAGTTGCGCCGGAAGGGAGAAGAAAAAAAATAAGTTTCGAAACACCGATCGGCTGTGACGTATGGAACAAAATTCCGTCAAAATAATTAACATAACGAAATAATAATAATAATAATATAAAATGTGTAGAGAAATTGGCACACGTTTTGTATGACCACAATTTCTAAATATCATCGCACAATTATCATTATGAGTTCATCGAGTGGCCACTAATGGGTGTAACTCTGTATCGTTGGGACCACTGATAAGAACGATGATATTTATCATCCCTTTTAAAGAAAAATGAATAATTCGTCACTCTTGAAGGGTTTTGGTTGGACATTGAAAAAATGGTCAGCACGATGGAATCGATCTATCGATGGAATTGATAAAATAAATTAAATAGATGGAACGAAGTAATAGATTTCTCCATGCAATATTTTTATGCGGCCATTAATAGGGGCAGTTGTTACCTTATGTGACGACTGAAAATTCTTTTCCGTTACTTCGTCTAGTTTCTTTAACGTAAGAAATTTTCCGACAGGATGGATTACCGAACCGAATTTCACGGTTTCTCGAGTCTCTTGCGCGTCCCGAACTATAGAATACATCGAGTTCCCCCAAATGTAAGAAAAAGATTGAAGTATACCGGAATTTCGGAAGACCGAATCCGATTTTTCAGCGTCTTATTGAAGAATGAGAAATAATACGAAGTTTTAGTGGCCGTTGCGGACGAGAAACGTTGAAAGTAAGTGAGAGAACGCGACGGCGAGGGAAGAGCGAAGGCAGCGACTCGAGAAACAGCGGGACGTCTTCGCCAGGTGTCAATAATCCGTCGCTAATTGTCGTCGTTCTCGAACGGTTCACCATAACTTCAACACATTCACACCTTCCGAAAAGATGATTTCTATTAAACGTCACTAAATAACTTGTTTATATACAACTCCCGCTGTGATCCTCGTCGGAAACTCTTCTACGCTGCTTTATAATAAAGCGGCGGTGCTCCCGATGTTAACGCGGTAAGAGCAAAAACGGGTATTTGCCGATAATTCCAATGAAATCAGAAAAATATTAATTTCATTTAAATCAATATCTTTAATATAAAAAAAAATTTGTTCAAAATAAAAAACCATTGTAATGCACCAAAACTGTATTAAATGGAAAGCTTTTTTGCAGGGAAAATAATCAACAAAAATTACGATTAGAACGGTAATATATTTATATTTCGAAAATATTTGAATTGAATGTAAATAAAAAATATTTAATTTTTCTCAATACTCGGAGTGATTTATAGAAAATTGAATGGATTTTTATTATTTTTTTTATCCCCGAGCAATATCAGAGAAAAATCTTTCATCCCTTACCGACGCGAGAAGAAAGTCTCGTAGTTCACGAGTTGGATATGTTTCGCAGAACTTTACTGCGCAAGTGCATAGAAAATTGCGAGATTCATTCACCGCAGTTCCTACGTGTCCTATATTCGGTAGCAAAAGCACAGAGTTCCAAAGCGGAAGCTGCGTGGATGTAACGAGCGTCAGTTTGATAAGGGTATACAGGCGCGCAGGGTAGGATCGCTCCCGTCTTCCCACCCGGACGCGCTCGGCGTCATCGGATTTAATGGATGCTGTGTGTGCTCCATAGAGAGTCGAGAGTATAGGATCGAGCTGCTCGGCAGATTCCGTAGATACATTAGAAGGCTCGTGTCTCTGATATCTGGTGCGTTGATCGGGGCAGTAGGCACGTACGTTCCTCTCCTTCGCTCCTTCGCTCTTAAATCTATCACCTCTCGTCATCTCTCTTGCCGGCGCGCTGTGTGCCATTCATCTCACTTTTTCTACGTGAGGCAAGCGTTAGACGAGAATAAGATTCCATCGAGCCTAATGGCTGGAGGATGGAGTGCGCGATCCGCGATACAACCGAAGGTACAGAGAAGCAGCACTCGCCCTCTTTACTCTCGCCTCGGATCGGTCCATGTGAAGCATATAGCGCGACACGATGAGATCGAATCGCGCTGAACTCTATCTCTCCGCATCAATCGTTGTATACACGGATCCCTTTCCTCGTCGAGCGAAGACACGAGCCGCTGTCGATCTATCGCCTCTCGTGACAAATTATCCGATCGGGCGCAGCATGCAGATTATCGTAGGGATTGCATAGAGAGATTGGCGCGATTAGCGCGTTACTTGGGTGTTCATGCTGTTGACCATGTTTCGACACTCGACGAGAGGCAAATTAGCGCAGATCGAAACCCTTCGTGGATGAAAACGCAAAAAAATATACTTATGAAAAAATTACTATATCCCGGGAAAAATAATAATGACAAATAAAAAATTTAATTGGATAGTAATCACCTTTTTTTTTTACCAAAAAATGAACATTAATTACTGCAAATAATGAATAAAACCAAATTGCCTTAAAGAAACAATATTTTCGTAAAAAAAAATCGACAATATCAATGTATCCTTAAACAATCGGGAAATGATGTGAGATGGACATATGGAAGGTAATACGGGAATATGTAAAAAAAACAAACATAATCGAGATTTTAATTCGTACCGATGAATTTATTGCGTCGAATGATGATTATTCATTATTTACAAGAAAGTAGCAGAGGGGTGGGCTGTGAGTGCGAGAAAGAGAGAGAGAGAGAGACACGTACATACGCACTGTTTTTTTTTCATCGTCGCGTTCAATTGCTACTCTATCAATTATCTACATATATTAATTCGTTAAATGTATATCTTTCTTTAGTTTTTTTTTCACGTGCTTTATTAATTTCTTAAACGCACTCTTATACACATAATTTAATTAATTTTTTATTTTCATCATCATTCGCCAAACAATTTCTCTCGTTATTGCGATTTGCCTTATTTGTCAGGGTGTACAAACGCGACGACAGAACTATGCTGTTTAATTTACAACAAGACGATGACGAGATCGACGGGAGAAAAATCCATGAAATTAGAAATGAGACACAGAGGATGTGGATATTTTTATTGCCTGAATGGTGAAAAAGAAAATAAATAAATAAAGATGAAATGAAACATTCGTCAAGTGTCCGTAAAGTTTCATACCGAGTGAAGCTAAACTATACACAATCTCGGCAATGTATTGCAAATTAATGGACCTTAACATGACGAAGTTTTGTGGTGTTTCTTGCGAGAGGCAGCCTGATGCAGTGCACCATATAACTTTGCAGACTTGTAAAAAAAAGTGAAATAAAAAAAATGAATAAAAGTTTTTAGATTTTTTTTCTAATAAACAAAAGACTGATTTGTCTGTTCGGTCAGCTAAAGTTTGATTCGATTCGTCAAAAAATACTGTAAATAAAAATCGAAAACTGCACGATGTATCGTGTAACCGTGGATTTCAATGCAATATAGACGTCGGAAGGAAATAAAGTAAGAAATTTGGTAAAAGACGGGATCGAGTAATGAAACAACATTTGATTAGCTATCTAATACACGGCTCTCTTAAAAGCTACTATCACACCGATTCATACATATTTTTTCTTTTTTTTTTCTTTTTCTTTTAATCTTTTCTAAAGTTATACACATATAGTATATTCATATTTATATTTCATATTTATATATATAATCCATATATAATAATATACACTATGGAAATTCTCGTGTGTACGATATAACGTTGTATCATATTTCATCGAAGCGTCTCGCGCGCGCTATCCGTTCGTTACACAAATTCATATTCGCTATACACACATCGGTATTTACAAATATTTACACATAAGTATAGCGTGACCGAAGGATATGGTAAAGGGTTGTTCGAATATGGGATTGCGACTCTCGAATCTATGGATTTCATTGCGGGGGTGGAACGTGGAGAAGGGGAGGGGGAGGGGAGATCCGTGGAGATTTTGAAGCGCTTGCGTTTGTCGCGTTCTCCGCCACCGGTTCGGCGTTTATCCCTCTCGAGATTGCACCTCGAAACGGGAGAGGCTTTGCCTCGACGATTAAACCAATCGTAACCGTTGCCCTATTCGTCGAACGAATCGGACACGGATACGCATTATATACGTCTGTAACACGCGAAGCGGGAATATATAGATTGCGATGAGCAGGAATATGCAGGCGCCGAAGCGATCTGTTGATTTACCTCCCAAGCTCGCGCCTGCGCGTGGCTACACGCAACGTTTACTTTTCCGTACATACGTTTCACGCTACAGATGCGAATTATTCGGCACACTGTTTGTACGAGAATCGCCGTATTGCCAGAATTTCGTTCAACGATTCCGTATATCGCAAATTTGCCGTCACATATTATTCATGATTGACGAATGTTCGTTACGCGTATCCTCTGTTGTGTAGGATACAATGTGTACCCGATTTCCCGATTCGTTGAACATCGAGATTCGTCAAGTCTCCCGACGATCCCGAATTCGACAAATTATTGAGCATTTTTTTTGTTCTTTTTTTATACGTCGTTCTGTTTGTTCGCGTTTACTCGACAACAGCGCGAGAAATAACTGATGCATAATTTAATTCGAACCTCGAGTCACGCCTATAACAAATTTTTTTTCCCCTTTATTTTATTCTCTCTCTCGTCAAAGTATTCTTTGGTTTTTTCATTTTTTTTCTGCATCAAGTATCTTTTTTTAAGTTTCGCGTTGAAAGTTGACTTTCTTCATTTAAGAGGTTGGGATAGATGTCCAACATCACCGGGATAACAAGACGGTCCGAGTATCAATGGACACTGATGATTGCTCTTTGTTCTCGCGTAATGATGAACGCTCTCGGTCTGTCACAACATTTTGCTGAGATAGCTGGCAGTTGATCCGGGTGGCGGTAGCAAAAATGGACTAACGAATGCGTGTCCCGCTCCCGGACCATGATGAACGGAGGAAAAACCTCCTTGTTCACCGTGTCCTGCGCCCGAGGATCCTCCGATTCCTCCCATAACCGGCGATCCGGCGTCGTGCAACTTTCGCATGTGTTTCTTAAGATCGAAATTCCTGCAGAAACCTTTTCCGCATATTTTACAGGAAAATGGTTTCTTGTCGTTATGCGTGTGCATATGAAAGGTCAGATTATAGATCTGATGAAAGGCCTTGTTGCATATGTTACACTTGTAAGCCTTTTCGCCGCTGTGGGTCAACTTGTGATTCTTGTAATTGCCCTTCTGATGAAAGCCCTTGCCGCAGAATTCGCAAACGAAGGGTTTGTAGTTGGCGTGTATTCGCGTGTGTGTGTTCAGCGTCGAGCTTCGATTGAACGCTTTGCCGCACGTTTGGCACTTGTGCGGTTTTTCGGCGGTGTGAATTATCTTGTGCCTGCATAGGGTACTGGCCTGGCGGAAGCCCTTGCCACAGATTTTGCACACGAACGGACGAGCGCCCGTGTGGACGGGCATATGTCGCGTTAAGTTGTAGTGGGCGTTGAAGACTTTGCCGCATTCCGGGCACGTGAAGGTTTTCTGTTTTGTCGATGAATTCACGCTACCGTCGCGATTTACGTCACGAGGCGATGGACTTTTTTTTCCAACGGGTCCGGAACTTGGACTTTCGGTCGTTGATCCGCGATGATGATGGTGATGATGATGGTGGTGATGGGGCTGAGTTTCCGGGGAGGAAGCACCGCTGGTAAGGCCTAACCTCGCACTTGATGACTCTTGTAGACCTCCCGGGGGTGGCGAATTGTGAATTTGGGCTGTAGGCGTGTTACCCGCAACTACGGCAGCGGCTGCCGCGGCTGCAGCCGCTCCGTGACCACCGGGAAATGCTCGCAAAAGTGGTCCAGGATGATAGTAGAGAAGAGGATAATGCTGCAGAAGACTCTGATGCCTGAGGGTTGGTACGTATTTCTTGAAAGCCGATTCCAAGTGTGCCGAATACGTCAACGACGGCATACTAGGCGGCGATGGTTGCTGGAGGATCGTCGAACCTCCCGTCGTACCAACGGGCGACGATGTCGTCGTTATCGAACTCGTTTGGCCGGATGGCAGACACGGCTGACTCGACGACTCAGTCAGACGCTTGTCGGGTTCCATTATCTTCGCTATAGAGAACGTCAAGTTTCTGCACGATGTCGGGGTCGGGGTTGATGATGTCTGACGCGGACGCTCCGCCGTCGGAAGACTCGTCGGGGTGTCCGTACAGGCCATCGTGTTCGATGATGAAAATGGTTGCATCGTTAGTCCTCTGAAACATTTTTTAAAAATGCATTAAGATCGGACAAGTATCAATAAATTAAGAAAAATTATGTTCTTGACGTTCAGACGCCGCCACGTTGATTGATTAAAAAATGTATTTCTACTTCGTGCGATAAAAATTAAGTAAACACAAAATTCAGAAGTTTTTGCCAAAAGGCGTATAATTTCTACATAATTTTGTCGAAATATTCGCTTTATATTCCTATTTTTTCGGAGTTTATAGCATAAATTAAGATTTGTGAACAAAAAAATCTTCATACTGATTTGTCTTTTTTTTTCTTTCCGTCATAAATCAAGAGATTATGAAGCTTAAAGCCTGCAGAGGGATAAAAAAAATTCTCTTACATCTACAAACGTTTATTCTCGTGGAAAAAATATTTTTAGCTTTCACTATATTTAGAATTTCTTTAAGGGCGGTCTTCCTTTTTCAAGGTCCGGCATAGAGTGCCGTTAAAAGACTCCACACGAGAAAAGTTTTACTGCGAAGGTAGCTCATCCGAGTAAATAGTACGTTACGTACTACACAAGTATATAGAGAAGGAGAGAAAGTCTCAAGTACGAGTGCACCCGTTGCACGCGCCACACTGTTATACGTGTGTGAATCGGCGTCGGAAGACTTCGCTGCTTCACTTACAGAAAAGGTTCTCTCTCTTTCTTCCCCGTCTGCTCCGCAGTTGGAGGCTGAGGAGATGCGCGAAGGGTTGAGAAGTATAAGCAAAGCCTGAAACGTCTCTCTGAATGAGATGTGAAATGGTCAGCACGACGAGTCGAAGAGCACGAGCTCTCTATATTTCCCTGCGGCGAAGGTTCACGACTCTCGTATCTGCCTGCTCCTCGCTTCTTCCTCCATATACGTATATAGATATAGAGATATATATGTATACAAAACACGTCACTGGAAAATAGAAATGTTTGCTCCGCGGAATGGCGTCATGTTTGGACTTGGAATGACGGTGGTTGAAATTGCGGGCTGTGTATATCCGCGAAGGTGGAAAATGGCTGTTCAACGAATAGAAGGAGCGCACCATTCTAAGCCCGTGCCTCTGGGCCACTTGCCCTTTATCATTTATTCAAAACATCGAACTCGCAAACTTGTTTTCACGCAAAACAAAGTACGTACAGCAAAGTCAATGCTACACGAAGATCAGCGCTGTTAATATTTTAACATCTGATAGGAATCTGTAATAATAAATACCGACCTATCCGATCGATTTGTTGTAAAAATATTTTCGAGATAAATTAATTTTGCGATTTTCTACAATACAAAAAAAACATCGTAGTTTTACCATTTAATAAACTATTTCTATTGTTAAGTTACAATTTTTTTTTTTTTTTCGGAGCGGAGAATATTGCTTCGTAGATGCAAATCTGACGAACCAATCTCTTCATCTTGAATTATTATCATTTCTTTCTCTCGTTTAATCGTCATGGCTGTTCAATTTGCAATGCGGGCATGAAAAGTACCGAAGAGAACCGCAGAAAGCAGTGGGTTCCTTTTGCCTCTTGTTACAATACAATTTATAAAGCAGTCTTGTCCGTCGACTCCATAGCTCCGCCCCTCGTTCGAAGTAACTTTCGATTGTACGTATACATCCGCGGGGAGGGGGACACTAAAGCCAACCCTAATAATAATAATCGTTGGTGTGCGCGATAGAAGGAGATAGAGAGTTGGCATTTCGTATCTCCGTCGGGTAGTGGAATATACAAGAGTCCTCCCCGTGGTGCGAAACAAGACAGCGAGAGAAGGAGAAAGAGAAACCGTAACCGAGGGAAACACACGGGAGCGCGCACGCTCGACCTCGACGCTGCACCCCGTAACCGCCCCTAGAGTAGAGCTCCCCGTGACCCTGGCAATAGCGTCGAGCCGACTTGTTGGAGAACGTGTGTGTTTCGATGTCTGCGCCATTGCCGACGGCTCTCTTGAATCGCGCAACTGTCGACGAAATTCTCCCGCTCGACAAAGAACGCATGTATACTTACATCGCGTAATGCTAAACTATACCCGAGAGTATGCGATTATGCGCGAGACTGCCGGGACTTATGGCTCGGCAGCTTTTTTTTTTTTTTTTTTAGGGTAGGGAAGATGAGGCTAACGCTCCGGGATTCTCCAGGCTTTGTAACTCCCCGAAGTGAGCACATGCACACGCGCGGGTTTTACGTACTATTTCTGTGAAGGGAACTCGGGAGGTTGTTGAGGTTGTAACCATTGAAACCATCGGGATTCATGTGGCCAACGAGCAGCCATTGAGGATGGATGGGTGAGGAAGATATGGGCGAGCAGTAGCGAAACGGCATCAGGGACAGAACGAGGCCAAGGGGAGGTGGGAGAAATCACGAGTCACAGCAAACGCGGATTGGACGACGATTTCTATCTCGCTTTCGGTACTCCTTGTCTAGCTTCGTTTGAAATAAAAAAAAGGACTATAGTGAGAGAGTTAAAAGAGTACACGCGATAGAAACGAGAGAGAGAGAGAGAGGAGGAGAGAGTGGGAGGAACAGGTCACATTGTTATGCCGGAGAGTACTTAACGAGCGGTCGAGGCAATCAGTGTATCATCTCTGCCGCTTCGTGTTCTATCCCCCTCGAGAGACCATCGCTAATTTTCAACGTTAAACCGCCTGCTGCTGCTGGTTGCTCTCTATAACTCGACCGTGCAATTCTCGACCAATTTATTTCAATACGGATAAAAAGCATGGCGCGCAGACCCCACGAGAGATAGGGACACGTATGAGGGACCATTTTGCTTTCTTAATTCGACACGATTCGATAGCCGCGCTTCGGCATGTTTCGTGACTCTAACAAATCTCACGCTAGCGACATCGTCAGTTATGCTCACTGCATTACTCGCTGTACGGGTCCTTTGTATGTAAAATACAAACAAAAAAAAGTATATCGAAAATGTATCATATATGCGATATATTTCGGTCATAAAATAGATTATTGCGGATATATATTATTTAATAATATTTATTTACGGGTAATGGTAATAATGGTTAATATATTAATTATATTTACGAAGAATTTGATATATTTTTTTCTAAATGTTTTAAATGTATTTGTTTTTGCAATTATTTTCGATCGATTAATCGAAAGGGAAAACTAACCCCGTAAGTTGAATTCACGGCGAAATTAGCACTGAAGCTAAAGATAGTCGAAAGCCTCCTCGTCGTGGAATACTCGAAACTAACGCTTCGTAACAAAACGAGAAGACGAGGTTTAAGCGCTTGCAAGCGCGCGTCAGTGCGCTAAATGTGCAAAGTTTACCGATGTAGTTACGAACGGTCGGACGAATCCAATCAGACAGTGAGCGTGCTAAACTATTAGCGAGCGGCCCTCTCGAACCGGATATCATCAGTTTGCTGGATCGCTGGCTTCAGCTATCGCGATAACTTAAAGAAAGTCCAAGGAACGAGAGAGCGAGAGGCCGAGAGAAGAGAACCGAGGAATTCGTTGAGCGCGCAAGCTCGGTGAAAACTTGAAATGGCTTTGCAAATTTGCTCGTCGCGTTGTCGAGTCGTTAATTACCTACTACCGCAAGAAAGTCCTCCTTCGTTCGCACTCTCTCTCAATTCTTGCCGGTCGATCTTTCTAACTGGTAAATCGTCATGTCAACACTTCGCTTACTCTCTCCTAGTATAATCTTTTTTTCGTTCGATCTTTCATTTTCGATCGATGTTTCGAAAACGAAAAAAAAAGAACCGTGAAAAATGTTAGAATTGCGGAAAAAAAAACGATTCGAACTGTAAGGCATGAAGACTGCGAAAAGTTGTTGGTGTTGCAGATACGTTCAAGTGAATAACAATAAAGACTAAAGTCAAGTACGGGGGTGAGAAGAGGCTTTACGTAGCGCGGCTCATGCCAAAGTATCGTATAGATAGACACGTATACGTGTATACATATATAGGATATATCTAAACTCGAAGGTGAAACGTCTTTGCGTGCTACCGTTTCATCAATCACTGGGCCATTCTCTCTTGAACGAGCGGAGAAACAGAGGGAGGAGGAGCAAAAGTACAGGTGCTCAGGGCGCCTTTCTCATGACTTCTCGCTTCCATCGCTCTTTCCTCCGCACGAAGAGCAACCAGCGAAGGGTTGTACTAACCACTTTGAGTATACGAACGCGCGATAAGAAGACACAGCCACGATATATATCGCTGCTTGCACTAACGCGAATCGCTTTTCAAGCTTAGCGATCGTTGTTCAGTTGTAAAGCTCAAGCGTTACGATGTAAAATCGTAAAAAAAAAAAATACGAAATGTAGAAAATTGATGAAACTTTTTTTTAAGCACCGCATATGTGTTACATCGTCAATTTTTTTTTAATTCGCCATTTTAGGATTTCTTCAAAACCGTGTAACTCCCGTATTTTTCATTGTGTTGGTATTTCGCTTCAACAGCCACATTTCTCAAAGTCTGACGTTTCGATTTCACTAAAAGTGCCGTTAAAGTGATATACATAAATGTGGGGTACTTTCAAGATAATACTGAAAACGGCGTTTAACGATTGTAGAACAATCGTTAATAGACCTTTTTTTAATAATTTCTCGAGGCAAATGACGCAATTAATAATTTTTTCGCGTAGATGACGATTTTGTTATAATCGGAAAATTCTACGTTTGTAGTGAATTCGAAGTTTGATGAGGTGGTAGTTGTGAAGGGTTTGCAGAAACGACAAACTTTGCGCTTAACTCTCGTGTAAAAGTTGAAGCGCACGGGAAGAGCAAATTCGGAGTGAGAATGAGAAAGAGCCGTAGTTTCTAGAACAGGTCTATTGGGAGGGTGGCTTTACTCCTCCCAACCTCTGGTTTTCACTATTGTTCCATCCCTGACACTCGTCCTCCACCTTTCGTCGGCGAAGGCGAGTGGCCGCCCGCCCGCCCGCGCGCGCGTGAAACCGTTGACGTATAATTAGCATTCGGGGGTTTAAGTAAGGCTCGGCTGAGGATGACAGGAGACACAATACCCCCGGCGCACTTCCACCCTCTTTAACGCGGCGCATGTATACTTACATATATAGTATATACCCTATAGATATAGGCACTACGTAATAGTGGTGCCTATAACTCGACCGCAAAACTACCCTCGCCTACGGGCATTGCGGAGGAATGGCTTTTAAGCCGATTCGGAATAGCCTATGCGTAGTCGAACTCTACTCGTAATCGTAGAAGGGTCGCACTTCTATTAGCCCCCGCGTAACCTCTAACTACGAACTCAAAAAATCCTTGAAAATTGTTTCGTATTTTTTTTCCTTCATTAATTAGCTGACTTATAAGTGTTTATAGATATTTATTATTATTTCGATGTATTAAATTTATTTATATTTTCACCCTAAATACAACCTTTGGGTATCCACATTTTCCTTACTGAACTGAATACAGAATATATTAAAATTGCAGTGCGCGTGTCTATATTTTCTGCTGAAGAATATTGAGCAAAGACGATAAAGATCGAAAAAAAAACGCTCGGAATACGTTTGGCTTTTGGTAGCAAAGGACCCGTTCAGATTTCGTGGGGGTTCACAGCTGTGCGGTCCACTGCGGGGAGTATGTACCTCACAGTAGGTGCAGAAGCACGCACAGCGAGACGGTATATGGGCACAGGGCACCATATGAGGTGCTCGTTATCACTCAACTGTTTTTTTTTCTTTCCTTCGTCGCTCTCCGGGACTCGCCCTTTTAACCGGAAATCACCCCTCACCGATCGTCGCTTCTCATAAAAGCTCTTGCGAACCGTTCGACTCCAACGGGGGTCATGGGAAACCCCCTCATTTGGAACGCTACACCTCTCACCGCTGTCGCTCTTTTCGATCTCTCGAACGTTAGCTATATGCTACTCTAGTTGCTCGATTTTTTTTTGTTCATTGTTTGAAATCGTACGTCGATCCAAGCCGCGAAATAAAATGCGGAACATTCATTTTAAAAAATGTAAAAAGATTCTCACGTATAAGAAATTTTTTATATTGCGCGTGAGGGCGTCGTGACACCGTTAAAGATCCATCAAACGGCTTGTTACCAGCCGACACGTGCACTCTGTTTAGTTGCACACACACGCGCATGCAAGTTCTAACTTCGTATATTCCGATTCTTGGCTCCTCGCCGCGACAATACAATACCCCAATGGCGGTAACCCGAGATCCGTCACGCCGCTTTCTCGCTCAGCGTTGTCGACAAAATAATGACGACGGGTATTTATATAAAAGTCAGGAAAACAATCGTCACTGCTCCATGCCATTGTCTAATAGTCGTACACTCCCTTTCCACCACTGCGGCATACGTTGATTTACGATTTTATTATCCGTATACTAATTATAATTTTCATAATTATTATTATGAAAAAATATTTTCATAGAATAAAGCAGGAAAAAAAATTGAATATTTACCACGATATAGCACTTTTTTTACGATTTTTCGTCTTCATAATAAACCCCGGAAAATTTATTAACGTATTATGACGGTTGGCATCATACTATTGTTTTTTTTTAATTTATATTTATATTATGATTATTATTATTATTCTCTAATTATATAAAAAAAATTATTAGTCGCGTGACCCAATTATATTAATATTTAAAAAATTATAAAAAAAAAAAAAAATTTATTCGTGTGTACGGGGGCGCTGTCATAAGCCCGAACGGTCACAAGACCGAACAGGTCTTAGGCTATGTTCGGTCTTATGACCGTTCGGGTTTTTCATTGTTAAAATTCGGGCTTATGACAGCGCCCCGTGTGTACGTCAAACACGTTTCGGAACGGTATACATGACATTTATACGGTTAAAAAAAAATTGACCCTTATTATTCAGTTTTTCAAACTGCAACATTTTGTATGGAAAATTGCTTTTGTAATAACAATTTCGTTGTCTGTATGACCTTTTGAAATTAACGCGATACACAAGCATTCGAAGATCAAGGAGGAATTCATAGTACAGTAAACTGGCGCGTTGTCCTCTCGTTGCGTCTGGGACCACGCCTACGCTTCATCTCATAGACAATCGAGTAGTACAACAAAAGGGGTTGAACGGTGTTCACGACGACGTCGACGACGTCGTTCACCATTGAGTCTGCCGCTGCTGCTGCCTGATGCTCCTGATCCTGCTGCTGCTGGTTTGCTCACCCTCTCGCGCACCGCTTCCGCTTCCATTCACGAACCCTCGGGAGACCTCGATTCCCGGGCGCGCTTGCTGGATTGCGGAGTTCTTGAAAGCGTCGAGTAGAATGGCCCAGCAAACTCGATACCCTCCCGGTAAAGCTATGTACCTCGCCGCAGCCGGAAGTCTCGCGTGCCATTTGCATCATCCGATATACTCCAACGGGCGTGGTACCACCTCGTGTGTGCTGTTACGAAGATTCTCTATCTCTATCCCGCGCACACGTAGAATCTACTATAACACTCGGTTAGTTCTCCGTAAGGTAAAAGCGCTCAGCTTTCAGCTCTCTTTACGCGGCCCAAGAATCATCGCCCGTGATGAATAGCCAAGGAAGGAGGACCAAGGAGGAGTTTTGCTCGAGTGGCGCGTGCCGGCTGCCTTCAGACCCTTTCTACTCTCCTTTCTTTCTTACTTCCTTTATCGCGAACCTCCCAACAATATATCGAATTCTTCAAATATCTTTATTTCTTCGTTCGAAGACTCAATTTGAAAGCCGATAGACCGCGAAACAGCGCGATACAATACTTCGAAATAGATCCGTCGCTGGATAAAAACGTTATTCGCATAGCGATTGAGACGGTAGGCACTGAAAAATCGTTCGGAATAATCGAAACAGACATACAAATCGATTGTCAAAAGACAAGGGGCCTTCGAGGTAATCACGGGGAAGTGCATTATCGCGTGTTTAAGAAAGATAAACATTTATCCGAATTGGACGGAGTGAGAATAAATACCGAGGAGACTTCGAGAACTACTTTTACGGTTCTTGACGGCGGTAGCTTTCACGCAAATGATTTCATTTTCGTTTTTTCTTGAGTCACGACATGAAGCAACTACTGCCGAACCGCGCAGTTTCTTTTTATCTACTTTTACGTTTTCGTATTTTTTTTAAACACGTATCGCGCATCGATTTTCTTCCATTTGCGAACTTCACTCGGAGCGTAGAACTGTTCGTGAATAAAAAAATGTCGTCTATGAAATTACTATCCACTTCCGGCGTTTATTAAAAAATAATAACGGGCGTTGATGCATAAAATCGTTGCGGTTAAGGGGTTACGGAAGTGTTGGTAAGTCAGAGGTACGCAGGTCAATGCATTGACAATTGCACATTGAAGTTCAATAACATGCAACGATGTGAAACTTCGTTTCTACCTCTTAGCATAATACATTGTCGGCGCTGAATACGTTTGATCCATCGAATATGTAGTTTGACCCGTCATAACGCACTTCGATTTAATGCGTTGCATTTTGTTGATTCGATCGTTCGATCGAAAATCGGCAATTGTCCTTGTGTGACCTTGAAACTCAGCCACATATGGACAGTTGCAATAACGTTGTCAAAAATTGACATTGACAGTGACATTGATTTTTTTTTAAATATATGCCGAAGCATATGCCAAAATACGGAAATAGCAATTACCTTTCGCAAGCAGCGACCTCTATTCCATATCTGAAGTTTGATTTTTTCTCCATTCTCGTAACTGTAATCTTTTCGCTGAATTCCTCATCCGAAGAACGGAAAATCAATCTCTGCTCTCTTGCCCTCTCGAGAAAAGCTATCATAAAATTCACGGGATGTTTGCTCATCGAGTAGAAGAAGAGGCTGCCGAATTATTAGGAGCACTCCAATCGAAATATCGAGGGTGAAGACCGTAATAATAATAGATATTCGTTCATTCCATAGCGGTTTTCATTCGCGGCAGTATTCGCGGAGTTTTCTTCATTATTTCACGAAGACCAGCGTTTCTCTCGAGGAAGTAAAGAACACACGAGTGTATACGATCGAGAGAAGCGTAGGAGTGTTGAAAGTGGTGGTTTTGCGGTAGGCTGATGGTAGGGCCGCGAGGGTTTTTCTAAAAGTGTCGGTGGCAAGAACTAAGGAACTGGTCCAACCTACTGGCTGGCATCTGCCGCCCCCGGCTTGCCGCCTCCGGGGGCCATTCTTTCCTCTCTTCTTTCTCGTCCTCCGTTCTCTGTTCAGACGCGCGGGAGAGTATATATATTCTATGTATATATAGATATATATGTAGTATATATCTATAGTTAGTTTCGCGAGTGGCTCGGACGGCTCAATGCGCGTCCCCGGCAGCCCACCCCCGACGGAAAGACGTCGACTTGGCGACGAGACCGAGGAACCCCGCCCGTGTGGCAAGCGTCTTTATTCTATCGCCGTGAACCGCACGTCGTTGAGTCGAGTCGACGTCCTTCACTCGCACCTTTTCATACGATATTAAATGGGATATTACGCATTAAGTACAACGCCAGCGACAAATCCGTTCGCTCCCCCGCTTCTAAATCCATCAAGCATTTCTTCCCCTCCCTTCGAACGAATGATCGAACGTAAGAGAAGAAAGAAAATGTATGATGATTCGAAAAAAAATGCACGCCTCAGAATGTCGAAGTGCCATTAACGATCACAATTTTCTTTATCACTTTTCTATAATTCGGAATAAATTTCGAGATCGAAAAAAAATAATTTGACTGTTGGTAATGCAGATTATAATTTTTTTACAATTCGGATCGGACTTGAAAAATAAAATATAATTATTTGGAAATAAATGATTATTAAGATTTCGGAAAATTTTTCGAAATTATTACCAAAAATGTAAAAAACTCATCTTTTTACTTTTACGGTCCTCCCTTTATTTTTATAATGACGAAAAACAAAATAAATACTATTTCAATCCGAGTATAATATTCTACAACAAACTGGTTCGCTAAACGATCACATATGGGCCCCCAACGAGTCGCCGCGTTTGGTTCATACATTGAATGGGCCAATGCATGCCCGACATAAAAAGGCCCTGTTGGTGCCATATACGCTGCCCTCACTACAAGAGCGAACGCGGGCCGGTGTCGGGAACGCGTTGACGTTCGTAAGGGGACTACTCCCCGCCGCCTCCGCCCCGATATCCGAGTTCGACGAGAGAATATATCGTCGCGTTGGCAGCTGGCCCCTTCGTGAATTTCATTCGGTGAGCAGAGTAAGGCGCATTCTCCGTGGGGCGCGTGCCGCGCGGCATTCTGATGAAAAATACGAGAAGAAATCGTACCTGCGCTTCGAATTCGACTCCATCTCACTCTTCTCTTTTATTTATATTCCTCATCATCTGGACCACGCGATACAACGATATTAATGTAGGGCTGTAGTTAAATCGCTGAAATATCGTCTGGACTCACCGAGAAAGAGCCACGTGGCCGGAAGCCGGGAGTACCTTACAAGCATTTCCGCTTCGTTGGTAGACGTAAGATGAGATCGTAAAGAACAACGTCTCACCCCCTGCAAAATATCTTACGATCACCCGCAGCCTTTTGCTTTTCACTCGGTTGTTAGATTCTTTTTTTTTTCATTTTCCACATAGTAATTTTAATAATTTCAATTGATTCAGTCTAAAGATTCAACTACACATCTGCCGGATTATTTCTTTAAATGAGACTTTAGCGATTCAGCTTAAAATTAATCCTCGAAGAAAAAATATCTGTTTTAGCATTTTCACCGAAGATGTTTTTTTTCATATTTGAATCAATGTGATGAATTTATTTGTATTTCATTTCTTTTTTCACACATTTAAGTCGAATTAAATATATTGTTTTTTTGAGTCGCGTATGAATTACGATAGTAAGACTCTTATACATCGTAACTTCGTTGAAACTTTTATTTGTTTTTCGAATAAATTATAACTCCAATTGTTGCGAACAGAAACAGACCTCATAAATTTGTTTTTCCTCCGTCCAATCGTTAAATGAATCGATTTATAAAAAGTAGATCGTCTGATTCGTTAAAATGATATTTTCATCGCTGTCGTCCGAACAGAAGAATTGAATTTTCGTTTGAACGAAGGGGCATCAGCGTCGATGCACGGAATAGAATCTCGACGGGGAGATGCGGGATTTATATAGGGAGCAACCGAAAACTCAATCAAAGTGACCACTCGACAATTTTATAGGATATAATCGCGGCGGGAATAGAATCGAGGGGTGGGATGTTGAAACGAAAAGCAGAGAGAAGCGGTAATCCTCGCGCTCGAGTGGTAGGTGAGAAGTTTATTTAAGACCAAATCATCGTTCGTCGATTAAGGTAAGAGACGAGGGTGAGCGACGAACGTCGTTCCCAAGTGAACGAACGAAATGTACGGAGAGAGAGAGAGAGAGAGAGAGAGAGAGAGAGAGAGAGAGAGAGAGAAAGGGGTGGGAGGGGGCGTTAGAGTCGGCAGAGGCCGGGTTGCGTGCTGCTTCTTGTGTGTCACCGTTGGGGTGTTCTCGTGAGCATCAGCCGACGATCACGGCAAATCGTCTACTACGAGGGGAAGGGAGAGAAAGCCAGAGACGACGTAGAACCACGAGAGAGTGAGGTGAACGCGTGTTATTGCTTGTATTGTGGTGCGCGCACCCTCCAAACGTTGCGAGCAACGGGGGTTGGTTTTAGCTGGAAATTTGCTGCAACTCTCTCAAGCGCCCCCCGCTCTTGCGAGTCCCCTGAGATTATCGACTTCGAATTTTTTCTATCGCGAACTTTTAGCTTCGATCTCTATTTCAGCAATTTTCTGCAGTTTACGGATTTTTTATTTTCACGTTCGTTATTTCCAAAAGTTACAAATTATCTCGTATGCAATTATGTAAGCGCAAGCGGAATAGCGGAGTATCTTCATTGCTTATCTCGAGGGTGGCATATCAATCTTAGCAAATGAGCAATGTGCGCGCCAAGCGACGAAGCGCAGACGAGAAAGAGAAGAATACGGTTGTTGGGTATAGTTTGGGTATATATCGTACAGCACGACAGTCCAAACAACTCGAAAACCGGACGCGGGGGTGGACATTGCCCAGTGGGCATCGCGTATAAATTTCATAAATATTTATATATCTGCGCGGGTGCTGCAGCGATCTCGTACCTGACGCGCTCAGCTCGGACATACAATATATATACATATATATGTACGCGTGGGTAGATGGTGTACGTTTCTGTACATATGCAGACACCGGCCGGATACAACCACCTGCTCCCTTCAGTTCCGCACCTTTACGACCGTTTCGGTTTAAGTACCTGCTGCCGTTGCGCAGCCATTAGAATACCTATATATTTCGCCGTAGTATGCATATAAGACTGAAAGAGTATACGCATAAGATATCCGCGCACCCACGACTCGAATTTACAATGTTTCCTCAAGCGAGTTCGAGACTCCGAAAAAAAAATAATGAGAATTTGGATGTCAACAATGCGCTCCATTTCGTTACGTTCTCATGAAAAATAGATTTCGAAGTTCAAACTAATTAAAAAAAAAATACTACAATTCGCTACGAAGACGCAACTTCATGGCTTCAGCACCTTGGAAATCTATCGTTCGCGTTTTTTCTAAAGCCCGCGACAGCCGGTAGCAGGAGGCCACGTAAGAGTTGATGCTCCGGCGTCCTCTTGTAGCATTATACTCTCCAGTTTTCTGAGCAGCATTGCCTGCCAAAGAATCTTATCTGATGTCGAGGAGTCTGATTGATATCTTTTGCCTGTGGATAGGACGCAAACTCCAAAGCTTCGGGGGCTTTGGAAAGGGGGAGGGGAAAGGGGTGAAAGGTCCATCCCCCGAGTCCCCGTGCTACCATTATCGCTGTACACTAGCTATTTCCCTCCCTTGGCGTATCTCATCGCCTTTGCTTTATGCAAAAAAAAAGTGCCTGAACGACGAACACTGCGCGCGAGCTACTCGTGTTGTGCTGCTACTGCCCACCTCCCTGCTGCTACTGAATGGAGGGTGCGCGTTTCCTGGCTCAACATTTAGTCCAGCAACGAGAGTAGCTAAGTACACATTTAATCATAATCTAATATTTAAAAGGTAATTTCACGGCCTGTTTATCCCGTGACTAGCGATACGCGCGATCTCTTCTGCCCTCTTTCAACCCCCGTACGTTCTCTTCGCTCCGATCCCCTAATTCTTTCCCACACACACACACACACATTGTCGACGCATATCGTTTCACTTTGGACGCTAATAGACATCGTACGATTCAACTTCCGGTCTTCGATTTCAAAAAAATTTGGTAAAATATTCCCAGGTTCTCGCCTTTCGAGTCCTGTCTTTCGTTTTTTACTTTGATCGAAGATTAGAAAAAAAGGTTATATAATTGGGTAGAGAAGTGGTGTGGTGCAGCGGGTGCTACTTTTGCTCGCTTTCGGAGACTTGATATTTATCGGACGACCTCGCGATAGCCGGCGTGCGAGCGTCGTTAGTCTTGCGGAGGCAAATTTGTGGTGTGAGATTCGTGGGGGCGTACCAGGTAACGATCGGTACCTACCGCCGTAACTTGGCCACTCAGCCACGTAGAGGTTCCTATACTTCACTGTAGCATAATGTTCTACTATGTACACACATATATAGATATATTTTTATTTTTATCTATATATATATATATATAGATGTATATAAACCCTCGTAGATAAAAGGTCCACGTGGCGCGGTCATCAAAAAGGTAATGTATACGTTAAACGCAAATAAACAAAAGTCGTCCGAACGTGAAATAGCTAGAAAAGCTTAACTCCTCGGTACAGAGTCGTTTATCAATGTTGAGATATACATATTATTACGATTATTATCATCGGTATTGTTTGTTCGAGTATAGCGATTAATCGTGCCTCTCGGGTCATTCGCTTCATTCGGCTTAATTTATACGTAAATTGTAGTGTGTCCGACGCCCTTTGCGCTTTAGGATCAGAGTATCATTGATCACTTCGTAACGTAGACGCTCGGTGAATAAGCATGAACTTCCGGTCACCGGGATCGCTCACTCAATTACCTTTGGCTCGTTGCCGCTCGCGGGGTTTCTGACCCTACGAACTTTTCGCTGTCGCGATGCGGAGAGATGCGAAAAAATCGAAAGATTACGCGGTCGAAAGGCGAGACACGTTTTTTCCGGTGTGAATTTCCGATTCTCAGCGAATTTCAAAGGCTGGACGGACGATATATATGTATAGATTTCGTTACCCGGTAATTACAAATTATTGAGATATATCCGTATATTTGTGACGCATTATCGTCTGTATTCGTTTGTGATAATTTATAACACTCGGTTAATTACAATAATTGAGAGTTAAAGGGGAGAACGATCGGCGCTCGTTTGCCCGCGGCAATTAGTAATCGAGTCGTTGTATTTATATAAATGATGGTGTGTGTTGCTCAACGAGCAAGTAATTAGCACTGCCGCCAGTCTCTGGGTACCGGTAAATCTAGATTATGGATAATATATAGGATCCAACGTACACCGGCGTTCTGTGCAAAAATGTAACGACGCGATTATTTATGTCGATGATTAAAAAAATTTACGATGATGAGAAATAAGTAAAAAATAAATCAATATGAAAATCGATCGTAATTATACTACATAAAAAATAATAATAATGTAATTACTCAAATAAAAAAAATGTTTGATGAATAAACGTAAAACTAAAGTAAATGGAATTTTCGTAAGTTTCACAAAATTTTTACGGTTTTTTTATTTTTTCGAAATTCGAAAAACTATTTTTTATTTTTTTGCACGATGAAAAAAAAAATGCGTATCATTGGTGTGTATGTGTGTTGCGCAACAGGTATACGTGCGAATGGTAAATGTCGATTTAACGAACGATTAGGTAGGTGAAATTTAGCATTTGATTTTCATGAGGCTTACAGCGAGAGAAAACGTTCGAGAGTTGCGTTACGTCTACTTATTAGTCACGGCATGTCAAGCTCACGGGGTCCGGGACTTGAAAGGGGCAACCGTGTAATACATCATAATTCCCATAGCGTGACCGCACGAGCAGTTTCCTACAGTCATCTCACTCTCTCGCACACCCTGCGCCGTTTAACTCTACTCAAACGACACGAGAAGGCTAATATGCAGGTGTATTACAGCGTATAGTGGGCGCTCCGCTTACCGTACGCAATAGCGCTAAACGTTGCCGATCAACGCCGACGCTCCAAACCCCCGTAACGAGCACGCGACTCCTCGCTGTCGCACTTTATTACAGATATGTATTTACGAAAACGGAAGTTACAATATTTCTCACGATTATATCGCCGCGTCGCATTAATGCATCGTAAAATAACCCTCCGAGCGGTACAAATAATTATTTATCGCCGAATTAATTTGCACCCAATAATCTGTTTGTTAAAAACAACAAATTAATAAACTTCTTCGGTTCGTTGATGTAAATGAATTTATCATTAATATTAAACATTATTACGATTTGTTAATATAAATATTGATTTTTCAAACAATGAATGGCTGTTAATATTTTTCGAAGATCGTTATAGTCGCACCTGCGTATATCACTAAGCAAATGATTGCGATCGTGGATCAACGCGTGAAAAAAAAAATTGTACATGCATCGCACGTTGACACCGTTATTTTTAATTCTTTCCCTCGTTCCTTTAACCCCGGGGGTCCTTGAACGGGATCCCGGAAGTGAAATAATGTTTTACGATCAGTCTCGTCCGTAGTCGGATGTGCAGCCGCCGCGATATATGGGATCTCTCGATGCACTCCGCGTTGTTATATGCACCTGCTCTATGTATTTTCTTCCAGTAGCCTCTCCGTCATCCCCGCCTCTTTGGCGATTGCATAAATTTGCTGTAAAGTAGGATTTCGAGTTCGTCGTACTCTCGCGCGTCGCTCTTTTAATTCAACCCACAAGTCTATTTCGTCGGTGCTGCACTTCGCCGGAGTATGTATAACAGCGAGGTGTCTTTATCTTTCGGATCTTACGACCGGATATCTCGCACCTTTCGCGGCTCCTATTCTCGAGGGTTGATTTCCGCTCGGGGTGCCCCGTGGATACGTTCGAATTAATACGATAAAACTGAATTTCTATGTTTCAGAACGAGACAAACGATGCGTCGACGGCGCGTGGATTTTGTAATCAACCTTAAGGCGTCGTATATTTCGATCGACGTTTGATTCATTTTTCAAAATCATCGCCCATACATCATAATACCGCATAATATTGCGGTTGATGAATTCTTATCGTGTGAACGCGATAGATTGTAATACCCATACATTTGAAAATATCTGCGTAGGTATCTGCGTAATGATCCATCAGCGCTTAATTCTGAGTCGTTTAAAATAAACGAAGTCAAGATTTACCCTCCGTTAGAACTCTTTAAATAAAAAAAAAATCAATATTCCAGTTTGTTGAGCATTAATCAGGCATTAGCAGCATTACGCATTCGAAAAGAAGTCACAAACATTTGACATAAAATGATTTTAAAAAGTCGAGAAAAAATTAATAAAAAAATATTTACTAACACAAACTTTTAAGAAAAAACTCGATGAATTTTAAGCAAATTGAATTTTTTAAATTTAATTTTATTTATTTTATAATTTAATTTAATTCCATGATACGATTTATACGATGTTCGACTTCTTATGCATGCGCGATCTATTAAGATTTTTGTAATTTTTTTTTTCTAATTAATTTTGTTTAATTACCTCGAAAAGTCGAAAAAATAAAAAAGAAGGTGGAAAAGTTTAGGAACGGTGAACTAATAAGATAGAAGGGAAGAATTAGATAAAAATTGAGCGAGGTAACGAGTGAGCGAGCATGAGAGGAAGTAGTACATTAATTCCAAGCTAACCCTCGAGCTAACCAACCCCCGAGTGAACGAGCTTGGATCGTATAATGTATGGTATACATGCGCAACCCATACCAGTAAAACATTACAACAACGCCACACTCCAGGGGCCGTATAAGCGCGGTCATTTCATTCCGCGTCGGAGTTATAGAGCTACGCGAAGCAACAGCAGTTAGTCGAGGTGTTCGGGAACAGTTGGGTAATTTGTAGACAGATATACGATAGGAGCGTGGCTCGGGTAGCGTAACATCGTTGTCAGTGAGAGGGAGAGAATGAACCCATGATAGATGGGGTGGGGGTGAACGAGAAAGAGAAAACCTCGCGGTGCCAAGTAATTTGTTTGTCATAACTTTGTCGTAATTTATATCCCCCAAAACTACTTTTTTCCAAAGTAAAAAACGTACGCCAAGTACATAAATAGTTCATTCCTAAAAAATCCCTTAAAAAAAATAGTGAAATCATATAAGCGAAGCAATTTATAGAAAGTTTACTGTATGAATACTGTATGAAACTGTAAAAAAATGTATGTTAACTCAAGAATAAAAGTAAAAAAATACTTGGCACGTTCTTTTGTTAATGCAATTATCTACGATCGTTTGTTTTCCAAGATGTATGGTAATAACCCATTATATGATCGGAGAGGATGCTTTTCTGTTTCTCATCTACACATTCTCGTCCGCTGAGCTATCGCTGATCGGATACCATCGGATCACGATGTTGATATCTCAGCATCGACTACACCGATTTATTCGTAACTAGGCGCGTAAAAAAATTTTTTTTTGTACTTGGCGTCGAGACGCTACCGCGTTTCTTGATAGTTGGCCACCCTCGTCAAACACGCTACTCTTAACACGTATATATAAATGTGTGTATATAAATTATATAAAACGTAGTTTTCGCTGCTTCTTCAAAAGCTATTAACACGCCCGTTTACAATGGTTGTCATTGAAATAACATATTTTTGTATCAAAATAAATTTCATCCCGTTGAATCGGTTTTTTTTATTCGTCTTTTTAGTTTATTTTTTTATTCATTCAATTTATTTTTCAACAAATTTTGTAAAATATTAGATTTTAGTTTGGGTTTTTTTTTAATTATCTTACGTGGATAAAACAGTTTTAATTTCATCGCGATGATTTTTTTCAGCTATATTATGCAATTTTGAAGTCGAGAGAACACAGAGAGAAGGAAGTATGTATAAAGCGGAAGGACAGTCAGAAACCACCCCCCCCCCCCCCCAACCCCTCCTCCCGATCGTATTCCCTCGTCGTCTGCGAGATTGCACGCAATCCTCGAAGCTTCCGCGCTATATTATACGAGAGCTCGTATATTTCTTGCCTCGCCGCAGGAGGAACGACGACTGCTGCGAGATACCGCAACCTCGAGCGAAAACCTTCGACCCTTCAGACTTTACTGCCGGTTAGAGATACCTCGCCTTCCTTCCACAGAAAATCGCACCCGCGTACCGTATAGTAACTTCCTCAAAGCTAAAGCGAATTCCACGCGACCACAGAGGAAATGTTGTTTTTTTTTTCACCCCAAATACCATCCCCCGCGTCGTTCAGTCGATGAATCCGTTGGTTCTTCTTCTTCTTCGAACCACTTTGCCTCCTCGATTGTCGTATAGGTACTTTGGGAATACTTTGGTTTCGGAGTATTATTGTACGCTTTGTTGAGATAACGCGGTTGTTCTTAATCCAAGAGAGAATAAGAATCCCTATCAATGTCCGAGTTAAAATGGGACCTCTCGGCGCTTCTTCAAATATTAGCGAAGGATTCGGAGAGAGGTCTCCTCTTTTTTCTCTGTATACCGGCCGTCGCGAGTAAACGCTGCGCGACGGCGATTTGTGATCCGCGCCACGTAGGAACCGTGAATCTTTTCTCGTGAACCGAGCAACCAAGCAGCAGCAGAGGCCCCGCTCCCCTTTACAAACGGAATCCCTCGAATTTCTATGGCGAATAATCGGAGACAGCTGGTATGGTATATATATGGTACACGGCAATGCCTACGCACACAGTGCGCTGCTTGCCTCGATGCGAAATCAAGTAGCGTAATAATGCGCGCGTCCGGGACTCCTCTCGCTGTAACGTTAGGTATAATAATGGACCATAACCACTGCTACCGAATCGAAATATCGTAAATTCAGAACTATGTGGGGAACCGATGTTTTCAACGCAAAAATTGAACGATAATAAAAGTGAAAAAAAAAAAGAAGAATGTTGCGATCTTTTGTAAAGGTGCAAAAGGAGATGAAATAGTTAATAATTATTTTATGCAAATTATTAATTTATTGATTCGCAACGTTTAGATGAAGTTTAATATAATGGCGGCGTTCCACCAATTGCCCGATTTTTTGTTTTTTCTTCGCAACAATGAAATCGTTTCGAAAACTTTTTTAAAAACGTAAAAGAAGTTAAAATAGAAAATAATTTTTTTAAATTTAGATTGCTAATTTATTATTAAGTTTTAACGTTCAGATAAAGTATTCGTTTAATACAAAAACTCATTTCAGGGACTTTTATAAAGGCGGAATGAAGTTATAATAGCAGATAGTTTTTTACGCAAATTGCACATTTTTCAAGTTTCAAAATAGACTTCAACTTTATGAAGTCTTTACAACATTTTCATAATTTTTTTTTTCTTCACAAAAGGGATGTTCTCTTATTACCAAAGACTCAAAAGTTCTCCAAACTATTTTTTCTACAACGTAAACTTTTGTTATTCGCGTCGAAAATTTAAAAAAATCGTTATCTCGCCAACACTTTTATTAGAAAGTAAAGCGCCTTTGGATTTCAATTTTATTTTTATTTTAGTGCTGCGCGATACCCTCGTAGGGTTTGAATATCAAGAAACGAAAGATAAGGGACACGAGATGACATCGAAAAAAAAAAAGAAAAAAAAAACGATGCTTACCTATGCTAATTAGTGGCTGGCGTGTCGCGGGCCATAAAGCTCGAATTTTCTCTCCAATCGATCTATTTTATTTTACTTTCTACTTATAGAGGAAACAATAAATCCACACGATGAATAAATATAAAAATCAGCGCTAATTTGACAGAAAAGAAACTTAAAAAAAGGATACCTTACGTATTGGGATACAAATCATCGACGTAATACGCGCACCGGGGTTCAAAGTTATGGGTACATTAGATCAACCGAACGTCCGATCTTCGAGAGTGTTTGCACTATACTCTGCATAAGAGCAAAGGGGGTAGAAGCTGCCGCCGATGCAGTGGCAGAGCCCTGCAACGTTGAACAGACCCTTTTTTTATAGCGCTGCGAGAAACACTACAAGACCCCTTCTTGAATTTGGTCTGTTCTCTCGTCGCCCTTTTCCACCCTTAGCTACGTACCGGCGTATACCATGAATTCTGGTGAGTATACTTATGCCTCGGTACTCGAAAATTCTCACTCATCGATGCTAAGGTTTCGATATACTCGCGCGTTCCTCTCCACGACGGAGATTACTTTTCGCAAGGAATTTATTGTTTCACTTTGTTTCAACGAGAGGCAAAAGCAACGTTTATCGTTTAACGGTGTATTCATATAAAAGGCCGCAGTTTTATTGTTCATGAATTACTCGCCGATTTTATCGATACGCAATGTAAAACACGGAGCGTACAAGAAAGTGCCGAGGGGCCGCGTGAATGTTGTGTGTATAGTTTACATTGTGAATAACAGCAAAGAGAACTCGAGACCGAACACTCGAATCGCTAAAATAATGGAAGCGAGATGAGAGCTCGAAACCCTTGCAGCGTTATAAGTGCGGAGCGGGTTCGATCGAATATTATAACCCTCTTGCTTTCGTGTTTATAAAACAACGAGATTAACTCAATGCTGAGCACTAATTGTTCGCTAATTTTTCCCACTCAGAATGTACTTGTAGGCTTATAGTTTCAACGGATCCGCCGCTTTCGTGCGAAATGCGCTCGCGACGGCGAAAATCACAACACAAAATCTCGATATTACCAAATTCATTTGTAAATAATTGATCATCTATTTTTATAGTTTCAGTCGTCATGGCATCAGTTATAGTTTACTATTTAATTATTTTACCCTCTTATATTATAATGTTAATCTTTTTTTCCGAAAACAAGATAACTAATGTTAATGCTAAGAATCAGAAGAATTTGCTGGTGCAGCTTATTTTATTTTTCATCACTGACGTTACTGTAAAATGATTAACCTGAAAACTATTTTTCCAAAATTTTGCGTTAACGAATGTATCGTACCGATTTTTGATACTTTTTTTCAACAAACTTAATTCTCGTTTTCAATTGGTTTTGAAAAATTAGTCAAAAATAATTTCAAATAACATTTCTTAAAAAACGTCGCGTCGTTAAAATACATTTTCTCGGATGATGGAATAATAAATTCTCAACCCGACAAGAAATGCTATGAAAACTAAAAAAAAATTCTTCTACAGTTCAAAATCCGAATCAAACATTGCAAAAGAGGAAATTTCGTCGTAAAAGAATTTTTTTCTCATATTTTTTTACATTACCATTGCAACTAAATATCGGATAGATTCGTCGAATCGTAGACTAGAATTATTCATAAATAGCGTTGAAAAAATGAGTTTTGGGAAATTAGGAGATTTAAACCAAATTAGATAATTAATTTTTGAATGAACACCCGATGGATGGTTTTATTCCGGGAAAAATGTAGGTATTTTATCCGTCAGACTCGAGCGCGTTACAAGCGCGCGTTTTAATCCATTTAAAACGGCTGCGCACCCGCGAGGGGATGAAGATGAGAGCTCGAGTGATATGTATATATATATATATATCATAGCTCGCATAGTCCACGGGTTGCTGCATCCCCCAACCTTCCGACAGATCCATTTATAAAATCTGGCTAATTGTGCCAAGCCAATCATTCCATTAAATCAGAGCCCTTCGCCCTCTCCTCGACGGTGCGCGGTGCAAAATTCGATTTTACACAATTTTCCAGTTCGTTTGCCCCTTCGCTCCATCATACGAATCTCATTTTCTATTTATACCATCGATAAATAACACTAAATTTTATATAAATCCAAAATGCACTTACTTTGTATAGAATATCTTTGTCAACCCCGCGATCGCTCTGTTTTCTCGTCAGGACTGCTCCAAATGCGTTCCGTTCACCTCGGTGCGATAAAAAAAAAATAGTCCGAATGATTCACCAAACTGCAATTTCTGTTTCTCCGGGATCGATTTTTTTTTCTTTCACCACTGTTGAGAGCACTGTTACTATATTCACTGAGATCGTTCACCGATGAGACGAAAAAAATAACAAACAACGCGATGTTCACTGACGATCGGGTCTATCGCCCCAACAGTTCCAGAACTCCCGAATCTTCATCTTACGAGTTACCTACAAAAATCTCAAATTCGTGAACAGGTTATTAAAGGATTTCTCTTATCGAACCGTAGGTACTTCCGGTTCTTCCGTCGCTACCAGACAGCGGCGGTCCCGCTGCTCGTATAAGTTTCACTCGTTCTCCAGGACCAACGACGCAAAGTCCCGAGCGTTTTGTCAAACATTTTTTGTGTACTTTTTATTTTTTTTCACATTAAAAACTTTTCACTTTCGATGAATTCGCTTTTATGAAACTCGAGCATTGAGTTGAATTCCCATAATTATTTTTTCACGGTATTTCGGTTGTTTTTTTTTTGGTATATATTTTTTTTAAACAACCCTTCGCTAAATAAATCCGGCGTCCCGTTATCACAAAACTGCTGTTGCGACCTGAGCAATCCGTCGATCAGTTTCGGAGCTGACGAGATTTTCGTAGACCGACGGACGGACAGATAGACAGACTCGCGGCAATGCGTGGGCGGAGAGATTTTTTTCGTCTGCGAGTTTCTCGACGAGAGAAGCTTATTGCCGGCGGCTGCCGCGCTATGCGCTTTGGCTGTGTTGCCCCGATGATGATGTGCTTCTATGCCACTGCTACTCCCGCTGCCGTGCCGCACGAGAGAACGAGAACGATAATCGGCCACGAGTGAGGCGGTCCTTCCGCTATTCTATAACGCGATAGGCGGAGCTTGTTTCAAACTCAACTCCGAAACCTATATACACGCCCACCCGCGACTACACTGCGTTATACCATACTTGTTCTCTCTCTCCTCGTGATTCTCGTGGTTTCTCTCTGCGAAACCCTTCCGGGGTCCTGCAGCTTGAGGCTTCGTGGCATTTTGCCCCTATTGCTCGTTACGATTACAATATTTAGCGACTGGAAAGGGACGAGCAACGCGTTGAAAAAAAAAGCTTCAAATCGAAATTAAATTTACATATTGAAGGACCATTCTTTTTTATTCCCCGTATTTAACACATTAATATTCTAAATAGACATTTTGAGGATTTCGATAAAAATGTTAAGTATACGAGTAAAATTTGCATGCAGTTTACAAAAAATTGCAGAACGCAGAATTATGGTTACTGAAGTTAGTATTCGAAATTAGTAATTAAATATTCGATCGAAAGAGGTAATCAGTCGAGTACCATTACTTACACCCTACCGTACTTTTTGTTCAATATGTAATATTTTCAAGAAAATTATTAATTTTGATCAAATAAATCGTTTCAATATTTTACTGCGTTTCATATATTCGGATTTACTCCACTGAATGTATCATCAATCATATTATTTGATTTATACATCGTATTATAAGAAATCTTATAAATTTTAGAATACATTTTTTATTCGGATAACGGATAACATACGTCATATATTTCTCTACAAAACAATGCTTTTCTCATCCATTATTTGAAGACATAATATTACGAAAAAAAATAGAAAAGAAAAGAAAAGAATTGGAGACAGTGGCGGTGAAATGCATGGAAGACTCTTTCTCGCTGGTTGAAGCTGCAGGTCCGTTGCGGAGACTCGAGAGAATCGTGTCGCGAGAGAAGGGGTGGTTTCGAGAAACGAGCAAATGGGGTGCGCGTAGCGAATGCCGAGTATGGATTCACCCGTAACCAATGGGAATACCGGCGCGACACCCTCGTTCGTTGAAGCTCGACGAATCACGAAGCTTTCCAGAAATCAGGGGTACAGGGGAATCGCTGCGAAGGCGAACCGTATAAGGGTGGTTGGCCTGCGAGCGCGAGGTACAGAGGGACAGAGTCGGGGCGGGTGGCTCGACACGAGTGACGACTACGAACACGACGATGACGACGACGACGACGTGGTTCAACTGAAAACCTATTCTATCGTCTGTTGCTGTCTGGCTGCTTGGCAGGCTGATAAAGACAGAAAAGCAGACCACCGGATAACGGCACGAACGTTGTACGGAAGAGTATTATGACTATATAGCTTTTGCGAAAGAGCAGAGCAGAGCTCTGGGATACTATACACACGCGCTGGCTATGCACTACTTAGTATACCGTTGCCTTTCGTGCATAAGTCGTCGCAAACTCGAGGCTCCCTTATGTTCATCCGCTAGCTACTCTCTCACATTCATTCGCACCTTTCCCGAGCGAGCAAAGCATCCCTAATGCTTCGTCGCCTTTCGTATCCGAAATACAGTAAAAACTCCGTATTTAATCGTAAGCAATGAACGCAAACATGTAAAAAATATTGCTTTCCGACATCAACAAGAAAGCCTTCGTAATACGAGAAGTCGCAGTTCGAAATTTCGGAAACTTCAAAACATCCGACTGGCGACAGAATATTTAGTATTCATTTTTTTTGTCGTTTTTTGAAGGTCTGTTAAGTCTTCCTTCGATAGCATAGATGAAGACGAATTACGCATAACCGCATCGCAGTTAGGGCAAAATATTTAACGATACAGCGATTCTACTGTATCGAAATTATTGACTTAAATACAATGTATCTATGGATCGAAAATTGATGAACTAATGAATCAGATAAGATTTCAGGATAAATCGATGTTTGCATTATTTTTTGATGAAATGCCTTCGACGAAAAAGGGTTTTTATCGTGTTGATTACGAATTTGAAAATATGGCATTACTTATTAACAGATTTAGTTCGGACACAATAGCGAAACGATGTTTGCACTGCCACTTGAGATACATAAGCGTTAGTTTGCTCAGCGACAAGTTTAGCGTCGGGAGCACGTGCATTGAGGATGGATGTCGCGCCATGTGGCAGGCGTCGGTGCAGTGTTGGGGCAAAACACTTGAAGCTACGAGTAGAACGATGACGATCTGTCACCATTTGTGTTTGCGTGTGGATAGTTTAAATCGAAATAAAATCATTAAGACCATCGTCGCTTTTAAGAATGCCTTGTCACTTTATCAACAAAATACGAAACAATTTGTTTCGTATTTTCGTATTTTTATACGTAACGTTAAAAAAAAACATCTCGAAACGCCAAAAAAAAGTACTAAAAAAATTGTTTGCTGTCTTTCGATCTCATAAATAATCCTAAGTGTACAAAATGGCAAGAACTAAAATAGTATAAATACCAATGATGAACTTCGAATTCAATATTTCGAAAAAAATAAATACAATACTTAAAATAATTTTTTTCATCGCCCGAATTTTGCGACGGTGTTGGCAATCCGTTCATTATCTTTTCGCTCGGTTGCGCGACTTGGTGAAATCCTAAAAAGAAAAAGAAAAGAAAAATTGGTACCCTTTCGCTCGCGGGTGCCTCTTGGCGGCTCGGGTACTTGTGTGAGCAGTGACTAGTGAGGTAAACTCGAGTGGTTCGCGCGGGGCCCAGAGGCGCTCGACGCCCCCGGCACGGGGTCTCGACTTGAGCTCAAACGTGCGCCCACCGGTAGCCAAGTAGAAGAAGGGGTTACACACGGGCACAAGTAGAGAATTACATAGGAAAGAAGTAAATATATACATGTATATACACATATATACAGAATATATAGAGTAAAGTAGAGTAGAGTCGTGGCCGTGCGTGCGGCAAGAAACAGGAATGGGTTTTGCTCCCTCGGGGTGTGCCGGGCTTTTCCTCGGTCTGAGCATTCCGTGTGTAGAGTCGAAACTGCCAGTTGAAACTGCCTTGCTGCCTGCCGACAGAGTTCTCATTCTCTACTGCCGTATGCAGCCAGAATGAGAATCCACCCTGTTAGCTATATAGTAAAACCCCGTGGCGCACACTACGAGAGAGTTTCGAGGGTTGCGAGTGTGTCGTGTCGACGATCTCTCTAACTCTAACTCTCATTCTCCTTTTCGCCCTTTCCTACCGTCGCTATATATACACCCGTCGAGCCCAAGAAGTTAGACAATTCACAATTAGCAAACACAAACAGAACTACGAGAGCTTTCGAGTTTGCGCTCGGTAAGGAGAACGAGAGATAGAGAGATATGTCATACAGATGAAGGCTTTTCCAAGGGTTAGTATATCCATCCGTCCATATATATCACGTAGCAAAAAGAGGCACGACGTGGATACATATGACAATGTATAACGTTAAACGATACAGTTATTGGCATATGAACGAAAGTTTAATTAAACAGAGAAGAAGAAATGCCAATGGCTGTTACGTTTTTCTACCGTTTTCTTTTTTTTTCCATCTTCCTGTCGTTAAAAATCTATAATTACGCGTATAAAAAAAAAAGCAAAACGCAGGTACGCGGAAATACGCACTGCGATACAATATACAATTATTGCCATACGAAGAAACATTTAACGGGAAGAAGAAGAAGGAATGACAATCGTTCTTGCGTTTTTCTACCATTATTGTTTTTCCTCCGATTCGTATGGTTAAAAATCTATAAGTGCGCGTGTAAAAAAATGACACGACGCAGGTATATATGAATACGTCTTGGGCGACACGATACAGTTATTGGCACAAGAGAAAAAATGAAGGAAAACAGGCTAAAGGGTGCCAATGACTGTGACGTTATTTTTTCTATCGTTCTCAGCTTTGCTCTGCTTTGCTCTGCCTCGCCGACGTTCACCGCCGGAAGCAAATGGTAGTGGCTTACGCGAAGAAGGATGGAAAGGATGAGGATGACGAAGAGGGTGAAATCCTTTACGAGTATCCAAGCGTCAGTCTGCTGCTGTTAGTGCGCTTCTATGCTTCGTTCTGGTATCTCTATCTCGCGTCTCTTTGCGCCAAGCAGGACGACCAAGCCGCGTATGTATATTGTGACCATAACGGGTGTCTCGACCGCAACAAAAGAAACATTCTGCGCATAAAATACTTAGATGCCGTCGAGAAATTCTTTTTCTACTTCGATTAGATGCGTTTGATTTTTTTTTTATTAAATCACACAATTATTATATATTTCATTAGTTGTTCGGCATAAAAAATATATCGTGCGTGATGTGGACATTTTTTTTTTAATAATGTATTTTGTATACATTCGATATGTATTTTTTTTTTTTTTTTCGAATTTTTTTTCGTAGTAAATTTTGGTGATTTTTTAAAATGTTAAAATCGAAAAATAAAGGGTTATACGGATTTCACGTACACCCGGTGTAGACGAGCATCGGGGCTTTTGCTCTTTCTCTCTCTCCGGACTCTCAATCCCTGACTCGCTCACTCGCCGTTGCGTTGGAACACTTGAATCCCCAACCAGTTACGGCAACAATAGGCTTTGTCTTCGCGCCGTCGGCGCTCGCAAATTGGTAGAAATCTTGATTAAAGGTGCAATTCCGCGCCGCTCCTGCAGCCTACGGACAAATATGAATTGTGCACCCCCGCGAGCGGAGAACGAACGCAAGCGTCGTCCGGATGCCTGCATGCCCGGCCCTCTCGCTTTTCTTCGTCAGCTTTTTCTTTTTCGTTTCCTTTTTTTTTCTCTCGTTTTCTTCTCGCTCCATAGTTCTCCACTCGTTCTTCCTACATTACTCGCTTCCAGTAGCGAGTTTTCTGGAATAAAGATAGACAAAAAGCCTGCTGCCGATGGCTCTCCTCAACTGTAGTTTTTTCTAAGGGGACTCACAACTATACGCAAACGCAATCGGCAAAGCAACTATTATTCTATCTTTTTTTTCACAAGTCATGAAACGTTTTTTTTTCCACGAATATTTATTGACGTACGATTCAAAACAAAAATGCGCTTCGTTACATTATTTTCGGCGGTATTAACAGATTTCAAAAGACGCTCAATAAAAAATGAGTTTGTCGTTCGATCCAACGCTTTGCTCTAATAAAATTAAATTACGAAAAATAAAATTGATTTTTTTTCAAGTTTTCAGTTGTTTTTCAACCGTCCGTATTTTAGAGAAACCTTCAAATACAGAAGTCGCCAATGAAAGTTATTAGTTGCAAATAATAATCAGCACGAAAAATATGTACGAAATAAATATATTTTAGCCGATATATACGGTAACCAAGGCACCGGGTCGATTAGTCACACGGGGGCTTTGATTTTTCGAAAACAGAATCCCGCAGTGATGTCCGTCCCATCGATATTCTTAATATGAGCTTTCAATATTTTCGGAGCAGAGAGACGGCACAAAAGGTTTTGCTTTTGGTATACTCGCCGAATCTTGTAACCACGTATTATGGGTATTATATTGTAACGATTCATGTGTACTATAGTACGGTCCACGTAAGTAGGTATATACGATTGTACGAACGGTTACTGTATTATCCGGATCATCTACTAGAATAGGCTTAACGCGTGTATTGATGGGCATCTAATACTATGAATATACTTGGCCGGTACAGCGGCGATGTGTATAGAATATATAGTCTACGATCATGCGGGAACCCACCCCGCGATTTGCCCCTTAGTTTGATGATCTCGTAGCCCGACCAGTTCGAGTACCGTCGCTTCTTTGATCGATGTTTCGGGTCAACGAATCGTCTATAGTACTAGAATAAGTAATAAGAATTTTTCGTATATCTTCGCGTGAAAAAAGAAATCATAGGTATCTTTATTTACGGGTTTCGATAAGGGAATTATTAGCAGTGAGGTCGTAAATGAAAGAATAATGACCTCACAGCAGATGCGACTTAAAAACCCGCGTATTATATATAGTTTTACGTATAGACACGTAACGTATAGATATTAGTAAAGAAAAAAAAATTGTGAAATTATAAATTACGCGTCGACTGTTAAAATTCAAATTTCATTTAATTTCCGGACTTGAATATGCTGCGAGTTGCCGGAAGGCCGAGAGCATCGCGCGGGCTTTCGCGTCTCTCGTGCTCTCTCAGTTGGTTGTGCCGAGCGGAGGCACCACAAAACTGAGTCAATTTACATAACGATAATTGAGAGATGTACATGAAAGGGCTCGCAAAGCCTCCCCACAACGGCAGTCCGATATCATCCGACTAGCGCACAGCACATCGCAAAGAGTGAAACACCCTACCGACCTTTTCAACTCGCGTTTATCAGTAGCAAATCGAATTTTCGTTTGCTTTAGAGATCGTTGAACGATGGCCCCTTCACTGATATATACGCATTATATTAAGCTTTTTTTTCAAACATATTTCTTGTATTGCAATTGTTTCTCCTTGGTAAATGACGAGGGTGCAGTTTGGTACGCCATCCGTTAACAAAATGAGGTAAACTCAACGAATCTTCGCAGAAAAAAAAAATGTAAAATGTTACTCGTTGACGATACGAATAAATCTCGATCTACAGCTAGTCTTGTATCGGCCGAAAAAAAATTAAGTTTTTTCTTCATTTTCGTCCTGACGGCGAGATTCCCATTCTTCGTCAGTCTCTCACTGGAGAGGTCGTCCCTATCGTCCGCTTCGCAAAAATTCAATGCGTGGGTTGCGTCGATTGCGATCTCAACAAATGCCATAAAAGCCAAAACTCTGTCTAGCAGACACGATAGTTTTTTTTTCCTTATACACCAAAACAATAATCAAAAACGTTAAATTAAGAACGACAAAATATGAAGCAATTCATACACTGTGATTTTGTGCAATAAGTAAATATCGGACTCTTGTGCCAATAAAACGTTAAAATTTTGTATAATAAAAAAAATTTTACGAAACATAACCTCTCTCTTCGTGATACAAACGATAGAAGAAAACCCCGCAACGAAAAATGACGATAATAGAAAATACGTTGCCATACATTCTTACGGGTTGTATATTTTATCTCTTCGGATTGAAATGGTGCTACGAGTACGCAAAATTTTGGGTCACTCCTCGCCGCAGGGATGACCCGAAGAGGAGAAAAATGGAACGATTGACACAAGCCTGTGAGAAACTCTTTACCAGTCATCCGATAGAAGGAAGCTTGAAACTCATAGCTACGGCCATTGGTCTCGCAGGAACGATGACCGGTGGGTTACCGGACGCAGGAGACGTTTCGCCGAAAGTTGTTCACGCAACGATTTACCTATTCTTCGCATTTTCCGGACTCGTTGACGTTCTCAATTTTTATTTTCCTCGCAACGTCACCGGTGGTTTAGCGAATCTTGCATTGGCGCAGAGTTTTTTCGTTGAAGGTTTTCTTTTTCTGTACGCCAGTATAGACGGAAGTTACAGAGTTAACGCAATTCTCGCAGCCATTGTGTGGACGACATCAGTTGCAATTGCTTTGGAATTAGTTTGGCCGGAGTTAAAACTGTTGCGCGGCTGCACGACACTTTTGCACGGCGCGTGGATAGCGGATATGGTACGCATGTATCATACGGAAATTGAGTCTCCGCAACGAATTGCTCTTGCGTTTTCCTGGCATGTAGCAGCAGCGTTCGCGGTAACGCTGTGCGTCGTCGCTATAACGCGCAGCTGCATGCCGCGCCTTGTTGTTGAGGAACCCCCTGAGATTCCCATTTATGACTATTGCCATGAGCCGAATCAAGAGATTTAGAATATTTTTCTAACATTTACCTCTTTGAAAACAACGAATTTTCTCTGTAATAAATCGAGAGTAGCCAACCGTAGTCAATGTTATTTATATAATCGCGGTAAATACGCGATGTAATTCTAAGTCTGACAAATACTCTCTTTATACGTAGATATACATAATAAGAAAACAACGATCTTTTGTATTGTGATATTACAATATTCTTCTACCTTTATACCTCTGACTGTAAACTCTAGGATAATAATCTGTTACATTGTATTCTCCTTTGCGAATTGTTGCGTTGATAATGTTTGTAACATTTTGTAGGTTTTTAGATGCCAATGACGTATATTTATTAAAACTCTATTAATACAATTTGAATTGTTGTTCGATGATTTCCCGTCTTTGATTCATTTGTTTTCCATTGGTTTTGCAACGCGCGCTAATTCGGTTTCAGATGCTCCGATGCTTAAAGAATCACCGGAGGATATATTTATAATTTAATGCACCATAGTTGTAGACGAATTTTTTATTTTTCAAATTTTTCGGAGTTCTTTGTATTTTTGATTATGTTTAGCGGATTAAATAAAAAATTTCGTTGACGCAATCTTTTTCGCCCATTCAAACGTGTCCTCTCTCTCGTCGCGTACAAGTCACGTTCGAGATCTCGCATCGATCGCCATTGTTATTCAACAAACCTTGCGAATCATCAGTTTTCCCCATAAGTGCCGAGACCCCTTCAGATTTTTTCTTCTCCGTAAGATAGAAAGAGTACGAACGCCGCATCTTTACGTATGTTGAGTGAAAAACTAGATGTCCGCGGGACTGATTACCGAACGCGCCTCTGCGTTGCAACGTCATGAGCGGCGCGCGGCGGTGATATCATAAACGAAACGTTCGCACTCTCACAAAAAACCCAACCCAGCCCCCTTTGATACACACAACTTTGTACGTAATGTGTCATTTTTCACGTGCACAACAGCACTACGGGTGAACAAGAAACAAACACGAATATATTCGATTCGTTCAACGATCATTCGGAGATCCGAATTTACCGGTATTTCGAGCAAAGATGGTAAGTAACGTAAAGCGGGCCGGTAGTTTTAACGAACGAGGTTATAAATCTCTTGTCGAGATTTTTTTCACACGTCAGAGTATCCTTATCGCCCTTCCGGTCCTCGTCATTGTTGAACCAATGTTTCAATCGTTTTTATTTGATTTTTTTTTGTTTCTCAGTCCGGAACTTTGAAGCCCTATCTGACAGCGGTGAGACACACCCTCACCGCCGCTCTGTGTCTGGAAAACTTTTCGTCTCAGGTTGTCGAAAAGCACAACAAGCCGGAGATCGAAGTGCGTATGAGCAAAGAATTGCTATTGACGCCTGTTGTGATAAGCAGAAACGACAAGGAAAAAGTTCTCATCGAATCCAGTATCAATAGCATGAGAATAAGCATAGCGGTGAAACAAGTTGACGATTTGGAAAAAATATTGTGTCACAAATTCACAAGATTTATGATGATGAGAGCGGAGAATTTCACGATTCTCAGGCGAGTACCGATAAAGGGATACGACATAAGTTTTCTCATAACGAATATACATGTCGAACAAATGTATAAGCACAAGATAGTCGATTTCGTCATACACTTTATGGAAGAAATTGACAGAGAGATAAGCGAAATGAAATTATCCATGAACGCCAGAGCGCGCATATGCGCAGAGGAATTTTTGAAGAGGGTAAATATCTTGTGTAAATCCAAAAAAAATATTTTGTTTTTATTATTATTATTATTAGAATTTACAGAATGAAAGTTTGAAACTTATAATTTCCGCATTCTTCATAATTTTACATTATCTAAATAAGCATTTACAAATTCATTTATTAAACGAATTTTTTTTTTTTTAATTACAGTTTTAGAGGGCACAGCCATTGTACGAATTTACAAAAATATTAGATAGCGATATCACGATAAACTACAAGCGCAAACGACGAACAAAAGCGCTACACCGAGGGACGCCATAGGTTTTCTGCGCGTTGGAGCGGTAAAAACCGAAGATTCTCCGTTTCGCTCGTAAAACGATCCTAACGAACCTGTCCTCTCGACGTTCCTCGATTCCCGAAGTAATCAAATAAAGAAAATAAGGCCGAAGTAAATTGAACCTTTGCTCCAGCTATAAGGTAAATAATTATACATACGAATAAACGATAAGCATGTGTACAGTTTCGTCGTTATACGCGAATGAGGGTAAGGATTGTGTTGCACGATCGGGCGATGAAAACAAAAAAACAAAAACGAACGATTTTCGCTATCGAAAGCGATGAATTTTATTAAAGGATCGAAAGAAAAAGAAAAACGAAAGCCCATTGTTCTTCCATGAATAGCACGATCGTGAAAAAACGATCGCACACATTTAATATCCATTCACGGTTATCGCAGTGATTAAGTCTCGTCGTAACATTAAACTATTACATACAAGACTCGTTGCAGGGAGTTAAATGCATTTCAATTAATCGTCAATTACTTTTTCCTTCTTAATTTTACACGTTGCGAACTTATAGCCGGTAAAACTTGGTAAACTTTACAAGGGCGCGAGACGAATGTCTGTGAGAATATCGAGAAATTGTTTTTCTTTTATTACCAGGCGAGTGCATTATCGATCCATGACGTCCAACTTTGCCGTATTATTATAATGATTTGTGCAAAAAATAACTGCCGATATATATCATCGACTAAAAAAGTCAACAATGATGAAAATAATGGCGGTTGCGACTGTTGTGTAATTACAAATGTTGTACCGAAGCACTATATATATAACGTCGAATTTTTACTTTAAGGTGCTCCCGTGGTCTGTATCGTTATTTGTAATTAGTATACGTTATTACTATACACACAACTTACCCTCTATTACCACCATCTTATATTTATAATAAAGATCGATCGACCATCGACAAAATCCATTCGGAAGTTCCATTCTACCTTTTCGTGTTTAAGACATTTAAATTATTTTTTATTTCTTCTCTTATCATTAACTTTGATTTATCCAATTTTTTTAAATTTTCAGTATATGACAAATTTTTTTTTTTAATTCATATTTCTATGTCGATTAGTTTTTTTAATTTCTAATAGAACAAAAAATAAGATATTTTTCGCAGCAGATTTTCGCGACAAATCAAAGCACCTTAATGGTATTTATCGGTGGATATACCGTCGAGTATTGTTGAACGCGAATTGAAATGATTGTTTCGATCGTTATGCAGAGCGCGACACGAGGAACGAACTCCGCCTCTCGATTGCACCGCAGTGATGTACAACGCGCAGTCCTAAGATTTCCGTGGAGAAGTCACCTGGAAGCGCTCGCTTCGTATACCGGTACACGCGCGCTTCGCTCTCCTTAAATCGCGTCACGACAATCCCCGCGAACGTGGTGGACCTTCGCGGGGCCCCCCGGTGGAATCCGTCACGTTCGCGCGCGCGGACTCACTCGGTTTTTTATTTCCTTTAGCTCCGCACACTCGTGTAGCGAGAGAATAAGGAAAGGGGTTCGCGGGCCTCTCAGTGCGCTTCGCGATTGTTGCCAATCCGCAACTCTCTCGCGCTGATGTCTTCGCATTTATCGTACACGCGAATTTGTATGTATAGACAAATATTTGAACTGATTATTTACGATTTTCCTTAAATATGATAAGTGATCTTTCATCTCTTTAAAATCTGCGTGATTCGCGGTTAAGTTTTCTCGGTAGTCGTGTGTCCTAATTACCGCAGTTTCGAAACGAGAAATCTACATATCGCGTTCCAAAGCCAAAAACAGTTGCGCCTCGTCTGCGGCTGTACAGGACTGATATCGCAGAGTAGGAACTACGAAATTGCCGCACAACTTACGAGAGACGGTATCACACACGCGTACGGTAATTTCCTTTTATTACCCTCGAGTTGTTCTCCACTCTATACGATATACAGTTCATTCTAATTTCGGTTATACTGTATCTCGTTCCGCGGGTACTTTCGCGGTGCGAATACTCAGCCCCTGTGTGTGCTTTTATTTTTATATATATATTTTTTCCCCACAATTTGTCGTCTCTTTTACGGGAAAAAAGGCAACTGAGTTTTTTAATCTGCAAATCCTTGCGTAATGATTACACTGTAAAATGGGTACACGACTATCTTTAGCGCAATTTTGCACTCATACATCCGATTTATTTTCTGGTAAACATAAATAAAAAAAAGCTTTACATTAATTACATTTAAGAAATTGCGGCGCGCTTGTTATTAATCGGAAATTAGAATAACTAATCTTAATTTTCAAATCGAAATAAACAGTTTTTCGTTACGAAGCGTAACTTCATATGTGATGGATTTTTTTATTCCAAAATATCGGCAATTATTAGTGAATATTTGACTATAAACAACTAATGTTCAATACTACTATTATGGATACGTCGAATCAAGAATTTTTTTTTCATTACTAAGAAAAACGTATAATATCGATCTTACAGACATAAAAATTGATACGAATGACCTTTCATAGAAAAAAGTCATTGAGCCGCTTAATAATTTTGCTTCCATCGCCTTCGCCAAACTATAATACTGTAAATTACCAATTATAATTGATTATTCGTTATCGATTATCGATAATAACTATTCATCTCCAATGTTATGCGGTACAAGAAATAATTAATCAATAATTGCTACTCGTATTCGAATCGCAGAATTATTGAAACTTCCAAATCACCGCAATCAGCTTGAATCGATTTATTTAATATTTTTTCTGAAAGTAAAAAAAAAAAAAAAAAAGTTTTTCGCCGACCGATCCAACACGTCGGCCGATTAGCCGCTGTGCTTCGGAGGGTGAGACGAGAGATTCTCCACGAAAAGATCTGGAATGAGAAAATGAGCGAAGAAGAGATGTTGAGGCGTTAGAAAAGAAAAAAAAAGGTACATTCGCCGGCGGGTTGTAGAAGTGAGACTGCCGCATCGAAAAGAAGCTTCGAAAGAAAAGGACAGAATCGTTAGATATAGAAAAGGGGGAAAGGGGCGGTGAGAGAGCGAGACAGAGAGTGGGGAAAGCACTGTTTTGCGGAGCGCCGAGCGAAGCTCTCCTATCGTTATAGCTTGGCGTTCTCCACTGGTAAGCTTGGACTTGCGCTCGAGCCGTTCGAGTCAACGCCGACGTCGCAACGGCTGACTCTCGGCAGCGGCGGAGTCGGCGTAGTCTGGGGCCTGGCGTCTCCTGAACGGGAACACGGGGAACAGGAACGGAGGTTCGTTGTGTCGGAGCTTCAATAGCAGAGGCAATCGCTGCCGCCGTCGTGCTGTACTCGCTGCAGCGGGTGAGAAATAAAAATAACGAGTCCAAACAAAAAAAGCGTCAAAGTAAAGAATCGACGTATAGAAAATAGAAGAGGACAGGAGAGCACCGAGAGAGGAAGCAGAAGAATAGAAGCAAAAGAAGAAGAGGAAGAAGACGAAGAAGCTGCGGCTAGTCGAGTGAGCAGTGTGGCACGCGTTAGATAGGATGCGTGTGCCTGGGCGCGGTGTGCCACCACCCAACAACAAAAACAAAAACATCGAAAGCACAATCGAAAAATTTGAGATTATCGAGTGCGACGGCTCCGACGATAGGGACAGGTGTAACGGTAACGAGGAAACTGAACGCGATACATCGATATCCGAAAGAGGAAGAATCACCCGCGAGAAAATAACGTTAGACGCAACAAGATATACGTCTTGTTATCAAAATTTCATTAATCAGAGAGTAAGAAATAGTGAAGGTTCGACTGTGTCAATTGCGGAAGAATTTAGGAGGCCAGCGGAAGTTGTACGAGAATATTTTTCGACGATAAAGAATCTCTCTACGCTGATAAACGATCGTCGGGATTGTTGCGATTTTAGTTACGAAATTAGAAATAACGAGTATCTCGTTGAATCGACGAATTCCGAAGATAATATATTCGAATTCGTCAGGTGTTGCGGTTGAAGAAAATACGAACGGAAGCGAACGCGCGAGATAGCGCGTTCGCGTTATATTATTTTTTTATTATTATTATCGTCGTCGTCGTCGTTGTGGCAACTATAAGAAAAACGCGTTATCACGACGTTCGGAAGAATTCAAGTTGTACAGAGGGAGGAGGAGGCGAAGGAAGAGCGGGTTTACGACGGCGGCGCCGGCGAAGGAAGACACGGTACCGACCGGCTTCAGCCTGGACCGCCGACGTCCCAGCTACTCATGTTCATCCCGGATACCCTGAGGAGCTGTATGGTGGAACCGGATGTCTCGACTTACCTGCAAGCCCCTTCCGTAGGACAGGTGAGATTATCTTGCGATCGCGTATTTTTTACTTCGTTCCTAATTGGATAAAAATTTATCATCGAAGATTCATACATTTGTTATTACGTATGATCGTACCTTCGCGACCGTCTCGCGATGTTCGTAAATATCGCGTTTATAAGATACTTTACTGAAAAAGTTTCGCACTTTGCGAAATTCAGTTATAGAGACGAAACATCGGAAAAAAGTACGATTTTTATTATTCTTGAAAAAGTATTACTAAAATTGCAGTTTCTGTGCGATTCTGACTAATCGTGCAATTTCTCGATCAAACGATTTTTTTTTTTTTCGATGTGAAATAGCAAAAGACTTTGTAATGGCAGAGAAAATCGTCAGTTTTGAAAGATCATTCGTTTCACTATAGAATTATATGACGAAAATTATCGGATTTATCGTGTTCCCGAGAATGATTATTACTGCCATTACTTGTAATAATTAAACGCAGCGCAATGACTAGTCGAATCGGCGAGAGAAATTAATCGTTGGAATTTAATCAAAAGGGGAAAAAACAAACGAAACGAACCGATGCGGCTACTATACTACTACTGTTATGTAGTACCTATAGTATCGTACAATCCGTAGCTGTGGCGCGTGTGAACCACCCGCGAACGCGTGGAATTATAGCCAACCGTCACGCAAACCTGTCCGATTGTTGCGCGTGCTTTTCTCGTCATCCCCTATCGGGCGCGCGCTTTCATACACACACAAGTATATACACAGAAAAACTGGAGTTCTTCCCTTTCGCATTCTCCTCCTCGCCTCGCGAAACTCGTCAGCTGATTTTCGGCACCGCGCGCGATATTTTCATCGGCATCTACGATGTCGGGTACCGAGGAGTTTTTTTTCCCGGTCTCCGAAATAATAATTACGATGATTTCGCGAACAGTTGCCAATTCGTTAGCGGAAATTAATCTGCGTCTGTGTCTAAATATGGTTGATAAACTTATTCAGTTTTCAATCGTTTTTACCATCCGATCACTTTATTTTTGTCAAATTCGGAGTTCTGCAAAAATTGCAAAACCGAGTCAAAGTATATATAGAATTTATTAATTTACTTCGGAACAACATCGATACATTTTGTCGCGGGATTATAATCCAAAAAATTAGACTTTTGCTCTGGCGATGAGTCGCGATAATTTAAATGTAAACTGTAAAAAACACAACTGAAACTATCCATATCATTGTTTTTTTACACTGGTAAAAAAAATCGCATCGAATTCATCCTCAAATTTCGCCACGAAAAGTGTCGGTAATTAGGCAACGTAACGTACTATTGGTTGACACCAAAGCGGTTGGGTGATTATGACGTTAGACGATCGTTCGTAAAACTCGGATCGTTAGAGACTGAGAGCCGCGCGGGCCTTCGGCATTCGACGGCTCGTTCCTCGACTTTGTCACGTCGTTAAATTACTCAATGTAGTTTATCCCTTCTACTCGTTTCGTCTCAACGTTTCCGTCTCGGGAGTCGTGTCCTTTGACACTCGTCATCCCGATACGACGCGTGACTAAGAGTATATTATCGGAAGGTTAAAAAAAATGTTAGGTTCATTGTCCCCGCGTTTCGGCGTTCCGAGTCTTTCTTTTTCTTGCGTTCTTCGAGATCATCTCGTTCTCGTTATTCTTCTGCAAACTTAGAACTGGTCATTAGCGCGACACTGCAACTCCTCTCGTGTATGTATATCTTTTCTTTGGTATGCTACATGATATTCGTTTTTCAAGGGACGGGAGAAGAGGGGGAGAGGGTGGGTTGGGATGAGAGCTCCGACTTCAAATGCTCGCGCGAGACGCAGTGCTCTGTCCTCGATAGGACGAGCCAATGCTGCATTCAATTCTTCAATCCACAATGCATTAACTATATTTCGCTGCAATCCTCCGCGATAGAGTTACAGATTGAAATTCTTCTTTCAGTCGTCACTGAAACGAAATCTCATCTCCGTGAAATTGTAACGCGTACCGTAAAAAAGTTTTCTCCGCTTTTATGGACCTTTGATTAACGTATTTTCAAAAATACATAAGTCCGAAAGAAAAAATAGGTTTTCTTAAAGTTTGCAGAAAATGCGACAAATTTACAAATTGTTATGCCGAATAATGATTTTCGACGCGTGTTACCGTTTTCGAGTGCCAAAAGCGTAACTTTTTTTTTTCTTTACTACTATTTCTAAAATTAACATCGGCATAATATTATGTACGAAAAGACTTTGACGAAAATTTAAAAAAAATTGTAGACGCAATAAAGTCATCGTCAACGATCGGTACGCAGTAGATTTCCCGTACGCGTTTCGTTTTGCCGCAGCTTCGCTTTTCTCTCAGCGGATTATCATTCATCGTTGGTGATCCAACAATGACGATGATCTTGACACAGAGAGGATGAAAAGAGTATTCTGACGTAGCTGTAATCTCGACAGCGAGAGAGATCACGTAGAATTTGTTGGCCGGCTGCTTCGCTCTTCTATGCATACCGCTCTATTCGTATTTTTCGTCTTTCTTGTTTCTCGTGTTTATAACACAGTACAGAGAATAACCTATCCTCGTCTTTCTCTCCGTGTCTATGGCTCGACTCGCGTCTATGTCCCGCCAGACGGAGAGGAGTTTGGCTATCGATCGCCCTCAGTAGCAGCAGTAGCAGCAGCAGCAGCCGCGTGGTCGCCTCTCCCTCTTCCTCCTCTCGTTCACCCTCATTCCTATCTATCCACCTCGTTCTATCTTCGCTTGCTAGTCAGCGTGCATCCCTCTTTCTCCTCACCCTTTAACTCCTCTTCGTTCTCTTCTTGCTTACACCATTGCACCGATAGCACAAAACAAGGCGCATGGACCACGCGGGTAGTCGCGGAGCAGCGCGCAAAATCCAAGCGCATTTAGACAAAGTACCGCGGTTATCTCGAATCTATCGCGAACGCATGCATTTCTCGGCCGTTCACCGCGCAACTGCGATCAAACAATTTTTTTTTTTACGACGTTATAACAAAACTTATTAGAATACCTCGTTTTATATGGATTAAAATTACTTCAAAGAACATTATATATATTTTTCAAAATATTTTTCGATTTTTATCCATTAAATTTCAACGATCTTAACTCCTCACGTACGGCGGACGTAAATAGGTATACGTTAAAAAAGTTCGACCAGTTGTTACCTTCAATTGCCCCATTTAACTATTAAAAAATCACAAATTTTTTATGAAAAACATTGCAAAGTAACGTTAAAATGTTGTTTTTTTTATGGTTTAAAGATATTTGTTTGTTACTTTTGCGTGTCTTCAACCCTTTGCATATGGAACTCGTTTACGCAGCTACGTAGTGCAACACTGATTTTCATTTTTCAAAAAAATAATACAAAAGGGCATAAAAATAATCTCTTGTTGGATCATCGAAAAGACGACACTTCAAGATCATTCCACAATTTTTTTCAAAATTTTTTCCCATTTTTTCATAGTTGAATGAACCATTTAAAGATTATAATTGACTTAAAAAAATGGCGGATTTATGATTAAGGTCTCTGTACGCGAGGGATTAACTTTTGATACTTTTTACTTCAACGTGATAATTTTTTTACGCCAAAATTTGCAAAATCTGTAAAAAAGTTTAAATAACAAAAAATATTGTAATTTACATTCGCCGATATGACAACTGCAAAAGATATTTTTTTTTTTCCAAAGCCGTAAACTTCGAATCAACAGCGCAAAATTTTATTATGCACATTTGTGTGAAAAAAAAAAAAACCTACATTTATCGATAACTCCAAAACGACTAAACATCCAACGTGTGTATAATTCAATTGACTGTTTTTTCCCCCACAAATAACAATGCCATTGCCACGAAAGAAGCGACGAAAATTCAGCGTATTTTTTGTTTCGCATTCGCGGGCGAAATCTAGTTTAAGCGCGGAGTTTCTAGCAAAGACGAAACGAAATTCACACACGTTAGCCCGCGAAGAGTCCGCGGGTTTCGCGGGGTGTCTATTAATAACCGGGTTTGGGGTGCCGTACCTGGCCGCAAGCAGCGGTGCCTCCGTCTCGTCGGCGCGCGGCTCTTTCCGTCTCTCACTCTCGCACACGCAAGCGTTTCTCTTTCTCGCTCTCGCTAGATGAGCAGCGCGCCTCGATTCTCCACCGGCGTCTCAGTGTCGTCGCGACGACCGACGTCGTCTCCGTCTCTCCGTTATACGCCGCCGTCGCAACTCGACGCAACCGGGTAGCCCTGCCGTCGCAACGGGCTTGCAACGCGAGACTTTTCCACGACCCGTGATTATTATTCGTAACGCGCGTTTTTGATCTATCGGTGTTCCCTGTAAAACTATAAATCTGTCTAATATTATTCACAAACAAAAAAGAAAAAAAAAAAAGAACAAAAAAAGTAAACGATCTTAAACCCTCGAAAAATCAACGAAGATCCGAGAGATAAAATTTTCTCATTTTCGTTTTTCCGAAGGCACGCGAAATCGTCTTCGAGAATCTCTCAAACACGCGCGCGCTCCCGCGAGAACGAGAGATTCCGAACTCTGTCCGCTCTGTTGTCCCATTTGGATATATTTACGTCGACGAAGTGGTTACCCCTTCGCTCCGCCGGCTCCGATAATCGCGGAGACTCTCCTCGGCTTCTCTTTTCACCGTTCACGAGTAATACGCAGCAGCTGCAGCATCCCTTCTTTTTTTAAATAAAAATCTTCTACGGACAAACACACACGCATACGTACACACAGAATCGCGATCTATATAGATCCCTCATAGATCGTTGATCGAGATTTAACCACCACCACGACGACTAATCGTTTCTACTCGAAGCTTTTGTAAAAGGGGTGAAAATACTATACGGAGTATATAAAGAGATATATGTATAGAATCTCCTGGCTTTTTGGTCTGTGAGACGCGTGCGTCAAGGAAGAAGAAGAAGAAGAAACGAGCGAGTGGGACAGAGATAGCTAAAAGAGCTTGCGCTCGTTCGAGCGTCACTCTGTCGCCATTCTCTTCTGCACTACTCATCAAAATAGAACACACGCGCTGAAATAGAGACAAGACACATTCTATCACTGTGTCTCGCGAACGTAACACGCTTCTATATACTCGTCAGTGTGTGTGTGTGCGTTTCTCTCTCTCGTTCGAACTTAACACGCTCCATTCTCGTGCCGAAGCGATCCGTCGTTGTCGTGGTCTTAAATTTAAAAACAAAAACACAAAAAACAATTTTTAGTTAAAAGAAAAAAATGCGAATAAAAAACAACATTTTCCCAAACACGACGTTTATCATTGATTGTTCATTGCAATTCGTTTCGTAATTAAACAGTTTCGCCGGAGCTCTTCGGGTGATGTGATGGAATTCGTTGAAAAAGGTTCGAAGTTCGTAGAAAAGTGTTGCGACGTGAGACTTTCTCGGTGAAGTGCGAATAAAAAAAATTGAATAAATAAATAAAGAGTTATAAGAAAAAAAAAGAAATATCGTGGCACAATACCGTTATAAAGACAATAGAAATTGAACGAAATATCGTAGAAATTTAAAAGACGTAAAAATATAAGTAAATAGAGAAAAGTTGTGAGTTATTTTGAATCGACGTGGTCGTTGACGAACGAGGAAGCTGAGCAGATGAGGCCACGATCAACCTGCGTACCGGAGGTGCTGGAGGAGTACTGTTGCGATCTGCGTTACGGATATTGCGAGAATCAGTGCTTCTGACAGCCGGCGGACGAGCACAGGGATAGAGAGACGGTAGTGTGCCACAGCGGCCGCAGTGCTTGCGAATACTCGATGGTTGGTTTATTTTTTTTTGTAAACGTTTCTCAATATCTCAATAATAATCGTTCACGCGGACAAAAAAAAATTTCGCTATTAATAATCAAATATTTTTATTGCCAGTACATAACAAAAATTGCCATCGATAAAAAATAATAAGAAGACTCAAAAATTTTTCTATCTTCAAACACTTGGAGAAAATCGTCTATTCTGAAAAATGTTTCGATACTTTATATAAAATCAAAAATTCAATCGATATCGTGCGATGAAAAAAAAAAATTATTCCAGATATTTTTATTTTTCCGAAAGTTAGGGTTTGTATGAAAATTAGGGATTAATAGTTATTGAAAAATGTTCGTGTAATTTTTTTTTTTTTTTTCGTATTCTACTTCTGTCGATATTTCGACTGGATGTCCGACCACGTTACAACCTCTACTACTTGCTGATTTTACTGCACACCGCATTAGGGACAGTAAGTAGTTGAGTACCGTCGCGTGTCCGGCAGGCTTGCTAGTAGTACGATTGATGCAAGGGTAGACCGTCGGTCGTAACGCGTGGCTGCTGCTGCTCGAGTTCGTCCGATCATCGGCGCTTTCGAGCGCCGCTAACCGCTAGACTATCGCGTCAGAGCGTTGCAACGACGATACAGAACTCGATTTCTCCTTACGCGCGAGACGCGCGGTTTTGCACCGTCGCTCTACTATGCTTGTCTGACCAGCGACAACCGCAACCACTAACCGCTACGATAGGCATACATCAGGCGCACAGTAGTAATTCCCGTGCGTTCATCGGACATTCGGCTCGTTTGCCTCACGGCTACGTTATCCAATATTCCAGTACACTGCTTCTCGCTTCTGATGTGAGACGAAACGACGGTAATGTCGATATAGCAATCAATCGATTCTATTTCTTCAATGCTTACGATGATACGTTCAAACAATCGTTAATTGCGGGCGAGAAGAAGACGAAATCTTTATTTTCAAAACTCACTACAAAAAAGATCGCGTTATTCATGACGATTAATAAAAACTTCGGAGAAAAATGACAAGTATCTAAAAACAATAATTTTTCATACATTTTTGATAAAAAAACAGTTTATGTAAACTTTACGTCATCGTAAGAGGCGGAAGGTTGTAAAATAAATTAGTATTGAATATTCTTCCAACTTTTTGTTTTTTTTTATATATACAATATAAAGACCATTTGCAAGAATAATTGAACTATTATGTAGCGCATCGTTAGGTTAACCTTCATGAATTACAATCGATGAGCAGTTTTGATACTCGAATTTTATAACAAGATCCATATTCGAGTATGTGCGTCACATATGTTTTCTTTCAAATGAACGGATGTCGAGTGTCAGCTGACTGTCATCTCCGACTCATAGCAAAAGATCGAAGATTTTTTAAAATTTATTTATATATTCTCGCATAACAGTCTTCGTAAATAATAAAAAGTCGAAACTATGTATAAAAATAAATAGTAGTGAATAAAAAGTTCAAATAGATATTTAATGAAAATATCTATAAAGTTTTTCGATTTTTTTTGCGTGTTTTCAGGATGAGTTCCATCCGTTCATTGAGGCCCTCCTACCATTCGTAAAGTCTTTCTCGTACACGTGGTTCAACCTCCAAGCGGCCAAGAGGCGTTACTACAAGAAGCACGAGAAGCGGATGAGTCTGGAAGAGGAACGTCAGTGCAAAGAGGAACTTCAGGTCGGTAAAAAAATTAAATAAAAAGTGTCCTTATCATCATGTAACATTCGACGCTCTTCCGAAGGGAACATTCGACTCTCGTCTTTTCGGCGAGTTCGGGTTCTCCGTCGGTCCCTGAGCGCATCTCGTATTTCACTTATTTCTCCTTGAAATCATTTATTTTCGTCCGACCTATTGGTCAACGCGGGAAACCGCTCGGCGACCTTGAAAATTTAATTAGACGCTAGATGCCTCGGTTAGTTATATAGTCTTCGAACTTTTTGCCCCAATGTCTTCATTCGGCGGATCTTCTCGGACGACAATCATATGCAGCGTAAAAAAAGAAAATTCAACGGAAAAAATGGTTTTTTTTTGAGCCGCTACTCTCGTTGCGTGTCGGGAGAATATAAAAAAAATTGCTTAGATCGACCAATTTGTTAAATGCCGTGCGAAGCGATCTACTAGAGCTATAATACTTCGTCACCCATCTCGAAATGTGCGCCCACCGATTTTACGCTCGAGCGTATACGTGAAACACCGAGAAGCACTAAGAGACAAATGTGAAAAGCAAAAAAGCGCACACGAAACTAAGAGAAAAGACGCTACGAAAGAACGAAGAGAAAATAAGGAGCTTCGAAACTATTTCTGGCGCTAAACGACCTCGTGACGTTGTATCGCGCGCTCGCTCGTTCGCTCGGCGCTACTAGCACCCCAGTAGCTCTCATCCTACTGATTTAAATTCGGCTCAACGTAAATTTGAAGAGGCTACGAGTTTTCTATCCTCCTTTTCATCTCGCACACCTCAACGCCGCGACCGAGTTCATTCTAATTAATTCAATTAAATTAATTGACACCTTCGGAAGCGCTGATTCGATTTTCAATGATATCGCGCTTTCGTTGAATCAGCATTAAAATACAAATTGCGATTTAAATCGCTGACAAGGTTCCGTGTTTTTTTTTCTTTCACATTCCGCGTGTTCCAAATAACAATCAATTCATTCGATGTGTCAATTTTTTTTTTACTTCAAATCAAGTAAATCGCAAATATCGCCTTAAATTTTTTCTCAGCTTATCGTAAAAATATTTTTTTTATCGTGGTTTTTTTTCCACGCCTAGTAGATTTACTAAATTTTCCTGAATCTTATATATTTTTTTCCATTCTTGATTACAGGATCAAATCGATCTCTTTTTTTATTTACTCATCATAGGGATTTTACACGCATCTTAAATATCATTATACATAGGTTTTCCTAAATTATGCATTTATATCGAACCGATTTTCCCGACAGCCAATTAACGAAATAATTACCTCGTTTTTTTTTTTTCGACTTTGTCGAAATTAAAGTGCACATTTTCTATCTCCAAGTCCCGATGTCGCTATTTTCAAATTCGTGCTGCACGTTCGTTCGTTTTATTTGATTTTTTTCCAACGATTTGTTTTTCGGTTTTGCTCGCATATATTTTCGTGATTTTCTTTTTTGTGTTTTTTTTTTTTTCGTTGCACCACTCAACGCCGGAGTATCTCTCTTCTACCGCAATTCGCGTATTCGTTTTCTCTTGCTTTTTCTCTCACCGGGGACTCGCAACACACCGCGTCAAGCACCCCCCCGTCGTTCATTCTCCGATCAATATTTTAATCCCTGCGATGGTGCGGTATTTAGCGAATATAGAGAGACGCGAAAACCTCTCCTCCTCCTCCCCCGTTCCTCCCTCGGATGAGAGGGGAACGGACGTTGCATGCACACGGGCAAATGCACGTGCTGAAAGGGATATCCGTCGAGGCGAAGGGAGAGTGAGAGCTCACCGGAGAGATCGCAATATATCGGATCGTTAGAGATTTCGGGAATACCGGCGGTGAGTGCGGCGCGTCTGATGCCTCGGCAACGAGACTAGATACTTTTTTTTTCCTTTTTTTTTGTTCCCGCGCCCACGCTTCGCGAGTACACGAGTCTGTACTTCTCTATAGCCTCTGTACACGATGATGAGCCCAACCAACAAATACGCTCATAGTACATTTAAACACACATACATACATACGAGATTATCGATCGTCCGTAATTTCACTCCAACGGCAACGGCCAATCGCTTTCGATCGTTTCGCAATTAAAAGTCTCGACGACAAAACTCCCTGTTTTTCTCCAATGTCCAATCGTCTCTTCGTTAAAATCCCGCATTACCACCAGCAAAGCATTCCCGAATCTTCATTTACTGCGGTGCTTTTTTCCCGAAAATAAAATAACAAAGCAGTCAAATCTTTTTTTTTTTTTTTCGAAATCGCTTCGTCACAAATTTTACTTCCGTTTATCGTAGCAATTGTCTTTACGGAAGTTAATAATGCATTGAATGGTCGATGAACGAAGTTAAAAACACCAATGTCCCTATTAAATCGAGCAGAACACGTCCGCAAAGCCCACCGAATCTCTCGCGCCTCTCGTTCTCCTAAAACTTAGCGAGGCATAACACTAGAGAAACGAAATTACGAGTCCGGCGTGTCCGTTTGGGCAGAAACGAGGTCCAAAAGAGCAACAAGAAAAAAAGTGAAAAAGGAGAAAAGCACGGAGAATTCTCGACGCAATAGAGAGTCTCGGGAACGGTGGTAGCAGAGCCGTGGGGGTTCTGTCACCCTTAATGCTTTCGTACGAAATGGCCCTGTGACTGCGGCAATGGTATTTTCGTATACCGTTACCAGCAGAACGTACGGTAAAGCTATAGCATCGGACTACTTAAATTCCGGTGAGGACGGTAAGAGAAAGAGGGACAGGAGTAGCGTGAGGTCTTTCGGAACACAGTCGGTGAACTGCAGGCCGTCGGGCAGTAGTAACAGCAACTAGCAGTATCAGCGAGAGGTACGGGTCGCAAGGACTTCTCTTCTGCTGCTTCTGCTTCCTCTGGACCCGTTTGCCCTTTCCTATATATGTATACGCGGCTAGTTTTACCAACGCCTGCTGCTACCGCTGCTTTACTCACACGAATAGTTCGAATACAGCGAGCATACAGGGAGCCGCACACAGATGAGATTTAGGTAGCCAGCCAAACAGACGAGAGATAGTATGGAGCGAGGATAGCGAGGACAGAAGGGAGATGGAGGCTGCGAATGGACCAAGGGATGCATTCGTATGTGTATACTATTCCTACATGTCTGCGTCCTTCTCTGTAGGGACTCTCTCTCGTGTGTGAGATGAGGAGTGTGAGAGGCGAATAGCACAGACACACGGAGCCGACCATACACGCCGTCGCGACGGAGGCTGCGGCTACGCGGCGCCTACCAACCACCATCTATAATCTCTATGCGGATATCGATTTTCCACCCTGTATTTCCTAAATTTATGCAAACTAGCAAGCCCTCTCCTATCCTCTCGCTCTCTCTCATCCACTCTCTTTCTCTAGTGAGAGGGTTAGAGAGAGAGAGAGAGAGAGAATGGGCTGCACCTCTCGCTCTATGTACATCGTCGGCCCCATTCATCTAACGAGCTCTCCCGTGAGCTATCGCATCACTGTCTCTCTGCCTCAACGTCATCTGTATGCATATTTATTATAATGTGTAGTCTGTATAATGACGATGATCAGCGATGGACCGTGTTCCGCGACATGTTTTTACGCCGGTTAATCATCGGACTCGATATTTCAGTCACGATTTCTAATTAACGGGGTTTTCGGTTTTTTTTTCTTTTTTTTGCGAGAGAAAAGGGCTTTGGAAGGATTTATGTGGGGAGAGCGAAGCTTGTTTCGGAAACGATACTATTGAAAAATACGGATACTTTTTTGTTTGCGGTTATCGGGAGAGTCTTGCGGTATAATATGTGACTTTATTTCTTTCGTATGGAGAATGGGAAATAGACTCTCGTAGACGATACTTCTATGAATTATTTCTATTGGTATCTTAACATTGATGTACTCACGGGGTGGAAAGTCATTCATCAATGACGATCGACTCTTTTTTGCGTATTTTTTTACGGTGAATTTCAACGCGTTGATATTTCAGACGATTAGTCATCGGCAGTTTGATTGGAATAAAATCGATATGCAATCGTCGTAAAAAAGATTTTGAAAGTTGTGAATTTAAAAAGTTAAGAAAAATTATTAACGCATTGGTTCCTGTAATTCGAAAAATTCATACTTGAAACTCGCGCCACAAGCCTGAAATGCGTTTAAAGTTGAATTTCGCGCCAATCTGTTAAGACGTTAAAAACGTGTGAAAAGCATTTTAGAGAATTTCTATCCAAATAAACGGTACATAATCATTGCAAAGTAAAAGCTATTAATTTGCCTTCTCATTATGTATCACTTCCCACAAAACAGCTTTGCGAAAGACCGAAAATAACGGGAAAACAAGGTGCAAAATTTGACATCACATTTTTCCTCAAGAACTTTCATCGTAAAATAAAATGCTTGTTGCGCATCCAAAAAGTAAAAACGCTTGTTGCGCATCCAAAAGTTACATTAGAAATTTTGCGATCGTAAATCGCTCCCATAGTTGATTAATTGTCATCTATAGCGCAACATTCACGGGTATCTTAAGGTTACTTTACTTTAACGCCTTTACAATGCTTACAATTCAGATACACATTTCGAACGAAAAAAAAAAAAAAAAACGTAATTAAAATTTAAAAAACACGCCTTCGTTTCTCAACTTTTTCGTTTGTCAATTTTTCGAGCTTCACATTGTATTGAGAAGAAAAATGCGAGTAAAACGGTTGAATACGAAATGCAATATGTAAAACGAATCACTCGCAGACTTTTCTAATCTCCAATCTTCCTCTTCCTCGAAGATTCTCCGTTAGCTTTCGTCGAATAAGAGTAGAAATCGAAGAAAAGGGAGAGAACGAGGAGGTAGAAGAGGAAGCAACCGTAGGGGGTTGTTTCCCAACGAGATATAATTCATTCCTCTTTCTGTCTGAAGCATCTTCAGTCCCTCTCGATGCTTCAGAAGATTTCTTCGCGTCGTCCCCGTGGGCGTTTTCAATCTGTGTTATATTATGTAAAATCGTTAGAAATTCTCCATCTCCGTTTCCATTCCCTTCGGCCGAATAGTACTAGTCGTTTCGTTTCGTCGGTACACCGAGTTTCTCGTCCCGAGGCGAATCATTTTCGAGGGAAACCCTCGTGTCCCTCTGTTCGTTTTCCATGTGCTGAAATCGCTATGCGAAACGTCGAGAGCGGTATAATACACGACCGCGACGTTGCAGTGCTTCTATCTGTCGCTGTTTCTGCTTCCACCGTTCTATATCAAGACCCATACACATTACAACACAACTGCAACAGCAACATCAGCATCAGCAAACCCGTTCCTACATTGCCGTATCCAACTAGAAATTCGTAGAATATGTAGAGGCGATTCCTCCCCCCGTTTCGTCTACGAGAAACGTATAAAACCCCTCTCTCGGCATCGTCGACATTGCTACAAGGGAAGGCGGAGTTTGCGAGTAGAGACGCCGATTTTAAAAACATTGTCGCAAGCCGCAACAGAGTCCCGCGCTTTTCTCACAGACATTCTCCTTCGGGAACGGGAACGAGAAGCACCCTGGCGTCGGCGCCGCTGAAATCTCTTCTCTCCCGATAGATAGATAAAGATATAGAGAAGACCCCGAAGAGGTCGAGCTTCGGCGATAGTTTACTTTATTTATATACGCGATAGTACTAAATCATGAGCGAAACGTGAATTTATGTAGATTGGAATGTTTTTCTCCAGCGTGTTCGTTCCCTTCGTTTCTCCGAGGACTTACATCTAATATACCAAACTCGTATTTACCGTTATATATACCACCGCGGCAAAAGCACCGATAATGCGCGAGCTATCGGGGATTCTCGTGAGGGGTGTAAAATACACGACTTTGCGGAAAAATCCTTTTCTCGAGGGATTTTCTCTCGGATGTATCTCCGATGCGGAAAAGAGTCATAAAGCTTTGAAAGAGAAAAAAAAAATGATAATCGTCCTGTGGATACGAGGGACTGTATGCGAAGATTCAAAGAAGCGGAATGAAGCGAAGAGTAGGGGTGGTTTGTAGTTTGGATGCAAGAAAAGAATGAAAGAAAAGTCTACGGGGAGAAAATATGTATAGGAGGGATGTACCTCAGGGGGTTATATCCGAGATGCTTCTTCGCCGTTCCGCGCGAACCTCTTCGAGGCTCACGCGGACGAACTCTTCTTTTGGCCGTTCGGCGTAAAAGCGACGAGGGTGAGGGAAGAAATCGCGAGAGAAGCGAGAGAAGAGGCCACGGAGCAATATTTACAACACTCTATGCAGACCCCGGAATTGCCTATAAAGAAATCGTGGAGTCGCTTTGTTCGCGTCATAACGTAGTAACGTAAGGAGGCCGGGACCACACCGACGAGGACCCCGAGCACCAAGGCTATACACTCGCGGGACCGTTGCCAAATTAATAAATATATTCCCAGTCTATCCGCTCCTCCTACCATCTCTCTCTCTCTATCTGACTGTCGTTTCTTCTCTATCTCGGTGGAAAATGCCTCGAGAGATCGTCTCTCGTCTGTACATACGTCCCTTATAGCAGCACCTCTCTTCGACCTCTGAGAGGGAGAAAGCGACAGATTTTTCATATCCTCTTTCGTAATGGGACGAAGCTTAACTATACAAGTGTTGAGAACAGCGAATGGAACATCGTCGTAAATTTTCCATTGACAATGTACCATCGACGCCCCCTATTAATTTCATACGCCGCGGAAAGATATTGCGGACGGCTTAACAGCGATAGGAAAAACACGAAACTTCTACGATTTCTACGCCCGGATTAACTTCGTTTCTTTATTTCATCATATTGGTCAAAATATTTCAATGATTATTTATTGGATTTATTTTAATTTATTACTTTTTAACAGTTGTACAGTTAAAATTCCCGACGGAAAAGAATCGAAAATCGAAAGCATATAATAGCTTACATTCTTTTCGATGTTTTTAAAATTTTCATTTTCGCAGTACCGAAAAGACTACACGTACCGACTTTTATGCATTTTTTCCGGCTTTTTCTTGTATGTCACGCAATACTTGCCGCACGCGACTTGATAGCATTTATTAATGGGGCTTTTTATTTCTTGAATTGTCTGATAGACGGACGTTGACCGGAATAGTTAATTACGTAATTTCTTAAAAAAAAAAAAAAAAAACTTCAAAGCACAACGCACCTTAATCCATAAACGCTGTGTTTTTATTCTCTGCTGCACATTTCATATTCATATTTCGATGGCAAAAAAAGTTTGTACTAAAAAAATATCGATATCTCCACGTCGGTAGTTCAGTCCCGAAAAAAAAATCTCCTTAAAACATATTAATCGCCTATCTCTTCGTACAAAGTGGCATATAATTTCGTTGGATAAAAAACGAGAAGTAATGCAGACGAGAGGAGGAAAGAGAGTAGTTGCCGAAACGAGGCCTGCACCCGAAAAACCCGAATCGATAGGCGCATAGCGCTCACTCGGTTTATGTCTGTATACGTACGGTATAGTAACGTATACCAAAGTAAATACAAGAATAGCTATATATCCATATAACATATAGATGTATATATATATACATATACTATATACTAGAAATGTACGAAGAATACACATACGGATACGCGACGGGAGAGGTAGAGAGAAAGAGAGAGAGAAACACGGGAAACGAGCAATGCACGTACCTCGATGTGTCTTTCACATGTATTTTCTCTTAACGTGTGTGTGAAACGTGGTTGAGAACGTATGTATTCGTTCGGTGGATGGAGAGAGGCTCGCGGGCCCGCGTGGCTATAGATTACACGCTGTATACTTACGGGGGTGGCCTGAATTTAACCTCCTCCTCCTCCACCTCCTCCGACGTTCTCTCATCCCCTTCTACGGTTATATTCCGTCCTTTCCTTCTTGCGCTCTTTCTCTTCTGCGCTCTTTCTCATCCCTCGTACCGCTCGTTCTATCTGTCTCACCGCCCTCGCCAATCTCTCGTCTCCAACCACCCGCTCTCTCTCTGCCTCTCTTTCTCTACACACTATGTGTGTTCCCTACGAAAGACTACGGAGACGGCTCTCTCCGCGAGCGGAAAGGAGAGAATTCCGGCAACCCAAAGACATTTTTCCTTCCAGTAGCAATGATATCTATAGAACAACCCGCGCTCGGACCTTTCACACAGCCGTCCGAAATTCTCTCGTGGGAAGAGACCGTCCCGGAGGTGGAGGAACGAAAAAACAACACAGAAATGACGAGGATGTAGGCAGAGGAGTGAACCGGAAGGGTTGGAGCGAGAAAGCAGAGATATTCTTTTATCCACGAGAGTATTTATCTCGCTTGGCAGCCGAAGCCATTTTCAAATTAAGACAAGAACGAATCGGTGGAGATGTTCTCTTTTAGTATAATATCAAAGACGTGGAGAGAGAGAGAGGGAGAAGTGGAAGGAGTGAATGAAGGAGAGCTTGAGATATTGTCACTGCAGAGACAAGTTTTCTTTATCTACTATTTTTCTTTTTTTATCTTCTTTTTTTCTCTGCTTTACTTTCGCATCAGATTGAATAAAACCGAAGTGATTTGTTGGCTTTTTTTTTCGTGAAGCGAATTCTACTCTGTTGATAAATAGAGGAGTTGAAACGTGTGAGGTTCGGGATACACGTGGTCTTTCGCGCCGTGGTCTCGCGATTTACTTGCGAGAAAGCCAAGAAGGTGAGCGGCGACGCCGTCTCTCTGGCTTGAGTTTCGCTCTTGTTCTCCTATCCCGGCCACGTGGTACTCTCTACTACTTCTCTGGCTCTAGTCCCCCAGTTCTCGGCGAGATACCGACTACTACTGTACTCCGACACTGTAACACACGTTTCTCGCCCTCTCTATCCCCCCGCCTCCGTCTCTCTTATATTCCATGAACTCACGCCAAATCTACAAACGCGTATTCATCCAACCGCCGACACCGCTTACCGTGGTTTTGATCTTGAAAAGATATTCTTTGCGAGCTGTGAATGTCGAAATAGCGAAAACACAAATATACGCGATAATTACCGCGATATCGAAGGAAAGTTCAAAGGCTCGTTGTTTCGGACGAAATAATCGTCCATCGAGGGGTTTAAAAAACTTTTCTAAATTTTTTAAATGTCAAATGTTTTTTTTTTTTTTTTTCGAGTTGAATATCATCGATAGCAGTTTCGGTCGAAAATCGATTTCGACATTATCGAATGCTAAAAACCATTTTTGTATACGTTTGTAACCATTTTTTTTTCGAAGCTCTTTATAGGCTGTAAGGTATAGGCTGTAGGCTGTATTCCTTTTTTCGTCTTATATTTATTATTCTTTTCTACAAGCCTCGAAGCCTGTATAATACCTCGACAATTTGTCGTCTAACGAGACACCGTTACAAGTATCGTGATTCTCATAGTCTCGCGTTTTTTTCCGTATAATTGAATCTAAATATTAAAGCTCTTAGTAAGAATGAGGCTCGATGGGTTCGGGTTCGGGGGAGTAAAAGAGAGAAAAAGAACGAGAGGATGAAGGGCTTTGGCGCCGGGAGCGCGAGTGCCTAGATTTTTGCTCACCCTCTCGTAGCGCATCCGGCCGGAGGTCGCAATGTCGCCTCTTCGCTTACCTCGTCGAGCGTTTTCCCTCGGATTTTCCGCGGCGAGCTCGCTTTTCTCTCGACCATCTCGCGACCCTTCCCAAACGTGGAAAACTTTCGAGACACGACGCCTGGCTATCTCACTTCTCTCCTTCCTCGTTCTCTCCTCGAGGACGAAATAGCCTCGTCGTTTAGGAACGCGAGAGCGCATCGGCGTGTTCATCCGCCGAAATTACGTCGCGGGATCTCCTCTATACTCGCGCTAAAGGGTCGCCGGGACTCTCGTGCAGTTTCCCTTGTCTCGTACTGCGCTTACGTACAACCGCAGTGGCCCCTCCACGACTCGTTCAAAACTTCTGCAAACTGCCTTATACTAGTCTACCATGTATTTTTGTTTGTTGGCTTAACAGTACGTTATAGTATATACCGAATTACTAGACTACTACGTGCGCTGTACTTCTCCAAATATATACATATATATGGCGCTGTTGTAGCTGTAGAAGCATCTCACGTATTCGGTATTCAAATAAAACGTTCTCTCTGCGCTCTCTGCTTCGCTTATAAAAGCCGCATCTATATGTATGTTTATTATTACTATGCTTGCATTATACAGAGGAATACATTGAGTGCAGACTTAAGGAGATACGGCAGCGACTCTGGCAATTAAGAAATTGCAATTTTCCGTACAACTGAGAAGTTTAATCCTTTAACTTTCGGTAGAAAATAAGAGTCTATTCTATCATCGCAATTATCGTGTCCGCGGGGCAAAACATCTAATAATTTAAACAATGAATTGCCCTCGGAATTGCCGAAAGAAACTATTCAAACTCAATTAACTTTGTAGTAATATGTTAATATAAAAATCAAATATACGGTCATTTATCTGCATAAAAAAATCCTAACGCATAATATATTTCATATATTTTATGAAGAATTTTATAGTATTTAGTGATATCATGGGAATGGTATGTGGTGTGTAGGTAATTATTTGACAAATTACAAAATCGCGCGACACTTATATTTATATGAAATTTTCTTACCTTATTTCTTATAAAATGATAAAAATTTAATCGATTTTTTTTGCTCAGTTTTTTCACTTTTATGACTTTGACCCGAATAAAAGCCTTTTAACGTGTAATAACTAAATAAAAAAAATGAATCGTTTTCAACACGACCTTCTTGCTTTCGTATGTTTAGAGGAGATACTGAAAGATTTCTTTCTCAAGTTCTTTTCCGCCATCGCTAAGTAGCCGTGCTGCTGACCGTCTATGTTGCATGCACATCGCGCCGTCTAAAAATGCAGTCTGCGCTTTATTTCTTCGCGCTTGAAAATAGCCCGGACGTGGCGCGATGAGCTCCTCTCGCTCCGAGATCCGGGGGTTACCGTCGTCGTAGACGGCGACGGTGGCGCGAGAAGGCCGGATATGCGTTACGCGAAGCTATCGAAATGTCCTTAAAGAGACGCAATTGGAATCTAAGCAAAATTTCCCTTCTAATTTACGAAATTAATTGACATTTTACATTCCAACCCTTTGCGGCTCGGAAGAAAATCGTTTTCTTTAGATTGCTATAACTTGAAAACAGCTTAATGAATTTTTCCCAAATTTGCATGCGATATTTCGTTAACGATCTTGGATCTTTTTTTTTTATAGATGTTTTTATACATTATATGAATTATAAATAAATTTAAAAAAACATGAAAATTAAATTTTTGTATATCCGTTTGAGAGTTTTTTTAATATATTTTTTTTACCTTCACTTCCGCGACATTTTTTATTTATCACCTCTACAAGGTATATTCATGCGATATTATTTTTCAATGACTTAGGACATCGAATTTATTGTAAATATTTCTTATTCCCGATAAAACGTTGAAAGCTTCGCAACTGGGGCTATAATTAAATAAAAAATGTATGACAAATTCGCAACGCAAATTCGATGTCGCCGATGTTTCGGGTCCGATATCGTACCTGTGAGTGAATCTGGGATTAGATGCAATATCCGTCGGACGAAACATGCTTTCGGTAGTGCAACGAGCATTTGCGAGGTAAAATCGACGGGCTGTTTCGTCGCTGCAGGGTAAAACGTGCGCGATAGAACGAGAGACCGAAATCCAAAATAAATTGGCGGCAGCTGTTGCCGCCGCGTTTTGCGTTTGCGTTAGTGTCAGCATCAGTGTCCGCAACGCCGGGCGACGGAGCGGTAACGCCATCGCTGCTATTACAGCGTTCGCATCTTCTCTCTCTCGATCTCTTTCTGGTTCCGACATTTAGCTACTACGTGCTATACAACGTATATATACGTAAAAAGCAAGCTTCGCTGCACTCTATAATAATCAGTGTGTATATCTGCTATTCCTTCTCGTTCCTCGCCGGCTATACATTAACATTCACGGCTATACATCTCGTCTACTTTGCCGGTTGTTTTGGTTGCCCAATCGAGAATATTTTACTCTCCTCTCTCATCCCCCTCCGCGTCTTCGACGTCCACTTCTCGCGCTCCTATACCGTTTCTACCTGACGTCTACCGCGTTCTCATTTTTCTTCTTTGTTTTCTCGTTTGTATCTTTGTTACCTTTTTCTTTTTATTTTTCCTTTATATATTTTTTTTTTTTCCTTCTTCTTTACTTCAACTGTATCTTTTTGTGTGTTTCGGACGAGAGCGTCCCTCGACGGCAAATGGGGTTGATGTAGCCGGTGTAGCGAGCGCGCGAGACGACGGAGCTCTAGAGGAGTAGAAGCAAAACGGAAATAGATGGTCGTCCGCGTACACGCTGCTCTCTTCCGCGTTCCAATAATCATCACCGTCCTCGCGGGCCTTCTTCTCCTGTTTCTTCTTCTTCTTCTTCTCCGTCCCTCATGAACGCGGTGCTCTGTCTTCTTCTCCAAATTTCGCTGGTCAGACGAGTGCAGCAGCCTTTTGTTTTAGTCGCCACAGAGTGGGCATTGAGCATTGATATACCGTGGAGGTGGTTTCGACAAAAATTTCACTGATCTCCGACTATATTTATATATTCGTTGCATCCCCTTCTAGAATTGCCGGAGAGGCTTGAGATTCGAGAGGCCGCAGATTCGAGACCGTGATGGACATAAGAACGACTGTTGACCGTCTATTAGCGATTGAAATCGGTTGTTTCTTTTTTTTTTCGTACTCTTTCGGCTTTATATCACTTCTTTATTTTTTATTAATAATATTTATTAATGGAATACGGTGCAAATTAATTTTGAAAGAATTCATAGAGAAACTTTACAGTACCAGTTCTTCGACGGCACAGAAAAAAAATTAACAAAAAAAATGTCGGTATCGTTGTTATAAAAAAAAGACGGCGCCACTTGCTCTCGGAAAATAAAAGATTTCCGTATACAATATGATGAATTTTGCTCGCCGTTTATCATCCTCACAATCAGCGACATATTAGTTACGCATAAAGCTTTTGCGTCTTGCAAAACTTCGCATCTCTTCAAGAATCGTTAATTTTTTTCGAGAAATAAATACTCCAATTTTCGACAATAATCGACTTAAAATTAATTTACAAAAAATCTCAATCAACGTAAGAAAAAAAAAATTTCCGTTGAATGCTCCCGAACTTTTGTGTACTCATTTATTACCTCGCAGAATACTTTTCTACACATACAGCACAGTGCTACAAGCTGTGTATATGTATATATAGAATATAGAACAGTATCTTGGGTAGGCGACCAACAGCCTCCTACACGACCGAGCCAACTTGCTCTCGGGCCGTTATCCCTCCGTCTGTGAGAGAAACACGCCGTCTCTCCCCCGTCCCCTTTGCGTTATGGCCCTTAACAAGGCTGGCCAACCAGCCAACCATCGTGAAGCCAGCCAGCCTGGCGCCTGTTTTCGGGCGTGAAAGCGGAACACGCCGCGTCGTTTCCGGAATCGCCGGCGTTGTACTTCAACGTTCCTATATCGCCTCTCCTACAACTTTTCCTCTTGCTATGTACTACTCACCGAGCACAGCGAGATACATCCTTTGAACACCTAAGATTTACGATCGGTACTAACTAATCGAATCACGATGTGAATAGCGGTAGACGAAAAAAAAAAAAAAATCTCTTGACATCGCGACACAGGCAAGCGTTAGCAGGCAAAACCGTATTCTCCGTTGCCTGCTGCCTTTTTTCTTCATTTATTTTTTTTTTATTTTTTTAACACTCTCCCGGCATAGATAGGAGCTGATATCGTGTGCGCGGTCGCGTGCATGCACTTTGATACGCACGATGCACCGCAAGTAGTATCTTGACTCGGTGCGACGACCGAGTATTCGCTGATACACCAGTTCGTGATGTAAAAGAGTGACGACGACGACGACGAGGACGACGACGAGAACGATCAAAGCTTCTAACATGCGATACATCGAGGATAGGTCCGGGTGTACATCGCCGGGTACATAATACTGCAACCGCTGTCGTATCAACCGGCATTCCGTGCACTTTCAATGCTTTTCTCAGGGACCTTTTACGAGCTCGAGAATCGGTGGGACAAAGATGGAAAGCGCGCTTTGCTATTCCACGTGTGTTGCCACCGGAGAGAGGGCCATTCGCGTGCGCTGCATATGTTCTCCGGAACGCACCGAGTTCGACGTGCCGAGATCTTTCCTTTTGCCCGTATGATTGTCTCCCTTCAGCGAAACTTTGCTCTTTCGGGCATTCGATTTTCTTAACCACTGCGACGGATAATCTGGGATAAAGGTTACTAGAATTAAGGGTAATACAAGATTAACCGCTGAAAAACCAAATTCGACCGCAGATATCGTACCGAATAAAAAAAAAATACTATCGCCAGCTGCGCGAAGTTACCAACAATTTTTTTTATTAAAAAAAAAATTGTCTCTGTTTCGAGACACAAGAATTAAAATTTTCTTTCAAATTTTATTTTGTCGAAGGTATTATTGGTTAATCAGCGTCGTGCAATACGCTGAATGAGAATGACAAAAATCCACATGTACTTTAAATTTCCGCGTAATTAAAAAGTTTCGATGACTGAAAGATCGTGCGTTTTATCGTTACAGAACGAAAAACTGGAGGTGAAACAGAAATGGGCCTCGCGGCTACTCGGGAAGCTACGAAAGGACATAACGCAGGAGTACCGAGAAGATTTTGTCTTAAGTATAACGGGAAAAAGGCCAGCGATGTGTGTCCTAAGTAATCCCGATCAGAAGGGCAAAATGCGGAGGATCGATTGTCTACGCCAAGCCGATAAGGTTCGTAATAAAATTCTTCGGGATCTCTTCGAAATGAAAAAAAAAATCATCAAATCATTAATATCTTCCAACATTGTCGTTGAAAATTTAAGGTCTGGAGATTAGACCTCGTCATGGTGATCCTATTCAAGGCAATTCCACTGGAGTCGACGGATGGGGAGCGGCTCGAGAAAACAGCGGAATGTGCGCAACCCGGTTTGTGCGTAAATCCCTATCACATCAACGTATCCGTCCGGGAACTCGATCTCTACCTCGCCAACTTCATAACGAGTCACGGTAAGCGATTTGATTAAAAAAAAAAAAAAAAAAACAATGGTAATGATTCTTCTAAATCTTTTCTATGAGAATGAATGACCGTGTCGAATCGATTAAACATGAACTACCGGTCGCGCAATGATTCGACGTCTTGCGTGTGAGTACCTCGAGCCTCTTGCCGCTTCGCGCCCTTCATCTTTGCCACTTTTTCCTTTTTCTCTTTTTATTCTTCTTTCACTCGCAACACTTTGCTGCATATATTATCCCGTCAAACAGACACCGAAACACATACACACACATACCTCTGTGAAGTTAATAGCGCCCCGGGTCTCTCGGGGCGTCGTGGGTCGCCGTCGCGCTTTTCCTTCCATCCTTCTCTCCTTGTGAATTCTGAACTATAGTACGCAATGCCAACCCAAACGTAGAGGACAGAAAATCCACAGGCTATAACCAACCAACATCAACGACTGAAAGCACATTCTCTCATTCATTCCCACATCTTTCTCTCTCTCTCTCTCTATCTCTCTGGGCGTTCATTCAACGGACTCTTCCGCAGCCACCGCCGCTCTTCGTGTGCGCGACTCACTTTCCACTCTCGGGCTTCGATTCAAAGTTTCTCGGTGACTCTTGCCAATTTCTCCTGTACAGAAAATCCTCGACCCCATGAGTATAATACTCATGCTACTTGCTGCTCCCGCAACTCGAATGGGTTGGGTATACATCCATAGAAATTCTCGCGCAACGACTTTTCTCAATCCGGCGAATTCAATAAACTTCGCGTTCTTCGCGAAGTTTCAAGTTACAATGGACTTTGGTGGGGGTTATCGTGTTACCTTTCATAGAACATGCGCCACCGCTTCTTCGCGAAGCTTTAGGAAAGTCGAGGAGAGAAAAAAAAACACTTTCAAGCGGCAATAGCTTTTCGATTAGTCTAATTCTTTGTGCGCGTTGACGAATAGAGTAGACGACGTTGTTAATATATATTTTTTTTTTGATTGTCGAATATTCTGGTAAATTCAATGTACTCGGGAATTTTTAATTCAGAATAATCGTAAATTTCTCAAAAATTAAAAAAAAAAAAAATTTCGCATCGTAAACTTTTGCTTCGTAAATAGTAAATTTACGAAGTTACGAAATTTTTCGTTACATTGCAAATTTTTTTTTTATTTTCGAGACACATGTGCCGAAATTACAAGATTCGTGCATATAAATTTCCAATACCGGTATCAACAATAATTTTTTCAGTTTATACAGATAAAAATTGACGACAAAATCGAGAAAAAAGTCTAAAATAAATGAAAAATCGTGAGGATTTTGTTAGTTAAAATAACTACTTTTCAAGAAAAAAAAATACTTTGTACCGATAACCTATTACCTTTTTCTACTCATTCTTACTTCAATCAACGCGTAGATATATTTCGCCGATATTTCGATATTTCGCCACAGACAATTTTCAATCATTAATTGTATTAATTTGAATAGAAATATATTATGAATTACGAGCAGAACAATGAAATGATCAACTATTCAATAATTTGTCCTCCAGTCGATCGCTCTATAGTAAAGAAGAATGAACGATAATTGTTAATGCATAAGTTATTTATGTCGTATTTCGGTTCCAATGAAATTGGCGATCCAACAGAGTATCTCTCGAGATGACGAATTTAGTCCCATAGATTTACTGACCGCGCTGGCAGTTCGAGAAACACATTCTATTCCCCTCATCAATGAACTTATACGCCACTGCCACCGCCACCGCTTATACGAAAGCTGGTGACTACTGTTCCGTGGCCCAATGTGCACAGCTTGGCAGCTTCGTTTCTACTGTTTACCATCGGGCAGACCAACTCTCCGTCGCCTTCCCCGCTATGCTTGCGCTTCCTTGACGCAAAAATTGGCCGGGCCTACCGCACTATACTACCGACTGTTACTACTGCTACTACCACTACTCTGACTGCTACTACTACCACTACGAAAAAGTCTGATAGAAAAGAAAAAAACGGTGATGCTGCCAAGACATAGGGTAGGTTAGGCATTCACTCTCATTCTCTTTCGTGATCCCTCCAGATCCGCAAGTCCCCCTCCGCGTGCTTTGGAATGTGGGAACGGCGATCGGCCAGTGATTGACGATCCTTAGCAAACGGCATGTTTCATATGCGCCAACGAAAGGCAATCGAAACATTCACTGGACAATAACTAATCTCTTTATAGCAATAGCAACGATTTCCATTGCCTATTTGACGAATGGAAAATTTAATTTATCAACTTTCGCAAATAAATGTTCGCTTCGATACATTTTCCTAAACGATCGTCTTGGATCTTCGAGTGAAAGCAAAGCTCAAAGGAACTGAACCGAACCTCTGAATCTCTTGATCACTTTTCGTTTTTACTTTAATTTTTTTATTTTTTCTTTTCTTATTATTGCTTTTTCCTTTGGCTCTCGACTTCCCCATTCACACATCGATATCCAGTCGCAAGAATCTCAGGTATTTCCCACTTGGAATCTCTGCCAGAATCGCTTATTTAACGAAAGAAAGAATTATTTACATCCTCGTAGCTCGTTTCGTCTCTCCGCACATTCTGGAGTAACACGCGGCGCAACAGTCGTCGCGCTCGACTCTCCGGCGTTCTTTCGGGCAACAAGCGCCAAAGGGGATTTATATTATTGTGACACGATGTATATTTTCAGAGGCGCCAAAGAATTTTCATGATGTTGATATACCGAGTGGAAACATCATTTCGGATATTAACGAATTTTTATCTTCCGATTCGCGAAGTATCTTCGATCTTTTTAAGAATTTAAGCATCGCGAATTTTTATCTGATTTTTTTTAAATTTTGTTTCCATACGCGATAAACTATCTATTTGCGGAAATCAAACCACTAAAATATTGATATTTCGATATAAATAACTTTAATATTAACGATTTGCGGAATTCAAATTTTTCGATTAAAAAAAAATTGCATCGGTATAAAAGCTGCATAACAGTTGGTCTTGCGAACCTCTTCGCGGCCGCGTCGACGTTTCGAGCTTTTGCGAGATAGCGGCTCGGTTGATGCGCGTTAAAATGGTCCGTAAGTTTAGAGAAGCACCTGTCCCTCGTGCGCACATACGAACCAACACTACGAGCGCGTAATGCAAAAGTGGTAGAGAGGAAAGGAGAGACGCACGAGGACACACATAGAGCCCCTAGAGCTCGTGAAAACCTCGTCGTCGTTACTTACGCAACTACCTCGCGCGATATTTAGCTCTCGGGGTGAATCCACAGAGAAGCGAGGAGGTGACTACTTGTATCTAACGCACGCACTCACGTTCCCCTCGTCTCACCTCGCGTCTCCCTCGTTTCACGAGCGGAGAGAACTCGACGAGGAGTTCTAGAGAGGAGTTCTCTAGAGTTCTAGAGAGTCACTCGGGGTACTTTAGATTCCTCGTTCTTCACTTACGTCGGTACCACCAAAAGGACAGCTGCGCTCGTTAGGTTTCTCACCCTCGTAAAACGTTTTGCGATCTCCCAGTCGCTAACCGCGTAATAATTATTAATACGATCTATTAATTTGTTTTTTTTTTTCAAATCTGAGATTAAATACTTTTGTTTATCATAAAAAAAACAATTATAATAAAAAATAATCAAATGTTATCAAAAAAATGTTAATCTATCGCGTTAACGGATCATTTTAAGATCGATCGATACAATGCGAAGCGAATGTCCCGTCGCAACTTATCACTCGAATCGCTGTTTTATTATGAAAAACGGAAAGATTAATCTTCAATTACGACGAAATCTCAACTTTTTGGAATTCAAGAAGAGATTATTTATTATTTATATCGTATAAATGATAAATCGCGAGAGACTCACGACGAAATATCCTCGAAACTTTGTTCTCGTCTTGTGATAAAAAGAGATCTCCGGATCTTCGCTTGTATCTCGTTTAAGAATTCCGCAATTTTCCGAGAGAGGAAAATTCTCGAGAATATGTTTGCACCGGGAGCTCAGTTTGAGATTTAAGAAAATTCTGCACGGGGACCACGCAGAACAGCTCGTAATAGAGAGAGAAAAGAAGCTTCGGAACTGTGCGCTCGAAGCCGAAACGAACACCGACGAACTATTATTTCCATGTATGTGTGTCCGCACGTGTTTGTATGTGTCCACGAGTTCTCTCTCGCGCTCGACTCTATAAATAAATAGGCGACGGACATCTTGTAGCAGCCTCCGCGCGGCGTGTCCCTCGCTTATGTTGATTTACTTTCGCGTGATCGTCATTCTGCCATGAATAACTATATAGTTATAATATTCGTCCAATTTATATGACTTTTATCTAGTTGCAGTCTCTCCCGTCGTGATACTACGCCGTAGGCTACTATTTTGCTTTTTATAAATTACGCATGTGTGCCGCGTGTGTGTGTGTCAAAGATGCATTCTCGACTAGTAGCTAATATGTTTCGTACTAATGGTAGCCGGTACCCGAGTTCCACTTATATCTCGTTTTTTCTCTTGGCAAACCACTCGTGGACTTGAACATTTGGAAAAACCATTTTTGTTTTTTTTTTTTACAATTTCATTCGTCTATTTTTTTTTACCATCTGTTTTTCTGGGGACCGATTTTACGCGCAATCGGATCTTCTTGCTGGGACGTATGCGTAGGTTTAATAACTGGTGCGTGTCTCCATCTTGTTTTTTTTTTGGCAAATCGATCGAAAAGTAGGAAATTTGTATTTTCTTTTTTTCGTAATTTTATTTTTTCGCACACTTGTCTTTGATTTTTTTTTTTTTTTTGAGTTCCCCGAATTTCACGCTTGCCGGGCGGATGTATCGTCTCGTTTTGCTTTCTCGCATCATTTCTCAACATTTCCGGTTTCGGCTATTTTCTCACAGACTTTGAACCTGCGAGACGCGGTCTTTTCTTCGCTTAGCTCTCGTGTGTCCTCGTAGCTGTTTGGCCTCCACCTCTCCCTCATAGTCTGACACTCGCGGCTCTTATTACGTGGCCTACGAGAGACGCTAGGCACGCAAACAACCCCCTTGTCCCTCGGACCCTCCGGATCCTCCTCCCTCGACACTGTCGCTGATTCTCTATCGCGGCGCTTCTTCTCTCGTCGCGTGTATTTCGGTGATACCGTTGCGTAATCGAATTATTTGCTCAAGATACTTAACCGCCGCAAGGTACATCCTGTATAATAATAAAACACACGGGGTATAAGTGTGCGTGACGAGGGGACGACAGTTTTGTTCTCACGTCAATTTTTCGCGCGTGACGAAATTTAAACGGCGCCAACGGGTGGTTAGTCAAGGAGAAGGAGAACGTGACGGAATCCACTGTTCTTTTTTCTTTTTTCCTATGTCGCTGATTTAATAAGTAATTGCCGTTAGAGAAAGCTTTACAGTTATCGGCACGTGAAAAAAAAAAAAGTCGTAAGTACAGTCGCGTGTATTCACGAAAATCGTATGTGAAAACATCTCCGGTAGTTCTGTAGGGATGAACTCGGGATTTTATTTTAAAAGAGTTGTACCGCTTTTTGAGACCATTTGCATTCACGAGTCTCGCTAACGATGTTTTGACATAAAAAATCGCTTTCTCTATAAATTTATTAATTTTTTTCGAATTCAAGTTTTTTGAGCCGATAAAACCGGCAAATAATTAAAAATACTCAAAATTCACGATTTTTAATTACCGAAGTCGTAAAATTATAGGCGCTGCGTTGTTATAACACATAGGAGGTATCAAGTTACACTTGAATTCAATGAGTAAATAGTCCCGATAGGAAAGTAAAAGAAATTGCCAACGATTTGTGCTTAAATTTCAACGTATAATTCATAGTTGCGTTTCGTAGCTAATGGGAGCAAAGATGCAACTTTCTCATGTGGAAAATTTATATCGCGATACATCTGCGATATATCCGCCATGTTTTCGCCATCAAATATATAACAAATTATATGATTAATGTTTCAATTAAATTAGAACGTCGAATTTGTTACACATTTTTAATATACTGTTTTCCGTGTCGGTTCCGGGATAAGTTTTTGGGACTCAATGTCTATTTCGTCTACATAAATGTTTATTTACCTTAAATAGCCTTAAATACCGGCGCAATCGATACCACTAATAAATATAAACCATTAGAAGCGCTATTATGTCTTCTGCGATGTAATTTTGTCATCGGAACACGAATAAGTGAAAAAGAACGCAAAAATGGTCTTACAAAGTGGTTAAAAAAGAAAATTGTCGCGCGACCTCGGTAGTACGACCTCTGGTCCGAGTTCCGGAGATGAAGGAAGCTCGCGGGTAGCGGAATAGAACGGAAAGAACTATTCGTTTCTCGCACCAGCGGTGGCGGCGCAGACTGCGGTTTTCTCGTAGCTTCGTCGTTGAAACTTTTCAAATTGGCGAGCCACGAGAGCCTCTCCCCCCTCCTCCCCGTTACGAAGCCTGTATATGCATCGTTATACCGCGATCTCTCTACATATAGCTGAAGATATATAGGAAAAGTGTGAGAAGACCTCAGCGATCTCGCGGGCGTTGGAATCACCCTCCGCGACGGTTGGTCGCGCGTCCTCTTTTCGGCAATTCTCTCTGTAGATTCTGCTATACCTTCGTCTTTTTGTTCGCGTATATATGTGTCTATGAATATGTGTGATATTTCTTCGTTATGCGAAGCGACCGTATGTACGCTGCGACACGACGACGAGCTCGTTGAGGGGAGGGCGAGAAAATCCGATAGAAAGTTTGTCACCGGTCCGTACTTCCGTGTCGGTTACAAAGACGCATATATACTACTTACATATGTATAGATTTGTACATTATATACATATATATCTATATACGCGTATGTAAGTTAAAGCTTTTCGCTTCTTGCCGCTGCGCGCATTTAACGCCCAATTCCTTACTCTTTTGCTTCCAGAAGTTCTAAATGGAATCTGCAACGCTAACAAGGAAGAGGAGAGGCGGCGAAAAGGTATTTTTTTTGTTTACATACTACTATTACTCATTTTATTCATTATAGAACAGTAAAATAAAAGTTATGGTTCGCTCCGAAAAAAACGAAAAAGAATTAATTTTAAAAAAATCTATCGATGATATGTTGATTTTTTTTTTTTTTTTTCGAATAAATGAATTGCCATCCTTCGCGCGTGTCTCACAAAATGTCGTGAAAAATGCATAAATTCGTTCAAGAAACACCATAACTTTAATGAGAAAAGCATTTGAGGTAATCGAAAAGTCGAACGAATTTAGATCCGTAACTTTTATTTTTCTCCGGTATATTGATACGCGAGAAGATTTATCGCGAATTGACGAGGAAGAGGAACGAACAAGGGATGAGAAGAGAATCGATCGAATCGATATAGAAACAAAAGAAAAAGACAAAAAAAGAGGGAAAAAAGCAGAAATTATCGATTGGGTTTGTTCCCAGGTGCAGGATACCACGAACTGTATAACGGTGTCGTTTGCAACGACACGATCCTCGCGACCGGTGTCTTCAGCTCGAAGGAGCTCTGGATGCTTTCAAAAGGTACGACGAGAAATAATTGAATACAACTCTTTTTATTTTGGTCGTCGATAAAACAGCAAACAGCCGCGCGCACGCATACGCATAGTCACGACGTATATTATTATTTTTTTTTCTTTTTAATTGATGATACGAGATATACGAGAGTGGTGCCTGTATTAGTATACAATGTTTATTTGTATAATAATACACGAGTTAACGCGACGATGACGGATTTCTCAATTCTGTATATCTGACTATTTGTCTTTACGCGACGCGGGGAAACTCAGACGAACTTCTTCTATCTACTTTACTGTAGCCATTCAGTTGTTCCACCCCACGGAGGATGCTTTCGAAAGGTAATTAATTAACGCTTCCGAATACCTTTTGAAAGCATCCTTTTATATTATTGTTATTATTATTATTATATTCGTATGGATATAAGATCTCATTTAAGTGATATCGATACTGGTCGCAGTTGTCGTCGTTATACAGAAAAAAAATAGATCGAGAAAAGAAAAAAAACACAAATGCGCAGTGTTTCAGAAACGGAATAAAAAAAAAGATACATACATATTCCGCTTCTAAAACCGGGCAAACTTTCCCACAGGGTAAAAGTTAATTACATTCGAAAGTTTTCGAATTACAAGCAGTTACAATTCAGCGAATAGGAATATCGTCAGAATGGCCTCGTTTGCCGTGCACTTAATCCGCTAGTAATTCGAAAGCTAAAGTACTTTGAAAAAATAAAATAAAACAAAAAAAAAACCAAAAAAAAAAGTTCGAAAGTCAACATTTTTATGAATTTCAATTGCGAATATCATCATTTTTCGCACTGAAGTTTATTTATTCTGTTTTCAAAATTACGAGACACCAAAAAAAAAAAAAAAAATTTACGGTCGAAAATTGAAATTAATATTTTCTCAATTACCTCAAAATGGAAATCGCTTCAAAAAGGGTGGTAGTCGGTCGCGAAAAAAAGTTAAAACTGCGTGAAGCTCGCACATAGGTTCGCATGGAACAACGAGAGACGCACCGTCTACAAACGCAAACGCGCTTGTCGAGGAGGAGCAAAATTTCGCTCCTTCGTCTCTTTCTCCTCGTCCCTCATCTTCTCCTTTTCTCGATCATCCCAGTGCAGCAGAGGCAGCGGCAGCAGTAGTCGTAGCAGTAGATTAGTATGCAACCCGGGCGTATTAATAGAAGCCGAACAATGCTCACGGCCTCACACTGGCGTATTCGTTCGTAGCGAGGAAAAGAGAGATCTCGAATGGAGCTTTCTCGCTCGTTCTTTCACTCGGCTATTCGAGCCACGGACGTCAGGGACTGCAACAGCAGCGCTTTTCGAATCGCAACGCGTCCTCTTTCTTCTCATCTCTTTCTCTTATCTCTCGACGAGTGGAGGAGGATGAGGAGAAAGAAGACGAGGAATAAGAAGAAGAATGAGAAAAATGTAGGAAAGAGTAGACGAAGCTGAAGCGTGACCAATAATTTTTCTCACGACGGTTGCGAGAACGCCCGATCGTACGATTCGCGGAGGGAAGAGACACACCGAATAAAGACCAAATAGGGAATAAGAAAGAAGTAAAGGATGAAAGATAGAAAATGAAAAAAGAAAAACGCGATGGTGAAGGAAGGCGGGGACTGTGCGCGAAGCGAAATCAAGATCGTGCTTGGAAAACCGGAGTTTCTTTTCATGCTTCGACTAGACGCCTCTCTTACTCTCCGTATCTCTTCCGAATTCTCTGACGCTTCGAACCAATCGAGAGTAACGGCCCGAGTGTCTGTACCGTTACTGCGATGTTATTTATGCATTTTGTCGTAACCGCTGCGCAATTTTTGGTGTCTATAACGAAAAATTTGTCGCACGAGGGACACGGGACAAAAAAATCGCGATGACGAGAAGATATTTCGAAAAATCCCGACGCCGAACCGAGGGAAAGAACGGAATGAAAAAAGGGGGGAGGGTGCGAGGACTGTAGAGAATTGGGGCGACATAGAGCAGCGACCGGGACGCGATATGGCGAGAAGAGAAAGAGCGCGGGGTTGAAAGGGGGATAAAAACATCTCGTTCCCTACCGGTGCACCGCTGGTGTCCCCGGCTTGTGCAGACTTTTTTTCCTCGTCCTCGACAATGCTTCACGCTGCTCCAGCACCACGTCCAACGCCAACCCTCTCTCGCCACAGTCATTTATGCGACTCGTGCATAGACTGCGTTTTTCAATTTTCCTTTTTTTTTCCTTCGTCGTTTCTTTTTTCGTTCAACTCCCCTTTCTCGCTCGTTGCCCGGTCTATTCGTCCATCTAGTATTTTATACCACACGGTGAAGTTCACTCGGACGAATCCCGAATCGCCAGGAGGCCCCGTGAGGCTTCCGAAAATTTCGTCTCGTTCGTCGCGACGGAAGAATGAGAAATGTCAGTTCTACATGCTACGTATGAAATTGGGGAATTGGAAAGAATAGACATGTTCCGGACGTGAATCGTGTGGCTAAATATTGAAGAAAAGAAAAAAAAAAAACAGAAAACTCGCCCAGCTAAAAAAAATGCTCCCGCGGCTTTTCGTTGCATTTTAGTTGTTGAATTTGCTTTCGCGTCTGGAAAATATACGATCGACAACTTTTTTATGAATACTCGTATTGCGAGAAAAATCTATAAAAATACTATAAAATTGTATACATTTTGACCCAAAATTTACAGTTTCCGATTGCATTGTTATTGACGAAAAAACGAAATTCTTACGATCGCTACATTTTTTTATTTTGATTCTTTACTTATATCGCCATAAAAACGTATCATTTTTCTATGGCACCGCATTGTTTTACGCAGAATTAGATCCAAAAGGGAATTTTTCGTCGCTATACTCGCGTACAGCCGCGTGAAACTACGGGGTTGATGCGTTCTATACCGTCAAAAATAGTAAATTTAACTAATGTTAACGTGCCAATTTCTGCACAAAAACGTTCCGTATCGATATATTAAGTTTCCAGTAATTTATTTTTCTCGTATATGATTTGCGCGGAAATAATTTTAAAAAATTAGATACGACGAGTTAAAGCGATTTTTCAATGTGTTATGTATCTTTTTATTACCATCAAAAATTTGTCGCTGATGAAGTGTATTTACGTTACGAGTTACGTTAACGTTGAAATTCGGATGAAGAACGTCAATTCGTATCTATCAACGTATAAAAATGAGAAAAATTGGATAGGAAACATGTACTACTCGGAGAATCACGACTGAAGCGAAGTGAGCGTTAGTGAGAAAGAGAGTGCGGAAGGACGAGTAGAGGAGAACACCGAATTGATCGTTCCCAAGAGAAGAGCGCGGGTTGTGCTCGGGCCGTTGGGTCGCGTCGCGTCGCGTCTGAGCACTTCTGTCCGTATTCACTTCACGTACCGTACCTACCTACCGAATGCTCCGCGCTTTCCCGCTCCCCATCGTCCATCGTACCGCGTTCACTCGACCGATCGAAGTAGTCCAACTCGAAACATCGTTTGAATCTCCATGCGACCGTGTCTCGTTCGTTTCGTTTTTTTTTTCTTTCCTTTTTTCTTTATTTTTATTTCTTTCTTTTCTCTTCGCCACTCCACTCTCTCATTTACTCTTTTTTTATTCTTATACTATTTCCTTCACGCCGCTGCACACTCGCGTACTCGATCGATCACTCGATCGAGTTCGCGGAGTGTCCCGAACGAGACTAGACTCGAATTAAATACGTAGCCGAGTAAAGCCGTCGCAGGCGACCAACTATCCGATTCTTCGCTCGTTCTGCATCGATGGAGAAATTAAATAAATAAAAATTCGAGACACCGCTCTCTTGCTTCTCGTATATATTAAATTGAAAAAAAAAATAAAAAAAAAGTTTGCGCGAATTTTATCGTATTTGCATTTTTTTTATTATTATTACGATTAGGATTACGCTGGTTACAGAATTTGTTTTTCATGTCCCATATTATACGTATATGTGTGCGTTTGAATGCGTTTCGTTTCAGCGTCCATACTGCATGACCTCAGCGACATGCAGCCTCAAATAAACGCGATCAAAATAGAGCACCCGCCGTACTACTGCAGCAGCTACACCCCTCCATCCGCAGCCTCGGCCGCGGATCACGCTCAGCCCGCGGCTAGCTTCAGTAAGTTTCAAAATCACTATACGTTCCACCTTAGCTCTCCGAACGTCTCTTCTTTTTCTCTATATCCAGAAGCGGCACCGACAGAAACGATAGAAGCGGCGAAACTCCTTTCCTTCAATCTCTTTCGCTTCCTTTCCTGATGAAATCTTCCGAGTGCCCTTTCCCCTTCTCCTCCTCTCACTACCCCCGGAATATCCCCGGAGATTCGCCGTTTTATCAGATTCGACGAGACTCGTTCTTTCGAAGAAAAGATTTTTCCATCGTCTGGAAATTCTTCGAGTGGAAAAAGCAAGAACGTTGTATTCCGTGTCACGAACGAATAAAAAAAAAGAGAGATCCTCTCTTCTCTTATGTTTTTGTTCCGCGTAATATTCATTATGATGGAAAATAAAGTTATCAAAATTATCTTTTGCAAATTAATTGCAATTAATTTTTAAATAATCGCCGTTATCAGTTATCTCATCGATAAAAAAATACGACGGTATCGACCTTTTCGTATTTAAAAAAGGATCAGTAAATTTTGTTTTTTTTTTTTTTTTTAATTTTAATAATTCTTTGATACAGATAGAAAATTTGAAAAAATAATGTAGTGCTTCATTTTTCAATGAATTTACAGGTCCACCGCCAGTGCACCAGCTCATTAGAAACGACAAGACTGAAAAGGCACCGACGGTTTCGGTCTCAAGCGCCCCGACCTTCTCCCCCGTCCTCAGGCCCGAGGACGGCCATCGTGGAATGGACTCTCCGCACTCGCAAACGGGTATGTTATCCCCAAATTTTGTACATAAAAAAAAATACCTCATTTATTTAGTCGACAAAATGAATTCAATGCAGAGAAATCTTCGATTTATTGGAGTTTCGTGAATTTTTGTTTGCCGAAACAACAAAACAGACTGCTCATCCATACAGTCAGCATATATTTGGCTTCTCGATTCTGCGCCGATTGACCGACGTTTTTCCGTTCGAACACACAAAATCGTCATTAACACAATTTTTTTCCCCGTTTTTTATTTTATTTCTCTCGTAATCTTACACATCTGTATTCATTTATATGCTTATAATAATCGTAATAATTTTTAACTAACAAACATCTAACATCGATAATATATTATAACATTAATATAAATACTATTAATACAACGAGATTATAGTATTGATTACACGTTTTAAATACTAAAATACTATATTTTTATTATACCTATGTGAAGACAATCCCGACGTGTTTACGTTTTTGTCCGTCTCGAGCAATGAAATAATTTCATTAATTAAAAAAAAAAAAAAAAAAAACAGCAACAAAAAAAAACAATGTCCAGTGTGCGATAGACCCATTCTGAGCTCATCCAGCCATCATCGTAAGTACGTAATCAATCTGCGGCGTGCTACTGCGATCGTTATTGTTAAAGTAAAAAACGACAAAAAATAAATAAACACGAAAAAAAATGGAATTTTGGGGAAAAGGAATATCGAGCGTTAATCCTGCACAGGCACCGTGCACCTTCGACAAAAATCCCCAATAACGCGCGCGCAAATTACGAACTTAGCGGCAGAGCACAATTTCTAATAAGAGATTATGTGCGACATGTACCATCCCCGGTGGGACATTTTACGAGTTTCGATACAGAGAGTGAGAAGAAAAGATACGAAGGATATCCTAAAATCGTCTCGAATCACGAAACAAAACAAAAAAAAAGCAACAGAACAAAAAAAAAACAGAAAAATGAACGAAATAAATACATCGAAGAGTCGGAAGATGGCGAAAACGACGACCCAAGATTGACTGATGAGAATCACTAATAGCGACCATTACGCGTGATCTCTGTTTCAGTCTGAACCCGAGCGTAGAGAGAAGCTCGCTAACTCGACCAAAAGGTACTTTGTGATTGGTTATGATGTTATATACGTACCTCACGTGTACTTGTGCGTCGCGGTTGTAAAAGCTATCACACGCACATACGCAACTGCCACGTACTTACATGCGACTGTACATGTATGTATATGTATTTTATCAACTATACGTTAATGTATCGTGGATAATGGTTGAAATTTATCTTCGAATTACAATATTACATTCTCCGATATTGTTTTGAGCTCTGAATACTTTTCTTCGCCGTTTTTCACACGATTTTTCGTTATTTATCTCGTCGGTAATTTATCCTCTCGATGTTTTTATCGATGCGCATCGGTTTGCGCAGATACATTTTCAAAAAATCATTTTTTTCATAGCGTCGTCCATGTTTATCGTAAATTTTTTCGCCTCTCACTATATTATTTGTTTGAAAAAAAAAACTATTTTTTTTTCGGTAATTATTTTTATTTACTAATAAAATAATCAACCGTAACACGATACATTTTCGTGGAGAAGGCGAGTCGCAAGCACGACTCAACTGTGTCACTGCATCGTCACTGTACAATATATATACTATATATATACATATTATATGTGTATCCCCCCTTAGCAGCACTTTTGTCTCATTTTTTTTCTTCATATATAAATATATATGTGTATTACGTATATTGATATATTTATACATGTATCGAGAACGCGCAGGCGTGACGGGTAATAAAATCAGCGTATAAAAAAAAATATTCATTTTTTTTAGGCACTCGTTACTTTTCTGTAGAATACAAAACGGTGCCTTAAGAAAATAGGTACGTTCGACGTAAAAATAAAAAAAAAAAAAGATCGAAAATGTTGGTGTGATAACAAAAATCGCGCGCGCTCGTCATGGCTCTTGATATGGTATACTATTGGTAGTTGTGCTGCACTCTCTATTTCTCTCTACATATACATACTCTATATATATATAATAATACCTACATTGGTCCACCACTTATATGGCATTGTCCTGGAACGTTAGCGGATGCTTGTCTCATGTCACGTCTCTCTCTCTCTATCTATCTCTTCTTCTCTTAAAACGTATTATATATTATAATCTCTCTGTCTCTCTACCTTTCATACACTTTTGCGTATAATACATCAATTATTGTCTATGTTAAAGTCGTAGAAAATGTTTTCGTAAAAAAAAAAAAAAAAAAAAATATCGAAAAAACAACAAAAAAAAAAACCCTTGTCTCTCAGCTATTGCCATCAGCTGTGATATAGTCGTACGCACTACGGTCCACCAGGAGTTTCGCCTGACGTCCGATTGCGTTATGACGATTCAACTATCCTCTGACCTCGTCACCAACATCACCAACCCTCGAACTTCAAACTTTTATCACGAAGTAACTTACATATTTATATATATATATAAACATATATATATACATACCCTTTATATATGATGTCGATGTTGCATTAAGTGTGCCTAACTAGCCGCCTGCAGCTGTGTGCACGATTGTTGGCGCGATCTATCCACATTATTAATCTACGTATTAAAAAAAACGTATTGCTGAATCGAAAGGACAAGTCGAGAGGAATCGATCGATTAAAATTTTCATCGACTAAATTTTTATCGAACATTCATTGCCTTCCCTTTCGTGGGGGCAGTAAGTGCCAAAAATGTCCATCGGACGATATGCGACGATTGTAAACGCCGTTTTCAAGTTCTCTTCGTTCGTGAAGACTATAAAAACGCGATAATCCGAAAATAGGAGAATAATAAGAAATGAAAAAAAAACGCTCACGAGAGATACAAATATACACATCGCGCGTATCCGTTATCGGAGCTAAACGAGTACCCGGTAAATCGCGTGGGTACGTACTATACAGAGAAACGAAACAAAAAGTAAAGTAAAAGAGGTCGAGGAAGGGAAGGACGTCCGTTTTCAGCAGTGCAGCAAAGAAGATAGTGTGTGTTATGTATGTATCAGGGCAACGAAAAAAAAAGGAGCCGATTACACATTCGTATTAATGTCTATATGCCGCAAAAAAGATGATAGTTTACATAAATGTATTTCATTTGTAATAGAGTCGATGACTCATTGACTTATCCGTTTTGCCTGTCCGTCTGGCTGTTCTGTCCATCGCGTCGACCGGCTTAGAAAAAAAAAAAAAGTAACGCACATCTACATATCATCGAATTTCGCGATGGAATAAACTTAAATTTACGATATTTAAGGGACTTTTCTCGTTGTAAGAAATGAAACGACTAGTGTAAAAATTACGAAACATGAGGAGTAACGAATGAAATCTGCTGGGGGTTGGAGGACACCTACGGACAGACGGACGGGCGGCTTTTAGGAAAATATATATATATACATGTATATATATATATATCTTGCTACCATCTGCAGCATTTAGCTATTTTCTCTACAATATCTATATCTATTTATCTCACATCCACCTGCCCTACGCCCGGTAAGCTAGCTGTGTCTATCTGTCTTTATTCGCTGTTTCACTTATGTCACTGTAATGTGTCTGTCTGTCCGTTCGTCTGTCTATATATTATCTGTCTATGTATGTTCGTTTGTCTGTCTGTCTGTCTGCCCGACCACCAACCCCCACCAAAAAAAACCCTCGTCTTGATGTCGTACACCCACTTGTATTGCCTCATCGCATATTATAAACGACCGCGAAAAAAAAAACTTTACATAACCTATAATTATCGTCTTCTCGAAAAGACAGAAAACTAAAATTCGTACTGCACGCTGAAAACAATATCGTCAAACGAACGTGTTGTTTTCGGAATGCCATTTATATGGTGTACAATTCATTTTACTCGAGCAACAAACAAAAAAAAACAAAACCACGTCAACCGAGACAAACAGAAAAGAATTCGAAAAAAGCATGAGACTGCGTCGAGACAAAAAAAGATCGTATACGATATCTGACGCAAAGGCTGTACACACTGTGCACACACACAATCCGTTTTGTTACTATTTATTATTTATCATAAAAAAAAAAAAAAAAACTTATTTCTTATCTCACTCTCACTGTTAACACGGCCAATGCTCTGGGTATGTCGTATGCTGGATGCGGATTATAATTGATCGTTTTCTTTCTATTCTCTTTTTTTTCTTATACCAAAAACCTTGCAATTCAACGTTTATGCTCCGTACGATAATTACTTCGTCACTTCAATATCCTATTATTCGATAAATTGTATACTATACACAATTTGCATTAACGATCGTGAGTAAAAAAAAAAAAAAAAAACAGAAAAAGAACGTATTTTATTTTGCTGCGACTAAGCAATGAAATACGTATTTTCTGATTTTGGTTACGCGAATGTTAACGTATACACTTCTTGTACGTTACACATGAGCATTTGCGTATTTTATATAAATATATATAAAGTTGTTGCGATGTTGGTGTTGTTGTTTACTATACTATATATATATATATGAACATATAATGATCATTGTTAATGTTGATGTTGTCGTTACCATTGATGTTTCTTGATGTGTTGTTTAATCGTTGTTACCTTGCTGTTTGATGTTTGTCGTTGCACCGTACATGTATACATATATATGTATGCATATTTACGATTCATACATATAATATATACATGTATAACTTTCAGCCAGCCAGCCTCACGCTTGGAAGTGCCTTATCTATTATACTATACTAAAAAAAAATTATAGTATCATACCTATTAAATACTAATTGTATATTTATATATATTATATCATCCAAACGCCATAATCGCCGTGACGCTGTTACCAACTTAACCACCGTCAACCCTCTTTAACAAATTAATCAATTATCCGTTCTATCATCATTTTCATGTTACGAAATTCGGTCACAGATTTTTTTTTTTCACTGATTACAATTTTTAGATTACGATTATTTTCATTATACTGTAAGTCAAACTTTGATATTATATTGTTTTTTTCGTTTTTTTTTTATTGTGATAGGAAAAAGATTATTGTTTGCGATAGCTACGTGAACAACAAACTCGATTGACACGAGAGGGGTGAACGCAGGTGGTTGAGTGGTCGATGAAAGGCGGTTGTTGGCTGAATTTTTTAGCCGATAATTTCGGTACGCATTGTTTCAGGTCTACACTCGCCGCACGAGGGCCTCGCCAGCGGTTCCGGTCAAAGTATGTCGGGATTAGCTTACTACCAACCCGAACATCCTGTATCAGCGGGGGTTGTCAAGTATCCGGAGAACGGCCACGATACACTCTCGGACTTCGTGACTTTCGTGTGCCAGGAGGCCGAGAACACTCAGCAACTACCCCAGGTAGCTTCCGGGCCCCGTAAGATCCGCCAAAGTGTCGCGCTATTCCCATATCGCTATATCAACCCAACTGTTACTTTCTTTTCCTCTATCTCCCGTAGAAATCGTTTTTTTTTTAATTTCTTTTACATTCGATAAGGTAAACGGCCTATTTTTTTATCTATTTTTTTTTTTCAAAATGTTGTTTTAGCAAATATTTTAAGGGTTTATTTTATTATAGAAAAATCTTTTTTTTGAACGGAAAAAAAATCCCCGTACATTGCCGGGAGTTTTATTTCACTGTGGGGCTTTTTTTCGGTATTTCTTTCATCACTTATTAGTTTTTTGTCTTTTTAAAGGCTTCGCTGCGGAAATCGTATTTTATAGAAATCGCGATGGTTATCTTATATAAATTTTTGATTTTTTTCTATAAGTTCCACTTATTTAGTATGATTTAGTTAGAATCCCTGAAAGGTATAATATGTCGGTTGGCGCGACACTTGACGCGGCAAAATCCGGCCTGCAACCCCCGTGTTCCAGTCACCCTCGGCTGATCCTAAAGGGATTAAAAAAAAAGTTCGAGAATCATTGACCGTTCAAATAACGTATACAAATTGAAGATAAAAAATTGAAAAAACGCGAGAAAGTATAACGCGTCCGCGATTGATGCGAGAGAAGTGTATAAACGTTCGTATATAAGTGCCCGGGGTGGATGGATCGCGTGCACGCGGGTCGATCGATGATCGGTGGTATGCGATTTTGCAGGCACAACTCGCCGGACAACGCGCTGGGGTGCAAAAGTTCTCACAGTATTATCCGAGCTCAATGCTTCCGCCACCGCCGCCGGCACCGATGGCGAGGCCCGTTGCCATCATACGCTCCACCGGCGAACTCACGGCTACGAGCGCCGGCTCACCGCCGACCTCATCGACGTCACCAACGGATCCGTCCGATATTGGTAGTCAGGAGCAACAACAACAACAGCAACAACAACAAATGGCCGCCGCAGCGGCGGCTGTCGGTCTCGTCAGTTCCGGTTGTCAGAGTTCCGTCGATCCCGGAGGTAGAAAAAGCCCAACGAGGATACTCGTCGCCGCTCCCCACACCAGCAGAGAGTACACATTTGCACATTTTCACTCGCAGCCTGGACAGGTGTGTATTTTTCCTCCAATTTCAAAAGCAACAAACAAAAATCTCGTTTTTCGATCCCTTCTACTTGATTCTGCGATTTTCAATTTCTCGCGATCATTCCGAATCGACACCAAGTATAGATTCATCAAAGACCCTGAAAATCACCAATTTCACATTACTTCCTCGTTAATTTCTTTAACCACAAAGCTTCTACTATGTACAATCGTCTTTAGCAATTTATTGAAAAAAAAAAAATTAAACGATATATTTTTTTTAATTTACAGTTTTCGGTTTTTTTTTAATGAGTAAAATTACAGAAACTAGAAATAACAGACGTGATAATTTACTCACCGAGCGTTATTTTTTTTATTTATCAATGTTTCATAAAATTCATGAAAATGTTTTTCTATACCTCGAAAATTTTTTGAATAATTGACGATGCAAATAATTATAAATTTTTCATTGTTTTTCTCTCCTTAACAGCAAATATTTACCTATCCCACGATCAGTTCGATGTCGGGTGTGATATCACCGACGAATCTATCCCTATTTTCGTCGCCTGTCTCGGTGACGAGGCCCGTCGCGACTCAGAGAACGGTATCCAACGTGCCGCCGCGCTGGAATACAGCGCCGTTCATCAATCTTGAGGACGATTACAACATGATTGCTCCGATAATAGCCGGAACGCCTGGCGAGCCACCCTCGCCAATGGACGAGGGTGAGTTCTTCGATCGTTTTATAATCGACAAGCGTCGACCAATATCGTCAAGAAAAATTACCATGACGAACTCTCGATCCTGGCGAAGGACCATCGCGTAGAATTAAAAATCAGTTTACTACTTTCAGAACGATACTTCCATCCCGTGCACACGAGCAACGTCGTGGACAAAGGCGGGTCCGGGGGTATGATGAGCAACGATCTCGGGGTTTCGCAGGATCAGACGTCGCACCATCATCAGCAGCAGCAACAGCAACAACAACAGCAGCAGCAGCAGCAACAACAGCAGCAGCAACAACAGCAACAACAGCAACAACAACAGCAGCAGCAACAACAACAACAACAACAGCAGCATCAACAACAGCAACAACAACAGCAACAAGTGATGCAAGACAAGAGCGGCCGGCCAAAGTCTCCTCCGTGACACCGGGAACTTGGAATCCCGAATCACGAGATGTATTACACGAATAGTTCGTTGATAACGCTTTTTATCGAGTGTTTTGTCACATACGCAAGACTAGCGGCGAGTTTGTACGCTAAAACGACATGTCCTCCGAGCGATGCTCCTCGTAAAGCTATTTATACGAGACTTTGCGTATTCCTCCAATATTAAACGGAAGATAACGGTGTTGCGCGATCTTCTTTGTGTGCTCAAGCGTTAAATTTCGTACGCGCCATTCGTGAGTGAGATGAAAAAAAACAACAACAAAAAAGCCCACATTATTTCCCTACATCCCTCTTTGTAATCCTATTGGTCGGTTTTTATCCTCCCCTTCCCACCCGAACCCTCTTTCCCCGCTATATTATCCGTAGGAGGTCTTCCAGCACGAGTTCTCGGAGATGAAGAATCTCTGCTCTCGACGCCAATTACACACAGAAAATTAAAACAAAAAAAAAACTAAAAAATTAATTGTGATCGAAGCTAATCACGGAGAACGCACAGGCCTACGACTTAAAAAAAATGTAAAAAAAAAGAAGTATTGCCTTCATTATTATTAAGCGTTTGTTACTAGATGACCTCAAAGAGAACGAAAAAGTTGAAAAAAAAATACCTTAGACTGTAGAGAAACTACCGAAAAGAGGTCGTAGAAAGAAAAAGAATAAACGGAAAACAAACAAACAAATTAAAAAAAAAACTCATGTTTCGTCATGGGAAATGGCGCAGGGGGCTTTAATACTGTAAACGACGATGGAATTACAAAAAACAAAAAAAGAAGAAAAAAGAAAGAAAAAAAAAACAAATTGTTTAATAACTCGTTTATGCCTAATGCTCAGACTAGTGCTAACGCTAGTAACGGACTAGTTGCAGACTAGTCACCACGAGGCTGCTAGCTAGAGATTTGATTAAAGAAAAGAGAGAAAAAAATGAAAACATACAAAATACACAAAGTAATATTTAATATTAATAAAGTTACAACGAACTTCGACGTATGATATTAACGAAAATAAACAATTAAAAAAGAAAAAACAAAAAAAAAACAAACAAACGAAGAAGAACGCCAAAAGGAATAAAGATAAACGGGAGTTAGAACCACCGAATGAAATTTGTCAGCTGCCCTTATTGGCAGCTGCAATAATGTACTATAATATTATTATTACGATTATTCGAAAACAAAAACTGACGAAAAAACAAAAAAAAACAGGAATGTGTGCAACGGAATAAGAAAAAAAAAGAGAAAAAAAACAGTTATATATTTGCGAAGAGAAAATGAATTGTTCTCTTCGTACTTCCTATATGCCTGACTCGAGCAGACCCCGAGCGCTTGAAAATTATACTCGCTACGAAAATGGAAAAATGTAGGTAAAAAGAAAAAAAAAAGGAAAAAAAATGAAAAGAAAACAGTGCTTGAGTTTGTAATTTTTCTAGGTAATCTTGAAAGGGTGCTCTTGTCCTAAATACTATACTCGCCAAGGCTGTTAGCTAATCTTACTATATCGTCCATCTACGATTAGGAAAACTCTCCCATCTTCGCCCCCCTCGTTCCAGCGACCCTTTACCTATGTCGACTTCCCACGTTAACGTTTAATTTATTTCTTAGAAATGAGTTTTATAAAAGAAGGAAAAAAAAAAAACCTGAAAATCATAATTAATATCGTTAATAATGTTACAATAGGCCTATTTTTATTTAATACTGGGATTTCGTGGTGATCCCAGATATTATCTGTATACTGTATATGGTTTTATTAAATCTTCGGCAGTTTGGTTTGTTTTATTAACGAATGATGATGAACGATTGATTTCACACGAGTTTATTGTTGATCAAAATAAGACATTGATCGTTTCATTGAAAAAAAAAAAAAAAAAATGCCTAATGTTGATTTTTTAATTCATTGCACAACCCTCCGGACGTCCTCCGCGAACTTCGGATGTCGATAGCACCCTTTTCAATGACTTCTAGAAAAAATCTCATAACTGCAAGGATAACACTTGTAAGCAAAAAAAAATGCAGCAGCAACGGGCGCGCGTTAGTTAAGTACGAAAAGGAGTAAAAAAAACCCAAAAACAACGAAATAACTTACATGCTGCTCCTTACTACTACTTCTACTACTACATTAAAAACTAACTATTGAAAATATTATTATTGCTATACATAAACGATTATACTGATAATTACGATATAACTGAAATTATCACCCATTACCGCCGCCGCCGCCGCCACCACCACTATACTGATTACTGATTAACTATTACCACCAATTATCTATTGTTACTGCTATTAACATTATCGACTATTGCGGCAAAAAAAAGCGAACTACTAATTGGTTATTATACCACTTACTACTAATTACTAATTATACTATTAACGCTAAACTACTAAACTTATCATTGCGACTAAAAAGCTATTGCTAAACTAAAAGTAATCATGTCATCACACCAACTAATTAAAGAATACGAAGAATAATGAAACAAACAAAAGAAAATGAAGAGAAGAGAAGAATACTACTCGCTGTAGTTTGAACGAAAGAAGGAAACAATGTAAATATCTATAACGAAAGTGCTGAAGTATATTAAAATAATAATTAGTCGATGCGCTACGACGCACAGTACGAGACACACGAAAATGACACAAAAAAAAGAAAAATACACAAAACACACGCAAAAAGTTCGAAAAGTGTGATTATCGAAAGTCGCGTTGGCTTGAAGAAATATATATTATATATATATATATATACTTATAGCAAAAAGACAGGAAAAAAAATCGTAGGTTTAGGGTGCGTTGAGCAATAAAATTTGATGCCAATTAAATGAAAAACTGCGGTAAGATAGCTGAGTCGAGTAACGATGTTTTTTCTACGGAAAATTTAACGATATTATATAATGATAATATTAATTATACTGTCATTGTAATGCACTCGTCAGTCTTCGACACGCGATAAAAAGAAAAAAAAAAGCAACAGGGTGGCCCGGGACAGTGTACCGTAACTTTCTTTTTCTTCTTCTATTTCGTTATCGCTGAAACTCTTACGTTATCGTTTAGGTGTTCTTAGAGCTTAGATCGTGAAAACAAAAAAGCATAAAAACATAAACCGTTGAAGTTGAATTTTAACTTGAAAATACGTGATGTGATTGAGAAAAGAGCAATAGCCGTTAAGTAAGTTGGTAAACAAGCCAACTGATGATGTAGATCGGTGCAATTAGTGAATTAATCTACTTTAGACAGATACAGAGTCGATTAAGAATAAGAATTTTTGTAGTCTGTAGATAATAGTCGTAGGCTTGTAGAAAAAAAAACACGGAATCGTAGCGAAGTAGAGAAAACGAATTACGCCGGCTAAATTTATTACATTGACGAGAGGGGGTGGAGAGAGGGACGCATATTGATCGAAGAATAGTATCGAGAGAATTTTTTCAGAGTCGCTCAAACTTTTATTATTTTGCCGTGTAACGAAAGACGAATTTGATTAATGAAACCAGAGTCCATCGGGTAACGAGAAACCCCTTGTACAGCGTCTCGTGCTGCCTTGAACCGAAAGTGCATTATTAATAAACAAAACAAAACAAAAAACAAAACGGTTCACGAATCGCGATCGAGAAAGAGCTTTTTTCGAGTGAACGAATGACGAGTGTTTGTCGATCGCACTCGTGAACGAGAGTTTTTTCTACGTAAGGTAGTCGTTCTTAAGGTGATTGAGGTTAGGAAAAAAAAAGAAAAAAAAAATAAAAAACCAAAAACGTAACGTTGTCATCGGTCAAGTATATATATTTTAGCATTAGAAACATCTCAAAGTGTTCGACGAGACAGAGAAAACGAAAAAAAAAGAGCAAATATCGACAACCTTAGACCCGGTCACCCTCGAAATTTGACGAATTGTATTAAAATACGTGCGCGTGCTGTTGACTGGTAGCGTAGACGAGAGCATAAAACTAAATAATAATTAAAAAAAAAACACCGCAATTATATATTAATAAAAAAAAAATTAAAAAAATATACAGTTAAGTAGAGCTTATAATAAATAACGAGAGCGCGAACAAAATGAATTGAGCGTAATAGCAGTCGAGAGACTGAAACTTTGTAAACGATATAAAATTTATATTATACACGAAAGCTAACGACTGTAGCGATTATTACACGATATAGTTGACGAGGCAGAAAAATAAAAGAAAACAAAAAAAAAGCGCGAATTGTGAAAATAAAGATAAACGGAAAAAAAAAAAATAATAATAAGGAATTTAAAAAAACCGCAAATTTTAGTGAAGTGCAAGAGACGAATAGAGGGGACGAGCAGCAACGAAAAAAACAGCAACGACGACGATAATAGTGCGATTATTATTAATATTAATACGGCAATACTATAATAATGATAATGATATACATACATAAAATACAATGATATATTTATCGAATATTTATTGAGCAAAAAAAATAAAATAAAATAGCACATTGTGTAGAGTGGGTTGTACAAAGTAGGTAAATGCGAGAGAACCAGCGAAATACAAAAAGCGTACCGACGAATTAACGAGATAAAAACGAAATAAAATTTCATGCAAAGAGTTAATCGAATACGCGACGCGAACAAAAAAAAACGAACAACTGTATGGTGATTTTGTTGATCGTGACAGTCCGAAATTATGTATTTTCGTCTCACGATCCTTTTTTACGATTGTGAACGAGGTTCATGTTATATATCAGGGATTAGACTAAATAGTATAATGCGCCGCGAGGGAGGTGGCAAACAAAAATGGAAGAGGAAACGGAATGCAGAGAGGCGGTGATAGTGGCGGAGGGTCGGAAGTATTGGGAGGGTAATTAATTTAATTTAAAAAACAAAAACGAAAAAAAAAGAAAAGAATAACCGTGATAGCGATGAGTGAAAAATGCAAAAAATGAACCTCCTAAGAAACCTCGTCCCGTGGGGATACGCATACCCCTAGAGATAAAAAGAAACAATTTAAAAGAGAAGAAAAGAAAAATGACGAAAAATGTGAAAAAAAAAAAAAGAAAACAATTGCCGGGGTGAGGATTCTTTGTCACCTTACCGCGCCAATTATACGTTGTGTCCATACTGTCTCAATTAATATTATGTATTATATATCCGACAATATTGATTATTAAAATTCTTAATACATAAAAAAAAGGATTATCATTCGAGTGAATTCTATTAAATTTCTTTAGCGACGTTTTACCTGAAGGACTTAAAAAATTACCGAAAGGATTGCGAAGATAACAAATAAGACACGAGCAACGATGTAATCTCGTAGAAAGTGAATTCGTATAATTTTATTATGCTCAGCATTTTCATCGTGGATCTCCAAAGATTCGGATGACAATACATAATTACTTATTTTTTGTTTTTTTTTTAATATCATTCGTAGTTAATTTATCACAATTATCCGCCGTATCCCTTAGTAAATATATTCCGTAAGTAAAATATACATATGCATTTTTAATATTATTATGCTAGAGGAGTTTTTTTTTTTTCTAGAAGTACCACCTGTGCACTTATCCGTTTACATTGTTACGGTCGCTATAAAATCATTTTATGCGGTATTTTTCATACTATTACTAATATATCCATTAATAGAGACTATGGAGCTTTTTTTCTTGTACTTTGGGATATGTTGAGAGCGAAAAGGGATATCCGAAAGTTACGTACCGACTAATGGAAAAAATCACTAGAGAGGCCGAGAACTTTACGGTATTGAGACGCGAGAAATTTAAGTCGACGCGAGCCATTTAAATTCGGGATTTCTAATCGGCTAAATGCTCATTCTTTTTCTCTAAGTACAGACAGAGACGAAGACGAAAAACCTGACCTACTCTACTCTGTCAATTCACGAGTCTTTACAATGTTTTTTTTTTTTCATCTCATTTCATAAGATCATCGAACCTTCGAAGCACCAAAAGAAAAACAAGTGCTCACACACCTTAAACTTTTCAGTCCTCCTACGTGTATTAAATACTCATTTTTCAATACTTGTAAGAGATTTAAAAAAATACTAATATTAATAACTTACAATGTCCTTAAATTCACCTCAATGCAGACGAGTCAATTATCTTTTCTCATTTGTCTCTGTTTAAAATATTTCTTACGATGAGCAAAGTTTCTACAAAATGAACCTTTTGCACCCTTCGACGAGTACATTATGTATTTAAATCATTTTTTTTTGCGTATTGGAATATCGTAGGCTTGGGTCCCACGGAGCGACGAATGGGAGGAAAACCTTTTGAAGAAACGCACCTTGTCTCTCCCCTCCTTTCCTTCTTTTCGTAAATACTAGTTATCAAAAAACGCGTAAGAAGCTCCGTAAAATTCGGCGATTGCGTGAACAAAAGCGCTATCATTATAATCATCAACGCCCGATGTCTATTATGCGCGCGTATTTTTTTTTGCTCCGCACATACGGAAAAGCGTTGCGGCAAGTTTATCAAAGGAACTCTAAGATAATTCTTCTGTTGCTGATGCGCGACGACGAGAATTTTTTAAACCATTCGCGATAATCATCTTAACCGACGGAACATGTTTGGCTTTTACCTCAAAGCGAACAGAAGCAACCTGATTCCTCGATCGGCTCTTGAACTCTTCTCGTGTATACCTTCAGCAGCTGGCAGTGTACCCTGAAGAATACAAAAGAATTCACATGTTTAACGTATCGCTGGTGTTTCGCTGGAGTTACAATAACGAGTAACTTACCTGATTTTAAGATTGGAGTCCTGAATAACCTCGCCGTCGCAATTCCATACACTCAATTTCGATGACATTTGCGAAATTGCATTGGTCGACGACGACGACGAGGGCAAAGCTCGGAATGTAAATTCTCGCGCTCTGTAGACATCGACGAACGGCAAGTCGTACTAAACGCATAAAAACACGCGATTAATAACTGCATTGCTAAAAATTTGACTGAAAAGATTTTTCTCAAAAAAAGAAAAAAAAATGTTGAGAAAAGAAAATTGATTTTTGATTTTTTTTTTAATAATCACCAGAGTTTTTTGTTTGCTGCTTAGCCTGAGCAACATTCGTATATTATTAAATAAGGACGTGTGACGGACTAGAATAACGTCGACGCAACCGTCACCGATGTGACAGTGAGGACTGAAACCCTGAGGACTTCTCGTACAAGCGCACGAAATATTTGCCCCATTGACCATAAAAAATTTTCCTCGAACGGTGAGCCATCCTGCGATAAGAAGAACATTAATAGACGTCTCTATTGGAGATACTTTTAAGTGCGAATATCGTCGGCCTTCTAATAACCGTTAACTTACTGGAAATTTCTTTGTCGGGTACTGATTTATGCATATGTTGAACACAACGATTGCAGTTTTGCATGCATCTTGTGCTGCCGGCAGGATGACACGGATCCGAGAGTAATTCGATTTCGCCATCGTATCCTTTGTTGGCTATGATTTTCTTGAATCCCGAATAATCGTATCTTTGCGGTCCCATCCATCGAAATTTTTCGCTGTCGTTGATAACGTCGCCCAAGTATCCGTAACTTAGAACGCTGGCGTACAATCTCAGCAGCGTATGATCACTGTGAACGGAGGATAAATCGAGACCCGCTGTGTCACCGAATATGATATGTATAGTGGCCGTCTCGACGTCTGTCGTTCCGTGAAGACTGTAGGCGACCGTGTCGGTACTTCCGCTCGGTATTACGCCGACCGGCAATTGCGGTGATGCAAAATTTACCTCACAGTCGTTTGGATCGATGTGCTGATCCTTCGCTGCTCTCAATACTAAACCATTGAATACCTCGGCAAATGTACCGTCACCGCCGACACAGACGATCGCCTATATTGAAAAAAAAAACAATATTTTTTAATCTTTTATAAAAAGTCCAAAAAAATGTATATATATCGATCGACAACAACAACCCGTTTTAACAATAGCGTTAAAGATTTTCAAAGATATACAAAAATTCTGAAAAAATTCATATGGTTTCTAAAAAACCAAAAAATTAATTCGATTTGAGAAATACAAAATTTCAGTGGCTATTTGCTTAATTAATTATTTATTTATTTATTTGTTAAGAATATTTTGGCATTGTTACTGTGCAAAATCAAAGTTCTTGATGTCTTCAGTACGGATGATTTTTTTCAGATTTTTATACTATTGGTAAGTGTTTGAAATTCTTGCGAAATCTCATTTTCAGCTGAAAAGAGACGTGTGAAATATCTTTAATTCCTTAATTAATACGTCGACTCGGTAAAGATAAATTATTTATTCAATCGACTCAATAAATTTACGATAAATTTGGCAATATTTTCAGAGTAGTAAAAACGAGAACTCTACGCGAGACCGTCGTTTACGAGGTCGTGTAGTTTTCCTTACTTGAACGTCATCCAAATTGGCGGTTAGCAGAGTGTCCCGAATGTGACCGGCTCTCTCCGTCATAACCATTTTCATTTCCACACCTGCTATATGCATCAACGGCTGTACCTCTTTTTCCCATATCTTCATTCCCTTCTTCTTCCCACCGAACGGATTTACGAAGAACATAATTTTTCGAGGTCGATGAGTTAAGCCTGCAATCGGAGATTGAGAATTTCGATAAATTGTGAAATATGTTAAATAAAAAAAAAATAAAGAAATATATTCCAGAGTGCAATATCGATTTCTATGGATGAGTCCCGCAAAACCGGTTTCCTTCAACTAGAAAAACCGGTCATAGAAATAAAGCAGCGAATGTGAGAGGCCGCGACGAGATTTGCACAACAGCCTGAGAAATCATAAACCCCGAAACGGCTTTCTCCATTCTTATTGCACTAATTGTCGACTCTTAGTTGCAATTCTATCTTCGCACACAAAACCATTTATTTTTTTATTCCGAAGACGCAATAAAATATGTATAACAAAGTTCTCAAAAAAAAAAAAAAATAAATAAATAAAACATAAAATTAGGAATGCGAAAGAATTTCGTGGTCCGGCTTTTTTGCTTATTTGAAAGATGCGATAAAATATATACAGCATAATTCCCACAAAAAAAAGTAGAATAAAAAAATTAAATTGGGAATGCAAAAGAATTTCGTGCTGAGGTTTTATCGTTTATTTAAAAGACGCAATAAAATGTAAATAGCGAAGTTTTTGAAAATAAAATAAAACATAAAATTGGAACAACGTGGGAGAGACTTTTTACTCGCGATTCTGAATCGGAGTCGACGAATATTGGAGACCTTCCAATCTGGTTATAGTATAGTGCGGCGCCATTCATTACGATTTCTCTGGCAACTCTTGACGTTTTGTTTTTTTCGCGTTACTACTTATTTCATTTATCTGAATGGATACAGTTACGGATTAAAATCGATCGAACCCACGTGACGGTTAGCTGATCTCATGAAAATTGAAGCGCAACCTTCAAGTATCGCGCAGTATGGCGCCAAAAGAAAGAGAGGCAAACGAAAGGACTTCAACGTGTAAGTTGCGTCGAAAAGTGAATTGGGTCGATGCGATAACAAACTGACCTACTTATTCGAGCATCGTGTCCTCGCGCTTTGCACCGGTCGTAGCAATTGTTTGTTTTTTTTTTTCTTTTTAAGGAGGGAACGTAAGATAATATCAGCTATACATCTGCGCCGCGAGTGTTGCGTGCAGTCAGATCGATCGCCTAATGACCCCTTTCTGCTATTTACCTCCGTTTGCACATCGTTTTTCCGGACTTTCTTCTCACTTTTGTCGTTCCTCAATAATTTAAAAATATACAATGATTAAAAAGTGAAATAACAAAAAAATGTGTTTAAATTCCCAGCGAACGCGAAATCGTATTAAATGCTTCTTATCGATTTTCTTGTATTACAGAAAAATAAAGGTATCTTAACGATCGAAAATGCTTTTGTCAATTGATTTATTTCCCCGTTTAGCTGCTATATAAAACTGCAGGTAAAAGTTTTTGGCGCGAAAAACGACCTGTCGAAAACGAAAAAAAAAAAGAACAAAAAAAACAGTTTTTCAACAATTATCTACGTCCAGATGGACTTTAAGCCGAAACTCATGTGAGAAAATCAGCGAATAATATGATTTTAATTAACGATTTTTATTTTTCTAATTTTCTAATTATATATTTTTTTATATTCCAATAACAAACGGCAATTATCGTCACGGTTTGCCGACGCTGTATTTTTTCGCGGCGGTAATAACGATTTTAATTTTCTCACAGCTCCCCATCGTAAGAATAGTGGAACAACGGCGAAGGAAGGTAAATTTGTAGGCATCACGCGATTTATTAATAATAATGAAGAGTGTCGGACGACGGTGGGCCGTAGAAATAGGTAGATAGGTGGAACGAACGAGAGGATATTACGAAACAAGTCGTGAAGCTGGAAGGAGGAGAATGGTAGGTATAGGAGAACTCGCGAGGTTACTACTGCCTCTGAGGCCTCCCGCGGCCTGTAGGCTCTCTCGTCGTTGGTTATAACGACTGCACCAGCAGGAGAGGAAGTGTGCGGTTTAGCAATATTGCGATATGCACAGTTTACACAGCACTGCCTAACAGGGTCTATGAGTTCGATGAAATTCCATTAAGGGGACCGTATCTGGGAACGGAGTTTGGAATTTGTTACGAAACTCAATTTTTTTTCCAATTAACCTTTGATACGTTTTTTATGGAAACTTTTTGTACGCCGTTCGGAAAAATGGTCGGCAGTCGAATAACTTATTATTATATTATTACTATTTTACGGCAATATATTCAACGAATTAATTAGACATACGATGTGTTTTTTTTTTTTTTTCATTAAACTAATTTTTTCTCGAAGCTTCTCGCGTGTTTAAAAAATTTCCCGCGATGTTAACTCACCGGATAGATAATTTTTAATGGTTTTCACCCACGAAGCCACCTGTCTAGGATCCGTGTGGCTCATCGTAACGCTGTGATGACTCCACTTGTTTTTCGCTCCTCGCGCGGCATAGTGGAGAACAAAGCTCGTCGAAGTCGGCGCATTGGACGGCGATGTTGGCGATGTTGGACATTCTTTCTCATTGCAAGTGATGTTTGTCACTGGTTTCCAGTCGTCACCGTAGCGCACAGCAAGAACGTCCGTCAGCGGGAGGGTCCATCGAGCTGTTTGCGTCAATGAATAAGCGAAGAAATGATAATAAGGAAAATAGAGAGAAAAAATTGTTTCGAACGCTATGAATACATTGCGCGCAAGAAAAGATACGTAAAAAAGAAAGAGGAGCTCGCGAAACGAATTATAGCGGCAAAAAACTTGTGTTTTCTTGTGAATAGATTTTCCGGTCGACGCGCGGGATTATTGCGCGAGCGGTATATCTGAATCGTCATACGCGGCCTCGTGCGGTAAATATCGCCGTTGAATTATAAATTGTTTACTGCCACTCGGCGTGCGATCGTATACAGCTGTTGCGCTTCATTGCGATCGCTGTAAACGATATCATCGTTTTATTATTCGGATATTAAACAAATAAAAAATTATAAGCGACCCGCGTGTCTACAGCAAATCCTAGACATTTTTTTTCTTAGACTTTATCGTTATTCTGCATGCGCGCGTGGACCTTATCGAAAATTGCATAACTCTGAATGTATAATGTAAATTCTTAGTTCAGCAACTCAATCGCCGCGCGATAAAACTTCGAAGAATATACATCGAACAACAATGATCGAAAATTCCGATAATTCTGATTTCTTTCTCGAGTTTAAATCACTATTTTTATTTTCACTATCGTATAAAAAAAACTATGAAATTATTATTATCGAAAAATATAATAATTAAAATATTGACGTTAATGATAAATTTATTAGCATAATATCGTATGGGACATTAAAAGCGGTAAAAAAAAAGTTCTTTGTATGGCAGAAGATTGATAGCCTCGCGATATTTGAAGGTCGCACGTTTTTGTCAAAGATTTCCGGACAGTTGCGTTTCGAGGCGAGAGGAAAAAAAACACTGTTTGCACGTGCGCGCAGTTCTTTTCGACGCACGTAGGTATATCAGAGATACCTTTCGTACTGACGTAACGTTTCAAAATTTCGCAAGAGAATGGCGTTGAGAATTTTATCAATCTTCGCGACCGCGACAAATTAACGAGAAATTTATACGTGAATTAAGGCCGATGAAAATATTTCTGGTCTCTCGACGCGGTGACTAACAGCCAAAAGTAAATTACAATACAAAAAAAAAAGTTTGGTTCTCGAGTGGTGTCCAACGGATTATCATAACTCGTTGAGTAATGCGACTCACGTTGCTCCGAGGTCACGTGGGAAGGTCCACGACCTTACGAATCTCATATCCCCGAAACTATACTTTTTTAAATTGCGCTGCTAGACCACAATACGTGTTATAGAAATCACATAAACGACAACCTAATCGTTAAAAAAACATATTTCATCGCAGTTATTCTTGCATAACGTCATAATTGCAACGCCAATCAATAGACGCATTAAGATTCATTATTTCTTCGTAATTTACGATCGTTCCATTCAACGGAGATACGCAGTGTGACAAATCTGGAATTCCGCGTAAAGCGAAACTTTAATCGTATATAATGTAAAATCTTCTTATGAATGAACCATAAATTGTATTTTTTTTGATAAACCATAACATTTGTACAAAGATAAGAAATTCTTTCGAACTATTTCCGCCGAATTCTGTCCGTGCGTCATAGAAATTTTATCGATCGAATTATTACTTTTGAAAAAAGTGGAAAATGTACTTAAACGATAAATAACAAAAATGTATCGAATGAATATTGAACTTTCTGCAGCTAAATAATAACTATACGAGACTCGATAGCAATATAGTGAAGTTAGCATCCGCGCAGATACATCGAAAACTAAACTATATACATAGCCGGCGTCCGTGACCTTCGTTCGATTCCCACTCTGCGATACGCGTATACATGAGTCTGTGATGGAAACGTTTCCTCCGCACTGACCTTCCGCCATAGCCACGCGCCGGAGGCTATCGAAGTGAACGCCCGCCGGTCAATCGTCGCGGTTCATTGTGTTAATTCAACTCTTTTCTCACAGAAACGGAAAAATTCGCAAACGATCCGAAGAACACTAAATCGCCAATTTCATAAACGCCCACAATACAAGAAATAAGAATTTATGTAACAAAAGCTTTAGTAAAAATTACTTCATTTTTTTTTTTGGAAACTAATTATAATGTTTCAAATTCTGCTACGCCGTGAGGTTAACTATTCGAAGCAAAAATTTCTGAGTTACGGGTATAAATTTTATTAATAAAAAAGATTTTCGAGTTATAGAAGCTTTTCGCGTTATCGGACGAAGATATGTTTCGCCGGAGATACCCTATCGGTAGTGCAAACTCCGGTTATCGATTAAAACGAGCTGAATACCGAAAAAAGAAAAAATTCTATAACATTTTTCAATAATTGCTGAAATTTATTCCGCTGTATTTGTACGCGTAAATAAAAGGTTACGCCAATGTGTCAAATATCCGTTATAAAGACAACAATGCACCGTCGAATGTAGGTCGCCGGAGTATCATGTGCACTTTTGCAATGTATATTAAAACGATTCGTACATCGGCACTCGCATTGCACCCGATTCGCACGATGCATTTATACATTCGCCGACTCTATAGGTTACAATCCAAGTGTACGCGCACTGCTTATATCTTGTATTACAGCCATACGGGTTGTACTAAGAATGGCTTCGAGAACGTTAATCAAATTCAAGGCTATTCGTTCACTATAAACGTTAATATTTCTACGTACACATGTTACTCAATTATCATCTCTTTGTCACTTTATCGTCATTCAATCGTCGTTTTCTTTGAATTCTTAGGCTAAATTTGGCTTTGAGTCAATAATACGATCACTTATTTAACTTCTTATTAACGACGAAGAAAAATCGTGAAATCAAACTTTTATCGATACATCGAAATAATTGAAAAAAAAAAAGTTTCGTTAAATTAATTATTATTACGGCTTTAATAAAAGTTTCTTTCAAATAAGAATTATTATTTGCGATGATATTGTTTTATTGCATTTACGACAATATTGACATAATTCAACAGTAAAGTTCACGGAAATATGGGATTGACCCCAATTATCTCGATCTATCTAAATTGTCTTGGCGGCCGGCCCGTTTTCAATGGGTTTAATGACACGGTTGTGCGCGCGACTCAATTTACTCGCACTTCGAATACGTTTCAGTGCGTTGCGCCCTCGCATGATTACCGAACAATAAGTGAAACGAACTCACGTGCTCGTGCGCGCTTCGTATCTCGTGAGATGCGCTATATACGTACCGAATCGTGGGGGTCCACTTAGAAACTAATTTTTTTTAATTTCACCGTATTATTATCACAACTCGATTGACTGTCGTGGAAATTACGTTTTCGTAGTTTGTAAGTGCTGTTCTCTTAAAGTTCGTCTAGCAACGTTTTTCGATGTTATTCCGAGTTTAACGACTCTAACGGTACCTAACAAGCCAATTAGTTTAGCTATTCGGCATCGTTTACTATCGTTCGAAACTGTAAAAATGAGTGTACGAGACGCAGAATAACGAATTTGTATGCCAATAGCTTTGTATCCTTGTCCCTGAAAATAAAAACGCACTCGACGTGCACTACACCCGTCGGGTGTAACAGCGCACACATTGCATACATCGAGCTCTCTCAAGATCAAGGTCAGCATTGCTAGAGAGAATCCCCCTCGACGTTAACACCCAACGAACGTCGTCTCGCGTTCACTCATCCACCGCGATCGTCTTCATGCTTGACATCGTTATAAACACGCGTCTTGTTTCTTCTATTTTCGGATTATTATTTCAATTGATACGATGCAGATGTTTAAAACCCGTCGTTTTCTTTGTTTCGAAAAGAGAATATCGTAACATGGACGCTGTAGCTAAACCTATTTTGTTTCCTCGAAATTTTAGCGTAATATTTTTTTTTTATTTACAGGAAAAGTTCGAAACTTAAAAGCGAAATGCCGAGAATGTAAAAATGTCGAGTTATACGAGGTACCGGTAATTTCAACGTGACCTATGACCACGAGTAACTACTTTCACATGTTGTAGGTACTGTTAGGTATGGGTTTCGGATAACGCTCAACCGCGACAACGATTCTTACAGCCGACATCAGCATTCTAACGCGTTTCATTTCTTTACTCTCACGGGACAGAAACTCGTTGGTGTAATTGGACTCAAAAACATTTCTAAATATCATTCTTGCATTATTTTAATACACGGAGTTGAGAAATTTCTCAAAGCTGACAAAACAGTGAATATCAGTATTTTTTAAAATCTATTATCATAAAGCGTTATTTTGACTTTTAGATTTTTTTCATTACGATACTTTCGCGATGTTTTGATAATATTTAAGGAATTTCAAATTTCTCAAGTTGAAAAAAATTTGCGGATTTTTTATAACACACGAATCGAACTTACAATAGGGTGGCCTCTCCGTTTCCCAGATTAACGTCCCCCGGTGAAAGTACACCCTGCATCGTTTCTTCTTTATAACAAAGCTGTTGAGGAGTACCGGACCCGACGACTGATCCGAGTCTTGCATATTCGCGATTTTTTTTATATATTCCTTCGGCACTTTGGTTCTTCGTTACTATTATGATAATCTTGTCGTTTCACCTCTACAAACAGTTTGTTTTCCTGATTCCGGGACTAGACGTAGAACCCTTTGAAACACGACGACGGAGGGTACGACGTCAACGTCGTCATCCTATCGTCGATATATCGATTAACACGGAAAAGACCGCGTAATGAATTAGCTATACCCGAAGCCGACGATCCAATGAGTACTGGTAGTTCGTTCAAAGCGTGTCGGAAGTTAGATGAAAAGACTATGCGAAAACAAATTAACGAGGAAGACTTACAACGAGACTTTTATTTGTTCGACACTACCGTAACACTGTGGTTGTTGCGTCGCTCGTGCGCTCGAGCAGACTGCACGATACACCGAGACCCGGTTCGGCTCTCAACCTCCATACGGATGCCAATACCGTGGCCTCCAGCCCATCCCACTCTTTCTTTTTGCCCCACTGGGCTCTACCACTGCGGACTTGTCTACTTGTCACGCGAATGAATTTTACAAACGAACAATACTGAATCCAATACAGTTGCCTTCTTTATTCACAGAGCTAATCGACTCTCACAACGCGCTGAAAACTTGTTTCCCGCCATCGCCGCACGGCGTCGAGTTATTATTATTTATTTCAAAATATGAACGTTTTTATACTTGGCCCCCGGTATAAAGTCACAAGAAACACGGGAAAAAGCCGAAGAAAAAGAACGTTTTTATTATTGTCAAATATCTCATCAATTTTCTAGTAATATACGTGTTATTAATAGAATTCTATTCGATTGTGATGATACTCGTGTGTTTCTCTCTTATCGAACATCATAATAGAGTCGGTAAGATATACGAGGAAAAGTCAGAGCGAAGACCGTTATGTTTATGAATTGAGGTTATTTTCGTCGATATTTGAAAGCGCTGTTTCTCCACAAACTCAATAATTCTACTCCGAACTTCAAACTCGAACAAAATTTATTAACGTATTGTAATAAAATTGAATAACCAAAATTAAACAATTCGACTCCTCGATTTTTAGGTTACGAATGCGAGTCATTGAAAACATTAAAATTTAACCGAAAATCATGGCGCGACGACGAAGTCTCAACAGGCGTTGGTCCAGAAGATCTCTTAATGCCACTGAACTGGATCAAGACTCGGAGGTCATTGACACCGGTAAGAGACTTTGAATATTTTTTTTTTATCATTCGTAATTTAACAGTGATGATTAATAACGGCCCTTTCAGACAATCCACTATGGTGGAAGAACTTGGAAGGTGATACAACGATGCGTCCGTCGATCCCGGGATCTGTTGCTGAAACTACAGGTTCCGTTTTGGATACCGATTCTAGAGTTGATCCTTCGGAATTGCGTGACGCTTGGTGGGACAATTTGGACAGAACGCAGCTTGGTTCGTCGCGTAGATTTTCGGCTCGGCAGAGTACCAATCCAGACGAAGCCATTCAAGAATCGTTTGTATCGGAGGGTGACGACAATGTTAGCATAAAGAAGCGAAAAGTATTGCTGAGACCGAGAACCAATCAGAGCAGAGGTAACGACAATTTTCTGAAAGCGTTGGACGAGTCTGACGGTGCTGCACGGTCGGAGCCGGTGGTGGGTAAAAGAAAGTCCAAGAGTCCCGCGCGATCGGATACCGAACTTCTGAGAAAGAAAACTCGTAATCGTCGCAGTAATACCGCGGAAATATCGAAGGAAAACGTGGACGACGCGAGCATAACGAGCAACGAAACGGATGTTGTAGCGAAGCAGAGGCCAAAGTTGTTTAATAAACGATTAATCGTCAAGCAACCCGCTGACGGACCCGACGATGGTACCCAAAATGACGCGCAGGGTCCCTCGGAAATAAATATCTCGAAGAACTCATCGCGCCACGACGATTCGCGGTCGAGTAAAATTTCGGCGAACGAAACTCCGAAAGCGATCGATTCGAACGAATTCGGTTTGATGGGTCCGCCGAAAACCGGTTCTCATCGGAAGAGGTTGTCGACGATATCGCGAAAGTTGAATCTCACTTCGGAGGACAGCGAGGAGGACGCAGCGCCGAAGAGAGCGAGACGTCGCTTCGCGAAAAAAGCTCGAGAACGCGCCTCGATTAATCCCTTCGATGAGATACTAAGCGGGCATCTGGAAGAGGATAATTCTCACTCCGAACTTCGGGCGAATAACAGCGCAGCATCGATAAGAACGACGAAAAAGAATCCTCAAAGTCAAGACGACAATTCACAAGTCGCAGTCTCACCGATCGCGAATGACGACAACGATGACGATGAAACTTCAACGATGGAGATAGTAGCGATGAGCGATTCCGTTTTGAAAGCTCAGCGGTATTCAACGAGAGAACCGGCGACAACTAGCGTCGAGTACACGGAAATTCGTAGATCGATTTCCATGACAAAGGAAATCCCGAGATTCTCAACGGGACGTTCGCATTCCATGGGCCAAAGTACCTTGTTAACAAGGGAAAATATTGCTGCCGAAGAATCCCAGAACCGGATGTTGCAAGATTGGCTATCAAGCGATAGCGAGAACGACGGTATTTTGGAGAAACCATCAAAATCAATGAGCAACGTATCCAAGGAAAGTTCAACGCTGAAGAAAATCCACGCAGTATCGATTAGTCGAGTCTCCGCTGTGACGACTTTGCACACCGAACGCAGCAATGAATTGGACGACAAAAGCGACGACGAGGATCGAGCAGTAAAAACAAACAGTCGTTCCTTTCGATCCATGAGTCACAGACGAATAATTGCCGAATCAGCGTACGAACTTCCCGACAAGGAGAGAAGCGACTCACCGATAATTTCATTGTCGGAGAATGAGATTGAAAAATCGGTCGACAAATCGTCGCGTGAAAAGCGTGAAAAGAAAAATACGAGAGAATCAGCGAATCGATCAATCGATCGCGTTGAAGCAAACATATCGAGAAAAAGTAGCGCTCGTATGAATGCTTCTCCGCAAAAAATCGACAGCGACGAAAGTATCAGCGAAGAAGAGGCAAAAAGCTTAGAAATAACGGGGCAAAGATCGACGAATCGAGATTCTGGACTGATGAACATCGCGAACACATCGAGAAAAAGTGCTCCGCGTGCAAACGCATTTCAACAGCGAACTTTGGTCGATGATATTGTCAGCAAAGAGGATGCGAATGAAGAAGCGAAAAAGAGCAGCAAAGAGATACCGAAGGAGTCTGAAAAAACGACTTCAAAGTTAACGAAAAGAAGTTTTTTTGCGAAGGGAAATTCATCTCAGCAACGTACGGATTCCGGCCATAGTATAAGCGAAGAAGAACCGCGTAAATCAGAAAAATCAATGAAAGGAAATTCATCACGACAACGTATAGAGTCCGATGAGAGTATCAGCGAAGAAGAACCGCACGCTGCAGACAGATCGAGAATAACGTCAACGGAAAGAAGTCTTCGAGCTGAAGGAAGAAATAGCGACGCCGCCAGAAATAGTTCTATGCGCCCCGACGTTTCTGGACAAACCATCGACTCCGACGATACGGGAGATGCAGCCAAATCCAAGTCAACGGATCTGTCCGCAAAGAGAAAAGTCCGCGCAGCTAGAAATAGTTCTGCGAACGTTTCTACTCAATTCCGAGAGTCCCACACCACTAGTGAAGAGGACGAAATCGGCGAAGAGAAAAGTAATGCAAAATCGGTTCGTTTGCTAACTAAGAAAAAAATTAGCACAGCAAGAAAAAATGTTTCCGCGCAGCGCATAGAATCCGATGAGAGCTCCGATGAAGAATATCCAACAAAGCGAAATTCAAAATCCCGAAATTTGTCTACGAAGGGAAAAATGAGTACAAGTCGCAAAAGTACTTTACGCGCGAACGTTTCTGGGCAATTGGAAGACGAACGCACGCATGATGCGGATAAATCGAATGCAAAATTAGTGAACCAATCGCCGAAGAGAAAAATAAGTTCAGCAAGAAAAAGTATCGCACATGGAAATGTTTCCGCGCATCGTATAGAATCCGATGAAAGTTCCGACGAACAAAATCCAACGAAAGGAAATCCAAATTCCCAAAGTTTGTCTACAAAGGGAAAAATGAGTACAAGTCGCAAAAGTACTTTACGCGCGAACGTTTCTGGGCAATTGGAAGACGAACGCACGCATGATGCGGATAAATCGAATGCAAAATTAGTGAACCAATCGCCGAAGAGAAAAATAAGTACAGCAAGAAAAAGTATCGCACATGGAAATGTTTCCGCGCAGCGTATAGAATCCGATGAAAGTTCCGACGAACAAAATCCAACGAATGGAAATCCAAATTCCCGAACTTTGTCTACAAAGGGAAAAATGAGTACAAGTCGCAAAAGTACTTTACGCGCGAACATTTCTGGGCGATTGGAAGACGAACCGAATGCAAAATTGGCGAATCAATCGCCTAAGAGAAAAATAAGCACAGCAAGAAAAAGTATCGCACATGGAAACGTTTCCGCGCAGCGTACGGACTCCGATGAGATTTCCGATGAAGAAAATCCAGCGAAAGGAAATTCAAAATCCCGAAATTTGTCTACAAGGGGAAAAATGAATACAAGTCGCAAAAGTACTTTACGCTCGAATGTTTCTGGGCAATTGGGAAACGACACTACAGATGAAACGAACACAACGACATCTAATCATCCGCATAAGAGAAAAATAAACACAGCGACAAAAAGTATCGGATACGGAAATGTTTCCGCGGAGCGTATAGAATCCGACGAGAGCGAAGAAGAAGTCGAAACAGCGGAGACAGCAAATTTGGTTACCGCAAAAGTATCAAAGAAGAGTTTATCTACTCGTCAATCTAAAAATCTATCGGTATCCGAACATACCACGAATCGCAACAAAATAACATTATCCACCGGAGAAACTATCGAAGAAGAGGATTCGACGATTCCCTCGGACGCCATACCTATCGCCGCGAAACTCACTAAACTGCCGATAAATCGGACAAACGATGATAATACCTCTGTTCTCAGCAAGACAAACGTTTCTCGAACTCAGAAGCCTATAACTCACTTCCTACAATCGAATTTTTTGCAAAAATCCGATCGTTCGAGAACGTTGAATCTTACGAGTTTCGACGACGAGAAGTTAAATCTCATTAGAGAAAAGATGGAAAAAATAAAGCAGCAGGAGATGGAAGCTTTGAATGTCAATGTCAATGCGAAGAAGAAGGAACCACGACGTCCTGAAAACGCTGTGAAAGCGAAGATTTCTCGTAGCAAAGAAAATGTACCTAAAACTGCGGCAAAACCCGCTAAAGTTGTCGACAAAGCATTCATCGTTAATGGTACTGTTTACAAAAGACCGAAACTGCCGCGACCGAAGCCCTGGGTAACCGATCGTCTCTATCGTCATCTTTGGAAAAAAATGGAACCAAAATTCGATTTAGCAACGAGAATAAAATCCGAAAAATTTGTTATACAACTCTCGGAAGTAGTTGCGGTCACTTTGAGACGCAAGAAATATGACAGTTACAAACTGGAGCTCGATGCACTTATGAAGGAAATGGCGAAACTCGGTATCATAAAAACGCGTAATGACTTTTATGACTTTTGCTACGATTTTATGCCGTACGATTTTCGGGTCAAGGCGACACCTATTCTGATGCCAGGAAACGTTAGCAATATTCCTTACGACCCGGAAACGTTGCACACTCCAATTCTCGCAGATGATTAAAGGTCCGGTTGAGTAAATATAATTATCGTGCGTAAAAATTACTTCGCGATACCGCAAACATTTTTATTTTTATATTTTCAATCAATTAATAATTTACGTCCGTTTGAGAGTCAATAAAAAAAATGTTTCTTTCAAACGGAACGATACTTTCCACCCCTTCGACTCTTACGGAAGATCCCAACGTCTTGTGGAATTAATGTAACTATCGTGTGTACAGATAACTTTCGGAACGAGCAAAGATAATTATTTTGATGTGATCGATTGATCAATAATTTATTTGTCGTTAAGAAAACCTTTGTATCTTTATACTTATTTATTTAATTATACGTTCAGTTAATTTCCGCAAGGTTATCGATCGTATCTAATCTATTTTGATAATAATAGAATAAAAAAAAATAACATGTGATCGAATCAATAAATAAATTGTTTATCGTTTATAATTATATCGTGAAATTTTCTGTGAGTTTTAAAAAATTCCTTTCGACGCATTGATACATTTCGGCCATGAAATTTCGTGTGTTGAAGTATAAAAATAGCATTCTTCGTATTATTTAAAGCATTCTATCCGCAGCTGAAATTTGAATACCAGGCACAACGAAGATGCGTTATGATTTATCGTTGTGTGGGCGAATGCAAACGATGCACTCCCGGAATTGTCCAATTATCGCGTCGGCACTTTCTTTGGATGCATCTACTACACTGAGTCTCGTGTGTGTTCAGTTGCACGAACGAAGGCTCGTTGAGTCGTTGCCCATGCGTGTTGGCAGCACAGTTGTCTTTGCAAACATATCTATCGGCCACTTGCGTTTTAACTATAAATAACCGGACGCATTCATCGATCGTTCATTCCAACGAAGTATCATTCATCGATCGGCAAACAACGCTGATCGATAAAGTACTCAAAGAGTCTGGTGGCGTTGAAAAGGAGAGTGAGATCCCGCGTAACGCGAGGGTTGGTGCAGCCGATTACTGCACTCTCTGGCAGTTGGCTCTCTTTCCTCGCGATAGTTTCACATCTTATGCAGATCGTGAGAAAAGTAGACGGAAACATGGGTGACGCGAACAAGCTTTTAGCGGAATAAAGTACAATTTTTTCTTTATAACAATGCTTTGTAAAAATGTAAACTACGCGTCTACGAACTCGCGAGTGTTGTCTTGAATCGTGCGAAAATGTGATTCGAAGTTATCGCGAAGATCAACAACAATATCGACGAAGCGTGTATTTGTTGATTTACTTATTTTTTCTGCACCACAAAAAAAAACGAGTGTGAACCTTGCATTTTCTACGAAGCTTGTCTGTTTACTTTGGGTACTGTTGGGTATGAATGGTCAGGTGCAATCAACGCGCGAGAGGTTAGGTGAGCGGAAAACACTTGAAATTCATATCGTACGATAATTGAAAAAAAAAAGAAATCCAACGAATCGTACGAGACTCTTGCGTAGTAGCGTCTCTGTTCAACGAAAATATTCTTTGCAAGCTTTGAACATTTCTTTTATATGACGCATTCGCGGCGCTTCTTGCGAACGCAAAGAAAAAAACAAAACTCACGTACCCACGTCGACCTGACAGCTCGCAATTTTACGAAGCTATTTTGAACCCACGAAAATTATGATTATTATGCGTGAACGTTATCTAATTGGAGCGCGGTTCGATGTTGCGATAGCTTGAACACCCAAACGCGTTCACAATAAAAATTCCATTGTCTTTGAATAATATTGTTGAATATATTTACGTTTTTTTTTTTTTTTTTTTTTCATTTTTTTTCACTGGAATTGCGCTTTGCGACGAATTACTCGACGATTCATTGTTTAGTCGACAAATGTGTCGCTGAATGTTCGTGTTTAAAATGGAGTACGGATTCAGACCGAGTTATTTAAAATGCAAGTAGAAATTGGTGTTTGAAAAGAGTGCGTCGGAGGAACGAGAAATAATCAATTGTATTTTCTGTGTCGCAGGTGGATTGAGCGGAACGAGTACAGGATGGTTTTCGGGATTAATACCGTCCGAACATGTGTCTGCGTTACCCGAAATTTTACCAGAATCGGAAGCGGATATCGCGCTGAACGACGCAGCCGTAGCCACAGAAGTCGACAACAAAGTCAAGACGAAGCTTCTCTCCATGTGGAACAATGTTAAATACGGTTTGTGTGAGCACTTTTCTTCAGTTGCAACGCAATTCATTTCTCAGAATGGATCTAGAGGAAAAAATGGCAGAGGAAAAAAAAACCGCGGGCAAAAATGGCTGAGAAAAAAACTTCGCACATATTTGTCTACAATTTTGACAAATTCGCTCGTGTGGCTTTTTTTTTTAGCGACGTTTTTTTCCTGGTGATTTTTCCCGCAGACTTTTTTTCCTCGGCGTTTTTTCCCGCGGTCTCTTTTCCTCGACGTTCTTTCCCCCTGCCTTTTTTCCTCGACGATTATTCCCGCGGCTTTTTTTTTTTGTACTATCAAGCAAAAAATACATGCTTAAAAAATACATGGTTATAAGCAAAAAATACATGGTTAGTCGCTTAAAAAATAAAAATCTTAATCTTTTTTAACTCACCACAGGATGGGCGTCGAAGATAAAAACAAATTTCTCCAAGGAGTCGCCCGTGTGGCTTCTGGGATCATGTTATCACAAGAAACCAGAGGAATCGCCGGAGCGAGCCTCGGAGGCTGTAGGATTAGATATGGAAACCGGAAGCGAAATATCTTTGGCGGTGGACGCGACAAATTTGGACGAAGGGATGGAGGGATTCAAGAGAGACTTCGTGTCTCGACTATGGTTGACGTATAGAAAAGAATTTCCTATTCTCAATGGTTCGAGTTTCACGTCGGATTGCGGCTGGGGTTGTATGCTTCGCAGCGGACAAATGATGTTAGCACAGGCGCTTGTTTGTCATTTTCTCGGACGTGGCAAGTTGTCTCGCAAATTAATTTGTTTTTGTTTTTTTTTTTTCTTCCTCCTTCGCGTATCTTCCAATGTCGTCCGTCGTTAGTCGTGGAAATTTTATTGATTTGTTTATTTTTCCATCGACTCGCAGATTGGCGGTGGAGACCGGAACAGCCTATAGAAACGCATCAACAATACATGGAAGAGAACAAACATAGAATGATAATAAAGTGGTTCGGTGATCAACCGACGCCTCACTCGCCGTTGTCGATCCACAGTCTCGTTTCGCTCGGCGCTTCGACGGGAAAACGCGCCGGTGATTGGTACGGACCGGCATCGGTCGCTCATTTGCTCAGTCAGGCTGTGAAAATCGCCGCGAGCGGACACAACGAATTCGACAATTTGGCTGTTTACGTCGCTCAGGACTGCGCAGGTGTGACTCCACCGAGATAATGTAAAAAATACACAAAAAAATGCCACTTTGACGATAGAAATTAATCGGTTGTTCATTTCTTTCAGTTTATTTGGACGACGTGAGAAGTGCCTGCGAAACTGCGGACGGAGGTTGGCGATCTCTCGTGCTTCTAGTGCCTCTAAGATTGGGCGCCGATAAGCTTAATCCCGGTTACGCGCCTTGTCTCACCTCGCTACTTAGTCTCGACGTTTGCATCGGCGTTATCGGCGGACGTCCTCGTCATTCGCTCTATTTCATTGGCTATCAAGAGGACAAATTGATTCATCTCGATCCGCACTATTGTCAAGAGGCTGTCGATGTGTGGAAGCAAAATTTTTCATTAGCGAGTTTTCACTGCGCATCGCCGAGAAAGATGTTACTGTCGAAGATGGATCCGAGCTGTTGCGTTGGTTTTTATCTTCACGATAAAAAGGCTTTTGATAGCTTTGTGAAAATAGTCGAACCCGTTAGTAAATTCAATTATCATCAATCTAATAACATCGAATGAACTTAACTGATTACACTATAATGGTCAGTATTTTTTAAACATTTTTTATTCACGTTAATTCGAACTCTCAATGAATTGCAGTTTTTGGTGCCACCGAATCAGAAGGTCGACTATCCGATGTTCCTATTTTGCGAGGGAAGCGGCGAAGATCTTCGTCGAGGATACGAAGTTGGTGAAGGTATGCTGACGTCATCGACATCGGGTCTCGGATCCGATACCCTTGAGGACGAAACTCACTACGAGTGCGAAGAGTTTGAGGTCGTATGAGGCTGCGAAGCTTTTCCTTTTTAAATAGCTCGTGTACTTAAGGACTGGTGATATGGTCCGCCGAACTGACAAACGACAACTCTTAAACGCACTCCCATCCCTCCTCTGCAAGTTTTCAATTATTTATTTAAAAAAAAAAAACAAAAAACCGTAAATTTTGCGGGATTTATTCAACGAAATGATTTCTTTTTTTTTTCGTCACGATAATGCCGTTGGTGCCCTACTCAGTCGATATTGAACGGTAACTGGCGCTTGAAGAGTTGAATTTATTATTAAAATTTACATCTTTTTTCCATGGATATTATTCCATGAAGATATTTTGAGAATAACGCTCGAGCGATCGTTTTTTTTTCCTCGAGTCCGATATACTCGTACGAGCAAAGACTTGGAAAAAAAAAAAAAAAAAAAAACGGTAGTTACTTTTCGATGAGTCTATCGTTGTTGGTCGCGCTGCATACCTTAATCTTCTTCGTGATCTCGAAATTTCAATGATTTCTATCATTTGTACGATTAAACTTATTTATACATTGATTTAATTTAATTGTAGATATTTTTGAGTGGCGCGTCACTCGATTATAATTAACGTTCTCGTTTAGTCTGTTCTTCTTTATTCCTCGATAAATCTCACTTCACTGCGATAATGGTGCTCCGGCGGAGGCTCGCGTAGATCGCGAGGCAAATTTATAGGCGCTCTGTAACTATAGCGATCGATCAATCTCCCAGCTGTTCACTCGGTCTCTATACTTACCTCCAAAAAAAAAAATGAAAAAAAAAGTGATCAAAGCTTAACATTGTTGTAATAGTAGATTTGAATTACCCGTATCTCGAACTTTAACCCGGTACTGTAAATACTAGAGAAACAAACGAAAGAAAAAAACAAAACATTCATTCGTGGATAGTTTTTAGTATGTCTCCGCGCGGAGAGACATGTACGCGTAGAAAACTTAATCTCTGAAAGTCTCTAAGTTATTTATTTATTATCGAAAAGAATTTAAAAAATAAAAAATTAACGTCATCCCTCATAATCATGAAGTTGTTATCGTGTGCCCAATGTGTCCATTCATCATTATCATCATCATTATTGAATGTTTCTTGGACGTGATATTAATACGATGCGTGAAAGATACACGCGTCGTCGTCGACAAAGCGAAAAACACATTGGGTCAGCGGAAAGTTGTACGTTAGCCTGTTGGACGATAGTTTTACCTCGAAGCATGGAATTTATTTTCCGTTGTGTAACGGGAAACTTTGTCAGTGAGAATAAAAAAAATGAACATGAATCATAATAAAAATACGTACGATTTTATTATTGTATTCCATTGTCTTTTTTTTAAGTTTTTTCTTTTTTTCATGTAACTATCGATATTTTCATTTGGTATCGTTTTTTTTTTAATTGTACAAAACTTAAAGTCTCATATTTGTCTATAAAACTTCGAACGCTATCTACGAAAACTCGTCGTTCCGTCGTCAACGAACGAAATTTTTTATATTTACGAGTGCGAAGACAGCAAATTAATTATAATCGACTTTAGATCGCGTCGATTTTTGTCGCGTTTAGTTACAAATCCTCTTGCATCTTTGTATTTTATCTAAGTGTAGGCGGATCATTGATATTTCGTTGTTTCTTCATATATATCCCTCCAGACATTCTTTGATATGCGGCCACATTTCGGCTGTCGTGTTGCCACGAAATTCCTTAAGCATTCCTATGTTGCGGTAATATGTTATTACCGGTTCGGTTTTTGTTGCGTAATCTTGAAGTCTCTTCTTCACAACTTCCGGTTTGTCATCCGTTCGCTGTGTCAAAGGTTCGCCGGTAACGTCGTCTCTACCCTGCGGTACGAAACAGCGAGGAATTCAATGAAATGTTGAAAAACAGAAATTTATCGATCGATTTATCGCGCAAACTTTTGGAAAAAGCAAATTTTAAAATCGATCACTTTCGGTTTTTTCGTATTTTTCGTACGTCATAAATGATAATAAATAACTTTCGTAATAATAGCAAATTTGTTTTTTCATTATTATTATAATACTCACCGGTTCTTTCGGATCATTGAACCCAATATTGTACACTCTGCCGCTCGGCAAATGAACCCATCTGTTTTTCACTCGATCGAGTATAATAGAGTGCGGTACGATCAGATTTAAAACAAGATTAACCGGATGACTAACTTGAAGCTTCTCTGCTTGCTTCAAAGTTCTCGGGAATCCTGTACGCGGGCCAAATAATTCGTCAATTGCATCGCGAAGATACTTTATTTATCTCTCACATCGCCGTTGTGCGTGTCTGCCGCTACAACAGGTTCACGGCTGTTTCGTTTTTAGTGTCAGGGTCGTTATTGCGAACTTTGACTCACCATCGAGTAGCCAACTCCTATCGCCGGCCGCTTCGATTTCTTTTCCGATAAGCGATATCATCGTCTCGTCCGGTACGTATCTGCCTTCCTCCATGTACTTTTTCACCTCTTTACCAAGTTCTGTTCGAAATAATGACAATAATTCGAAAATACGCGAAATTTGATAATCCGCAATAAAACAATCGATCGAACAAACTTTTTTTTATCGATGATCGTTTATTTACGAAAAAAACAAAATGGCGATTTGAATAAAAATTATTCGTATCTAATTCTGCCTCTCATCGCCACATAAATTATATAATTGATCGCAATATTTTATATAATCTTTGTATCAAGTGACGAAGTTTGTTCTATAACGTGTAACATGTTATATGTTTGAATCGATTATAAAAACTACAGATAGAACAGTGAACTCTTGTTCCACGCGCCCTTCCAAGCAATCAATAAATTTCCGACTCTATATACTCAACTATGAGAAATTAATTCATTGCGCGATATAACATTTCGATAAGTAGTATTACGAAACATACCGGTGTTGTTGGTCACGTGAAAACGTAGCTTATCGCCGCTAGAAATATGCGTAACCCCAAAGGTATTAACGATCTTTGATGAAACTGTGCCCTTTCCCGATGCCGGAGCGCCCAGGATGACGGCCCTGAAGGCCGTGGCCTTCGCTAAGCACGTGGATACTTTGACCATTTAGCTTGTCTGCACGATCAACTATGATAATTTACTATAGATATATATCTATATCTATGTACACAAAGCGATACACTATTCGTAACGTAACTATAGCGTTGTTCGAGATCACCGCGTGTGCAGCTTCCACCACTTTGTTCGGACGAAATTCGCTGTGCTACTAATCTTTCGCGAGCAGACAAAATATACTAATATCGTTTCTGCAAGTCCCCGCGCACACGTACGTTAAATTGAAACGCGTGTATTCTCGACCTTCGACCCTTGATTATCAACGTTCAATCGACCAACCGCCTGCCGGGAGCACCGGCACTGCACTGCACAAAATAAGAGACAATTGTAAAGCTGACTAACACTTCGATAAACTAGCATTCCATACGCACGTGTGACGCAAGCTCACTACGGCCTTTCGCAATGAATAGGGATTCGCGCCAAATCGACTAGTTATGAGCTATAGCCGGAAATTATAATTCACTTGCGAGGGAGGATACGTATCCTCGGATGGTACGTATTACCGGAAGTTTTGATGCACATGCATCGAAGTTTTAACGGAACTACGAAGTTTCAACGCGATACGAATCGAACAAAAAAATACATACGATCGAAACTGCGCGCGGTAATTTGCGAGCCTCCGAAAATGAAACATTCACGATATTTGTTTGATTTTTTTTTCAACTTGAATATCGTAGTTATGTCAGTTTTTTGACGGAATAGGAACAATTAAAATTCAATTTTTTTTTATTGACAAAGTAGCACTTTATTCATATGAAAAAGTAATACAACATAAGGAACCGTTCTCGTCTTTCCAACGAAGAGCCAGTCCTTTTTTTTTATTATTATTATTAAAAATGCGCTTACGACGATAATTAGAAGGCCTCCGTATCGGGATACTGCGTTTTGATGCACAAATCGGCGATACATTCCGACGAAATCTCGTGTCTCGTGTCTTTATTCTACGCAGTTTTTTGTCACGTTCTCGAAATCGACGAAATGTACGACGGAAAGGATATTTATCCGGATACGGTACGACGTTGGAAATTGTTAACGCGCTTCTAAAATATATGTAGACCTCTGTTTATCCTACGTGGTGTGTCTGTGTTTTACGATACCTATGATTCTTCGTCTCCCCGCCGACAATAGAATTGTTGTGTTCGTACGACAGAGATTTTTACACATTCGTTTGTTTCTTTATTTACTTTGCTTTCTTCTTCTTTTTTTTGCTCTTTCGCTCAATGTTGGCCCCGCACTCCCCGATCCACCCGATGATATATATTTATATATATTTCATAATCGACGAAGTACAAAGCTTTAGGGAAAAAGCTTACACTTCCTGTGACAAGCCTAGTGCTACCTTAGGCTACTATAGTTAGGCTGTAAAATGTGAATTGCGTCGAGAACTTCGAAGAAAAAAAAACAGGAAAAATCTTATCACGTAACTCAACGGAATAAATAACCCAAAAAAAAAAATAATTTCAATAGTGATGATCCATGCGCCGCATTATTCGGACAAACAAAACAATCAGCGAACAAGAAACTAGGGCTCAGCGAAGAAGAAAAAAAAATAAACAATTTCTTTCGGTGATTATTGCGATGATTGTAGACTGGTGAACGATTGCGTTCGATCTGCCAGCATTACTCGTTTTTTTCTTCTTTTTTTAATTTTCTCTTAACAGAGAATAAAATCAATTTATACGCGAGGCGAATGTGGTGTTTTTCGTGTTACGACAGTGCTATACCGAGGGTGGTACAGGGAGTGGTTTGATAATGTTTACCAGAGCTCCCCGTCCTTTTCCTTTGCTGGAACTTCGATCACTCGCGGTTTGTCAATTATTCTCGCTGTTCTATTGCCTTTTTCCACTATACCGATTATCCACGCTTGATAACCTTCCTGCTTCTCGATGTCTTTGCAGTACGCTGCGGCCTAAAAAAAAAAAGAAAAAAAAACGATAAGTTCTATTCGTAAGAACGAAAAAAAAGGACGATTTTGAGAATCCTAAAGGGTAAATCCAACTTTACCTGTTCTCGTGGAAGACATATGAGAAGCCCACCGCTTGTTTCCGCCGAATGTCCTTGTAATAGTTGGAACATATTACCGCAAGCTTTGGCCACCGCTGCCATTTTCGCGATAACCGGTAAATTGTGAATGACGAACGATACTTCGTTTTTCTGATGTTTAGCGAGATTTTGCGCGTGTCCCAGCAGTCCGAAACCCGTTACGTCGGTCGCACCATGAGCATTGTATTTATGCATCAAACGCGCAGCTGTAAAATTGACGATTCACATTTGTTAGTTAAATGTGCTGTAGAAAAGTATAATAGTGTTACATAATCGTAGAATAAATCGTTTGCAGTCTGCGTACCTATTCTGTTAAGCCTCGCCATGCTGTCCATCGCTCGTTGATAAGCTTTTCCAACATCGTCTTCGCTAACTACGAGTTTAATTCTGTTCCAACGATCCGGTTGATCGAGCCATTGATGCGCGTTTACGGCTACTTGAGTACCCAGAGGTTTCGTCAATACGAGAACATCGCCTACCACAGCATTATCCGGTCTGCAAGATTTCGAAAAAAATTATCGATTGAGAAATCCGTTGTTTTGTTTCTTCGTAATTTTTTTTATTTAAGGAAATATGAATTATGGCAAAATAATTAGTGAAATTTACATACACGATGTATTCGTTCGGCTGACAAACGGTGGAAGCGACTCCACCTATGGTACACCATGGATTTACGACCGTTTGTCCACCGGTCACCGTTGTACCCGCTTCGATCGCAGAGTCTTTAAAGCCTCTCATTATCAACGGAACAACAACGTCTCGTTCCTTCTCCGTCATCTTTGTACTTACGCCGAGCAACATAAGCATATTGTCACATTCTGTGACTCCCATTGCATACAAATCGCTTATCACGTTGGCGCACGCGATTTTTCCTGTAAAACATATCTCAAAGCGTCGTTTTAATGCTTATAGAACGGCAAGAGAAAGAAATTAATTTTTTAATTGGTTTTTAAAAATTCCGAAAAATTATTGTTATCGTTTGAATAAATAATAAATATGACGATTTTTTTTCATATCTCAGCGTTATTAAGAATAAAACGAATTGCATTGATGTAAAGTCAATTTACTACGAATAATTTGGTAAAAATTTTAAAAAGTAAATTTGATCCAAAATGATCTAATTTTTATTTAATTAGATATGATTTTTTGGTCATTTCTTGGTCATCGACGATTTGCCGTTTTTCTTACCCATCATATAAGGATCGTCGACTAAGGGATAGAAAAAATCAGTTGTCTGCACCAAACTGAGACCTCCGTGTCTCAGGGGAGTCACAGAGGAATCCATGCCAATGCCTGCAATAATATCGATAAATTAGTTACGAAAGATCGTTATAATTACTTTATTTTAAATTTCCGACTTTCGTTGGAATTAAACTTATTTTCATCATTTTTAAAATTAATAGTATTTTAATATTCACAACTTTTCTTAAAAAACCTTAAAACACCAATAATTCATCAAATTTTTCTTAAAGGTTTATCAATTATTATATTCCAACAAAAAATGTATATATATAATTGAATCCCTTTTGAAAGCAAAAATTACTAAAAAGATAATAAATCCAAAGATTTTTCGGTTTTTTCGAATAAAAAAAACAGTCCACTAATCGGAACGGAACAATAGATTACGCCGGGGGTATTGAGAACCACTGCATCGGCGCTTTAGAGGGAACAAAATAAGGCGGGAGGAGACAACGTGTCGGCCATTGCCGCAGAAGCGGCTTTGCGCAACATGGTGCCCTGTGCACAGTCGGTGTCGGCATTGTGAGATTTTTTCCGAAAAAGAATTTTCATTTTACCGCATAGAGAAGTGAGAGATACGCGGCTCGCAGCAAAACAATATTTACAAAAAAAAAATGCGACAGCGCGATGTATATATTCCGACGAATAATGGAAAAACGGGAGAAATATTTTTACTTTTGTTTTAGTGAAAACGTGAAAATAAAAAAAAAATACACTCACCGATACGCGGAATAGCCATATGCATAAAGTGGGCATGTTCATGATCCTGAGCGCTACCGTCGTCGGCTTGTAATCCCTCCAGGAGTTTCCCAAGAACCTCCTGGGGGACTTTACACCCTCATCCTTTTAGATCGGCAAACCGCGTAAGTCGGAAAGTCGCATCGAGATCATGTGCCACCGGATCGAATGGCCTGCGTAAAGCAAGGGCATTAGGATTGCCACCGAGTTCCAATTGTCCCATGGACAGGGCGTCCTGTGATACCGGGGTTCCCTGAAGTTCGGCCATCTTGCAAGTTTAGACTATTGCTCTCAACGCTAACAAGCCGGTTTACCACCACTGCCGCGGCTGCTCTATCTCTGTATTATACACCGACGAAATCTCTGCGAAATTTTATTTTTCAAACTTAAAAAAAAATATCTTCGTATATCGTATGCAGCATCGTCAACGATGACGAAAACTTCGATGTTTTTTTTTGTTTTTTCGAAATTCTTCACGCGTCACAATCGTTCGGTTTAATATATCCAATATATCTCGCGTCTCGAACTCACCTCTACGATAACAACGTTCAACGCCGCGAACAGACAGCCACTGGCGGTTAGTCGGGTCAACGGGGGCACGTAGAGGCGCACGAAGACGCCACGAACTCACAGCGAACGAGAAATATATACCGACTCACCGGCGTCGACTTGCCGGGATCGTACGTTCGAACAAAATGGACGTTTTTTCGTAATGCTCCCACGGCGTTGGGAACGAACGGCTCGGGGCTTTGAGAGATTCGTTGTTTGCCCCCTACCAATGCCATTGGGTCTCTTTCATTCGTTCGTTCGAATTCGAGCGTGCGTAGTGCAATAATGAAGTCAGTAACGTTCCAGACAAATTCGGAACCTCGTGACTATGCTGCTTTTATCATTTTCAATATTTCGATCTTTATTTTTACGAATTTTAGCATCATCGAATTTCGAAGTCAAATCCATTACATCGTAATCGACAATTTCTTTTTATTCTTCAAGAAATAACATCGATTAAGATTTTTATTTCGGGAGTATGCACGATGCCGTCAATCGAGTTGAGTATAGCATACTTTGGTGAATCGACGCGCAAATCCTCCCCACCATAGCACAGCGTTGAAGGCTCACCTCGTTCTAAGATTCGACAGAGATTCTCAACGTGATTTGCCATTTGATAAAATACACTCGTATGCACGTCGTCTACATCGACTATCACTGATTTATTTTTTATTCCTACGCCACGAATCCTGTAGAAGTAACGCGCGTAATTCATGCTGCTGAATTAAAATTTTTATAAAATAAAATTATTATAAAAACCTACGAATCGGTCATAAAGATTTTGTTTTGGTTACTTAACTCAATGTTTAAGAGATCGAGTGATTGCATAAACTTTGTGCGAATCGCAACGCTTGGAATGTACACGTCTTCGTTGGTGTTTCTTATTGTTCTGTAAGCGACACATAGATTTTTCCCGCGTAAAAGCCAGCTACGCTATCATCGTCGAAAGTTCGCGTAGGTATATCGGCTCTTATCAAAATGTGCCTAGACAGCTGCGTGACGCGATAATTTGATAGAAAACATTCCTGGAAAACATATGGTTGAGTCTTTAACAAAGATGACTAGCGGTACAATGTCTGCTGCATGACGCATATGAATATGTAAAAGATACCCCGAATTGTTTCTCCAAATGATTACATACATAATTCTATCTAACGAAGTCCTGCAGGAACGATAACTATATTCTTGAAACTCAATAATTTCGCGATCATTTTTTATTCTTTAATTAATTGATGACGAAGATCGATTAGCTTTAAAGTTCACGGGACAGAACAGTGAGTTTCACGGTTTAGCTACGAATGGATATTATAAGGACACACAACAATAATAATAATATGAGTGCATAACTTCGATGTCCGAACGCTAGATGGCTTTTCGACGCGTGTTTCTCGCAACCGAAACTGTGCCAGAGTTACCATAAAGTTTCTGGAAAAAGCGTTCATCGTTACTCTGGTTTCCCTTCAACACACGCATAAATCTTTCGCCTTTTACTAAAGATTTCCGTGGAGGGGAACAACTGATGAGTCTATATACCAATTTTTTGTGTGCCCGGCGAAAGCTGGGTCGTGAATTCTATCAAACATAATCTTTTTTTTTAGGTACGAAATTATTACGGTAACCTATTACGAGCTCCGAAGAGCGCGAAATATTTCGGTCGTTCCCGGTTCCGCTATCTCTTCAAAAGCCGGGGATAACTTTACGAGAAGTTGAACCCTATCGAGTGCGCAGAGATAGTGTGATCCGCGCTTACGGCGGAGCGAGAGAGAGGCACTCGGTAACGTAGTTCACCTCCTCTTAAATCGTATCAGAACGGTGAACTCTTGCATAAGCGAAGGCGGCGACGCGTTACTGCAGAAAAGCTCACCGAGTTCCGTTCGTCGTTAATCAGTAATAAAGGGTTTAATAACAATCTTCCAAGTGTAGATACACTTTTCTGCTCGTGAATGATAAATACGACCTTCGCTTGGAAGTCCAATTTAAAGTACAATGAAATGATGGGCCGAAGAGTAAAAAGAAACTGTAGAGTACGACTAGTGTATGCGTGTTAACCTGACTCGCGAAATATTAACGAAGGTTCAACGCGGTGGGAGAATTAACGAATCAAAAAATACGTCATATGAAAAATAATTTTTATAATTCAATATAATTTTCGTCATTCCCCGAGTAAATCGGAGACGTTTTAAAGCTTTAATTACATTTTTTTTTACTTCTAACTATTCCACGCAAACAAACGACTTTCGTCGATGATAAAAATATTGTAGTAGACAATATAAGTTTCTCTTTTTTTTTTTAGTTCAATACATAATTATATTCGATACGGTAGTAGATAAATACATCGCTCTGGTAGTTAGAGTTACAAAAATTCATTTTATCCTCTCGTAACAATAGCGTGAACAGAATTTCTTATTTTTTGTTTTTTTCTTCTCATTTTGGTAATCATTTTTGATATCGGCAATGATTAACAAAGATCAGGAACAATAATCTGGGAATGTTGTGAAAGTTTTAGAAATCAATAGCCTTTGGACGCGTCTTGATATATACGTATGCAGCGATAAGAACAAACACAGCGGCAAGCGTTGGTAGAACTACCGTGAAGACTCGCTGTTTGTTCTCCATGAATTCCTTCTTGCGTTCCTTCTTCTGCTTGTTGGTTTCTTTCGTCTTACCCTTTAATTGACGCATCGCTGGGTCCTGGGAATAAACGCATTAATTATGGAAAGCAATTTTTTTTTATTTTTCTTTCAATTATCAATGATTTTTTTTTCGTCGATTAGTTGCACTATCCATCATTATTTATTTTTATCTAATATAAAGAATTTTTGTTCGAAGTTAATTTCATTCGATTATTTGGACAAATTACGGGCAACGTATAATGAGTTAAAGAAAAAAGTAAAAAACCACGGCCCGTGCAAAATACCAGAGATACCCGTCGTCAATGAGGTGATTTATTAAGGCAAATTGTTTTCAATTAACTATATTGAGCCATGCATTTGAACAATTCAACATCTGTTATTTTTCGATGTTTTACATTAATCGCGACAGTGTCGCTAATTCTTTGAGGTTGTCGATTATTCAATTAAAAACAATAAGTCTCATCATTACCAATAGACGGTGCAATGGTCAAGTGTTTCATAAATATTTACCTATTGTCGCAATTGCGGATGTCCAATGAAAAGTTAATTCCGAAGATTGACAGCGTGGATTTACACTGCACGGTGAACAATCTGGAGCAAAATTGTGACACGTAAGCGGAGAAGTTCCGAGGGAGATACGACGGCGACGTCACCTGTGGAATGAATATATCTACGGTTTCGATATATATCGAACGTAACACATTATATGCGTGCTGCGATCTGCGATATATAGATGTTTCTTAATAATCAACGTATTTCGCCTTCATAACACTGGGGGAGCCTCTTCTGCGGCGTCGAAGTTTTGAAAATTCTTTCCGTCAAACTAATACAAACCGTTGGCTGAGTGCCGGCGAATATACACACAACCAAGAAATTTTATCTCCGGAATTTGATAATTCAACTCGTTCTAATGTTACTGCATGTTTGGTTGATTTTTACAAAAACCCGCGCCGTTGGTAACAGTAGAGTCTAATCGAGAAGTTCTACCCATCAGAAAAAAATTCGTTACTTTACGGAAGTTGCTGTACTTTATTTATTATTTATACACGAATGAATTGTTAACAATTTAATATCAAAAAAATAATATACATGTTTTCGATCTGCATGTATCTTTTGCCTGCAATGAATTTGTTAAACGATAAATCATTGCGTACGATGACTGAAAATGATTAATATATCGTGTCATGTTATTTCACATGCCGGCTACCGAATCGTACAAGAGGCCGTTCGGTCCTTTTAATTTTCGCGCGTTTGATACAGTTGGAGTTACGAGAGTTTTTTTCTAAAAGTGTATAGGCACGCCGTTTTTTATACTGTGGCACTTCTCGAATCCGGCACAGCGCCCTTTCGATGCCAATATGGCGCTAGGCAATAACTCGATTTCTTTTATTGAACAAAAAAAAAATACGATACTGCGTTGCGTTAATTAATTTAGGAAACTCTCGGATTCGTACATAGAGTTAATATTACAATACCGCCTATTACAGGCTCATCAGAGAGGAATTATGTATATATCACACGTACGAGAGCGCACGGGTTGAACCGAGCGTCGACTTAGTATTCTATTTACTTTCATTTTTTTACAATACAATCAATTTTAATGAACAAATTCGTTCACATCATTTAACGTAAACGATAATTAACGATGGATCCGCGAATACACAGAAGATCGGACGGGGACGACGACACGACGATTGAACAAACCTCAAAATTTCCCTCTGTCACATCCGATGCGACAAACTCTCAAGTACGAACAAACGATTGAACGATTTTACGATTTTTTTTTTTTTCGAAACATTCGTCGATATTCACGGATTACAGATCGTCGAGTGGTTGAACGAGGCAACGATAAGCACCAGCGAATCCGTGAAAGTTACAAACTTGTCGAAGGTTCAGGAGATTTTGTTGAATAAGGAGACACATTTGCTGGATCTTTACCTCGATGAAACGCTCCAATTTTCATTGGATAGATTCGCCGATGTTAGGAAATTGATAACAGGATTCATCGAGGAAGCAGGGTACGTTCCATGAAGTTTGCTTGTCAATTTATTATTTTTTATTTTCGTCAATAAATTTGTGTTTTTTTTGTTTTTGTAGCGTTAAACATCCTGAAACTATACCACGGACCGTGCAAACGTTGTCGAGATTAGTTGGCGACGATGCGCCTGCTGTTGCGAAACGGGCTCTCAGAGCCAGTGGCAGAATTCTTAGATCCGCCCTGACATGGGTGGCAAGTGTTCCGCTGGTTACTCCGGAGATGGAAACAGCTTGGGGACAACTTAGCAGTCTCAAAGTTCAAATTATCAATATGATAGACAGCGACAATGATGGGTAATTAAAAACAAATTGTATACTCACATTATTTTATTATATAAAATGATAATAATAATGAATTAATATTAAAAGTACTATTAGTCATTTTATACGAAGAATTGTTATTCTTTTTTTTTTTTTGCATATAATAATATACATATATATTATTTAATATTGTTACATTAGTTATATCTTCTTTTCTACTTAAAAAAAATGTATTCAAAATTACAGAATTCGTACGCAAGCCGTAAAATTTCTAGAAGGCGTGGTGCTTCTTCAGACATATCCCGATCCCGAAACGCCAAAGAAACCCGACGATTTTTCTCTGGAGGACGTGCCTCTCACGTTAAAAATCGCACGACGACGAAAACTCGAGGAGGAAGCTAATCACGTTATGGATCTGTTGATTAAATTTCACGGTTCTCCTCACGTCTCCAGTGTAAATTTGATGGCGTGTATGGGATCGCTGGCGCTTATCGCAAAAATGAGACCTCAATTTATGCCCGGGGTTATACAGGGTACGATCGATTTTATTATTCTTCAGTTAAAAAATATTGAAAAGAAAAAAAAGGAAAAAAAAATTGATTACAGAGAAAATTGCATTGTTTAATAATGAAAATTCCTTTTTATTCCGTTTTCCACAGCTTTGCAAAAATTGCAAAACGATTTGCCGCCGACGCTATCGGATTCTCAAGTGACGAGCGTCCAGAAACAACTGAAATTGATACTCTTGGGATTGTTGAAACATCCAGCAAGCATAGAATTTGCGTCGACGATGGCGAAACAGTTGACGCAACTTGGGGCGAAGGAACAAGATATCCTGAAGGCTTATCCGAAAAACGAGGACATTCGACGCTTGAAGAAACGCCAACAAGAGATGGCCGCGGCGAGCGCGGCGAAGAGAGCGAAACTCGAGACATTCGTACCGGTCGAAGATCCGGAACCGATGCCGACGCCTGTTCCTCCGCCGAAACCTCCCGAATTAATCGAACTCTCAGAAAGTTTCATCGCTGAGAGGCTCAGCGTGGAAATCGCTACGGAACTAGTGATGGATAGCATGGTATTTTTTTTTTTGTTTTTATTCAACATGTCTACGAATTTTCTGGAGTTTTAGGTAATTTTCGGTTTAATATCAATTGAATATAAAAATATCCATTACTCAACAGGCGTGGGTACCGGACTCGATGACAACGATATTTCAACGGGAATATCAACCGAACGCAACGGCGGACATAAGTCTCCAGCGACAAATGATCGGAAAGCTTTTGTCGGCTCAGATAAAACAAGCAAAAGCCAAACGAACGAAGAAAGATTCCAAAGAGGAAGACGCAATAATGGAAGATTTGATACAAAATCCAACGATCACCGTTGCGGAGGCGAAGAGAGAGCGAAAGCGTGAAAAAGATCGCGAAAAGGAGAAGGAAGCCAAAGCGTCGCTCGAGGCCCACGAAAAATCGCTCGTCAAAGCACGCAATCGTTTGAAGGCATTGAAATTATCGGAGATCACAAAACCACTGCCGAGAGAAACAAAGGAGAAAATGCTTCTTATGGCAGTAAATAGAATCTTAAGATCGGAGAAAAGCGCCGTTCACGGTGGCGTTGCGACCGTAAGATCGAAGATCCTTACGACACTGGCAGCGACTTTCAATCCTTATATCAAAGAAGCTGTTTTGCGATACATAACAGATGACATGAGAACTCGACTGGATCTCGCGCTCGGTTGGCTTTACGAGGAATTCGCATTGTTACGCGGATTTCAGAGACGAACGACACTGTCCTCGACGCCGAAGGAAGCGCCGCATCAGTCGTACAATTTTCTTCTATGCACATTAGTATCGGCGATTGATTTGATACCGGGTAAAGATCGGGATCCACTTTTGTCGAGGTGAGTCATGTGAAAACAATTTTTAAGAATTCTTTGAAATTTAATTTTTTTAATCCATTGATTTATATTCTTCGTAATTTATTTTTCAAGGCTATACCTCGAAGCTCCGATGATGACCGATGACGCAGTTGAGGCCTTAAAAATGGTATCGTCCGACGAAACACGGGGACTCGCGCCGCTTCAACTTCTCAAAGAAATGATCATAAGGAGACCGTCGAAGCAGTTAAATTTCGTAAACGTTCTACTGTGCCATACTGGACACGAGAAAGCTGTGGTAAGCGATGGGAATTTATGATTCGATAACACAGAAAATATTGATATTGATATTCATTGATACCGATATTTATTAAGGGATTTCTCTTGTTACAAAAAAAACAGGAAATTTTGACTAATGAGTACTTAGTAATTAGCCGCATGTGCTTTTTTTCTTTTGGCTTGTCTCGATATCGTAATATTATTATATCGATAATATTTACAGATAAGAGATGCGGCGATAGAGTTAGTTGTCCAACTTTACGCTCGTCCGGATCACAGAAAATTCATCGAGGATTACGCGGTCTTTTATTTGGGATTTTTGAGACTACAAAATCCCCATGAAATTCTCTTCGGACAAGACAGAGGAAGACCGCAGGTCGAGGATCAATGGACCGAATCCACGACGAGAGCGTGTTTAGGACTTTATTTAGCCCTTCTCACGGAACATCAGGATCTCATTCATGAGTGAGTCGAGCGGCTATCGACCAGTATCGACCTTCCGATCGTTCGGTATTTTTCATCCTTTATTTTATTTATTTTTATAATAGACTCGCGCGAGTCTATACATCGATGGGTGCAGATGTGAAAAGGATAGTTCTGAGACTCGTGGAAGGTCCGGTGCGATCTCTCGGTATGGCGAGTCCGCAGCTTCTCGCACTTGTAGAAAATTGTCCAAAAGGCGCCGAAACTTTGGTTACGAGAATTATTCACATTCTCACCGAGAAATGTGAGTTTTTCAACATTTTGTTTATTAAAATCTGCTGCATTCGTTAACAAAAATATATTGAGAAAATAATCCCTTTTTTTTTTATAGCCGCGCCGAGCGCGGAACTGGTAGCAAGAGTTCGCGAACTCTACCAAACTAGAGTATCCGATGTGAGATTTCTTATACCGGTATTGAATGGATTGACGAAGAAGGAAGTTATAGCCGCATTGCCTAAACTTATTAAACTTAATCCAATAGTCGTGAAGGAAGTTTTCAATAGATTACTCGGTACTCATAATAATGAGGGCGCAGTACCGCATACTTCGCCAGTTACACCGGCGGAATTGTTGATCGCTCTTCATAACATCGACTCGACGAAAGCTGAATTGAAGACCGTAATAAAAGGTATAAAATTTGCCGAAGAAAATTTCAATATTAACGATATTTCGAATTTTTTTTCGTAATATTCTATATTGTCGATTTTTCTGTCGCTATCGTCGCCCGATTATTAATTATTATTATTTTTTATTTTATTATTATTATGATTATTATTATGATTTTATTATTATTTATTTTTATTAATTATCGTCGCCCGATTGTTAATTTTCGCAGCAACATCGTTATGTTTCGCCGAAAAACAGGCGTTCACGCAAGAAACATTGGCCGTAGTAATGCAGCATCTGATGGATATGAATCCTCTACCAACATTGCTGATGCGCACGGTGATTCAAAGTCTCTCCCTGTATCCAAGATTAAGCGGATTTGTGATGAACATACTGCAGCGATTGATTCTAAAACAAGTATGGAAAACTCCGAAAGTTTGGGAAGGTTTCGTTAAGTGTTGCGAACGTACGCAGCCGCAGAGCTTTCAAGTGGTTTTGCAACTACCGCCGGCGCAGTTGGCCGAAGCTTTGAAGATGGCACCGGCGTTGAAGGGGCCACTATTGGCGCACGTTGATTCCTTCGCGGAAAATCAGGTATTACTTTATCGACCGTAATTCTAATAATCGTTCGTTAATCGTTCGTTAATCGTTCGATCGTTAATGGCGAAAAAAATTAATAAAAATCCACAGAAGGCGCACATACCGCAATCTATAATGGACGTTATTCGCGGCAGACCTATCGATATGCACGATGATTTTGATATTGTGAGTCAACAAACAATGATTACGGTGTTAAAAATAATAAAATGCACGATTAACGATGTTTTTTTTCCGCATTTTCAGGCCCCACCGGGAGATTATATGGTGGAACCGAAACAAGAATTGATGGAAGTCGACCTTTCAGAACCCGCGCCGCCCGGTTTAGACTAATGAATTAAACGCGCGATCGATGTTCATTTCTGTTAATGGTTATTCTTTTTTTTTTATACTCCATTTGGGAAATTTACAACAAATGAATCGGCGTTAAGGGAGCAAATTTAATAGATTTACCAACAGGACAACGCCTCGTTATTATTTTATTTTTTTTTCTTGTTGCTGTAATCAACATTCTCCTATGCGATACTTATGAAAATGTCCTTTATTTTTAATCATTTAACTTAAACACTCATCGCACAAGAATCGTACAAGGAGATTGTTATTTTTTTGCGTATAAAGTATAGAAAATATATTCCTATCGCGATGAGCACAGTTTTAGCAGTCGGGCTATTCATTTTTTTTTTAGTAACGACATATCGTTTGTCAACCAAAGTCGACACCCGTGTCCAGTAGATCGCGCAACATGAAGGAAGCCTTCTTCGGAAGAATTCTGCAAATGTTAAATGGACGTTAGATAAGGATTTTCGACTCGAAGAAATTGTGTTCTATTGGAAAATTATCGTACCTAAGTACGTGACCAAGATATAGAAGATAACCGGGAACGCTAAATTCAGCGTAATTCCGTCGTACACCGTCCAAGATTTTCTTAGCCGCGTCGGTCGCTGGCATTGTACCGAAGTAACTCGGTATTCTGCAACATCGAGAATCGTAATTACTCTCCAATATTAAGACTTTGATCGGGATAATTTGAGAATCAATAGAGGCGATTACCTCAATCGAATATCTTTCGCTGCCTCCGCTCCGACGATGAATGGATAAACGTGTACCAATGTTATTATAATGTTACTATTCGAATGCCGGAATTCGGTGTGCAGAGACTCCGCGAATCCTTGAACAGCGAATTGCGCTGTAGAAATCGGAACGCGACCTCCGCTACTCGCGCCACCCGAGAGTCCTGCCACAGACGACAAGGCGACTATGTGACCTCTTCCGGCTCGTTGCATTCCTGGCAAAACCGAATCCAAGAGCTGGTTTTAAAAAAATTACATTTTCGTTAAAAAGAAATGTTGAGTTACAGACGAAATTAATTTTTCTTTTTTTGTCTTTTTTGTTATAAAATCTTGACGCTCACCCAAAAGTGACTGAGTACCGAAACTTCCATTGTTTTTCTCACTTCCGGTACATCCTGAATAAGGGCACGCGGACTTGGTACGCCGCAACAGTGAAACACCATCGTCACATCGCCCATTTCAAGTTTTATCCCCTCAACCGTTCTCGTCACCTGAACAGTCCTTATTTTGGATTTAGTTTGAGTAAAGGAATTTTTTTTTTCTTTAATTTCATTGTTAAAAGATTACGAAAATGTCGCGGCAAACCGAAGCAAGGTTTTTTTTTGTCTTTCGTATTTCAAATAAATTGGGTAAAAAAAAATACAATGGTTAAATAAATAACTAAAATACGCGATTTAGGGTCCCAAACTTCGCGGCTTAATTTTTTAGTGATTTTCGGCAAGCAAACGTTTTTTTTTTGTAAATGAGAAAAATTTCGCGGCGCTAATACGTGCGATTATTTTTTTTTTTTTTTTTTCGAATTAACAATTTTCCGCGTTTTTCAGCCTTTGATATGATATATTTCTTTAATCTACGGATCACTGGACTCGGAAGTGCAAACTTTGTAGCCAACCCACCTGTTGTCTGTCCGTCACGTCGCAAACAAAAGCCTTTGCCATACCGTTGTAAGACGAGGCGCGTTTAGCAGTGGCCCAGCAATTTTCCGCATTAATATCGACGCATGCTACAAATACACCCAATTGCGACAATTGGACGGCTATCTCTCTGCCGACGCCTCGTCCGGCGCCGACAACCTGGAAGAAGAATAATTATACAGAAAGGGAGTCGAGACAAGAAAAATGAATGCAGTCCGCCATACTCACCATTGCGACTTCTCCGCTAATGTTTTTCAATGCCGGTGGCCTGAAAGTTCTGTACAGAGCGACAATGATAGCAAACCATATTCCTATGAGCAGCATTACGAGATCCAAAGCCAGAACAATCAGAGAATAAATCCTCAACAGCATCTCCGGGGGTTTCAAAGCTTTCAAACTTTCCTGAAGACAGGAAAATATATTGTTTTTCAAAATTTTGTCGTAACGGGAAAACAGTGAATTTTCTTACCATTTTAAAAACGTTAATATATCGACGCGACGATGTAAAAAAAAATTTCTAAAACGAGATCGAATGAGCGATTGACACTTTTTTGCATGCCTTCCATCGGCTATATTACGCTGTCAATTCAGTAAATCTTAACGTTGTAATGACCCAAATTTAGGATTGTCGAATCCACTACTCGCGAAGAAAAACGAAATGAAATGCACAAATCACGACGAACACACGCAAACACTGCGTAATCTTTCACGTACCTTTTTATCAAAATACAAAGACTCGCTGAACCCTGGCTGATATGTTATCTATGTCGTTTGTGCACAATTTTGTGTGTCGGACAGCGAGAGAGGTTTCCAAAAATTTCAGGGTTGACCAAAAGCATCGAGGCATCTACATTCGAGATCTTTTTGTACTTCTGCTTTTATTTATAAAGATAGCACCGTTACTTCCGCTGACTATCGGTCAATACGCCATTGTTATCGTTCGTAAACTTCACCTCGTGCGATCTCAGCTGATTATCGTAGCTCGCATATACTACGCGTGCTTTTTCAACAATCTTTGATTCTTTCATCAATTCGCGGGCTAAATTCTCTCCATAGAATTCCATCTGCCTTCCTGTTTACCAAATTATCGCTTTTGCGGAATTGTCGGTATTACCGTTGATCGATAACGTCGTCCGTGTAACTGACATTTTGCTTGATTCGAATGTTTCTACGATGCGTCGCAACGGGTCGTAGCGTCCTCGTCCCCTCGTTCAGTATCCTCTGCTCTTCATCAGCTGTTTCGCGACTGCCCGATTTTTCGGAGTATCGGTCGTCGTTGATTTTTCTCGCTCAGTTTCTTTAATAACTTTCAAATAAAACAAAATGTGGTATGAGTGTATTCCACCGGCGGCGATTATCGCTACGATGATGTACGTTCCACAATTCACAGCGTGGTACTTCAACAAAGCTTTACTCGGCAACGTAAGTGTTAATCCCGTTTGTTGATTTTTTTTTACATAATACGACGATGAATATCATACATTTTGAAACGTAAAAATACATATTTCATTAATTTGCAGCCCTTCCGACGGGATTTAAGCAACGGTTATGGTCTCCGGATGTTCAACCGCGATAGTCGTATCGACGGTGCTCCATGGACAGTCAGGGTATCACAACATTTTCATCTCTATTTCAGAATTACTCAAGCGCAACATTTTATTAATTTTTTCGTCTTGAATTTCAGGGCCTCGAGAACATCCCGGACGAGAAGTAATCTACGAAATTGTCAAATAGGCGATGAAATTGTAGATAAATAGAATAAAACGTCATTTTGATTGTAACCTATTAAACTTATTGCCTTTCAAATCACTTGTGTGAAGTCTTATCATTAAATATCCTGTTTGGTTTAATGTCATTTTTAGAGCGTCGAATAAAAATGTTTCGAATCTTAGGTTAGTGCGGTGGACAATAACGGAGATCTGGTTTTTCAGGGCGTATTGTTTTTTTTTCGACTTTATAAAATATTGGTACAGTATAAGTGGATCGGAGTCGTGACATTACGACGAAAATTTCAAAATCTTCTTGATCGACCGTTCGCTGCTTTCAGTTTCAACCGTTTGGAGCTTTCCGTTTCAACCGAATGATAGCGTTACTGTGATGTCGCGAGACCCCCGTTTCACCGGTACGCCGGGGATCATATGCTCGATTATTAGATAGTAAAGAACAAGCAGCCGTTTGCAAACACGCCGTTGGTATGTATTTTAAAATTCTTTTATTCGGTATGTACTTATTATTATATATACATGGGTAAAATACGAAAACAATTTATGTATTAAAAAATTTGACAATGACTAATCGTATGGTACAAAAAATGAACAGTTAAACGTACATATATATATACAATTGGTGCAATCAACCGATGATCCCGAGTAAATCAGAAAGCGACTTTCCGTCGAGTTTTTCGTTTCCGATTTCCATAACTTTTTCGTTAACTATTTCCGTTATTTCTTTATGATAGTCCTGAAGTAGTTGAGGCGCCATATCGGTGACGACTTCGCTAACAATCGCTGAGGTTTCGTCGTCGTCGTATAATCCCGTCATTGACAACTGCGAAAAAAAAACATTGCGTGTGTTTAATTATATATCAAGTCCATTTTTCTGCACGTATAATCGACGGATTCGTATTGGAAAAAAAAAATGCATTACCGCAAGACCGTCAAGGGAAATTTTTGTGTCCATTTTCTTGATAGCCAAGCCGCCGCTAACCTTGAGCGAAATTACTGACTGGAAGGATAAATTCGTAAGCGTTGCTCTGAAAAAAAAAAAAAAATTACAATTTGCCTCGTCGGTGGACGAATTTTCGTTGAAACAATTATGTCAACTAACAATTGAACGATAATTTGAATAACGTTTATATGTAGCACGCCTCACCGTGACGATGCAATCGTAAAGCAAATTAATCATTCGTCGCGACAGCAATTAATTTATAACTTCGTTTCGCGTCATTCGATTTGAAAATTGACAAAGCTTGTTCCCGCTTCTGGTTTAATGAAATCAAATTCTGAATGAGTTTATCAATTGACAGTATATTTCTGATTGTGTATCGTGTTATAATCGGCGGATTGAGTTTGTTGACCTTGAAAGGTCGCGCGCGTGTTTCCCAAAGTAACAGAATTCCTCGGAGGCGGCGGAAAAAAAAAAAAGTTCTCTTATCGCGAATTAACGACTGTCGAATGTCCGCCCGAGTAGTTTCAACGCCGTAGGGAGAAACAAAATAGAAAAGGAGTGAAAATCAATCGTCACTTTTTTTTTTGCATTAATGATCGACCTTCGATTAGCTATTCGATAACGAGAGACCCAGAGTGATTGTTCGGTCGTTAATAATACCTTAAGAGGAGAAAGAGCTCGTTATCGAAACGAGCCATTCCCTTTGGCGCGTGCACGTTAATTACTACCGCGAAGTATCTTAAGCTCCTCCCTCCCCCACTCCCTTCCCCTAATCCTTGCTGCAAAGTAAAGTACACGCCAACGACGTGACTGCCTGTATTCAATCTTTCATTAAGTATAACGCTATAGTTTTCTTGGGACTTACCGGTATTTTCCCTCTCCGTAAACGTCGATCTTATCGAGCGCTACGGCATTGAGCTTATAGGAGCCCCTCGAATCCACACGCGGCCACGTAAGTCCGATGGTGAGCTTCGACGACAATAGAGAAATTTCTGCTTTGTTAATTTCATAATCGGAAAGACCCAAAATCTCGAAGTTTGACAATTCGCCGGATCCTCTATAACACGAAAGAAAAAAAAAACGTTTAATTGACTTTCGTAAAAAAACTAAAAAACAGCGTTATTGTCGTTGGAAATTTATTAGATTCCATGAACGTAACTAAAACCGCGCGGAAATACAATATAGAAAAAAAATTTGTTAGAAATATATATAATATATATAGTTTCTACTATTCATATAAATCGTTACCCATTTGATGATATATATAAATATATTTGCAGAAATATAATAAAAAATAATCGTAATATGCCTCCAATTTTTCGACGGGAATATATTGCATACATCGTAAATACATTTTCCGACCGATGGCTCTTGGCAAAAAAATATATCGCGAACTGTATCAATACTCTATAATATATGCTATACTTTCAATCAAAACGGGTATGTTGCGGATATATTTTTAAATATATTTTTCGCACATACATTTTTTTCCGTGTGGGATCTCCACACCGTCTAACATACGAAGGATCTTATGATTTTCAAAACTTTAATTATACTCACTTGAGAAGTTGTTCGTCGAATTTCGTCTGTAACAATTCTTCTTCGAAGGGATCGAGTTGTGGAATTCCCAGAGTATCGTTACCCTCCCGAAGTGTCGTTTTGAGTTTTTCCAAAAAATTTCGAAGCTTGTCGTTCAATCCACGCGTCACGCGAGAATCTTTGAAAACGAAAAAAAAAAATGAATATTCGTGTTGCGACGGTAGGAATTAATATCCCGCAGGAATAGCCTTAGTAGGTACAGTTGGTCCTTACGTTCGAGATGGCTATCATTCTCATTGATCCTCTCGGCGAGGACTTGGCCGGCGACCAAGGCCACCACGAGGATAACTCCCAGGTACTTCATCGTCGTTTCTGTTGTAACAAGCGTATGTAGGACAATCAGAGGATTTCGTGCTGTGCGTTATGGTTGTCGAACCCGTTAGTTTCCCGCGGCCTCGATTAGAAGTAGTGATAACGGCACTCGCGGGTCCTCTAACGCACCATCGACAATGATTTTTACGATAAATATGTATATATACGTTCTTTTTTTCGTGTTTCTTTGCGACTGAAGGGGAACGGAAATAACAGCGTAAAAAGAGTATAGACAAGATTAGCGTCAGATTTGCGTTAAAAGGAGAAAAAGATCGCGAATTGCTCCGAAATGGGTCGTTTTTCTCCAATCGAAAAATATCGCGTCTCTCTAAAGGCAATTCACAATTTTTTATGCTGATAAACATCGAAAAACATGTGGCACATTGTTTAGCAGAGTGCACCTCTCTGTTTTTCTTTAATTTTGCGTCATTTATGCTATTAGATCGACGATAAAAATACATTTTTTTAATGAGTTTCCGAGAGATATTCCGAATTTCATGATAGCGTTTTCTAATGTACGATCTTTTTTTCTTCTAATATACGATTTTTGCACATCAACAAATATTGATCATTCATCTATATCCGGATTAATGCTATATGCACAGACGATACGAACGAAAGGAAAACACGATCATTACGATCGTTCGAGTATGACGCGTATTCCGTCAAGTAGATAAGTTGGTTGTTACGTCTGATGTTATACGCGAGCATTCGCTCGAACTGCACTAGTGACACAGTCTGTCGGTGTACGTCGGCCGTCCGTGACGATAACCACTGGGACTATCATTCTTTCTACTACATCGCTATTTACTCCGTCATACTATCAACTCGATAATTACGGCATAATTAAGATGAATATTTTATAAATTAAAAATGAAAAATCGATAAAAAAAAAAGCCTTTCGAGAGCGCGAAACACTCACCTCTTTACACAAGTCGAAGCGACGAAGGAAAAAAACAAAAAAATTCGATTGTAATTAGTAGCCAAACTCGGGAGTACTGTTCCGACCCGTTCGAGATTCTGCGTTATATATAGACTCTCATAACCGTTGTATGGCTCTCTTGTGCGTAAAAATCACTTATCAGCCGCCCAAGTGGCTCTTATCGAGTCGAAAAATCGATACTGATTGATCTTCTTCAACGATTGTAAAACAATATTCTACGACATTCCAGTGATTGGTAAGCGAACGAAAATACGAAAAAAAAAGATTTATATCACACGCGCGTAACACGCGAGAGCCATTGATAGCCGCTTTGTCCAGAGAATGCGCAAATATCGTTCGATGGCGGTACACGTTCTATGGAGAAATGCGTTAATATTACAGACAAGCGACACTCGTTATCGATGACACGGTCCCGGTTATAATGCTTCCCGGGCTTCCCGGGTGGAAGGACATAATGCGTTCGTATGTATGTATCGATATATTTCTCCGGCGTTTGACGTACCTATCATCATAGGTTTACCGGACTATATGAACGAGTAATGTCAAGCAATATACGTGTTTGTTGAATTTTCCTCAAGTTTACCTATAAGCTTCCTTAACACGTGTTTACGTAACGACCGGCTCGGTGCGAACGCCGCTCTATTATCTCTTCGATCTATTTACATATCACACTACAGAGCCGAATCAATGAATTAACGGCGGACAGGTAACGGTAAGGACGGGACGAAGGAAATAGGACAAAGTTTCGTTCGTCTTTCGTCGTTTCGATGTACAAGTGGCCGGAAAGTCATTAGACGTACAATCGTCGGACTGCGGTAACACGAGTGGTTCTCAAGTTTCTGTAACTCCAACTCTCCACTTCCTCTCGTATCTCGTATTATTCGCGTACTTTTAGCTTTCGAATATAGTTTCCTCACTCGGCTATTGGGGAACATTCGTATCACGGGTTTTGTAACGAGCGCCAAAACATCGAGGAATTGCAGGACCGAAGTATCATTGAAAAGTTGAACGACGAAATCGCGTCTCGAAAATTCGAGTTGAGAGCTCTGCGTAACACCGTTTTCCTCGTGGCACATAATTCGCCAGTTTGATACGATGCGGAGAACATTTCAACGCGGCATATTTTTTTTTTTTACAGAGAGTAATATGCACGAGTTTCTCACGATCGAAGTATACGCCTTTTCTCGACCCTATACCACCCGCATACTCGTGCAGGAATTTATGCTATTTCAATAACGTCGTCTCGAAGGCACCACTATATCCTTATCCTTGCAGACTTCCAATTGGAATAATAATATTCATCATTCCGCAAGAATACGATTCACGAGAATCTTTTATTAATAAAATGCATATATATAGCTATATATCGATGAAAATAATTTTTTTTAGGCTAAAATCGGAAGTTTACGAGTCGAAAAAAATTAGGTTACGAACTATAACCTTCGTAAAAACAAAATGATAATTTAATAACATTAAAATTATACAGCTAATTCATTAAATAATTATATATTATTATTAATTCGTAATATATACATTGTCGATTTTGGAACATTCTGTTCGACGATAATAATCGCTGGTTGAACGCGTCTAGTGAAGAAAAAAAAATTTCTCGAGAGTCAAAAAGCTCAAATCAAGAAATGTCTATAGGTTAGTTGGCCGCGGAGAATTGGACTGGCGAAAGGAACAATAAAATCTCATTGCTGTGAACAGATAGAGGCAAAGAGGAGAGGTGGGATGAGAAGGAACGGCGATATAATCGAAAGAATAATAAGAATCGGGGTGAACGAGTAAAAAACAAGAAAAAGGAATGAAAGCTCAGTGCTTTCTTGCGGCGAGAAGGAAAGACAAGTCGAGTGGAGTTGAGGGTGGAGACTGGGGGGGGGGGGGGGGGGGGGTGCGCTTTACCCTACCTTACAGAAAAGTAGCGGGTTGGCGAAGAAGCTCGGGTCGGGAGACTCGGAGTGAAAGAGAATGACGAACGAAGATGGTGAAATAAAGATAACGCAAGAGACGGAGAAAAAGCGAGAAAAGACGATAGGACAGACGGCAAGCCAGCAGCAAGCAGCAGGGGGCGGCGAAACGACGGACGAACGCGTCGAATAAAGACGGCGCGAGAGATATTGAAAGCGAAGAGTGAGAAGAAATCGCGAGAGCTTTGCGGACCGGTGAATCGGGGGATAGGGAAAAAGGATGAAATACAAGAATGGGGTAATGAAGGTCGTCCAAGAAAGAATTCCGTCGTTTGCTCGTTCGTTGGGGGAAAATAATCTTTTTTAATGAGCCAAAGGGCTGAATAAAACTCGACGAGTCCCATACAAAAGTATCCCAAAAAGAAAATCATTGGCCTCGCGTTTTTCCTCTGAAAAAGAAAAAACGACATTATTATCGACATCCAATCATTTTTGCGCGATGTCGTTAATAAAAATAATCGTACAAAATCGATCGACCGACTCAGCTTTTTATATAACTCTGAATCCGACGTGACGTAATTCACAACTGTATAATTGGAGATTGTGAAAGAAAAAACGTATATTGTAATGTATTTAAAGATACGATTATGCAGGAGAAAATTAAATCTCTATTTAACGATTAATCATTGCACGACCGGCGGAAGCATCCCAAAAAAATGAAGTAACCATTTTTAGTAACGACAAGAAACGCAATTCTTTAAAATTTAACGCCATTCGCAAAATTGCACATGCTAATGAAATTATTTGCAATAAAAAAAATAATAATAATAATGGATTTCAAGCCTTCGTTACTGTCCGACCCTAAAAACCCCGTGATTTCTCGCACAGTCGGGGATTTTGCAGCGCGGGTACGAACAGAGGGAGAAGAGCGATATACACTGATAGAAAGCGACGCTAGCTATATGTCGGCGTGAGCGGGAGTGCGACATAGCGATGGGGATTGCGGTATGGGAGGGTGAGAAAGCGTACACCACTCGCGGCGGGGGGTTCGCAACGATGCTGTACGAAAGGCCTCGAGAGTGAGAGAGCTGGAATGCCTCCGTAAACAAAGATGGCAGATAGTTTCGCGAATGGGAATGAGAAAGAAGGATTGTACATAGGAGTCGGAGGGGTGGCGAAGGAGACCGAGAGAAGAGAGAAAGAGAGAGGGGAGTCAGCCGCACGGCACAAGCTCTCCTGCTGCTGGTGCTGGCTGCTGCTGGTGCTGGTTCACCCTTACTCGTCGTGGCTCGGCCGACCTCAGTGCGGCCTGAACGGTTAGCCGGCCTACATCGCACGAGATTGTTCGTTCGTTGCGTTCGTTAAATCCAACCACCCTCGCCGTCGCGTTACAAAAATCGTTCTCGTTCCCCTCTATCCGCATCGTTCTCAAACTCATCGTTATCGCTTTTACTAAATTTCGTTCGTTGTAAAAAAAATAAAAAAAAAATTATTTCGATCTCATTGTGGTTGATTTTGTTTCTCACGGAGAAAAATTTCTCCCATCGTAAAAGTAGTAACGGTAGCAACGACATCAGACTTCAGTGAGAAAGAGAGCACGCGAGAAAAAAGACACAGTAAATTGTTCATTTTTTTTGTTTTTGTTTCAACATTATAATCGTTTTTGCTTCGAGTACAGATAGTGCGTACTATGAATCGTCAGTCTCAGGCATATTATAACCGATAGACACGACACACAGACGCAGTCACGAAGCAAATTTCGCATAGCCTCGTCCCTCGTTCGTATGAGTTTAGTTCGACGTTTATCAGCGACGTTCGCACATTGTTAAAATACATACGCGCAACGCTGCTCGTCGGGGTTGTCGGTGTAATACCTCTTTCGGGCCCCTCTCGATCCTCTCCGCTTGCACTGCACGGAGAAAGAACGATAGGCGCATAGATAACGAGAAAAACAGCGAGAGAGACGGGTCTCGGTCGTGAGAGCTTATGAAGGCACAGAGCCACTGTGAAAAAAAGCTCCTCGAAGCTGCGATCAAGAAAATAATTAATATTCAAAGCATTTCGAACGTTGGATGAGATATTAGTTATATCGGACCTTCGAACGGGGAGTTCGGGGTCGCAGTGCGCGTAAACAACTACCAGGAAAATAATTGATAATTGTAAGGTCTACATTTTTCCCGGTAAGCCGGGAGTGTTGATCGTATATCGTACGAAGAGAACGTAATAGTTGATATTTCGGCCGAAGCAGACGAAAAAAAAATCGTGCGATTTTCGGGAACTACGAGAACGTTGACGGAAAAATAATTAAAAAAAAAAGAAAAAAAAAAGACCCATCATCGTCGCAGACACGGAGTCGATCAACGAAGCAAAATCACGAACAAGTCCAGCGGAGAGTGGAGCAGCGCCGTCCGTCAGCCCCGGATGCCGTGCTAGCAGCCGAGGTACGGTAACAGCATAAAAAAATCTTCAATCCTCTACTTTATCTTAGATTCGATTAATTTCCGAGGAAACTTTGTAATCGTGAGATTAATCTAATATAAAAGAGTTTACGGATCGGCAACTGTACGATTCGTGTTTACGTAGGAAAAGTTTGTCGTGATTAAAAAAAAAATCTGAAATTGCCTACATTATTGATATTAATTCTGCGTAATATCCGCGTGGGAGATAAATAGATCGTAAGAACTCAATTGATTTTATTATGAAATAAGTTTTTCTCCAAAATAATGCGAAATTTGAAATACAAATTTCTTTTTGTGTTTTTGCGGATATCGACATTTTTGAAGTCCTGGAAATCCATTTTTTCCGATAGACAAAATACGTTATTGCAAAGAAAAACGAAATAATGTAAATTTTTATTTTTTTATTTTTGGGCGGTACTCATTTTTAGTTTCGTGAAACTTTATCTGTATTATACATTTTTGATAGGTATTGCGAGCAAAAAATATAAAAATATTACGAAGCTTCCGCTGTGAAAATACTGTTTCAAAGTTTTTTTGTAATGTAATCACGAAATCGATCGCTACGCTTTGAGGTTACTACATTATTAATTTCGGTTAATAGAGTCGCTTTTAGTTTTAACGGACGCTGAAACAATTGTATTTCCTCGCACTTCTCCGTAGCTGACTTTAATAACGTTACAGTTTCTTCGTGTTTCGCCTTTATTGGCTCTATTGGCTCGTTAAAAATTTATCGTACACGAGTGCGGTGCGTGTTTTGAAGCGATCGCGATCTTATGCTCATCGGTAGCTTCGATAGCTTCTGAGAGCTGACGTCTACGCGTGTTTTTATTTTTTAATCTTTTTCTATTCTTCGTGTTTAATCGGAAAGGATCATAGCATGGATGCTGAGCTGAATGATTTCGAGTGCATCACTGTGGTGTAATCTCTCGTATAATCGCTGAGACGGATAACGAGTCGTCGAGGCCAGAAGACCATATACAAGCGGTAGCTCTACCGTAATAGTGTAGGGGAAGTATTAGTAGAAGCGTCGGGGCAGAAACGAATGCTCAACGTTCGAGAAAAAAAAAAAAAAAAACCACTTCATTTTCGTTCGCGACAGAGCAGCTATAGATATTCGTTCACCCGGTCTATGCTCTCGTTTTTCTCTTCCTACTGCCGCTGTCTCTGCTGCGATCCAGACGATTATTCGTTGCGACGATTTTTCACGCCACGATTGTGGAAAACCGCTACTCCGAACCGCAGAAAATCTCTGTACGGTGCGACTCTCTCTCCATACATCTCCATCGATGTTTCCAAACGACAATTTCGTACCACCGAACGAACGACATCACACAACGAAAAATAAAAATTTCCAAAAAAAACTAATAATCCATGTAAATATTTTTTAATACAATATGATAAATACAAATTTACATGAGGATAATTAAAACTGTTTAAATTCAAATCGCAAGTGATCGATTGAAAATTAATCGTTTATAAAAATTGATAAAACCTTCAAAAATTATTTGATTTGGAAATTTTTATTATTATTATTATTATCGTTAATAATGATTTTTCGGAAAAAAGAGAAGAATTATGGGCATTTCCGCATATGGGTAATTATTGCATTATAGGGATTTTTTTTTTTTTTTTAAACGAATGAGAAATGTTTTTAGCGATTGTGCGTACGCAATGGTAGGAGATCGGTGTGGTGGTATAGATATGAGGTTAAACTAGATGCGCGCGCGATAGTGTTGCTGCAGTAGCGGATGCTGCATGCCGCAGCAGATTCAGCAGCAGTGTGCATAGAGAAGGAGAGAGGCGAATGGCCTAGTGGAGTGCGCGGTTTGACCGAACGCCCACACCCATTCGCTCGTAGAAACCTACAGCCTTACGTATAAACGCCACTTCCCACTTGATATACCTCTCTCTATACCCTCGGCGTTTATATCGTATATATATACCAAAGCTTGTCTCGTCATTTCTGCGTAAACGAGGCGCATAACCCGCGGTATCCCTCTTTGCGACGTGAAAATTGCCGGGTAAAACGACATTATACAGACCTATTTGATATACATATATGCATATGTATCTTTATAATATATATTGGGTAAATATAGTAATGTGTAAAGCGCACACGTGTTGACACGTGCTCTACACATCATAATATTATGTGTAAGGTGAATGCCTCAGTCATTGACACGCCAAACAAAATGTCTCCTCTCAAAGTTTTAACAGCAATACGACTGATTGGCCGTAATTCATACTTTAGATGAAAACAAAAAAACATCGCGACAATGTTAATTTCGGAAAAATCATTTAATTTATAATAATTCTATACAATAAAAAAACACTAAGGAAAAATAAAAAAATTCTTAAATTTTTCTTCCGTTTCCGAAATCAGCCGGAAAATCGTAATGCTTCCTTTCGGATAAATGTCACGAGAGACGATTAGGAATTAATAATGATTTCATAAATGTAAAATAGATTATTCTAAAATAATTAAAATTATCGAATTCTTTTTGCGAATGATTTTTTTTTTTCGAAGTCTTAATATCGTATTTTCAGAATCGTTCAATTTAATACTTCGAGAACACTATTTTAACTACATTTATGACGAAGTGAGGGTGAAAAAAGGCAAAAAGCTATACCAGAGAAAAAATAAATAACGGAAAAAAGTGGACTATTATCTGTTATCTGAAAAAAATTTAAATTAAAAAAACAATGGATAATTGCAAAAAAAAAAAAATTCGATATAGGTAACAGATAAAATACTCGATAAATTTTATTCAGAATTCCAAGCCATTCATGTTTCGTGTCCGCGAACTGTTCAAACTACCCTCGATGAGATTTTCCCCACGTACTTATGGGAATACATCATTTTGTCAAAGTGCATTAGCGTTTATACTCGAAGCCTCGTCGTAAATCCCGGTGAACAGCAGGAAGTGTCGAACATGTGCACGACATCGATATAGCGTCGAGACAGCAGAGAGTTCGTTCACGCGATACATGTTCACACGAAGGGATGAAAGTAGAATAAGGGGTGGAGGGGTGGTGGGGATAGAGGCATGCAAGGATGAGGGAAGGTCCGGCGGAGTTTATTTAACCGGAAACATCAAACGCTACACCCTCAAGAGATATCCCACTTTGATATACACGCGTCAGTGTGAAATCTCGCGCTTACGATCGTCGTATATAAACTTGTAATCGCGTAACTATGACGAAAAACCTCGGGGGCAGATTATGACGAAATGAACCGACCGGTGATCTTCTTCCCCGTCATCATTAAGCTCGACGCTCCCGTTCGAAAATACTCGTTGACCTTTCATTTCCGAGCTGACGGCGGGGTCGAATATCTCCGGCGCGTCGGTGGCGGCGCCGTTTTAGATCGTAAACGTAGAATGAAACGTAAAATTAGACTAAAAAAAAACAAACAAAAAAAAATCGCCGAAACAGGAAGCGTAAGGGGATGAAAGGATAAAAAAGTTGAAGATTGGTCAGTGGATATCCCTTCGAAAAGTTCGATCGATCAAAAACTTGGCCAATGGAATGAAATTCATTCGAGAACTTGAGGATACGGCAGGTTCAATAGCAGAAGCAGCAGCAGCAGCTGGCTCGGCTCTCTCGACAACAGCCACAGAGGTAGAGAAAGAGAGGGAGAGAGAGAGAGAGAGTGAGCGCGAAAGCACACGAGGGTAACACAGCACAGGCAGCAAGCAGGAGAGGCCCGTTCGTCGTTCGCAGGCATCGCGGCGTATCGATTGACCTCGACGGCAAAGAGGATAGGAGGTTCTCTCTTGCTCTGTGGCAGCAGCTTGCGCCGCCGGGACCTCCGCACCCTGTGTGTATACGATAGTAAAACCTCAACGTCGTCGTCGTCGTCGAACAGCGAGATGAAGGAAGAAAGGCCGGAAGTAAAGAGTAGTGAGGTCCTTCGTTCTCAGCGCGACAAGATGAGCCGAGCTTTTCTGGTTGTATACTATACTGGCTCTCCCGTCGCATTTTCTCGTGGTGAAAAAAAAAAAAAAAAAAAAAAAATATCTAAAAAAAACGAGGTAGAGAAGCAAGTCGAGGAAGAAGAAGAATAAGAAGAAGAAAAATAAAAAGACGGGATGGTAGGGTTGGGAGTGAGAAAAATCGAGGTTTCCCAGGGTGATAGAAGAAAAAGATAGTAAAGAACGCGAACGAACGGCGAATGAACACACGACGCAAAGCACTGGGGCGCGAAAGCTCTCTTCCTGCTGCTTCTCCTGCCTCCGAGGTGAATCGTGTGTACACAAAGCTTCCACACAACGCTCGCGACTCTCTCTCTTTCATTTCCTTTTTTCCTCTCTCCTCTTCTTCTATCGCTATTTTCCAATAGAATACACACGTATCTCGCGCAACACACATATACACAATGAGATTCGCGTGGAAACGCGCGCGCGCGCGTCTATATGTGTGTTTGGATATTGGATATACATGGATGTATCTCTGAACTGTAAACTCGCTTTTCCAATGGCTCGTACGGTAGTACTATATCGCCCGAGAGAACGTAAATTCACGGGGTATAAATTTCCGAGTCGAACGACAACGGGGACGACGGGGACGACGACGACGACGACGACGACGAGGTACGATGGACGAGAGAACACGGCTATACGATGTGACGCCAATTAATAATTCACTGCCCAGCGCGCGGGATGGGTAACGTACAGGGAGGGCGAGGGCAGGGGGGCAGGGGGCAGGGGTTGGCGAAAGAAAAAGAGAGCTTAAGCTTCGAAGCTTTTTGCACTACCGCTGAAAATGCGATGCAATCTTTTTTCCTTTAATGTAAATTTCTTGAAAATATAATCTTTATTAAAATAACATATTTTCCATAATATGTATTTGAAGTAATTAAAAAAAGATTATTTTATAGAGAGCCGAAAATAATTAATTAAAGTAGTGATGAAAATAAAATATATTATCCTAAAATCACAGTTATTAAAAGTTAAGAAGTGATAAACGAGATTATTTACGCTGTTTGCAATTAGATAATTGAATGATAATGAGCACATTACGCGCGCGAAGTTTTTTTTTTTATTAAGCTGGATTTTCGTTTGTATGTTGTCGTACTGCGGCGAAAACGTTTATCCTACGAGCGACAGGGGTATTAGGCCGCCGTAGAGACTCTGGAATACCTGAATCGCCGTATTACTATCGTCCTGCAGCGCCACAACCATTATCATAGGATCCCCAGCGCGTCTGACTATGTGTGGCTGTTACTACTACCAATGAAACTATTATAACCATCGTCGCTACTATTAGCGAGCGTGTCTAAGCTCGTCGAGGTGGATACGCGCCTCGATTCGAACCCTAGGAGCCTCAGGTATATCCACCATCAAGAAGCATTGTACCCGAAGACCTACCGCCCCGTATATATTCGCGGGAGATTTCTATCTAACCAGGTTAATCTATCCTGCCGTATACCCTTCCTATATATCCCTCTACTTCTCTCCCGACAATCCGGAACCCTTGCGTACGTAACAATTTGTAACATCATGTACGCCATCGTGATTGTAGCAGAAAGCGCTATAGTCTGATCCACTACTATTCACTACTACTTCTATCCAAGTAGATATAATTCGGAAGGACGCGCGTATCGTCAACGGGGCGCCGAAAATTCTCAAAGTTCGACACATTCTTTCGATATTTTATATAAAGTATAAAAATCACTATCGTACGAATTGTAATGAAAACTTGAGATCAGAATATAGTCGATTTCGTCAAAATAAAAATTTCAACACAATTTGAAATTTGTTAATTGATATCTGAACCCAAAACATTGTGTTTGATTTTCAAAGCCTCGAGGTAATGAATTATTATCGATGCATTTTTTTACTGTCTAAGCGATTAATTATTCTATCACCACCAATGCGTAGATTGACGTGGAAACGATGAACGCGTGTTATCGTCAATATATCGAAAATAGTGAAACGCTACTAATTACTGTTATCAATTACGAATTAATCAGCCGACAGTTATCGTTACTCACACTTGACGAGTCCAACGTCGAATTTTGTTAATTAATTCACAAAGCGCGAAGCTTCACAAAAGCCTTGTACAGTCGACAAAAGCGCCGCACAAACTTTCAACAAGGCGACAATGATGAAAAAATGCTTAGAAAAATCGCTAATACTTTTTTTTTAGAGTTGGTTAGAGTTCGTGATATTTTTTTTATGTCGTGAAAAATTTGATTTAAACTTCCCTTGAACTCGTAGATTCGACGGTAGATTTCATTTCCATTCGCCGTAACTCAATGGATACGAAGTACATAACGCGACCTAAACATTTTTTCCGAAAAAAAATATAATGTACATTAAACTTTTTTTGACATATGTAAAATCGTAAAAATGATAAATAACATATATATTTTCTATATGTTTGGTCTATTTCTTCCCGTAATAAGAAACACTGACATTTTACCGTTATACGCAAAAATATATATTTTTTATATATTCAAAAATATTCGCTATATATATAGGTTTCATAAGCACTTTACAATTTGTCTCATCTCAATATCAGCAGATTTTTCAAATTTCAATTACAATAATACCGATCGGCATTATTTCATTTAATGACATTTTTACGAAGGTCATTTTTCGAAGAAATTAAGTTCCATCACACTTGTGATCGATCTATCCATTCATATACGTCGTAATTGGTTCGTTCGCGCCGCATTAACGATTCATAACAAATTCCATCGCGATATAAACCGATTAATCTGGTATCAGTTACAACAATATACCGATCCGCATTAGCTCCCTCGATGCATAGAAAATTGTTCGTATTACTATGCATATTACGTCGTGGATCGCTGTAGCGTATCTGTCCGCCGTTGTCGTCTCTGTTATACGACGGGTATACGAAAAGTCTACGTGCTATCCGTCTCCTCGCACTCGTGTATACATTGTCTATGTACACTATCCCGGTTCGTCCTCGTCCCCGTCGTCACGCATTCATACTATATACATCCTCACCTACATATAATACGTGTACACGTGTAGACGAGAATTGGTGTTAGCACCCCCGCGGCGTGCCTGCATCCCCGTCGCGTTTCTCTCTATCCTCACGCTGCGTCGTCCTATCGTTGCCGGAATATAGCGCTCTATATCGTTCTAATGCTATTTCCTATACCTGTATCGTATCGAGGTATAAATATATATACATATACATATATGTATATAGTCAGGTTGTATATAACGAGAGACCCAGGAGAGAGATACGAGCAGTCGTTTCTAATTTAGATTTATGGCATTCTAGCACGGCGTTGCTGCTGCTGCGCTCACGCTGCCTGGTATTAGAGTGTTCTATTCTACATATAGTATATATATATATACATATTGTAGTGGTGTTATACCGTCAGGTCTTATCGCGTGACCGGCGGACGGGGGGAGGGCGTAGAGGGCAACCGGACTTTGGCCGGAAGTGCGCCATCCTCGTGAAATAACTTTTTTTTTATGCTTCTTCTTCTTCTTTTTTTTCTTCTATTCTTCAACTTTTATTCTCTTCCCCTTAAGTCTCGTTTCTCTTCGTCGAAGACCTTCGAGAGAAAACCTGACACAGGTGGAGAGAAGGACACTAGGAAATGGCTCTTCTACCGCATTCGACGAATGCAAAAGGAGCCCCTGGCCACCGCTTGCCCCCCACTCAATGCACCAATAGCGCATGCACTTTGTAACATCGAACTCCCTTTGGTTACTATCACTACTTTTTTTTTTTTTCTTCCTCCACTTTTTATTTAAATGTAAATGTGTATAGAGTACCGAAGATAGAGGCCGCCTAAAGCCTTCGAAACTTCCTACCATCCTATGTATCCTTACTCCCTATTTTCTCTCTTCCTTTTACCTTTTCGCGGCTGGGATCTCTTTTGGCACGTAGCTTACCTTAGGCAGTGCAGATATACAGAATATAGCGAGAGGGAATGAGACAGAGGGGCAGAGGGCTTTATATATATATAAAATGGGGAGTGAGATGCAGCGTCGTGCAGCCGCGAGGCCTCTGCCACCACCGCCGAAGCTGCATTGCGGCTGTACGCGCGGCCCGCGTTCTCCGATGCGCTTGGTACACGTTTTCGTTCGCCAGTTTGCCTCTTGTTCGTGTGCGATAGGGATTCACCGATGCATCCTGTACTCTCTGCGTTTCGGTTTCAGAATGGGGGGGAGGGAGAGTAAAAGAACGAAGTGTACCGAGACAGAGGCTAAGCAATGGGTTAAACACGTAACCTGCACCTATCCACGAATTCTACTGCTCTCTTTACCTCTCTTTGTGTGTTTTTGTGGTGCTTTTTTTTTGCGGTCTATATAGACGCTGCTACTATTTTACAAGTATACCGCATAGATACTCTCTCTCGACCCGATCGCTCGCTCGCCTTCGCGTTCATCTTTCTCACGCTTGCTATCGTATGGCCGAAAGTGTCGAGACCGCGTGACCCGGCTAACTCCAACGATATCGATTGGCGATGACGTCGATGAGTAGCGAAAGAGAGAACGGACCGAGGGAGAGAAAAGAGTCTGACGGAAATGTATAGTATACTATTCAATGTAGATATATATATATATATCTACATATCTACATATCTACATATCTACATATCTACGTGGGTGTATACGTTGTCTGTACCATTCGCCCGTTCAGCAGCCTGAATCACTCGAAACGCCGTTTCGTTTGGCCGAAAGAACCTTCAACGGGGGAAATTGAGAGGGTCATAACATAACGATTGGGGCGTCAAGACGCAAGATGTATTAACGATCACAATTTTCATTGGATTCGAATCGAAGATCCGAAAGCACTTCAGATTTTGTGTGTTTTTTGGAAATTTCAAAGTTGACGAGACTTAATATTTATTTATTCTTATTATTTTTGTAACTTTTTAAAAGATAGAAATATTCAAGATTTTACTATGCAGGGATTGGTACTCATCACATGAAATTTTGCAATGAATTCGACAATTTGCGTTTTACCTCTAATAAGGAAAAACAATAATTTTTTTTATCGTTTATGAACCAAACGAGTCGAAAAATAGTAAAAAATTACTCTCGAAACTCTCAATATTTTTGGTAATTTTTTTTTTATTATGGATTAATTTTGCAAAGGTGAAAAAGAGTATCGGAAAATTGGATGTAATTTAAAAAAGCGTCTAATTACATTACATTCATTCATGAGTTAATCGTAGTTCGTATTTTTACATTGGTCGATTTACCAGGATTGTTCATGCATGAAATTCTGAAAATTGTCGTGTTACGTCTCGGGACGTAACAGTCGTAACAATTAATGCTTTCAACTGCAAAAATGTACTTCTTTGTCATAGTAAATTCTCGCTGCGTGCAAAGCTACAGCTGCAGGCTCCTGAAAGATTAATTGATGGGAAAAAACTCGCTCTCTCTCTCTCCCTCTACTAGAAACAAAAAAAAATTTCGCCTCCGGTTCAAGTTCTTCCATTACTTTTCGCCCGGGAATTTCGCTGATATAGCGGTACAACGGTTACCGGATACACGGTGTACTCGGAGTTCATTAGAATATTCTTTCCATTAGAGTTTCTGTCAGGATGTACGTGATCATCGGATCACCCTGTAGAGAGTTATCCTGTCCTATCTAACCGGCAATAAAGTACAGAGAGGAGAGAAGAAGCCCGTACCATTTTTCTAATTAAAAAAAAATTCTTCGACTCGAATATCTCCCGCTGTGAGGGAAATATATCCTCTGGCACGGTTACCCAAATTTCTGCAGCGATGCCTCGCTATCCAGGCTCTTCTCCTTTCCGGCGCTGGTTTTTTCTTTTATTTTTTATCTCCGTTCCGTTCCTTTTTTTCCATCAGAATAAACGCGACTGCCAGCGCAAGTATAGCCAGCCAACTAGCGTATAGAGAGAAAAGAAAAGCCGAGCGATGTACGTACGTCATCGTAGTCCTCATCCTCCTGCTCCGTTGACGACGTCGTCGGTTAGACGTCGACGACGTCCAACGCCTCTCTCTCTCTCTCTCCCCATTTGACAATAAAATGCCTGGCATTCCAACGATAGAGCTCCACTTATATGCGCGCAGTTTCATTCTCATTTTTCCCATTTCCTCCCCCTCTACCCTCTTATATTTTACACAAATGAGAGATAGGAAAAAAAAAAAGATTTAAAAAAAAAGCAAACCCTTTCGTTCCGCTATCATCATTTCCGATTGCTCGGCGTATAACTCTCGCGGCGTTTTTTTTTTTTTACATTTTGCGGTTGTCTTACCCCAGTTGAATGGTGTAGTGAGATCGTATAACAGTTATTCGGCTCCTATCAACGTTGGGATAGCGTTGAAGCGCTCTCTGCGCCTTGGGTATGTATATTATACCGTCGAGAAAATTTTCATCGTCGAATTTTCACTCTCTCGGGGTAAGAGAGAGAACGATAAAGAGTAGAGAGAGAAATCGAGAGAACGGAGACGAAGAGGAGGTTGAAAAGTCTCGTGCAATACGCCGCCGGGGAAATGCCAACAGCAGCCAGTAGTAACGCGGTGTACTGCACCGGCATAGAGTAGAGGCAACTGCGAGCGGGCCGGATATATGCGAGTAGTAGAGTAGGAAGTGAGGAAGCAGCCGAGTCGCGCGCCCGACCAGCCGTTATAGACACACGATACGAGTATATAAGAGAAAGAGAGACGCTGAGAGATTGCGAGAGCGAGAGGAATGCTGGTGAACTCGCTCAGTGGGGAAATGGGTCTCGGTGTCTGGCTCAGCCTGGCACTTTACCACTGGCCGACCAACCACCGCGCCAACCCCTCGTTACCTCGTATACGTGTACCTATAGTACACTGTACTCTATACGTATACGCGAATATCTATGTATATGTATATATTTATATATATATGTATACAAGAATATACACTGGTATAACTGTAGGAAGTTGGGTGAGAAGGAGAGGGCAGGCGTGCCTCGCCGGCACCAGACCAACAACACCAGAACCGCCAGCACCATCACGCCGAGTACTCGCGTGAGGAGGTACGCCAGGGATTCTATTCCCTGGGGCTATATCTAATGCTGTACTCTCTTTATATACTTCTAGATATATATATATATAACTATGAAGAAAAGTCTATGGGTATATCTGTAGTGCGACGAACGTATAGAACACACCTGCAAAGTCGTGAGGTTGATATTAGGAGTAGGATTTCGCCGGTAGAAAGTATTAAGTTTATTCTGATGGAATATATTTTTTAATAAGTTTTTCACAGAGGACCTCCGGTACAGTTCGTTTAACTGTTCTTTCTGAGATTCTTTTTTCTTTTTTCTTTCTTCCGAGGACTGGAGTTTTGTATTGTTTTGCGCGCGTGGAACTTAATAATTTTACCGTGGAGGGCTTTCGGTGTTGTTAATTGAACTTTTCTTTCCAAGATTTTCATTCCAAAGGATACATTGGACATTGTTTTGCAGAAAATGTAATAAGCTTACTGCGAATGACTCTCGGCATTGTTCGCGACTATTTTGAAATGAAAATAGACTTTTCATTCCGCACGCATATAAAAAAAATGGGTTTTACGAAATATTGTATTTTACGGATACAATTTAGAATATATTTTCGCAAATGTGTGAAGAATTATATAATTAGTATATTAATTATAGAAAAGCGCTGTATTACATATGTTTTTAATATATTTATTGAACATCCGATTTTTACCACGTTACTAAATCTTTTAATAATTTTTTGGCACGTAATTTTTTTTCCATTGCGCCGCATTTGCATGGCATAGAAAAATTTCAAGCCGAGTAAAGCCTGTCACTTCGTGTTCATTTCGCATAAGTTCGAGATAAATGAGAGAAAATTGCAAATACTTGATCAAATCATTGCAAATCAGTTATTTGATTTCGTTAAATTCCGTTTAGTTTCTAGTATAATTGGCATGGTAAATGAAGTCAGCGTTAAAATGAAATGCCATACTCCAAATTTGTTTTTCTCCAAATAATCGTGTTAACCATTCCAATTAAAAGGGGTAACAAGCATCGCGTAGTATTGACGCATCTGGGGTCTCGAAGGACGAAAATGTTTACAATAGAACTCAGGACGCAATACTTTTCGACGGAAAATATACATCGCCTCGGGTGACCGACATTTCTCTCCTCCGTTGTTTTTTCTTCTTGCTTATTCTCTTTCCATCGTGAGTAGCGCAAGGTAGAAAACTGAGTAAACAGCACGTGTGCCGCTTCCACCGATGCCCCGGAGCTTTTTCTTCCCCTTCGTTCCATCAGTGAAAATATACAATTTCACTCGTACATCCATACATTATATGCCTTTCGCCGAATTTCATACATGAATATCGTATAAACTCCCGAAAACAAAATATCGTGAATCATAAGCACACAATTATAGACGATATATCACTTATAATACAATTATTCTACGAGAATAAATAGGATATCGAAATGTCGAGTGGCAGTTCCGAGCTCTCTGTTCTCTCGGTAAGCCGACTGAACATATACTTTTATGCGAATATCACTCGTGTATACCTACGTAGAAAAATCTCGATTATACATCAGTAGCAATGCTGCGGCGGTATAGAAATAAACGGATATGCCGGGGTAACAAGGGAATGCAAAAAAAAAAAGAAACACAAAGAAAAAATATATATATACAAACGAAAGGCCGAGAATAACGAGACTCGATTTCCGAGGTTCACGAAAAGCTGAAAAGGTTTTTTTTATTCGAGCTCTCGACGCCCTCGCGCGAATTTCGCTTATCACGTATCGCGGCATCGTCGGGGTGCGCGAGAGAAGCTCTGTGTGTGGTATACATACGAGGATGTGGACGACCAAGGACTTTTTTTTTTCTCCGAATTCATGAATCTGCCGCGACGCAGCCATAGCTCGACGAGGCACATCGCTGTACGCTTCAATAATACGCCGCCTATACATTATACCGAACTCGAACTCTGTACCGAGGTGCATTGTTCACCGTGTGTAGCGTATACTCGGAACTCCGCTGGATTTGGTACAATTTCACTCGCTGTGGGCTACCGGGCAATATATGTTTCTCTGTCTCTCCGAACCGACAGTAACGGCAGCAAACTGCAACTCCACTTGCACCCTATATCCTGCTTCTATGTATATGTATGTAAATATATATATACATATATACCTATTGGCCTTTCTATGCTCCGGGGAATCATCCGTACGGCAAATCCGGGATAGCGAATAATCGCGAAATCGCTGATGTAGATGCAATACTGCAACATCCAACAACTCGGTATAACCGATGCTGACGTCTTTCACTCGCACGTATATTGAAGCTATGCGCTACGCGTATGATTTACGAATAAAGGAATTGTCGAGGATAAGCTGCCGAATAATCGGCCGTCGAATGTAGCCACTGGCGGTTTTGGGTTCTCTTTTGAGTCTCAAATGAATAGCGAAAGACGTCCAATGCGCTTCAATTTTACTTATCGCGATCAACGGTTATAAATAGTTTTTTTTTTATTTCGAAAACTGAATCGGTGATTTGAAAATCTATATCCGGTATATTAACAACAATAATTAACAAAGTTAACCGGAAGATTTTTCATAAAAATTAAAAATCGTTTTAGTTGTTCTAAACTACTAAACAATTAATATTTCAATTAACTGCGTGGCAGAAAGTTTATGAAGTTTCGATGTATGACTCACGAGATATGAGATACGGATAAAAAATAAATAATTATTGCTTGTCGCTTGATGGGGACAGTGAAATTTACAAGACATTCAACTTGTATATATACAATAACTTGACATTAAAATTGGTTAAATTTTGTTGATAAACCGATCACTTGATAACCGATTAAAGAAATATAATAGTAGTTCCTATAATTCTTATTCGTTAATAATTATTTATTTTTGTTTTTTTCTTATAGGAGAAACTTTCGTATAAATCGCATTTTGTAAAAAAAGTCTCGTGTGTTGTGCCAAAATGACATTAATACGGCAGTTTTTTTACGCAAATTTTGAGCGATAGAACTGCAATTTCGTAAGCAAGTAGCGTTACTACAAATCGATAAAGGGATTCGAAAGTTATAAACATTTTTCTCTTTTCAACTTCATGAAAAAAATATTTGAAGGTCCAGCCGTTTCCGCACGTTTGAGGCAAATAAGTTAAAATTTTGCACATCAATTGAGTTATCGTTGATCGTCTCAGATTTCGAAATTCGCCCAAATTTGGGTAAAGCGATCGTTATAAAAATTTTCGTTCTTCATGTTGGTGAAATTTTGATAGGAATTTTGACAAAACGAGTAAAAGAAATAAATGAAATTTTGAGTAAAAGAAATAAATGCGGAAGCAACGCGAAAATTTACAATATTCAACGTTTTGAATCTCATAATAATTCGTTGAAACAACGCTGCAAACCCGAATTTTTCGCAAAAAATGATTCCGAAATCATTATCTTTCTTCTTTACCCCGTTTTCCTTTTCTTTATTTGTTTCATTTTTCTTTATCTTCTTTGGCCGGTAACGATTCTGATTTATCAGTAAGAATTTCCGCGACGAAATTAAAAAACAGTTATTAGAGAGATGAGATTAAGATACTACGGAAGATAAAACTCGATTAGATTCACTGGATTGTCAAATAATAGCGTATTGCTAAATAAACTTTTGCAATTATTATTATTATTTTTTTTCAATACTTAAGAAATTTTGTAACATTACGAAATGACTGTCGACGTACCATGCGCGACATAACTATGGCGATGTCATTAAGTTTGGGAATCATAAACGGGCGATGTGTTTAGCGCGCAACTCCGGTCGATCAGCGAACAAATGAATTTTTTATCTCACCAGAGATTTATGGAATTTGTAGAATGAGCTCGAGTGATTAATAAATAAAATATCGCGTATCGAATACGCTGATATCTCATCTCCGATTCCGACCTGGATAATATTATTATCCACCGAATACAATGGAAGACGCGGCCGATATAATACACTCTCTCCTATATACGTTTTTTTTCGTTCGAAATGAGACGAAACGTAATGGCAATCAAAATAATCGATTAATCCGACGAAAATAAACTCCTTCGTGATTGATAAATCAAGTATTATACATCGAATTCTTGATCAGCCTCGACCTCGATTGAGGAGGGTGTATCGTTGCGTATTACCAAAGAGTGCGATTCACGTGAAATTCCGAGATAATTTCAACAACTTTCTAATGGAATAAAAATCTATAAACAATCCACCGCACTGAAGGTGCTAAACATTAATTTTTTCATAATAATAATAATAAAAAAAAGATGATTTTTTTTGTCTTCGAATTTCTTTTGTATTTTGTTTATGGATGAAAAATAAATAATTTGCAAAAATTAGATAAAAATTAAATAATTAGCAAATAAATTCCGGCCAAAAAAAAATTAGGTTACCAGGTAATTTGTTAAACAATGATTTTTTTTTACTAATTTGTTAATAATTTTTAGAATTAGTATTATAGAAAACGAATCTTCTTAGCACCTTCTGTATTGTTGATTTTTTTCAGATTTTTATTAAATTGGGAAGTATTCGAAATTCGCTCTGAATTTCGTGAATTCACGTGAATATCACTTTTTAGCAATACGCAGCGATAATCCTCCTTAAAGCATTTTTCGAGTATATAGTGCAATGGGATACGAAAAAACTTCGTAGATTATACGAAACGAGAGAATCGTCAAGGAGTTCGAGAGAATAAAAGCTCAATTTCATCGAAACCATTAATCATGTTGACGTTACGACGTTATTTCATTGTTATTCTTCGATCTCGATGAAAAATTTCTCGTGCTTCTCCGAGGGCTTCATCGAGAAATTCGATAAAAGCGTAACTCATCTCATGAGATTTTTATTACTTTCTTTTTCGTACCAATATTTGTGTTTAGGTCGATATTCAAGACGAGGTGAAATATCGAGCTATGAGTGAAACAGTCACAGATTCATTATCGCCGGAAAAAATATACATCGGATATAACCTTTACACGACGAGTAAAAAAATCATTTCTTCGACCTATTTCGCGAAAATTGTCGTTAATTTCAAACGGTGAAGCCAATAATATCGTCGAGGAAATTATTCAAGGAAAAAAGTATACTAGATAACATAGACGGTGGGGTTTAAAAGCGTTTTTTCGAATTTTCACGGTATAATGGAAAATATTACGAAAGCTCAACGAAAGGCATTCTCGCAATTTTTTGATTAAATACGAAAGTATTACAAAAAAGATTCTTTCCCGCATATTTTTTTACGTATTTTCTTTGCGCTGCGCAAAAAATCGACAGTAACTTTGGTACAACACTAACGGAATATTTTTAATATTTAATATTTCAATTTTCAATCTCTCAAAATATTTAATTCAATCAATCGTGAAAGCATTAACGAAAAACTTCATAAATTTTCATGAAAAGTGATTTTTCGTAAAATAAAGTCTGCAGACTCTCTTTCACGATTTCATCGCAGTCCGGCGCGTGCTGCAGAAGTCCGCCGGAGCTTCGAGCAGTATAAGTTTATCGGGGGGTGCGGCAAGGCGGAAGAACGAGTTTTTTTCAGCACGCGTGTTGGTCGTCACGCCAGGGGTTTCATAAAATACATCGTTAGTGCAATACGTCGTATTCATCGCGTTAATTCCCACGGTGACACCTTCGCACGCGCAGGACTTTGATTTCGTGGTATAGAGGCGAAGAGTCTTTCCGCTTATGCCGTCAGGCAGGTGCTAATGAGGAAGGACGGTGATTCTTTTTTCACCTCGTATCGCACGCTCTTCCGACACGCGAGTCGTTTAAAAAATAAAGAAGAAAAAAAAAAGATTAAAAAAATGACCGAACCGCGAGTCGTACGGCGAGAGCCGAGAAAAGAGGTAAAGCGGACGCGAGGGGACGCAGATAAAGAGGATGGAATAAAGATAATTCTTAAGCATAAAGCTAGAAAAAGAGAAATTAAAAAAAAGGAAGAAAAAAAAATAATGAGTATACGTTAGCGTAGGGTTGTTTTCTCCCTTGGCGTTATCATAGCTTTGCGACACGCCACCGGACCCACCGAGCGTGTCGTCGTTTATCGTCGCGAGTATTACAGAGCGTCGGCATTCTCCGCTATGCTGTATAACGCTATATACAAGGGGGTTTCGGGGTGCGCATGCCGTGCGATGTACCGAAAAGATAAGCCAATAGTAAAGCACACAGCTGAGATTCGGTAAACCCACAATTTTATAGTTTCGATTAAAATAAAGGTCCTCATTAAAATGTTTAAAATTCCTGATCGAAAAAAAAAAAAAAAAAAAAATGAATAAAATGAGAAATTTGAACGAATGGTTTATTTCTCTCGCGTTTGGTTATTACTGTTTGTTTTTTGTTTTTCAACCTCATACAAACTCGTTCATTCGATCGATCGAATAAAACGAGCGGCGGCAACTTTCGCACCGGGTTCGGAGCGTTCGCCAATTGATTTACCGCAAACAAAAAACATGGTTTCGAAACGCGTGTGCCTGGCGAACAAACACGGGGAGGATTGAACGGGCCATAGGGCAGGCAGGGGGTAGGCACGAGGAAACATGCAGTTGGTGTTATGCAGCTAGAGAATATCCGTGTACGGGGATTCACGGCGCGATGTGGAGCTCTCGAGCCGGCGACCTTGACCGGGGCAGAGCGAAAGAGAGAGAGAAGAGGAGAGAAGAGGAGTGAAAGAGTCGGAAGATATACGTGGGCCGGGGTGGCGGTGGATCGACGAGTCAGGGCGAATCGCGGCCGACCTCGTTCAGCTTTTCCTTCTTTTTTTATTTATCCAAGTATATGTATAGATAGATTTTACTAGTATACTATATATACGTGTGTCCGTGTACGTGTGTCTTGTATATGTATATATTATATTCAGGGATACTAAAAGGTAGATATAGGCTATTGGGCCAGAAACGCGGATAACCAATGAATTCGACGGAAGCTCTCTTGCGGCTTCGTATAATACATTATCGTGAATTATCAGTACGCTCGCGACACGCTTTCTTCTTTTCATTTATTTCCGAAATTTCGCCTCTGTTATCGTGAGAACAGAAACGTCGAGAATCGTCGCGTGATTAATGCGTTAATAATGAACGGGTTTACTACTCCCCCCTCGTAAAATCTGTACAATACGATCGTTGTAACGCAGCGAGTAAATAATCTTTCACGATCTATCGTTGATTTAGTAACGTTGAATCTGCTCGAGCGCTCGCCGTATTGGATGTTATCGAATTTACATAATTTACATAACTACTCGACGAACACGACTTATCGCTGTGGTCAAGTGTGAGAATCTATTTTTTTTCTGCAAGAAAAGAATATATCGTTGTTTCATATTTTCAGTATTTCCGTGCAAATCGTATTTTTTTATGTGTGGCAATTGTGTGATTTTCTCTATTCGCGAAGATAAGTTAGATTGGTGCTTCGATAATTTTTTATTTCGACAAGTTTCATAGTTATCTTAGGAAATCTATCGATATTATCGATATATCGGAAGGAAACCTCTTTAATTTTTATCACAAATGGAAAACTTTGAGTGATATAAATACTTGATTGGAGTTTCGATAATTCCATTGTTTTCATAATTCTCAACTGCGTTCGATAACGTTGAAATAATCGGTTGAAAGAAAATTAGACATTCCATGCAGTGAGTATGAAACTCTGACAAATTACAAATTCGCGAAGATAAGTTCGATTGGTGCATCGATATTTTTTTTATTTATGCAAGTTTTATAGTTATCTTACAAAAACTATCGACATTATCTTCGCAGACGAAGGAATCCTCTTTAATTTTTATCACAAATGGCAACCTTTGAGTGATATGAATATTATTGTTTTCATTATTCTTTTCTGCATTCGAAAACCTCTAAACAACCATTTCAAAAAAAAAAAAAAAAATTACACATTCCATGCATTGAGTTCAAAATTTCAAGAAATTACTGCATTACGCATCCTAATTCCACAGTCTAAATACTGCATAAAACCTTTGATTTCGTATACCGCGGTGGTCCAACTTTCCGCGTGATTCGATTAGCCTCGGTCGCCGAAACCTTTTCTAATTAAGTTAAATATCTCTCTACTCTTGGACTTACGATAAAAAAAACCATTGTTTCAACGATCTTTCGACATATAAATATCCTTACAGTAGTATTCCCGCCTTTTCACCCACTAATTGCAGCGGCTTTCCGACAGCTGGAGACATTTTATTGCAACTCCGATAGCTCTGTATATCAGCCATAATTTGTGTATAATAAGCGAATCTGCATGTAGAGAACCAATCTCAATCTACTTCGACAATAACCACCGGGTTTTCATATATATATGTACATGTAGTATATACGTACATATATCGAAACATAGCCAGTAGTCGGCGGGTCGACGCGGTTTGCTGCTCGGTGCGCTCGTGCTGGAACTTGGCATGCATGCCAGCCTAGCGTATGACAGCAAGCAAGCCTATGCAGTTCGCCAGGTTGGCTCGGCACAGGAGCGTTCGAAACAACGCGAGGGAGAAGGATAGGTAGCTTGCGAGTATGTATCACCGGGTATCAGGCTTATGGATGGCCCGTGGGCACGCTAACCCAGTGACATCTCTAGGTCAACTCCCTCCCCCGCTTCCCCTGGCCTCAACCCCCTCAAACTCAACCCCCGTGACTCGGCCACCCGGCAGCAACTATACGGGGTGTTGGTCTCGGCTCCTGGTCTCGGCGAAGAGACATACAGGGCTGTGTTCGCGAATGACTCGGTTAAGGAATACCGCAAGTCTTATTGCAGTATCTGAACCTTATGTACCTTTCCTACCGTCTCGAAAGATCGTAAAATCGAGACAATGTTTTCTTTGCTTTTACATCCCTTAAAAGAAATATCCCAAGTTCCGTGCGGAACTTTGATACCGGTGTAAACATTTATTTACGAAAATTGAACGCGTTGGTGGGCGTCCATTTTTTAAAATTTATCTATCGTGTGCCAAGCAATTTTAGGAATTTGTTTTGCATTGCAAATTGATTGGTGTCGATGAATCATTTTTTTAATTCATTACGAAGAAAAGTTCGAGTGAATGCTGATGACATTGGTACATTGCAGATCGTCGTATCTTACGCGGCTGACATCGATACATAATGCATTAGACTCTGATCGTCGACGATCTCATCGAGTCGAGTGGACGATAACGACCTCGTGTGGATCGTAAAAAAAATCACTTTCTTTTATTCTGTCCATTACGGTTATCTTTCGATGTATCGTTTGATATGTCCTATGATCGAGCAGCCGGTGGATTATAGATGAATAAAAAAAAATTAAAAAAAAACGGGAAAACGAGTTGGTGAGAGAGAGGGAAGGGTTAGAAACGCCACGCGCCAATAAGCTTCTCTCGCTTGGGGTGCACCGTACGTGCCTCTTATTCCGTACTCGGCGGAGCAGCGCAATCATCCTGCACGAGTACGTACACGAGAGCACGTGAGTCCGGGGGTGACTCGGAGATGATGCATAGTAGGTACACCACGTGCCGGAACGTTATATGCTTAGAAGTTATAGTGATACAAACACACGGAGTTTTGTAACGACAGCATTTCCCGGAGTGTTTGTCTTCGTTATTGTCGACTCTCTGAGAGCGACGAACGTTCCAAGAGAGTCACGGAGAAGTGGCATATTAAGCCTATCGTTCGAGAGGAACTAAGGAAGAGCATCCAAAGGCGCGCGTTGCCACTCTTCACTCGGGAACGATATATATAGAGAAGGGCCAAGAGAATCAGACAATCAGAGTCGGAGTAGATGCAGAGGAGTTTGGATGCAAATAAGACGTTTAGCACCGAGCTGTGAGCTCCAATTGCCTGATGCTTTTCCGAGAATGAGAAAGGAAGGGATTTGAGGTAACGAGCTAAACGGCTTCCTGATCCCTCCATCAGCATCGGCTCGATTAATTCCGGAAAGGGGTAGCATAACAAATCTCTCGCGAAGCAGAATCAACAGAGATAAGGGTTCGCTGATGTCGAAGCTTCGGGCTAAATGCTCGGAATAATTTCAAGTTTAGACAATAAATTCCATTTTTTTCGTAAATAACATGGGAAATACTGCAGAAGCCGTTTTATTAGAAATCGGACGATTAACTTTTTTCTTAAATATCGTCGCAAATGGATTTTTCAGTTTTTCGAGATTTATGTGAAAAAAATAACTTTTTTTGTATCTCGTATTCGAATTTTTTCGTAAAACATTTTCGAAAGCTTCAATAAAAATCGTAACAGTTTTATTAATACTTGAGCGCAAGTAGTATTTTCGTAATATTACAAGCAATCGCGATGTATTTTAGGAAAAAAATAAAATACAATTCTACTTCGAAATTCGCAATTTTTTATTGCTACTTCGATGTGACCGTAATGCAATTTGTGTATGTTATTGATTTTCAGACGAATGACAGAGATGACCCGTGAACTGGTGATATAGCTGATGCTGGTAGAGGAGCAGCAATAAGTGAAGGGCCGCTCTTTCCCTGTCGGAGGGCGAATCGCGCGTCAGCCTCACCATCATCATCTTCGTCCAGTGGTCATTACTCAAAGGAGCGATAACCCGATTCCCGACATCGTCACCATCGCCATCGCCGCTTCTTCGCTTTCACTACGAGCTCCTTGAAGCTCGAGTTTGCAGAAAATATAAACTGCCGCGCGCTCTGAGAGCGCGTCTACGACTCATCATCCTACCCCTCGACTTGAAGAACGTAAGTTTCGATGTTAATTTACAGAATTTACAATTACTAATATTTCTCGTGTATCAAATATAAAAATATCTATTATTCATCCTAAATATTCCAAATTAAATTTTTTATCAAAAAATCGTGAGGTTTTTTTTTATCAAGAGTATTGAATAAATTGTAAAATCCGATAAATCGCCGTGATATACATTCACATGTATACCAAATAATTTAATTGCTTTTTTTTACTGAAAACCCAATATTCAAATGCGTTTCTTTTGTCATCTAAATTTGGAGAAAAAAAAAGTCGTAAAACCGGAAATTGTTCGATAAATCGAACGCGAACGATTGCAAGCTTTCTTTTTTTTAAGTTTCTCTCTATTTATCTATTCTATTTATTCCTTTTTTTTTATTAAAAATTCGATTTTTTTCGACGAACACATTATCTCGATTTTTGAAATGCCGGTGTTTTTTTTTTCTCGATATATCTCCAAAAAAAATATATATGTATAGTTTATTAGCCAACTTTGGCTCTGATTTCTCCCCTTTCACGGTATGACGATCGCTATAGCGAGCGATCAAATGTCTCTCTTTGGCCAAATTGTACTCAGCATTGTATTAGGTACGTAGCGGGGGGTTCAAGCAACGAGGCTATTTGCTTACAGTACATTCGACCATAGCTCGTAGGCAAGCATTTATACGTATGCAAGAGAGAGTACGCGGAAACTACGTACAGAGGTCGTAGGTACGTTAACCGCAGGTAGCAAAGCCGCAAGCGCGTGTACACAGTCCGCTGGTCAAACGAGAGTTAGCCGTTAGTTCCGCCGTTTCTACTCCATCGGTAGCGTTTGCGCGAGAGAATAGAGAGAATCGGCTATAGGATAAATTACGGAGTTACGGGCGAAGTAGTACGATGTACCAACGGTTAAGGTTCGGGAAAATTTATTCGCTGCCACTGCAGAGTTCGACTATATAATGATCGGTATGAAGTGCCGGTTCGCTTGTTCCAGTGGAGTTATAATGCAGCTTCACCGATCGCGTGTACCATTGTAACGAACCACCGAACGGGGGGACAATATACGTATCATATACTTCAGCATAAATGACAATTGCGTCTCGTTATATTCACGCGTACCGATCGCTTTCTCTTCTCTCTACTTCCGTCGCGATGACTCTTTACAATAGACAACAATCATTTCCATCGAATCCAATTTACGTCACTAATTTGACGGTATTTCATGCATAAGCGAACGGACTTTGGAGCCAATGGATGGGGGCCAATGTTCACACGGGGGAGCAGCTTTTCGATGAAATGCTTTCGCCGCCCTCAGGGGATCGAAATGCGACATTCAGTTTGGAGTTAAAATTACAATGTAGTCAGCTTACCACGGTTTCGTGGTAAACTGATTACACGCAGTTAAATATTATTATTGTTGTTGCCCTTATTATTATTATTATTACGAGGGATGTGGCGCGCCGCGGCGGACCCGCATTATTACGAGTGGAAATACGAAAAATCGCATATCATAAAAATTGAAAAAAAAGATATAAAAACCTCAATTATTTGTTTTTGAGTGCATATGGGGTAAAATATACATTCGATAGAGTTCTCGTGTGCATTCGCATACACTCGCGTGTGCAGATCGGCATATTTTACGGATAATACGACTTGAGACGTTAGGAAGTAAAATGTTATTGGATATTCCATCGGATTTTTAGGACGAATATCGTCGGATAAATACAATCGGCAGCAATTAACCGCATCTATTCGTAATCCTCCTCACGGACGCGGCAACGCGAGAACGCAAGAAATTGGGTCGAGAAAATCAATAGGATTATTATATATTATGATAATTATTGCATATAGTGTGTCACGCACCCTGCAAATACATCATTTTTGACGCGTAAGTGCGAACGCCGAGCATTAGTAGAGGATATAGAAACAAAATTATACATCGAAGCGATTTTTAGAAGTTTTTAGAGTTGTGAATCTACAATACGCGACACTATAGCTGCAATAATCGTTATCATTCGCAGAAAAAAATTGCTTTCCGAGAATTAAATTTTTTGCCATTACATCGAATGTCTCCGCGGAAAAAAACCTTCTCTCGCGAAGCGGAAAAAAATTAAGAAATTTTTTTCGTTAGACGAAGACGTTACGTAACGAAATAGGATATTTTCCAATTATCGACTTCGCGAAATGTCTCTCGCATCGTCGATCATCGGATATCGAGAATCGGTTGGATTTTATATGAAGAAAAGTGAATCGAAGCGATTGATAGATAAAGCCCCTCAGACGGCTACGAGAGGGACCGATAAACTTTTTTTTTCTTAAAATCCGTGAATGGTATTGGCAATGGTATATATCATTGTACACAAGAGAACGCATTATCGGTATCTCGATGTCTGAAATGGAGTAAAAGATAGAAAAATCCGCAAAAGTTTCTCTCTCCCTTTGCTGCATGGGTTGTGCTTTAAATCGATCACGTTAGAGAGCAATCCAACATCCCTCCCCCTTCTTCTCCGCCCCCCCCCCTTCTCCACACACTCACATTTCCACGGACATAGGCATACATGAAAGAGAGAGGATGAGTAGAGAATAGTATACACAGAAAAAAGCAAAGGATGATTCCCCTCGATTGTCCTGAGCAGGCCGTCCCGTTTGTGTCGGTCGCTTGGCTGCTCCTGGCCACGACAGCCAAGTTTCTCTTCAATCTCTTTTTACCGGCTACGAGAGATCTCGTCGTGTCCGTCTGTCTGTCTGTCCCTCTTCACTGCTTTGCTCGTTCGTCTCTTTTTCTCGTACTTTCTATCGCTCTTTCTTCACCCGTTCGTCGAGTCGTTGAGTCGAGGAGGAAGAGACGAGAGTCACGAGTGGTAGATACGGCGAAAAAGCTCTCAGGAACGCAACGACGAGAAATAGAAGAGTCGTCAAAGGCCGCGGCGGCGAGAGCGGCGCGGAAACTCTTTTTCTCTCGCTCTCTCCTTCTTTCTCTGCTCATAGTGTTCCAATTGAATTCAAAGAACCGTAAGAGAAAGAGAACGGAGTCAAGAGTGAGCGAAAATCGTCGCAACAGAGGCAAAGAAAGAGATGAGAAAACTGACGGCCACCGGCAAAAAAAAAAAGGAACCCTCTCGTGTACGCCACGTATACCTAACAATAATAACATATAGAATTTCGCGTGCGGCAAATTGAATTCACGGCCTCCTCCCCGTCCAACGTACACCTTTCAAGCTTCTCTGACTCTCGACTCTCGCGACTCTCGACGAGAGGTAGAGATGAGTCTGCACAGCTTCCCTCTCATCTCCGCGACAATGTATACATATATTCGTTGCAGTTTTTTTTTCTTTTTTCTTTGAATAATTGCACACCCACGACTACGAATCAACGGGCGCAATCGCAGAATCTTTGCCGTATCACTGACGCAAAGATACCATTTTAAATGAGCGATGAAACAAACTTGTCGGAGAATTTTTACGAATTAAAATGTTAAATAAATGATAATTATTGTAGTGGTTTGTTATATATATATATTTTTTTTTTAACGACTCTTTATATATTTATATTCACACAAGTCGACAGAACGGCTGCGGTTAAAAATATTGCGAGTGCTCTTGTCTCGATGGGGTAGAAAAACGCGCGTCAAAGTCACTTCGAGTGGTGAAAATGAGTTCGAAAGAAAGATGGGCGTTCGAAATGGATCGCGGACAGTGCGGAGGGGAAAATCCCGCGATAACCGCAAATAGCGGCAGTTTGTATGCATCGCGCGATAGACATTGAAATATTTAGCGATAACGACGGCGGCGAGTGTCTCGATTGTAAGCTCACCGCAATGACTCTCCCGGTGTTCGGTGTGTTCGCGGGGGCCGCATTCGGGAATTGAGATTATTCGCTAATTCCTTCGAAGCTGATTAACGTAACAGCAGTCGATTAGACGCTTTTCGTATCTCATCCCTTAGAGAAAATTTATGCGAGTTCCTTCGACTTTCCGATAGTAAGGTTATATAATGGAGTTTCGATCTCTCCATCGCGTTGGATTAGAGACATACGGCTATATCGATTCGATGGCGTATCGGCGACTCTAATTATAGCTGAAGCCCAATCTGTTTGTCCGATGTAACGTCGGCGAGATAATTTTATCGTTGATATGTTTTGCATGAATTAATTTTCTACGCGGATCGATGAACTTGCATCGTCATTCACGAAAACTAAATGGAGACAATAAGTGAGCAATTGGCGAAAGAAACTTTTCGAATTTTTGCAAAATCAACTAATGAATAATTGTTTATTTCACGTTTATTTTTTTTCATGAAAATTATATATAAAAAAAATAAATACGGGGATCAAAAATAAAAACGAAGAAAACAAAAACAGAAAAAAATAAATACGAGAATGAAAAAACTTGAAAAACTTTTTAGATTCCCCTAAATGAATTGTCGGCGAAGAGGGTTCGGAAAATGTATGACAAGCGGGGGTTGCGGCTTTATAAATAATTTTGTCCTCTTCGACATTATGGATTATAGTTTGAATTATCATTTTTAACTCGACCCCAACCGAAAATAGAATATCTCCCTAAGAAAATAATTGAATTATCTACCCCGTTAGAATTCTGCGGAATCGATCGTTCAATCAAAATTGCCGAGCAGACATAGTCGATGAATAAAAGACACACGGGATACGGAGAATGTCAAGTTCTGGCAGAAGTAAACTCGACGTTTCGCGGCTGGGGGGTAGAATTTCGTCGTACATGAGAGAGTTATATCGTTATAGAGGATAGGAGGCAATTCGCCATTCATCGTTAGGCAACGTCCGTTCTCGCGGAAACGACGTCGAATATAACGGGGTTCGGTGTCTGGTTGGTTGTTGATATCTTTGGAACGACAACACCGATGGAGAACGAGGGAGGAAGTAGAGAAGGAGTGGATAGAAGACAATAACGCGTGTCCGGTCCGAGACAATAACGCGGCTTAAAGCCCGTTGGTTAATTACTGTTATACACACTGTTATTCCGCAGCGACAGCGGGCTAAATTGATTAGTATACTACGTAACACATACATATATATATATATATCTACGTCCATATATACACAATCACAACCTCATCCTTTTCATCCCCGTCGTGTCATCGCCCGACGTGGGTTCTGTTTCTATTGCTGTTGCTCCGCGTATAAATGTCGGGGTGCGGCTCTCTCACGAGTCATATCCAGAGAGAGGAGAAAACAAAGCGAAGTAGCGTGTGCCCTCCCGGCACCTGATGTCGCTGGGAAATATTGCATGCAAAAGCCTCTGCGGCGAATAGTCTTTTTTTATATCTCTCTACTTCGTCACTCTTTGATGCGCGGAGTTTATTCAATTATTTTATCGACTGTCGCATTGTGTTTTCTTTATTATTGGTTATTAATTTTAGTCTCTCGCAGCATCGGTTTCATACCGATGAAGAAAGTTGGTAACTACGATTTCTATGGTTATTTCAGCGTTTTAACGATTAATAGGATATAAGGTGACGATTTATAGCGGATTTTGTTTGAAGGAAAAAAACATCGAATTTCATCTTATTTCGTAGGATAATAATGATTTTTTAGAGATTTTATTATCGAATTGTCGATAGGCGAGGCGACGACGATGACGAGAGGTCGAAGTAGCTTCCTGAATATGGAAGCTCTGATGGTGTTGACGGTCGTCGTGGCCTCGAGCCTCGATCTCGGTGTGAGGTGTTCGCCCTCTCACAGAAGTAGACACCACGCGGATCTTTCGCACGAGGATCAGCAACAGCATCAGGAACAACAGCAACGCGAACACGATAGAGTAATGAGGCCGAGCGATGTTGCTCCCGAAGTACCCCGTGCCGAACCCCTGAGATCGTCAAATCCCGCCGCCGGTGACGATTCTCTCATAGTACAGACGAGAAAGGGTCGGGTCAAGGGCGCGACCCTGTTGTCCAGTACCGGCAAGAAGGTCGACGCGTGGTACGGTATACCCTACGCGCAGAAGCCTCTCCGTGAGTCGATTATTTTACAACGGAGGGAACTTACTTTCATCCTCTCTTGTCTCTTGTTCCGTTACGCATGTGTTTTACCGAGAACTTTACAACCCTTCGAGAATCGCCCCCTCTATGGTAAATGAAAAACGCACCGGCAAAGACCCTTAAGAAACTCGTGCGAAGGTGTTTTTTTTATCCGATAAAAATACGAGCGGTAATAACTTGTGCGCAAGAAATTTTTTTTTAATATTAGCCGCTTCGTTGCGATTTAACGCGGATATAAAATTTTAAAAATTCGAGAATACGAAAAAAAAAATTAATTTACACGGTTGACATTTTTTTTTTCGATAAAAAAAAACGAAATGTTTGAATTATAAATTTTACTTTCACGAAGCACGACAATTTGATGCGTATTTTATTACATAAATTGAAAAGATTGGTTTAACTGAGAGGAAAAAAAATCTCGTGATACCGAAATGCCGGAAACGATTAATTCACAACTTTGAACGCTCTTTTCTTGACAAGGAGAGAAAAAGCTTGAATTATTCTTTGCGATGTGCTGAGAGCTTTTTTTTCTCTCCTAACGGCACGACGACGAGATTCTCGAGAACGGTACAGTGAGAGAGCCTTGTAGTCTTTGTAGTCTTTGAGAATAAATGAGGAAAAGAAAAAACCCTGAGAATAAGAGGGTTTGAAAGAGTTCTCTTTTTATTTCGTTCTTTTTTTACCTCACTCGACGGCATGTTCCTACGAGACTAATCGATACGTATACCGCTCTCCGCGGGTGTCCTCTTTCTCCCCCGTCTTCGTCACAGGTGATCTCAGATTTCGTCATCCACGACCCGCCGAGCGTTGGGACGGTGTACTCAATGCTACTACGTTACCCAACAGCTGTGTTCAAATTTTGGACACAGTTTTCGGTGATTTTCCCGGCGCAACTATGTGGAATCCTAACACACAACTCAGCGAGGATTGTCTCTACGTTAACGTCGTTGCGCCGCGTCCCCGGCCTACCAACGCCGCCGTTATGGTATGGATTTTTGGCGGTGAGTTCAATACGATTTTTACCTTTAATTCGATTAATTTAAGCCCTTTGACCGTTTAAACAACGCTTTCGAAAAAATTCGGCAACTTTCCACCGAATTTATAGAAAAAATTGATGTAATTCAATTATTTAAAAAAAAAGCATAAAATCACGATTTTTTTTTATAAACAGTCAAAGATTGTCTCTCGATATCGGAGAAAATCCGAAAATCGGAATTTACTGCGATAAAAGTAATTTTCAAAAATTCTAAAACTTCGGATTTCCCGAAAGCTTTCCGAGGATTCGAATCAAATTTACGGCTATTTATTTTATAATTTTTTTTTTACACTTCCCCGTCTAAAAATTGAATTCAGGTGGTTTCTACTCGGGTTCCGCGACGCTCGACGTCTACGATCCAAAGATCCTCGTGTCCGAGGAGAACGTAATACTCGTGTCGATGCAGTATCGCGTAGCGAGTCTTGGTTTTCTCTACTTCGGCACCGAAGACGTGCCCGGCAACGCCGGTCTCTTCGATCAAATGATGGCACTTCAGTGGGTAAGGGACAACATTGCCGCCTTCGGTGGTAATCCCGAGAACGTGACGCTGTTCGGCGAGAGCGCTGGTGCCGTATCCGTATCGATGCATCTTCTGTCGCCTCTGTCAAGGTGAGAGCTTTGCGCGAAGCTCTGCTTCATCCTTTTTTTTTCTTCCAACTTTTTTCTCCTTCGTGTTTTTCACAAGTGCGATAAAAATTTGTCGATTTTCGACAGAGACTATCGGAACTTTCATTACCTATTGTATCATTCAATTTTAATTTTTCTGTCATTTTTTGACGTGTTTTCTTGTTGTTTTTTAGGCATTTGTTCAATCAGGCGATCATGCAATCGGGTTCGCCGACCGCCCCGTGGGCGATAATATCGCGAGAAGAGTCGATAATGCGCGGTCTGCGTCTCGCCGAAGCGGTCGGTTGTCCTCACGATAGAAACGAAATTGATAAAGTAATCGATTGTCTGAGCGCCACGGATCCCGTCCAGCTGGTCAACAACGAATGGGGCACTCTGGGAATATGCGAATTTCCTTTCGTTCCCGTGTTGGACGGCAGTTTCTTGGATGAAACACCCTCGCGTTCGATGATAACGGCATCCTTCAAAAAAGCTAATATCCTCATGGGATCGAATACCGAAGAAGGTTTTTACTTCATTATCTACTATCTCACCGAACTCTTTCGCATCGACGGTACCGAGGACGTTAAAGTATCGAAGGAAGAGTTCGTTCGCGCTGTTACCGAACTCAATCCGTACGTCAATCAAATCGCGAGACACGCGATAATATACGAGTACACGAATTGGCTTGATCCCGACGATCCGAATAGCAATCGCGACGCTCTCGACAAAATCGTTGGAGATTATCAGTTTACGTGCAACGTCAACGAATTCGCTGGCCGATACGCCGAGACGGGTAACACCGTTTACATGTACTATTACAAACACAGGTGAGACTCAACTTCGTAATTCATCCTACATTTTCGATCGTCACACGAATTCTCTTTCTATTACTTCGCATATGCTTTCCGAATTCCACATGAAATGTCCCGATTTCCCTGCACTCGTTACAAAAAAAATAGTGTACAACTTTCGGCTCTCGTTGCGCAATGTACGATTTTTCGAAAGAAGTTTCGATTTTTTTCGTTTCGATTAATCGCAACGATCTGCGATTCGATTTGTTTCCACAGATCTACGAACAATCCGTGGCCAAGATGGACGGGTGTGATGCACGCCGACGAGATAAGTTACATATTCGGTGAACCACTGGATCCCTCGAGAGACTATACTCGCGAAGAAGCACATCTATCCAAGAGGATGATGCGTTATTGGGCAAATTTTGCCAAAACCGGGTATGTCGTCGTCGGCTCGTAAACGCAAACCGATGCAGTTAATTACTTGAAACAACGAAAACAAACATTTTGAAATCCGTAAAACTTCGTTTTAAGTAATTAACTGCAATCTGAACAATTTTTCGTAAAATATTTCCATTGATTTACTTACGAACGATATGCAGGGATCCAAATATGGGAGACGACGGTTCCTGGACGGAGGCATTCTGGCCTCCGCACACAGCGGCGAAAAAGGAATATCTAACTCTTGACACGAATACCACGGAGATCGGTTACGGCCCGAGGGTACGTCAGTGCGCCTTCTGGAAGAAATATCTTCCGCAATTGATCGCTGCTACATGTAAGTACACGTTAAAATGTCTAATTCCCTCCGTTGCAACCATTCGCGCGCATTACGGCATCGACATCGTCACAAACAAAACAACAAATAACTCGAATTAAAACTGCTGAACGCTCAAAGAGCGTTCGCGAAAAGAACTTTTTTAAACGCCGAAATAATTTTTCATCTCTATCGTCGTTGGTATATGCGTGTGTCGTGGATTGTCTCAAACGTTGACGTGAGACACCTGTTGAGTCGCGGAAGTTCGCGTATGTATATTATTTTCATGACCTGTGGATCGAGAGTTGCGGCTAACCGGATGCTTAAAACGAATAAATCGAACACTAACCGCTTGTCCTATGCGCCGCGATCTGTTGTAAAATTTAAACATATCCCACCGCATATGGAGGGGGAGGCGAGTGCTTAACTCTGCTTGTTCTAAATAATGGAAAATACGAAGAGCCCTTAAGCGTTAGCGTGTGCGGTGCCCAACGCGGCAGTACGCGCGGTGGGGAGGCTTCGTGTTGTTCGATAACGTTGAAAAACTAATAGAATTGATTGCCGGGCATCGAAGCAAATGTATATTTGTGTTATACATATATATAGCGCATGTATACCGCACCGCGACGCGTGGTCGTCGCCCATTATCCAATTGAATGGGTAACGAATGCGCGCTCACTGCCAAAAGAGATTATATTTTGGCTCCGGTCCACTCTGCATTAGCCAAACCTCCGGCGAAGCATAGCCAATTACTGGATAACTAATGGACATCTTAAAGTCGATGGGAGAAATAACGTTGAAGAGAAACTAAGGGAGGAAAAGAGAGACATGCAAGTTTCAAGTACACAGAGGGCGAAGCCGGCTGCGCAAGATACTCGCTATTCTCTTCGACCGGTCCATTGCCTCTCGTTATGATACCTCTAACCCGTCGAACCGTTGCCAAGTCTCTGTCTTTCTCTCTCTCCCTCTCTCTTTCCACTTTTATACGGAACGCCTAACACACACGCTAACGATGCGGGGAATTAATGAAAAAAAAAAAAAAAAAAATTAATGCGCTTCGCTCACTCGAGTTATCCACTCTGCATAAACTACGTGTGGGCGTTATAGACATGCGGCTTGCAGCGAAACGATGTCAGCGCTCTTTTTTTTTTTTTTAACGAAGTCTCTTTGTGCTCCAGAGGATCGCATTCTGTTGGAAAGTTTTGCGAATTTTCGTTGAGTAATTATTGACAAGTTTTGGGACTATGCCAACGGTATTGGAAAAGAGTTATTACTTTGACAAACGGAATATTAATGCGATATCGAAAGCGTTACCCGTGAAATCGAAAAGAAGTGGGAATATGCGGAAAAAATCGCGGCAGAGCTTACCGAGAAAAGATAAAAAGTTAACGTTTCTCTGTGATTTATCATTTTTAATAAGTTGAGGAAATTAATTTTTTACTCCGGACATTGGAGAAATACCGGAAGAGACAAGTTTTAGCTATTGTTTGATGATTGAGTGCTCATTAGACTTACGAATAATGCCTAAAAACTTTTGTGCAGAAAAAAAGTTCCGCGCGAAGTATTTAAAAAAAAATTCTTTTCAAGAATCAATTTCGATAATATTGACGAAGTTTGGCGTTCGAAGTCATCACGATAAATGGGATACAAGAACTCTGGGAAGCCAATTTTTTACAAAAATTTGCATTAAAAAATATTGTTTTTACGTATAGAATTTTTCTTCACAAGCGAAAACGTGATATGCAAACGTACAGACAAACGGACTGACGGACGGACACTGTTTCGAAAGATCGAACGAAATACGTCGATCGCAATTTCCACTTCCGGTATATCGTTGTATGTGCGGTAGTGTCACGACACAAAAATAAAATTATTTAAAGTAGTTGCGCACTAAAAAATATTTGTACTTTCGACAATTTTAAATATTTTTTAGATTAAAAAAAAAGTTTAATCCATGTAAAAATGATTTTTCACCCAAAAAAATGAAACACGAGTCGTTGTTTCGCGATCGAGTATAACAATAATGAATGCTCGTGGAAATACGCAATAAAAAAATAACTGTTATGACAAATTTTGCAACATGATGTTTCACCCAAAAAAATTAAAGACGAGTCGTTGTTTCGCGATCGAGTATAACAATAATGAATGCTCGTGAAAATACGCTCTAAAAAACAACCCTTATGACGAATTTCGAAAAATCGGTTGAAAAAATGTTTCGTACGATACTTCGCGACTGCGAAACGTACAACAACCGGTCGGACTATAACCATCGTTGTTGGAATGTTGCGATTTAGTCAGGGCGTTGTATTACGAGCCCTCATTACAGGAGAGCACTGAGGGTACACAGGGGAGTTGGCTGAATAGCTGGTGAATAAATAGGCCCGTGGAGAGAGAGAAAGAGACTCTCCGGTTGGTGTATATAGCCTCGTTGAACGGGTGTCGGGCATGAAACAAGAGAAATTAATGGGCCCGTTTGTTAGATGTAGCGTGCAATACCCCAGAAGCATATGAAGGGTACATACATAGACACATCGGTTCGCCTCTTCCCCTTACCATTTTCCATCTCTTCTCTCAGGCAGTAAACGTCGCGTATCGTATCGCAAACGTTCGGCATTGCAAGGCCCCCCTATGTATCCTTGTCTGTCTCTCACAGCTCGTGTCTGCTATAACGCTAATACCGATGCCACGCTGCGAGTTCGCCAGCAGAGATAACTGGGTTATGACGTCGTTGGCAACTAACCCGACTAGACGATAGCCTGGCGAGAGGCTTATATTTCGTCTTTCTCTATCTCTGTACCCTTCAACAATAGATCCAACCAACCCTACCGGTACCTCTTCAACAACCCCCTATACACGTCTATACATTATCCTCTATACATATACCTAAAACTACCCTATTACTATATACATTTTACATTATATTTTCCATCTCTTCCTCTCTCTCTCTCTATGACGTCAGAGTTCTGCGCTATCCCCGCCACCGCAGTATTTCGCTGGTCTACGGAACTCTCTCTCGCGCTCTCGCGGCTCGCACTCTATCCTGCAGTTGCCCCGCCGCTAGACGAATACCCGGTATGAGCAGACGGGCCAACCCTCCTACTATACATCTCCCCAGCTACCGTAGTAGTAAACTTGTAGTAGTATAGTACGCTGTAGTTCAACTATAGTATGACGCATCGATGTTACGGGGTAAAGCGGGTCAATCAAAAATTCCTTGTTACGAATTAACTACATTTCTTTTAGAATTCGTTCGGAAAATCGATGTATACAAATAAAATTTTATATTAATCGATCAAAGTATCGATCATCGTCATTTTCGTGTTATTTTTCGTATTACACAAGAGCCAAAATTGCGCAATTTTCGCTAAATGCGAAGTGTGCTGCCCGAGAAAATCGAAAGCGACAATCACACGACGTGGAAATCCGTGGACGCTTCCTTCCGTGTAGCATACGATATTTTTTTTTTCTGATTTCGCTAAAAAAAAACCGCATGTCGTGCTGCAGTAAGAACGCAAAAAATGCCTTTTTTAATTTAATAACGAGTGACGATGTGCAGTTTTTTTACTCTCGCCGAACAGAAATTGACCGTTTTTCTCCGTAATAGCGAGTAATGAAACCGAATTACGCATGCGCACTTGTCGTTGGTGGAAAATGAGCGTTTTACGAAAGCATTGCGCACGCGAATTGAGGTTATTTTTGCGATGTCGGGAAAAAAAAAACTGTCCTTTTTTTTTGGTACTATTCTTTAGGTGACCCGCGTTGCCCTCGAATTCTACGAAGAGATGCGCGTGCATAGATATGTCTGTATATTTGGTGCGCCTGTTTACCTCGTCCCCCGGCAATATCCTGCGGCGTCTGCAGCTGCAGCGTGACTCGGAGGCGCATTGTACACAAGCTTCGACTACTGTACCTTGCTACGCACACATCTTATATCGTGCAGAGAGACTCTCACCCTGTCTCGTATCGCCCGGGAATCCGGGGGAGTTGATCGTTCAGACGAGACGTATATACCACTGTAGATATATATAATGCAACGAGATAGGCTCGAGGCTCCGATAGCTTCGACGTTCCGGGCCTCGAGAACATATCCTGAGGATCAAAGAGGCCGTGTATATAGTTATACTTTACATACATATACTATATATATATACATAATAGGCGCAAGAGAGTTCGAGTTCTGCCGAAACCAAGCGCAGTGATCCCTGATTCTCCACCGTGTCGGCTTTCCCTGTCGCCCTCTCTTTCTCTATATCCGATTTGACTCGTTATCCGGATGTCACCCAATTAATTTAAACGTTCGTTGGCGTTTGCAACCCTCGAGTAGTAATGGAGGGTAAAAAACATCGCGTCTCATCCCCCACGCGATTAGTCTCGTTAGGCGTAGCAGATATAGACATTTGGTTAATCAAGAGACGAGTCGGGAGACTGATAAACCGATGAAGTCGAATTAGCACAGTTATGACGATTTCTATTCAATCGGATAATCTGCATCTCAATAATTCCGTGCTTTTTTTTACCTGATAAGAAACTTCGATCTAAAAAAAAAAATTTTAATGGAGATGTTGCGGGTCGAATAATGTATAAAACAAACATATGAAAAATAAAAGTGTGGCAATTCTTTCATGAATAGCAGGAAAAACCTATTAATCGCTTTAAATACTTAGACACACTATCTAAAAAAATACAATTAGTCTCAATCATTTCTTTTTGACATAAGCAATAAGATAATTCAAGATTTATCTTAATATCATATCTAAATCCTTGAAAATCAGCTCAGCCGGTATTACCGACTCTCCCCGGCATTCGGCAGCTCTCCCCAACATATATAATCATAAAAAGCGGTATAATAATCATCCCCAACTTCCGGTCCTTATTTACGATGAATCGTAAAAATAGAAAAAAAATAGAGTTTTAAGGGTTAACCGAGGGCAGAGTCCTCGGCGATAGAAGAAAATCGTCTCGTGCGCGATCTCGAATTTTCGCGATCGCAAAAAGTTTTTCGCTCGGGGCAACACACTATCGCTTATACACACACTTTATCGAAGATAAATTCACGGTCGGATGGTGTTGAAAGTTGGTGAACTCTTTCGTTCGCTTGTATAGAAACGCCTCGAAGCTCGAAGTATATAGTTGATCCCATCGGTACAGTAACACGGTACACGGGGTAACCGATGATATAAACCCACCGGGACGGTGAGAAAAATCCACTAGCTTTGCTTCTCTTCTCTTCTCTCGTTTTTCCACCCTTCGCTGCTTCCCATCCCTTCCTTTCCCATCTCGATAGAGCTAACTTCGTTTACTCCGTGGAGTGTCGAGTTGTCGACCGTTCGGGTGTTAGCCTTTCCCCTCGCTGGCTCTGGACTGACTTTAGTCGCCTCTTCTTAAGTACACGGGACCTTAACTCGATTTGTACAGCCAGCACAGAGCGAGGCTAACGACATAAAGTCCGAGAAAGCCGCGAAGCGAGCGAACGAGGATAGAGAGAGCGGGATGGGAAGGGAAGAAAAGCCGGAAAGTAAAAAAGAAGGAGGAAGGAGCCGGAGGTCGTGGCTGGTTCGCGACGTGACCCTGAAACGGCGCGTTGCACCTTATCCCAACCCCTTTTCCCCTCTGGTACCTTAGCTACCGCAGCCAAGTTCACAAGATACATAGTACAACTCTCTCTCTCTCTCTCTCTGTCTCTCTCTCTCTATCTAACTATCTAACATAACTGTGTATGTGTACACTTGTTTTCATCGTACACACGTCGAAAGGTCGTGGCCGTACGGGTGAACCTCGTGCGCCGAGGATTCTCCGTTCTCCGTACCATCTATATACCGACTTCTACAACACTCCGCGTACTATAATGCTTCACCTTCCCTAGTAGAGTATATTATGAGATTGCGCAATACGACGCTCAGTGGCAGAAAGAGGAAAAGCGCGATAGAGGGTAGCGAAGCCTAATAATTAAGTCGACGTTGCTATAACACGATTAACACCCGTGGGAGGGTTCGAGATTGCTGATGCTCGGTGAATCTCACTCGACAAACTGTGTGTACTCTCCAATGTTCCGCAAAGCGGAAACATATCCCGGGGGTGGATCGTTTCATCTTCTATCGCAACAGGTGTCAATATACCGTCCATTAAACGTATTCTTCAATTTGAATTTCGTAATCTTATTCCGTTTGTTTATTTTTTTTTACGAGTTATCTGTGAGAAATTTACGTAAGAAAATTGTTGTTTGTCTTGTTGGATATTTGTATAGATGCAGCGGCGTACTATATATGTATACATGTAGATAAATTTAAATATATACATACATACATATATACATGGATAAAGGAGCTCTCGCGCGGCACTTGAGTTATGCCGGCGACCTCGACGCGCACTCGGCCAGCCGGCCGGGGGTGGCTGGTGGTACAAGTTGTGCGGCCCGCGGAAAACAAAACATTGGACTAAAGGGAGTAGGGATGGAGTCGCGTGCGCGCGAGAAAACCCGAACGGGGAAGAGAGAGGTGTTTAGACGGGGAGGAAAACGCGGGTGAGCAGACCGAGCAGCCAGAATCATCCCTCTCTCGGGCTTTTCGCTTCACAGTGGCGGTGGTGGAGGAGAACTCGCGAGCCGGGGCATGAAACTGGCCGCCAGGCTCCCTCGCGTCGATCGATGACGGCGCACTAACACGCGAAAATAGTAGAGCCTCACTCTTGCTGAGAGACAGTACTCGAGCCAAACACACGTACGCGGAAAATTCACGTACGCGCGGGGTATGACACTGGGAGACCTCGAACCGCGCGGCCAGCCGGCACCAAACTACTCTACACCCCTCCCTCGCAGCCTCGTCGGTTCACCGGTTCACCAGCATTTTACGAGGGTTAAGGGGGGAAGGGTGCTGTCGAAGAGTACCGAGTCAAACTGATGCGTCGCCCATCTACGCTAATCTTGCGCAGGATAAAGGCGCCGAATTTATAAACACGTAGATCGATCTTTCGGATACCGAGTAGATTCTTAGTTTGATCATTAAAAAACTGAAGAATTACACGATTAATAAAAATCGAGATTCAGCAATGAAAATTTTTTCGATGTATTGCGAGCTTTCGGGAGATCGTCAACGGCAACATCGCGAAGGTTAAAAAATTGCGGTTAATGTCGTCCTAAATTGCAAATCGGCATTCATCGGCGATATTGAAGGCTACTTGATAAATGAAACAGGAGTTTGATTTACGAGACCGATGACTCGCTTTTTATCGAAGTTTCGATAACAAACATTCTTTTGAATTTTTTAAGAGTTTAATTTTGTACGCGAAAAGATACTCTGTCATCGTCTAATATGATTATTCGATCATTAACGATAGTCAGAGTTTGAAAGCTTTTCGACAAGAACTTTGAAAAAAAAAATTAAAACGCAGGATAAAGAAATATTCAACGATGTTGAAGCATACAATTAAACGTTAAAAAGTCAATGTAATACTTTTTGTTTCAAGAAATTATGGAAATAATCGATCTTCTGATATTCGACTGTGTGGGGCATCGGAAAAATATTCCAACGCGTAAAAAAAGATTTTAGCGATGCAAGTTTTATCCTCAAACGGTTATTGCGACGCTTTTTGCGTCCTTCCAAAGACTCGGTAAAGATTATGAAAAAAGTTGAATAATCATCGCGATTACAGCATCGCGACATATATTTCTTAATTATAGTCGGAATTGTAGATGAATCGGATTATCTGTTGCAGCAAAAGTGGAGATGAATGCAAAGGAGACGAGCAGCGGGAGCAGTACGCTTCATTCCGCCGGTGGTTCGAGTCTTCATCTCTCGCTGGTGTTTTGCCTCGTTGTGGCGATCCTTCTACAGCAACAGCAGCAGCACTCGGCAATGTCGTTAGTACTTCCAGTGAGGTTGTTTCAACTTCATCAGCATGGAACGACGGTAGCAGTAGCGAGAGGCTACGTCTAGTTGCCGAAGTGCATTCTCCTACCCACCCTCGCGCCTCTCTCCACCTTCTTCCACCCTCCCGTTTCCTCGTTCGAAACCTCGGCGTCCACACGTGTTCGTCCGCTTTAGGTCTCTCACGACCAACTAGTCGCCTCTCTTCCAGTTCCAAAACCGGAGCAAAAACATAATGAAAAATATAACCTCCGCGTCCTAATTCCTCGGCTCTTCCTGTCCCCACTTTCCTCTTATCCCCGCCAATTTTCTTCCACTCCTCTTTCGCATCGCCGAGATATGAGATATAAGTAGATACGAGTCTCGTTTATAACCACAGAAAGACACTAACATAAACACTACGTAAGAAAAATACAACAAAAACAAATTAAACACGAAGACAAAAAAAAATAATAATACACACAGCAGACATATCAAGCTATATAAAAAAAATACTATAATACTAATGTATAGAGCGCAGGAGCGCACACACGCGGCGTTGTGACGGTACGGTATCCGTTAAAAAAAAAAGAAGAAAAAAATCACAAAAAATTGACTAAAAACAGAGAAAAACTCTCCCCAGCCTGCGCGTCAACCACCACCTCGATCATCGGCATACTTCCGATTGTTACACAGAATAAAAAATAAATGAAAATAACGAAAGAAAACAATATATATATATATATACAAAACAAGAGTCACGCAATTCGCGAATCGTTCAACAAACTTTTGCACACGTAAGCCTCTCGCTCCTCACCGGCAAATATCAGTATCGCACCGATCTCGCAAACGATTTTTTCTGCACGACGCACCTTCTCTATCGATAAACTAAAACGAAAAAAAAAAAAAAAAAAAACAAGGAAAAAAAACGCAAAGAGCGAGCAAACACAGCATATATTTCGTTCGGTCGCGATAAAAAAAAAACAAAAATTTTATTCACGCTTCGTGACGGGTATCAATAAGAATTTCTCGGCTGGCCGGGATATCCCGTCTGAATGACGAAAGTGTCGGTATCGAAAGCACGTAATTGAGAGCATCGAGATTATTAATTTACAACGACGGGAATTCGAGTTATCGCGTTCCGACCGCTAGCGCCCGCCTCCTATCCGTATCTTAATCCTCCGCAACATGAAAAAAAAAACAAACAAACAAACAAAAACCAATCATCGACGTGCAAAAAAAAACATCCATATGACGAGAATCGAAAAAAGCCTCACAGTTGAAAAAACTACAAAAAAAAAGTTGACACGGACAGAAAAAAAAAAAATTTCGCTGCTGCACCGAAAAAAATCTCTAAAACAAATAGTGAAATAATAACTGTAATAAAAAAATAATATTTATCGCACCCCCAAGATAAAGGGAGAGAGAATAGTTATAAACTTACAAGACCCGAGAACGGAAAGAAATTACCGCGAATACGATACGATGCGAATGAAAATTAAAGAGATGATTTACCTAAAGAGAATTAAAAAAAAAAACAACAAAAAATAAATTACATTAACTAACCAAAAAAAAGGGAAAAAACGAGAGCCTACTAGTAAGCTTTATACTATTTATATATAAAAATCGATTATTAACATAGGTATTAAATTAGAGTGATACAAAATAAAATGAAAAAAAAATGATAAATACAAATATATATATTAATATATATATATATGTATTAATAATAACAACGATAATAACGATGATGCGAACGAGAGAGCGAGAATAATATGATAATACGTGTGAAAAAAAAGTTCTTTTTTTCATCATTAATTATATTTAATTTATTTATTATTTTTTTTCCGATGAGATTATCTAAATGCAAAACTATATATAGACGATCGAGATACACTATATATATATATATAAAAATTAAAAAAAATTAGTTGCCTTGTATATTCATTTGATACTCGCCTCATCGCCATTCGCAATGCCCGGTGCGCGATGATATAATCTCGCGCTTAGATCGCGCGCTTGAAATATTACGCCTGTGCGCTGCGATCGAGAGAGCGACGAGAGAATGAGAAAAGCTCTTCGGGTGATCGAGAATCATTGCCGATAACAACAATATAGCTACAACGATATTATATTACAACTACTATTGCACTATATACGGTGTACTCGTCGAAGCGTGAAACCCGCGGGTGTTGGCGCGGCTAATAACGTGACTAATTACAAGAGGTGAGAGGCGGCCACAAATCACTCGGCGATCGATAGTGCTGGAGTTCTCTCTATTTTCTCTATCCTTCTCTCGATCTCTTCTTCCCTCCCGTAGGAGAAACACCTCGCAGCTCGCTCACTCTCTTCCTCTCTATCGCGATCTAACCCGACTTTTTTTTTTTTTTTTTTCGGCAATTCTCGACGAGCGACGTGCCACTAGCGGTGTGGGGTTGAAACTATACGTATAATGCCTCTGGCGTCGGCCGGGTGTCGATTCTCCTGGGGGAGGGGTAGCGGAGCGAGGATGTTGCCCGGTGCGCGAGGTAAAAAGCGACAGCGGGACGGGGGGATTGTCGGGTTTTGTGAGAGATGGCAACTTTTTGTCGACGCGGTCATCGCGGAACGGAGAGAGCGTCAGCTCGATCGACCTCTCGGCTTCTCTAGTTTCGCAATCGGCGCGTATTCCAAACGTAGACACGACGAAGCTACGAACGACGCGGGAAAATTGCAGCGAGAAAAATTACAAAAAGAATATTACGAAGGAAAAAGAGAGTTAGCGAGATTTGCCGGAAAGCAAAGTAATAATAAAATCATTTTTCCGAGGATTCCGAGTTCTAAAATAGGTCTAATTTCCACAAAATTTTAAATGCAGCTACATAAAAAGAATTTAAAAAATGTAAGTATTATTATCCGCAAAAAATAATTAAATAATCCGGGGGACCTTAGGCCTAAGACGAGTTAGTTTGACGATCGGCACGTCGAGGGCCAAGTCGAGCGGAAGAAAAAAAAACAATAATAAGAAAAATCGATCACGAAGAAAAATGCGATTTAGGACGCGCGCGCGTGATTATACAATTATAAATAGGCGTTCGTACAAACAAAAATTCCGATTATGCATACGAAAAAGAAAGAAAATATCAGAAGGCCGCGGAAGAGAGAAGTGCGAAATGATCGAAAGACATGTAATCATCGCGTATGAAGAAAACAAGAAAAAAAAAATGTTTCTCGCTGCCTTAAAAAAAAAAATAAAAAAAAAAATTACAACTTACACGTGTGTAAAACATGTATAAACGAATCGAAACGACGTGAAACACATAAACACAACACACAAGCGACGCACATAAAAAGGAGAAGAAATTAAAAACGAAAAAAGCCGGCAATTCTGTATGAAAAGTTTGAGTTTTTTTTTTTTTTTATGCTGTCGGTCCACTCTATAGTATTCTCAACTGACCCAGTTCATCATTCTACGGGGCCGGAGCTCGAAATATCAACTCACGAAGCCCGTCACACTTTTTTATTATACCATACACGCCGAGTTTTACGACTCCGCGCCGCAATTAGCGACTCCCTTTTATCACTGTGTTAGCCATACTTGAGTTGATGTATGCGCAACGAGAAATATAACATGGCGGTTTGAATGTTACCACTCGAAACGCGCTTCGGAGCAGTCAATCATGCGTAAGACATTTTAATTTTCTGCTAGTCAGACGAAGCGCATTCATGGATAACGAAGTATCCGAGAGAAAAAAAATGTAATTTATTCCTTTGACGCCATTTAAGTAGATCCAAATTCAAGTAAAACTTTCAAGATTATTTTATTATCCTCACACGAAGTATTTTTTTTCTTAAATAAAAAAAATAACGCATAATTCGTTCAAAACGCAATTTAACCAGTAAAGCGTTCACATTGTTTTTCAAGAAGTAACATTTATTAAACGTATTATTTCTGTCAATAAAATTTAAAAAAAAAATAAAAAATTTCGTAAAAGTAAAAAAAAAAAATTACGATTGAAAATAAAGATCGCACTAAAATTATGTATAGCTATCGATGACTGAAACATCCACTCTGCGAGCTCTAGAGACTCCGGTTACCCTCGACCTTGTCGCCTTTCGTTCGCGTGGAAAGCCTTGAATAAGAATCTTTCAAGTTTCGTTCGGGACATCTTCGGCTACATCAATTCTTTCCTCCGTCGACGAAGAAAAGCGATTCGATTCATAGAGAGTGGCGGTCATAGTCGAGGCTCGCGGAATGTCCTTCGGGAGAAGTCGACAATCGTTGGCTCGATCGATCATCTATGTGTGTACAATTCTTTTTCGTGTTGAAAACGGTATATAAGGGTATATATCTCGCGTACGTACACATTTCTATGCATAAAAGACACATACACACGCGCGCGCGCGCGCGCTCGACGCTTGGCGCAGGTGGTAGGAGCGACACGGTACGCATAAAGAGTGCAGAGAGACGACAATGATGTATAGTCGGTACCGCGTCAGGAAAGCTCGCGAGTAGTTGCCGATGGTTGGTATCGCCTCCTCGAGTTTACTCGTCAGCGTCGCGAAACACTCGCGATAATCAAGCCGCGATGTATAATATGATCGCCCCGAGGTTCATACCTACGCGACATGCTTCAATCGAATCGATTCAATCAGCGAACATACTCCGCGATTACACATACAAATACCCTCCCCAGGGGCGAGCGTCGCACGCGATCGTAAGATCCATCGATATATCCATCGATCCCGAGAACCGATGACCTCCGAGTAGACCGTCGAGTAGAAAATGACCGATAACGATATCGTACGACCAGATAAAGTTACGCGCTCCTACACACGACTCATTCGTAATAATAAAACAATTTCGCTTCATCGAGGTAATTAAATCGTATTAATCAACGGATTAGGATAGAATTACCGACCGAAAAAATCGAATCATTTTACGGAGCAATAAAAAAAAAGTACATATATTTAATTTTTTAAATTTATCAATATAAAATTTCATTTGATAAACTAATCCTTGACAAGTTCATAGAAAATATGCAATTAAAACATGTCTCGAATTGTTAAAAAAAAAAACATCGCTACCTTTCGACACATTGCGTAACGACAAAACAAATCGATCGTAAAAAAAAAATCTAAATTTATCATCGTATCGGATTACGAAACACTCATTACGAAATATTACTTTAACATACACTCGAAGAAATAATCTTGTATTTACGAATCGTTTGCGATAATGAAACGTGTTTTCATGTTACCAATCGACCTAAATTCATCGCGACTTCGCATTGTGAAATTCCGACTCATTTCGTAGTGTTTTTTTGACCCGAACTAAAAAAAAATACTAGTATCATCGATACGAGGTGTGCAGCATACCTTTGTTTTCAAACATATCGTTAACGATAGTGCAAATTCATTGATAGCTTCAGCGTATCGTTGGAAAAAAAAACAATTGATAATATTGACAAACGTTCTATTGCTGACAGTCGTATATTAGCCCGATAACAATCCGTTGACCGTTGTCCGTTTACCGCAGAGCCACGCGACGGCATCGATCGAAGATTTAACTGTCTCCTCACGCGAGCTTTTCATGCAAAAACGCCTCTCGTCTCCCCCCCACCGCCGCCCCGCAGTGAGCTTCGGGAATCAACTCCCGAGGGATTTTATCTTTTTCGATCTTCCGCCGAGAAGATCACAGCATCACCACGGGGGTTTCTCATCTTCTCATTCTTTTTCTCTATATAACTCCCGGATCCGAAGTAGAGCCGCAGCTCATCATAAAAGTTGATCGTTGAAGCGTGTCGAAGCTTAGGTTAGACTGTTGAAGCGCGCGTCGCGAAGTATCGACGATATGGTCCTCGGCGCGCACGTGTCATGTATATATACTATTTCTACGTGCATGTACACTTATTTTCTTTATACATATATATATTTATATATAAATATATATAAAAGAAACAAGTTTATACAGCTATATAAAAGTGTATATAGAGAAGCGAAGTGTAGTATAGCGCATTCACGTGCTACACGCGGTATATTATATCCCCTCGCGGAAATCGTAGAGAAGAGGAGAAGGAGACTCAAGTTGGATCTACTCTCGCGGCATCCCCGAGGCGGAAAGAGACAGCACGCGGCAGAAACGAACAAAAAAAAAACAAAAAGTAGGAAAGATAGAAAGAGAAGGCTGTCCTGTCGGCTGGAACATTTCCAGGAGAGCACAGCTTGCTCACCTATCCCCGCGCAACATTCGTATACCCTATTGATTTTTATTTCGTATCCTCGGGCTATTCGAGTGACCGAGTGGAACGTTAGCATCGAACTGCGGAGTTTTTTTTTTCTTTTTTTTTCTTCTACGTCTATCTGTACGGACACACGAGAGAAACTGATGTGTGTATAGCGTAAGACTGTATACCATCGTAATGTATTTACTATACACTGTAGTAGAAGGAGGATAGATATGGTTATATCGCCGAAACGAAGATTAAGGGCGATGCTTTACGATGCCCTTTTCGTGGACGAAACACCCTCGGCGATCGTAACGATTTCAGAATCTTTCACATCATCGTTTCACCCGCCAAGAGGGATGAAAAAAAATAAAACTTTTCTCGCATTGTTATTCTTATTGTCTATTTTTTCGTCGAGACCATCGCAAGGAAATAGTCGTTTTATCGACACACACGCGCCAAGGAACATCGGAATAAGTGCTAAAGTAATTCAATACTCTTGCAGCTGCCGGGTTGCGATGTTTTTTTGTTTCAATTTTTTATTTAAATTGGAATATAAACAAAAAAAATGTATGTCCAGTTCGGGACATCGATGCTCGTTTATTTTGCACAACTCTTCTCCGCGCAAAATATAGATCGATGAGCGAAAAAAAAAATTGAATTGGGTCAGTTGAGTTTGATCGGTGAAAATTTTTTAATTCTCATTTCTTTTTTTTATCGATCGCTTTTGTTTCCGTAATCGGATGGACTATTTTAGAAGCATAAAGAGAAAAAAAATCGCGCGATTTCACAAAACCACGCTACACTCTACAATAGGTCATATATAGATTTTCACGCGCGCAAGTACACGTATTATTAAATAAATAAGATGACGATGATGAATAGTACATGATAATGTATAGGTGATACGCGATATTTAATATAACGATATACATTTAAACAATATACAAACTGTGTGTGCATATGTATATAGTTACGAGAGCATGAAATAACGAGCTCCATCGTAAAACTATACATACATACGATGTACGGTGAGTGAGAGAGGGAAAAAAAACGAGAGGACAATTTTGATGCGCGCGGCGTTATAATATCGGTTGACGGTGCTAATACAGAACATATTAATAAAAAAAAAAAAGAAGATGAAAAACAAGGGAGAATATCTATTATATTCGATTCGACAACGAGCACGGTCCACACTATATATGTATGCCTCCCCCCTCCACCCCTCCCCCTCCCCCTCCTCCTCGCCCATCGACCATCCACAAGTCTACTAAAAAAAATGGACTCTAAACGATTCTACGTGGTAGAGATACGTGAGAGAAGCGAGATGAGACACAAAAGCGAAAGATAAGACGTATATTAAAGCGAAAAAAAAACGAGAAAAAAATAACAGGAGATGAAAAAAAAAAAAGAGTTATATAAAGTATGGATAGATAACAAAATAAATGGGTGAGAAAGATATGTGCTGTATAAGAATAGACTATAAAGAGATGAAAAAAATAAAAACAGTTCGAAGCCACTGTGGCGCTAGGCGTCCATTGCAAATTTACAAAGAAAAAAAAACGAACATTAAAAAATAAAAGCATGAATTAAGTAACAAAAAAAAACAGATTGGTGTGCTTTGACTGTCGAAAAACAAAAAAAAATTAATAAATAATAATAAAGTAAATATTAATTGTACGATGGTGATTAAGCGTATAAGCGATAGCGTTATTTAATTACGATTAAGTATACCGAGATGTGTTTAAGTTAAGAGATTAAATGTGGCTCTATGTAATCTATTCGTGTAAAGAAAATTTGACGGGAACTACGAGAAAAGAAAGTTTGAAGACGCATATTTGAAAAAAAAAAAACGAAAAACAGCTAAAATGATAACGCAAAATGATAAAGGAGAGAGTATCGTTCTTAAAAAAAATCAATCCGGATCAATCGTAGGATCGACGACCACGTAAAACGAAAACTAATCGATACAAGATATATGCAAAACAACAGAAAGTCAAACACATGTATCTCGGCCTTTTCCTTTCTCTCGCGCTATCTCTCACACAAAGTCTTCGTACGTATTAAACAGCAAAAAAAACACACACACACACACTAAATATAGAGACTAACGAAGTAAAGAAAAATAAAAAGACACCCAATTATATACACACATTCTACGGATAAGTTAACGTAAAAAGAGTAACAAAAAAAAAACGTGCGTACAGAGATTTACGCCGTCATCATTCTATACTGCTGCCGATTGAGAATTTTCAAATTTTTTTTTCGAGCAATTCAATTAAAAGCACGATGAATGAATTCGTCTCGAGAAAGAGCGCGTGAGTTGACTCGACGTTTGCGATAAACATAGCTGCGGAGATAACGAAAATTCGAGTGGATAAGTACGCGACGTACAGATGTCGCGCGGTAATATCCAATTTCCCGAAAATATATAATGGATCGTAACTACCGAAAGAAAACGTGCAAATGTACGCGCTACGGCGCCGGACTGCGCGCGTACCTACTCCACTAGCGCGTTGCACGCGTCCTCCACACCCGCCCTGTGCTGCGCATTGCGGAACTCTCACAAGTTCGGATGCGCTCTCAGTCACCGCATGTATATCAACGTATACATCCACACATACACACATAAAAACACACGCGCGATCTTCCAACAACGCTGTAACTAATGTTTGTATGCAAATTAATTTTACAAGTGAGGCACATTTTTATTCATAACTTCGTACATCAAATTAAGCGATTTTTATGAATAAAAAAAACGAAACCATTGCTGAAGCTTGTGCATTAAATTTCGCAACATTGTAAAGCCGCGAGAGAAAAATGTATAATCAAAATATGTGTAAACTTGTGATTAAAAATGTAAAAAAACGAAAATGAGAGAAGGAAAAAAAGAAGAGAAAAAAAATATACTTTGCGTATAAAACAGCTACGGTAGATAACTCGGATTACATTTTATTTATATATACGACATATATGTACAGGTATATAAAATTGCACGTTGTGTGAAATATACGTGGAAATATACGTTTTATCTATATAAAATATGAGTTATGTATGAATAGTTATGAATTTTTTACACGTATTTTGATTGTATGTTTTTTTTTTCTTCCGTAGAAAACAAATGCTGATGAGGCTGAAATGAGATATTTATTTTTATTTTTGGTTATGTAAATCGTACGAGAGAAAGTCGGCGACGATCAATCGCACGATATGCATATATTTTCCAATCGAACGTTTATAATAAATTCCTTCTGTCTATGGGATTCAGCGTGTGTCGCTGAAAAAGTAGCCCGCAGGCCTAAATACGCTCTAATCGTTATTCTAACCAAAAAAAAAAGTTTACGATAAAAAAAATTAAGATGGACTTCCGTTGACGCGAAAAAAAAAAAAAAAATACACACCCATTGCAGCGCAGGATTCACTGTCTCGTGCTTCAGAAAAAAAAAAGCAGAAACGATTAAATCGTTGTATGCTGTGTTATTGATAATTACCGTTTAATTAATGAAATTGTGTACGAAGACGTAGCTCAGGCCCCGACGCACTTCACATAAAACCACATTCATACGTATATTCATCGTTATCTCTCGGAACTTTCGTTCTCTAATCCGATAAGTTAACGACAAAAAGATGAAAAATAAAAAAAAGAATTACTATAAAGTAAACCCGTTTTTCCCACCTTTGTATAGAATCGCAAAGCGATTTATATAGACACTGCGAAATATACATAAATAATAAAAAAAAAAAACAAAAAAAATTATATAGCGATATATATGTACAATTGTATATCGAAAATCGCGATGACCGCTAAAATAAAATTAAAATAATTTAAAAAATTGGAGTTCGTCGGGGCGAATATTTGACGAAAGAGAGAAAGTGAGAAGAAAAATAAAAAATGAAATATATACACAAGCAAAAGATAAATTAAAAAAAAATATAAGTTTCCAAAACGGCAAGCATCCTGCTATTATCCGGTATTACATATAGTATATATATATATACATATATATATATATATTACAATGACGTTTAATTAACATAAACATTATTACTGTTTCATAGTAGATTACTATATATATATTGTACGAAAAACGAAATTTACTGCTTGTATATACATATATATATGATAATGAGGTAATATCGTAATAAAAATGATGTACCTACAAATATAAATTTCGATTCTTGTTCGTTGTTTTTTTTTTTTTTCTTTCTTATCAATCTTTCTGTATTTTCAGAATTGTACAGAAAATGGGAACAGCAACAATTAATCGTAATAATAAATTATAATCATCACGTCGGAGAAGACACTTTTTTTTCGTATTTTAGGCATCGATTGGCACATTAATAGCCGCGAAATCGTAAATGCAACTGCTGGCACTCCAAACGCTAGTATTTCGATTACTAGTATTATCCTCACTAATTGTAAAGGTGAACGTTACGTTTTTTTTTTTTTCGTTGGCGACTCAAATAACTTCACGTTTTGAAAGCACCCATCTGCGCGGCCTTAAGGATAAAAGTTTTCACGGTCGCGTCGTTTAGCTTAGCGAAGTTAGGCGTTTGTATCACAGCGGTCATGTGATTCATTGCGAATTTGAAGCAGAAATCTTCGAGTTCCTGTAATCATCGTCACTGTAGTTTCGTTAATTGTCGTCGAAGTTTGAATTTTCTTGAATTAACATTCTCATCCTTACCTGAGCGTTGTATCCGATTGCCGTGCTGTAGAGAAATGCAACATTCAACACCGTTATTCCCTGTTTTATTATTTGTACGCAACGCTTTTTCAATTGCGGCTCGAAGTAGGCGTTCGCGAGGTACAAAAGTTCTGAGGAGTAAAAACAGTAAAAATGAAAAAAAAAAAAATATATATATATAAAAAAAAATTGTTTCGTCGATTACTCGTGGCACTCACCCAATGCATTTTCCGGCGGTAAATCGACCTCATCAGTGTAAAGATATCTCAGGAAGGATTTGTAAACTTCGTAAGAAAAATCGTTGTGCTGAATTACGCTAAAAAATCGAAGGGATCGTAGATAAATTTTTCTGTATAAAACATTATTAATTACGTAAAATATTATAGTTAAAATATAAAGTTATACATACGACTGATCATTCTCCGTCCAGTGTTCTTGAAACATCGATCTAAAGTATTGACATCGTATCTTCAATACAGCTTTGTGCACGTGAATCGGCTTTCCTTGTACTTGAATCGTCAAGTCGCTGTTCGTCTAAAATTCATCGAACACTATCTTTGAAACTTTGTCGATAATCGTATCGATAATTATTCAAAGTCCAACGATTTCTAACAGCGGGCCACGAAGGAACGAGGACCGGGAAGAATAAAACAATGAAACTCGACGCAACGAGACTTTATCGTTTTTTTCTTTTCATCATTCTGTAAAACACGTACGGGATCGTCGAATGCTTGTTTCAGACAGTCGAGAATGCTTGTTTCCTCTTCGTAGTAAAGAATCATCGGTGCGTGCATTGCGGTTGGTGTCGCGTAAGCGGCGAGAGCTTCGTGAAGATTAGCAAAAGGTGTTACCGTGGGAGTCGTCACGTTTTGGCCTCTGCATTGACCCCACATGAAGACACGACCGTCGTGAGCGACCGCGAGGCTTATATGACTATAATGAACCGCGGCGATGTCCGTTACTCTTCCCATCTCTGGTATGCGAACCTTTGCGCGAAAAAAATTCAAATTCATTTTTATCATTTACACGAATAACGAGTAAAAAAATAGCACGTTTCCGGATGTTAAAACGAGATATTCGTTGAAATATATTGATTTACTCACCGATATTGGATTTGGAGAATTGACTTTGTTGCCAATGCCCAACTGGCCGTTTCCATTTCCTCCCCAGACGTAGAGAACTCCCTCGTCGGTGAGGGCTAACGTATGCGAAAATCCACATACAACTTTCACTGCAATTGGGAAGACGATTGAAATCGACTCCGATGTTGAGCTATTTTCATGATTATGCTTTTGTTTTTGTTATTTTTTATCACCTATTACTGTACCGACGAGACCCGCAACTTTGTGAGGACTCGGCTGGTTAACGAATTTTCCGGTGCATAACTGACCGCTACTGTCGTTTCCCCATCCGTAAACCTCGCCGTGATTCGTAACAGCCATACTCGTTGTTTGACCGCAAGCTATTTGCACGACTTTCTTTCCAGCTAAACTCGAGTTCACCTTCTTTGGAGCGTTCTGATTCGTACTTATCCCGCTGCCGATTTGTCCGCAAGAGTTTTGACCCCAAGCGTACACCTCGATGAATCATTCGATTATTTATATTTATCGACGATACAATTCGAAATTTAATTTTTTTTTAATTTTCCCATTGCATACGGGAGACCTTTACCGGGCCGCGCGCAACAGTAGTTCATTTTTATGATAAAAATAATTCAAAAAGTAAAAAAATAAATTTTCTTTGGATTTCGACATTTTTTTTTTACAATTTTTACACCATTTTTTTTCTAGTCAAATGGACCGTTCGAAAGTTATAACCGGTCGTAAGTGCCGGATGTGTATTTTGGTCGTCTGTACGCAAATGGTTGATAGAATAATGTTAAGGATTCTTAAAGTTGATATATACTTCGCCATCTTCCGTCAGAGCTAACGAATGGTGACTGCCGCACGCTATCTGTATAACAACTTTGTCACCTAAATTTGATTCGATTTTAGTCGGCGTGGAGACCTGCGTCGACGAACCATTTCCCAACTCGCAGAATCCATTGTGTCCCCAGGAATAGACCTGAAGCATTGGAAAGTCATTTATTTTTTTCAATTTTCCCACAAAAATTAGAAGGTTTGAAATCCTAAAACATTTTTTCTTGTATTTTATTATCTTTCTGATTTTAATTATGGCGATTAATAATAATAATAATATATTTTGTCAAACATAACTTGTAGATAAAGAAATTAATAATAATAAGCGCAACAGTGTTGAAATTGAGAAAAACAATTTCCGGAAACTGCAGAGATGCAAATAACGGATAAAAATTAACAATAATTTGCTTATAACTTTCAGTTTCTAAGTTTAAAGGGCATAAAATATAAATTGTAATTCATGTGAATATCCGGCGGTTAAGAATACATTACCTCTCCTTTTTCCGTCAACGCGAGTACATGAGGTCCGATGCCATATGCAAATGTTTTAACGCCTTTTTGCGACAATACTTCGATTTTTCTTGGGTAAAGACTACTGTGAGTATCTCCAGTGCCCAAACAACCCGTTGCATTGTTTCCAAGCGCATAGACACTTCCATCTTTCAAGACTAAGAGGGCCTCGTTACCCAAGTTGCCTGCAAATGAACGAAATTATGCGAATCGCGAGCGTTGGAGAAAATAAAAAATGAAACAACGCTTCGGGATAATGAAAATAAATATTTACCGTAAACCATAACCATTTTCAATTCGGCTATCATGTCCGGTTCCAACAAACTCAAAATTGGCCAATTTTTCAGATCCGATCGCGACATTTTTATCGTTTTCTCGCACAAACAACATTCAGTCTTTGATTCGCAATTGAATTGCTTTTGTTTTATACATTCAATTTATTTATCTTTCACGGATCAAACGCTCGGCTCCATTTCGGCGACAACAAAAGATAAACGTCGGCTGACTTTCTTTTGTTCAGCCCTGTCAACGTCAGCTGGGCGCAATACATTATTTTTCTTATATATATTTATAGAAAAACACTACACACACACACACACACACGAAACAATAATCGCGCGAGTAAGAGTATCGATAGATCGATCATCGAATCTACGAAAAAATGAACGTCGTCCTCGTCGTCGGCATGACCACACACGTGTGTGTGTATTTTTTTTTAACGATATTTGTTTTACCCCCCTTTTACACGACACGCAGGATATATAACATAAAAATGTTTTGTCCGCGATACAGTAATGTAACTGTTTTAATGCACGGTATCAGTAACATTAGCGCGCTTGAAGAATTTGTCATTTTATAAGATTGCGATGTTTCACGGAATTGAATACTTTCAGATTTACACGATTATTCCTACCTGTTGAGTCTAAGAGATCAACGGACATGCAGAAATTACGAAATTCTAGTTATGCGAGTTTTTTTTCCTCTCTTGAAATTCGAGCGATGAAAAATGTTACCCTTTACCGATTACCACGATGTTCCCACTGATCAATAGTTGCGCGTCGTTCGTAATATCGTTAACAGAGGGCCGTTCGATCGTTCCTCAAGATTTTTGTTAAAAGGCCAAGCTCGATAGCTCGCAAAATGGTAAATATTATCGATTAATAACTAAAGACATTGCATATCGATCCACCAATTATGTTCTCCAAGGTTTGTCGTTATTTTATCGCTTTTATTTGACTAATTCTCTCAATCAAAATGTCCGAATGTCGGCTTTTTGTCGAATGTTTGAAGGTTAGGTTTTCACAAAAACGATCTTCCTCATGGTTACATACCTCGATGCCGTCATATCGATATTTGTTGCGTGTATTACGAATAATTATGCGCTTACTGGTTGATCGAGTCGCGAAATTTTTTTAATTGGTAAAAAAAATGCATGACTTTCGTAATTTATCGATTTTGCAATGATTGTCGATTTTAATTTCGTATGCCAAAGCTTTTAATAATCAATTAATTTTTCATTCTATAATGGAATGTTCTTTATTTTTTACCAGTTTCAGAATTTTGCGGCATGCAGGGCGAGCAGCAGGGCAGGGATCGCACTCTCTGCTCGGATCCCCGGGAGATTTATCGTCAGCCCCAGGGAACAATGTTTAACCCATATTTTGGATCAGCCTTCCAAATTGACGCAGAATATACGACCAGAGCACGAATCGGTTAGCCATTGTCTTGTCCCAATGACAAAGCATCAAAATTTATATTCTACAAGAGAATGTCATTTTTCAGATAAGATTTTACTCCAATTCGGCGAGAAGACCAAACTTCTTCTCTCAGTTTCTCGAAAATATCAAACAAGAGATGCAGAAAAACAAGGAGATGAAAGAATCGTTGAAGAAGTTTCGTGAAGAGGCGGACAAATTGGAGCAATCGGATGCTCTGAAATCAGCAAGACAAAAATTTCAAACGGTGGAATCCGAAGCTAATAAGGGTTCGGAAGTTTTAAAGGAAAAACTCGACACTCTCAAGGAAAAGGTCTCAAGGAATAATATTTCTCGTTTCTTTATTTTACGAAAAACGATGCGCATAATTGACGATTTTTATCAACATAGGTACAAGAAGTTCTCGACGAGGCGAGTAAAACTGAATTGGGAAAAAAAGCCGGACAATTGGGCGAAGAGATATCGAAATCGGCAAAGGGAGCGGCAGACACGATTTCAGAAAAAAGTCAAGCGCTCGGCAAAACCGGCGCTTTTCAAACGATATCACAGACGGCGGAGGCGGTGCGGCAAGAATTGGATCAACACGGTATTCAGGGCCGAGTCTACGTTCCTCTGAAAAAGCTGCGAAAGAGAAAAGAAACTTTAGACTTTGTTGAGGATAAGGAATACGAGCCGAATGCGGAAGCTACGGGCGTAGAGTTGCACAAGGATTCAAAGTTTTATCAGTCGTGGCAAAATTTTAAAGTAAGCGCCGTATTTTCGATTATTAATAATTTACTTTATCCGCATTAACAATTACTTTCACAATTGTTTTATTTTTTTTCAGGACAACAATCCCTACGTGAACAAAGTTTTAGACTGGAAAATGAAATACGAAGAGTCCGACAATCCCGTGATCCGCGCTTCGAGATTATTAACCGACAAAGTGACCGACATGATGGGTGGTTTGTTCCAAAAGACCGAACTTTCCGAAACTTTGACGGAAATTTGTAAACTCGATCCAAGTTTCGACAAAGTTAAATTTTTGAGAGATTGCGAAGTCGATATAATACCAAATATTTTGGAGGCGATGGTGAGGGGAGATCTCGAAATACTGAAAGACTGGTGCCACGAAGCACCGTACAATCTTATCGCGCAGCCCCTTCAACAAGCTAGAAAATTGAATTATCGATTAGACAGCAAAATTTTGGGTAAACCTTTTTCTTTTTTGGAAATTATGAAATTTTTTTGTAAATCTGAAAATCATTTTTCAAACGTTTTTTTTTCGCAGATATTGACAACGTGGACCTCGTGATGGGGAAAGTTATGGAACAGGGACCGGTTTTAATAATAAGTTTTCAATCGCAACAAATAATGTGCGTACGCGACGCTAGCAACAAAGTGGTCGAAGGCGATCCCGAGAAAGTGATGCGGGTAAACTACGTCTGGGTATTGTGTCGCGATCCGAGCGAACTGAATCCAAAATCAGCGTGGCGACTTCTCGATCTCAGTGCCAACAGTTCGGAGCAATTCGTGTAGCCGGTCCTATCGAAGCGATGCGAAAAATTCCCAAAAAAGTTTCTCGCGTATTGTAATATTGTGAAAAGATAAACTTGGATGCCGATCCCGGCGTGGGATCGGTGCCGATCTGTAAATTTTTCTCGAGTGTAACATAAGCGGCCGCCAACGAGATTTTCTTTTCGCGGAGAACTCTCTGTACAAAGTCGACGCGGAGTCCTACGAACTTTGTGTTTTCGATGGTTCGAAAATAACGTTCAGATCGTAGAAACAACGTTAACAGTGAATGAAAATGAAAAAAAAAAAAAAATTGTCTAGAACTGCACAACCCACTGAACGCTAATTACGGATCTAGACGAATCGAAGAATAGTGAAAAAAAAAAACAAATCTTATCAACATACCGAGATACACGATTGGCACTTGTGATCATTCATATATACGCATATAAATGGTGGAAATATGTGTACAAAAAAAACCCGAACGAGTGGGCAAAGTGTACCATTGAAAAACAGACGCTGTACGTTGACGAGCATAGAGACGAGCGTGTGTTTTTCAGAATGAAAAGAAAACGTAGAAATACACATTCAAAGCCAAACGAGAAGAAGAAACAACAACTCTGTACCCGTACTGTAAATGCGAATATAAATAATTTAAAATAACAATATTTTGATATATATATTTACGAAATATATGTAACGAAATGTTAAAAAAAACTTCCTCTGTACATATGATAAATGAATTTTCGATTCAGCGTGTCGACGTTAGGATAATAGGTGACTTTCTTTTTTTATGTAAAGTGGAGAAAAAAAAACGAGTAATAGAAACGATTGTGGCACTTGCGATGAGTTGAGGAGATTCGCTGATGTATGAAACATGTACCTTGCAAATTTCGTTAAGCGTGACGATTTATCATGATGAATATTAAATTGTGACACGCAGCTAATTGTTTCGATTACTACCAATTTCACACCCTTCCTTTTAGCGGCAAATCGAATGAACTCTTTGGTACGTATATTTCAAACATTTCTGGAAGTGGCGAATTATTATTGCGATGAATTCTTTCGAGTAAAATACAACTTTCCGATTCTTCATCGGCGTTAAATTGAACGAATTCTTTAGAATTTGTATGTTAAAAATTTCCGGAAATGACGATTTATCATTTCGACACATATGAAAAAGAGATTCGATGAATTGTTTTAAAGTTTCTATAAATGATAATATCCGTTCGTCATTAAAAAAACGAAAAGGATTACACGATTTGCGATTCAAAATATGAATTTATCATTACCGTGATAATTTTGAATCATCGAGTAACGCGCTTATTTCCGTTTCCGACGCCGGCAAGAACAGCTGATCGGCTAACCAAGCCGAAGTCCGCGATGTTATTCGAGTGTTTACGATTCCGTAGTGTCATTCTGAGGTAATCAACAATTCGCTTGTGAAATGTGATACGCGGTATCTCCCTTCTTTCTCTCATTCTTTCGATCGGCAGAAGCTCATCGTTTCTCATTCACAGGTTTGCTTCTAAAAAATTTACTTCGCAATTGTTTTTTCTCTCAATCACTGTCATTCAACTGTTTCCAAAAATCTCGCGATCTTGTTCGATGTATCGAATCTGTCGACGCAAAATTTTCCGTTTCCAAGACAAATAAAAAGAAAATATATAAATATACACGCTATTTCTCGACCGCAAAAATAAAGTAACAATAATCAAGACTGATTTTTTCATTTCAAAAGATCGAAAAATCCATCAATTTATTGCGATTCAGGTGTTACGGAAGATACGATTTTTCGTTCCGAAGAATGGCGACTTTAATACCGATGGACGAGCGAATGCAAAAAGCTGTGCGAAGGATAGTACCGGCACTTGTAACAACCAAATACAAGGGACAAGATGGCAGGATAGGAATATTCGGAGGAAGCGTCGAATATACGGGAGCTCCATTTTTTGCGGCAATGAGTGCCCTCAGAACGGGTGCCGATTTGGTTCACATATTTTGCGCCAAAGATGCGGGAATCGCAATAAAATCTATGAGTCCCGAGCCGATAGTTCATCCGTTTCTCGATCAGCACGATGCGATAAAACAGATAAAACCATGGCTAGATAGACTTCATGTAATTCTCATAGGTCCGGGACTCGGAAGAGACGACAAAATCTTCAAAACGGTAGCGGAGCTCATAAACATTTGCAGAGATCTGAAAAAACCAATGATCATCGATGCGGACGGTTTATTTCTCATAAGTCAGAAGCCGGATCTCGTAAAAGAATATCCCGGTCTAATTCTCACTCCCAATGCCATGGAGTTCAGCCGTCTGGCAAAAGCGTTTCTCGAAAAATCAATTCAACCCGTTCCGGTCGTCAAAGTTTCGGACGTGAAACATCTTGCCGATAGTATCGGAAAAAACGTAGTGATACTGCATAAAGGGGCCAAAGACGTCATCGTCGACGGTCACAAAGGTACAGAAACCGTTTCGTGCGCAATGGCCGGTTCGGGACGACGATGCGGAGGTCAGGGAGACGTTCTTTCCGGTGCTCTTGCCGTTTTTTGGTGGTGGGCGATAAACGCCGGTCCGAGCGAATGCGCAGTATCACCGGCGATGACCGCGTCGTATGCCGCTTCCAGATTAACGCGGGAATGCAACGGTGCCGCGTTTAAGATAAAACAACGGGGAATGCTTACATCCGATATTCTCGAACAGATACAACCTGTTTTCGCGAGAATCTACGAAGGCCCATACAGCAAGTGAGCCGATTGTCAAAATAAATAGGAAACGATTTTCTTTCGTTTTTTTTTTTAATGTTACTAACAATTTTTACGAATTATTATGAATTCTATACATATTTTTTATTACTCAGCATAATCGTGATAAGATAGAATGGTATATTGTAAAAAAGAAATGAGGATTGGATATTGAAGTTTCGCTTATTTTATTTTTTTGCTGAAAAGTTATTATCTTTACAGGAATTTCCGCATCTCGATGTTTGGAAATATTTGGAGATTTTGTAAATATAAAATTTTCCCCTTTTCCTCACCTTCCAGACCCTCGTCCTTTACCGGCATAAGGTCGCGTACGAGAAGCACCGATTCTTAGAACGATACTGCATTTATCCCCGAAGTCGCTACGTGTTCGGAAGAGTTAATAACGAAGTCGCAATTTAACAACTGGATAATCGTCGTGGAGGATTGATTATGTCCGCGACACAAAAGCAATCAATTTTACGTAACCATGCGCGAGTCGCTCGTCGTAAATTCCGGTCTCATACGCCGTACCCCTTTATAAATGAACATTTTCTATGTATATATACACACATATATATATATTTTTTTTTCTATTTCTACAATAAATATTATTTGAGAAAAATAAAAATACGCCTTTTCATCCATCGTACACGATAATTATTGATTTTTATTAAAAATTACGATTGTATCTTTTCGGGTTCTCTTAACCGCTCGCGTGTTCGTGATCAATAGATTAATACATAAAAAAAAAACAATTGCTTTACCTAAACGAGTTGGAAATAAATACTGTATTGATATTCTTATGTAATAAAAACATTCTTATGCATATCTGCTTTTGGTTTTATCTCGTAAAGTTCTTATGCAACTACACGACGATGTATACACTCGACGTTTACGCGTGGTTCACAGATTGTAGCTTTATATTTGTTACTCACGCGTTTTCGAATAAATAAATAAAGATATTTAAGTATGATGCATTACAGAGTAATAAAACTACGAATTTTTTTCGCAGCAATGAATTGAATACTGTTTCTACGCGTCTTTCCCTATTTACTTATATATTCTCTGCTAAGAGCATTTTTTTTATCTCACCGTAGGTAAGTGGATAAGGAATAAGTATTTACGAAACAATGACTCGGTATTGATAATAAGTATGTTATAGAACCCTGAATTGTTTATATCGGTCGGTGAACTACGAATAAAACGTTAGAACGGAAGTATGGTTTCCTCTTATCAATATTGTCGCCGGCATGTCCCGTGTAAGAGCTTCTAACCACGCCATGTAAAGAGGTGCCGATACCGCTCCTTTTCTTGGCATTGGCAACGACCTAAAAGACAGAAAACGAAGATTAACAGTCAGCCTCTTCTATTGCTCACGGTTTTATCAATTATAGATATCCTAATTGATTATTCTACCTAATTCTTTCTCCGAATGTCGAAAAGTTGAATTTTTAAAAATATTAACGATTTTTTTATATTCGGCAAGCGACGGCCGTTCGTCTATAGATATGGATTTTTTATATTTACGATAAGTAATTCGTGATTATTGAAGATCTATGGAAACGTAACAAGGAAGGTAGAAAATAACAATAAAAACCGATCAGTTAAATTAAAATAATAAAAGATCGAAAAGTTTAATCAATTCGGCAAGTATGAATTTCGAGAAGTGGGGATAGGCAAGTTGGTGCGCGACGGTGAGTCCAACGCGCTTCTGAGCTTTGACCGGTGTCGACGCCGCTTTCTGTCGTATATATATTTAATAGTTACTGCCGCAAATTTGCGTTGATTCTTTACACTTTTGATACTCAAATAATCACAAGGGTTTGCCGCATCGGTAGAATGCTTTATATCCGAGTGGTTGATTGTATTTATATTAAGAATAAAGAAAGTACGCGCCGATGCCGCATGCGTCTCAAATGTCAACATTGAAAATGGCTGCTAGCCGGCACGTCGGTCTCGGCATGTTTCGAAATCTGTTTCAAATTTGCGATTTTCGCATCCAGAATTAAAGCCCGGGGTGTGTTTCTCAAATATTAAAATGCGATTTATCATTGATTATTTTCTTTAAGCCGAAATATAAGACAATTCAAATATAAGATGTTAAAAAACCCGCGATCTCGACCACGCGAAGCCGGCAGTATGGGTACGAGGGGGACGCATTGCAGAACTTCACCCATTCCTGCGGACAATTGAAGATTGCTTATGCATAGAAGCATTGCATTTACTGACTGCTTCGAGTTTCCGTTCGGGTTAAAGTAAAATATGGATATCTCGATCAACAGATAACATTTTTTTTCGTGTACTTACATTACCACGAGAGTTGATTGACTAGAATTTTCCAGCAGCAATTCGCGTAATCGCAATTGTCGATGAGTCTTGTCGCGCAATGTTTGTAGTTCCGCGTCCGTAATGACGCAATCTGTGGGCACGAAAGATTATTGCTCTATAAATATCATTTTGTCGTACTACCGGGAGTTACATCGCTCGAAAAAACGGTATATATAGGATTTGCGTAATATTTACCCGAAGCGTCGGATATGTCGTTCATTCGAAAATCGGCCACCAGCTTGTCGAAGAAGTCCTGTGTCTCTTGACGCGGCTCGACGCTTATGTCATCGACCATTTTTAAACTCGTGTACTTTATACGGAATTTCGCCATTATCTCGGCCATTCTGTACGTTCGAACGGAGAAAAAAAATTGCAACTCAGAAAATGATATCGCGAAAATTCGTTCGAAGCGATATGTTTTGTTTTTTTACGTACTCTTTCTCCTGCGCTCCAATTTCTTGCTTGTGATTAGCGAGCGCAAAGATTCGCATTTTGCAGTGTTCCCAATTGGATCGCGTGCTGATTATATAAGGCAGTAGGATTGTCAATCCTGAGAAAAAATCATTTCTGCCATTTACAAATGAGTTGAAAAAAAACACTTGTGAAATAATCGCTCGCGTGGTTGAGAAAACACGTTAACGAATTACCTCCGTCGTCGTAGAGCCACCAGACATCGATTACACCGTTTTTATGTTTCTTCTGGAAAACGGTCATATACTCGGGTTCGCCTATGCCGTTCTTCTTGTCGCTGCGATAATTCGAGAAAAAAATTTTATTCAACATTAAAGTTTTTTCATTTCGGCAATTTTTATACAATTTCAAAAATTACGAGACTCACTACAACATCTTATCGGCCGCGTGTTTCTTCTTGTTTTTCAATTGATCTCGAGCGCTGAAATGCGTCGGTGAGTCTTTGACGACGTGAGGACCGTCACCCGGTATAAACTGAGTTCCGATCGTTGGTACACTTTGAACCCTCGGAATTCGACTGCTCATCGATAGATCGCTGTCCGCGTGCATAAGAGTATTTCCTGCGAGATCGTAACTACTTTGAGCCAAAGTTCCGGTGTGATCGTCATCGCCGACCCCGTTAGCGACTGCCGAACAGCTTAGGCCTTGAGGTATCCTCAGCATCGCAACGGCCAATTTTTGATCGAAAGCGTTACTGTTGAGTTGATAGAAAAATTACAATATAAATTACATTTTTTCGGAATCGTCAGTTTTACTACTAAATAATCACAATAAATAAATAAAACAATTTAAATTTGAGTAATTATAAGTTTTTCCGATCAATTAATAAATAAATAACACCAATTGGTCCACAGATTTTCGAATTTTTTTAGAGGTCGGGCGATCTAAATTTTTTTACTAAAAAAATGATGAAACAAACAAAAATGTTATAAAAATTCGAAAACTCCCGACTGCAAAAAAATTTGAATAAATAGACTGAATCGATAAAAAAAAATAATTAAATAACCAGTAATTATTGGCTCTGTTTTTAAGATAATACAAATTATTTATTATACTCCTTTTGCAATCGGACATTTTATAAATTTTGATGAATTTGTTTTTACATTGGACGATGTAAATAAAAAAAAAAATTGGCAAAATTGATTTTCGACATACTGCAAAACGTTGAAATACTCCTGAAGATCCTTGTGATTGCAAGTCGCCCAGTGGCTCTTGTAACCCATAAGAACGACGTTGGGCGCTAATTTTCCAACGCCGGTCGCTTGCATAAGAGCCGAAGCTCCGCGTTCGAAGCTTAAATCCCCGACGACGTGATAAAACGATCTTATGCGATGACGCTGAAGCCAAGCGTATCCGCTCCGGAGACGCGCCGATCGTACGCGGTACGATAAACGTGTCTGGAAAATCGCGATATCGCGCCAAATCGTTCTTAACAAACTGATCCGTACCCTATAATTTTAATTGCATTTGCATCGCGATATCAGACGCAAAAGACGTCTTTCGTGTCGTAAACTCACCGCATGAACTTCGCCTGATATTAGGAGAGAATTGTTCTTCGTTATGAGATTAGCGAGATGAAGAAGCGCCGGTCTTGCGCTCGGTGCTCCCGTGAGAGCTAAGATTTGCGGAGCGTAATTTTTCACGTGTTCGTCGATAGAATTTAATCTGCGAAACACAAATTAATTCGATTATTCATTTAAAAATTATTTTCGCGATGTATTTCGCAGATCTGGACAAGTAAAAACATGTTTTATCCAAATTCTTTTAATTCCTTTATTCGCGCGCATTCGCCGAATTTTTACGATGGGATTTATTGATTTTTTTTTCAAAGTCAAAATTTGTTGATCTTTTATTACGCAAATTGAAAATTATACTATCGCACAGAGATACGAATATTGTTCTCATATATTTCGGGACGTAAACATTCTATTGCATACCTATAGACGACCGATAGTGCTGTTTTGTATGTCTGCGCCTGCGTGCTGCTTCCCCAATTGACATCAGGTTTTCGATAGACGACGATGAGATAGAGAGCAAATATGATAACAAAAGTGATCAACGAAGTGACCCAATCGATGAGAAACATAATCGCCACGCAGAGAATAAATCCCATCAGCGATAGCCACGTGTTGTAATACTGTTTACATCGGAAAATGGAAGTTTTATTAAATGAGTCGTAAAAAAAAATATATACGGTTTAGGAATGCGTCATAAAAGATTCCACGTTTTTTAAATCTATAAAAGCAGATGTGATCAGATCAAACAATGATCGACGTACCTTGAAGGTCGGCCGCCAGCCAAGCGGTCTGACGAGAGCCGCGTGGAAGGTGCAGAAGTTGATAAGAGCGTAAGACGCGAGATAAAAGTTCGATATAAGAGGCGCAACGACATTCAAATTTGCTGTAATCAAATGTACGAATTTTCTATCGTTATCTCAAATTTCTCATAAAAACGAAAAAAAAATTTACGATGTGATGAAAAAAAAAAATGACTTACCGATAAGAAGAAAAATAGCTGCAACAAAGAATGTCAAGACGTAGCCGCGGTAAGGTTCGCCATTTTTGCCGTAACCTTTGCTGAAAAATATCAGCCCGGGATAGATGCGGTCTTGACCCAGTGCTTGAATGAGTCTTGGCACGGATAATAAATTCGTCAAAGCCGTCGACAAGGTCGCAGCGAAACAGCCGGCGTAGATAAACGGACTCCAGAAGGACATTAGTTGCATCACCTGCGGCACGGACAATTTTTTTTGTTAAATCGAACACCTGTGGCCGAAACCCCGAAAGTGAAAAAAAGCAAATAGAACATTTTTGTTTCGAAAAAATGTACTATTCACCAAAAAAAAAATTTTGATCGATTTTGATCGATTTTGATTCCGCCGTAAAAAAAATTAGAGATCATTGGGATCTCTAATTATTTTTTTTATTTTTTGCGTACATTAATTACGAAAGATGTAACTTAATAGTAAGACGCAGGGATCAAAAGACATTCGACTCTTATTAACAAGCGGAAATATTATTATTATTGTTATTGCAGGCATAAGAATGTTTTTTATTTGTCGAGTTTTTTCAGAAATAAATAAATTATTGAATCTTATTGAATCGTAAATAATTAATAATGAAGGTATTGTTAAAAGAAAGAAAAAATGGTATATATATAAAAAATAAAAAATTACCGAATAGCTGTTGTGAAGACCGCCTGTGCAGTTAACTCCGGGAACACAACTGGCAATTATTAATGGCGCATCTGTGTCATTGATCGAACTGTTGATCGTGCCCTTAAACGCATCGATAATCGTGCCATTCATTGTGCCATTAATTGCGTCACTGACCAGTTTTCCGCTCACGTCTCTGAGGGCTGCTCCACCCGCGAAGAATACAAAGGTCACGTAACTAATCATTGAGATCAGAAGAGCGAGAAGTGTGCCAACAGGTATACTGCTCGCGGGATCTTTTAGATCGCCCGAAATATTGGCACCCGCTTGTATGCCCGTTACCGATGGAAAAAATATTGCGAAAACCGAGAAGAAAGTTTGATTCGCGTTGTCGTAATATCGATAGTCCGGACCCCAGTTATCCTGGAACACCTCCGCTGTAAAAGTTCGCAATAACGGATTTTTAATGCAAATTTGTTCTGAAAATTCTAAATCGCCTCGATCGCCTCGAGGCATTAGATATCTCTTGAAATTTACCTGAAAATCCAACGAAACCTTTGGCTTCCTGTTCGATACTGTTGGGACCCATCAACGTACCGATCAGAAAATCGAAGATCGCGAGTGTGATGATTGCGATCAAAAAATTTTGGGCCTAAGATCGATAAATTTTTTCTTATTATCGTAATGCTTTCAAAAATATTGCATACATTGAGCAAACTTGCTAATTAAAAAATAATTTTTAAATTATTATTATTATTTTTATAATTTAATAAACGGAAAGATTGAACTCACTTTAGATTCCCATTCCATACCGATCGCGCATATGAGAACCATAACGAGAATCGCGACGACTCCAACGATTCTCACATCGTTGACGCTATTGTCAACAATCTTTAATCCGTTCTCCTTAAAAAGATCGTTCAGAGAGTCGCAAAATCCTATGGTGTTCATCGACGCAGCGACGGCGTTCGCGAAAGCAAATACTATGCCGACTGACGCGCCGAATTCGGGTCCCAGCGATCTCGAGATAATGAAGTAAATACCACCTGTAAACAGACCGATTAAATTACCTCAGTTGCCTTCATTAATCTAATACCTCTCCGATATCAATTACTTCGGATGGTTAATTCGAAAGATCGGCAAATTAGTTTTAATTAGAGTGGATCGCGAGGTGAGTAGTGGCGCGTAGTTGCCGAAGAACGAGTCCACTCTCTACACGGGGTGAACATTTTTTATTTCGTGCAATTCAATTTTTTTTTCACTTAACAAACGTATCTATTTCGATGAAAAAGAAATGAAATGTCTTTGTCTCTGATTTATTTTTATAGATGAAAAGATTTTTTTTTTCAATGTTAACGCGCAAGCGAAATAACGTGTCAATTGAATGATAGATCGGTCACAAGGTGAAATTCCTCAATTCTGAATCACACACAGTAGGCAACATGATAAACAAACGTTGGTAAGCCACGCCTTGTCGGAAATACAATGTGGAACGACGACGATAACACACCTCCCTTTACTTCGCCATTAGTGCTAATTGCGCTGAGGCTCAGTGTCGTGATAACGCACACAATTGCCGATATTCCGATAATGACGAGCGACTGAAAAATTCCAGCCTGTGCGACGACCCACGACAAGCGTAGGAACAGCATAACGCCCCATATGTTGAGAAGACATGGTATCAGTACGCCTTGAATCCATCCTAATTTTATTCCCGTGTGGCCCGGTTGACCGGTGCCGATTTGACCGGTTTCGACGTTTGCGTCCTGAAAAAAGACCGATATTTTTTTTTCCGTAAATACATCGAAACAAATAAATAAACAAAAGAATGTTTAAAAAAATCATTAATTCACATAATTTAACGCAAAAATGAGTATAAAAGTGTTAATTATTTTTTTGCAGCCGAAAAGTTCGAAAATTATTAAGAGACTTTTTTTGTAGCTTTTTCGTTCTGAATTTAAATTAAAAAAAAAAATCACTGGGCATCTGCCGTCTGCTCTTTCAATTCCGTATCTACTTATCGGCGTCTCGGCGTCTCGGCTACCCCGCGTCTGGACCGTTCGCCCGCATCTTTCCCTCTCTCTATCTCACGCGCGCTTCCGTATGAAAAGGAAAAAGAAGAAACGCGAGAGCACAGGACGCGTAGTTTCTATCCGTCTCCCTCTTATTTCTAATCTCGTCGTCTTTTACTGCCGGGTAAACTTAATCAGACCTCGTCCTCGAAACGTGTCCGAGAGGTTCGAAGAAACGTGCACGCGGCGAAACCGCACTTTCGTTCTCTTCCTTCAATTTACGCCGATCTATCATCAAAGGGGATGTTATCATTCAGATTCTACCTTTGCTTTCTTCCCCCAACGAAAACTCACTATTGATGTGATTTTTTTTGTTCTTCCTTTTTTTTTTACTTACAAAGTCCTCGAACTGTTCAAACACTCGAGACTCCCCACCGAAGGAGATAAAAATAAACATTTCTTCGTTATAATTTCCATATTTCGGTTAAAATTCGAAATATTTTGTTGACTCGTATTCTTGTATATTCGTGATAAAAAAGAAGATCGGTAAATATGATTCGAATGATTGAAAAATGTGTCATTATTCGACTCAGAAAAAACAATTCCGGTTTAGATAACAGATTCTCATTGATTTCGTGTTCTAGAATTTTCGGGATTAAAGTAAAACGTGTAACTCGTCGTGCGCGAGAGATTAGAAGATATATAACGATTATTTTGACGATAGATAGATCGATGTGTATATATATCGATATATACAAATATATGTGATTAACCGTACGCAAGGTGTCGGCACGAATCTGGAGTCGAAGCTTCACTGGTTTCATCCAACGTTATCCAGAGTTAACGGGTTGTATATCGGCCACCTGCGTAATCACACCCTATCCTCCATGGTCGCGGCAATACACTAACAGTCGAAACAAATACTGTATTCTACTGTAAACTGTGCGTAAGTCGTGAGTCTTGCGTAACGTAACGTTTTAAGATTAAAAAAAAATGTTGAATGCTAAGCGAAACGGAAGTTGCGTGTTAATCTAATCTGCACTTATATATCGGTATTACGGAATAGATAGGTGGTAATATGACTTAGAAAAAAAAAATTATTTTTATTGCGACATACCTTCATCATGTTGCCCTCGTGAAGCTCACCCAACGAAGGCCTTTTGGCTCTTCTGCTTAACCTTAAATAATGGAATGAAACATTATTATCGGTCATATATGTTCCGATGTATTGTCTGATAAGTCGATATAATCTTCTCGTGAATATTGTCAAAAATTACAAAAAAAAATCATTAAGTGGATCATTAAAATTAAATCGTTAAAAGGTTAACTACACCAATTAGAAACTTTTTTTCTTGACGCCGTTCAACTTTTTGTTTTCGCAACAAAAAAGAAAATGAATTATTGATTACCTGTAGTGATCGAGTCGTGGGACGACGTCCCACAGCCCATTTACGTTCAGCGTCATCGGCGATCTTTTGCTGTTAAAATGATTCTGCGCGCTTGGATCCCCGTCTCCGTTTGTACTCGAAAATTTGTCCTCCATACTGGCGATCCTTGAATGAATTTTGAAACATGAAAATAGAATCTTCGAGCTTTTGTTGCGACTCTGCCCCTTCCCCCCTCTCTCCCCGTTTCCCTCGTCACCCTTTCCTCTCTGAGTATTTGTCGTTTACCAAATTTATGACTTTCGATCGTGTGAAACGATCCTCGATCGACAGAAGATCGCGTCTCATTCGTGCAGTTAATGTCGAACGCGTTTACTCAAAATTTCCGTAAGCGACTGTGCGAAACGCATAAAGTTCTAATTGTCTCCACGTGTCTGCGGTATCCTATCGTTTTTGGAGCGCATATATTACGTAGTATCTATCGAGGTATATGCCAATGTGTGCACTATATACTTGTTGCATAGTTGCGTTGCGGAGTTCGAACTCTTGTATGGCTAATGTATTACACACCCACGAACCGACGTCTTATCGATTGACTAGTGCGACGACAACGACGAGACAAAACAGTGGGAAGTCCGTGTCGGAAGCCGTTTGCTCCGTTTTGTTTTTTTTTTTTTTTTTTCCAAGAACATTACGTAGACTTGTGCAAAAGTTTCGGTATCGAGTACGAGCGCAATCTCGATACATCGAAACTCTCGGCAATCTTTCGAGCCGCGAATAGAAAAAAAAAAGATTCGGCTGAATTCAGTGAACAAACTGATCTCATCGCAAAAAAAAAAGAAATAAAAAAAGATTTCGATCCGCGTATATATCGAATGCATATAAAGTAGGCGTTGACCTCGAGCTTTGAATTTCCATGAAGAAGGTATAAATAAAAATGAAGAATAAGCGTTCGCGTTCGAGTTTCGTGAGAATTTTGAGTTCAGTAAACATTTCGGGGGGGAAAAAATGAGCTCATTGATCATTGAGAGTATATAGCGCGAAGTATACTTGAATTTATAAATTTCCCGATGACGAGTAGGGGTCGCGACTTTCGAAGATTTCGTGTTTAAACCGCTGCGTGGTAAAGTGTGGTATTATTTTTATTTTCATGTATATACAACGGCGCTTCTTCCGGGGCTTGTCATCCGGTGCCTTAACCGCGAAATATTTCTTGGCGTCAATCCCAAAATTAATTTGGCACCCGGGAGAGAGAGTGGAAGCGGTAAGCCGCGTCGTTTTATATCGGCTCAGCGAAGAGTGGCGCTGAGAGTTTCATTCATAGGTTGGTAGAAAGAAAGATGTAAAAAGCGTGAAAGAGCAGGAAAAGAGAAGAAGATTCCGCCCGCAAGCGCGCGGGGGTTGCGGCCGAATGTGTGCGGAGTCTTTGGCCGGCTATTCCGGCTTCGTGTATCGTCCGCGGCGGTTCCTCTCGTGTATGTGTTTCGTTACTTGTATATAGTACACAAGATTGCGAGAGCGGACGGAGGGAGAGAAGACGATAAAACGTGCGTAACGATGATGCACGTTCACGGTGACCCAATAAATAATGTTGGTACGTTAAGGTTTCACGTTCCGAAGTATTAGAGGGAATATAGAAGAGATATTGTGTATCGCGTTGTATGTTTACCGCGTTCAAGACGACACCTCTTCCCTCATTGGCGACGTTGAACACAGACCCCGATTAATTGAACGATCAATTGTAGAGAAAATGACTCCGCGACGCGTTTATGACGCAATATATTCCTTCATTATTTTATTTCATTATTATTATTTCATTAGGTTTTTTCTTAGATTCACTTTTCTTAGATTAGATTCGCGTGAAAAGATCATACGGCGATGGGAAGTCGATGAACTTTCGGAGAAATTGACGACTTCGTATAACGAACAGAACGTACGGTCGGGAGAAATTGGCGCGATTTGCCAACTTTTACTTCGCGCAATGAAATTTGTTCCGTTTCACTAATAACACTCTATATAATTGTTTATTTAATCGTAAAACTAAACTACGAAATTTTTTTTTTTTCGCGGAAAAACTGAATTTTTTTTCATTCATTTGTTAAGAGATTGAAATATAAATAACGACATTTTTATTTGAGATTAAGTCGGAATCCATTAAATAAATTTCGATTTATTTTCTATTCATCATTTCGTGGTAATTAGCAAAATGATTTGCATTTTATGACGATTCGTCATAGATATTGATTTAGTGATCTACTGTACGAGGGATTCGTAAACCATCGGTTATCAGAGCAAACCTCGTGTAGAATACTGAGAAAAAAAATCTATGAGGATCGTTCCACGTGACAATTAGCCTGCCAGCCATCGCAAACACATAACATCACGCCAAAGAGCCGAAAAATTTTCCGACAAGCTTTCGCGCCTCGTATTCTGAAAATCGATAAATGTCTCGAGTGTTTTGGCTGCTAGTATAGGCCAATGAATAAATCCCGAAGGCGATATGCGGCCAATTTGCCAATATACATATATCGATGACTTTTCGGTGCACTATGTTGACTTTCGAATTTCCGGCTCGAACGGCCTTTTCTATATATCTCTTCCTCTCTCGAGGTTCCTCGCTTCGAATACTCGTGTTACTCGTGCCAAAGAAAATAAATCTTTTTGCACCGGTTGCCCGAGGTGATTCGGCCGTTTCTCAGAGATCGAAAGTCTCATCCATAATTTACCTATGTGTTGTCGCGATATATAAATTTTCATACAATTTTCACTCGCGAACCTGACTCCCCCATCTCTATAGGTATTTATACGCAAAAGTGTGATTTTCTATTTCTGGCGCCACTTAAAATTACTTCCGGTTTGAGTTGCGAAATATTCAACCGAGTATTTCCTACACCAAGAAATACGAAATTATGATACACGAAAAAACGTACAATAAGCGCGAAATATTGAGTTCAACCGCACTAAGGAAACATTTCATTTGTAATTAACAAATTTATCGTTGAATATAAAAAAAAATTTAACTATTGCTAAAAAATATCAGGTTTGCAAAACTCATATTCAATTGATCAAAATCGAAGAGAATAATATTCGTCAACAGTTAATAATAACGAAATATTTATTACGATATATTCAATTATATATTTGGTAAATCCGCAAAAATGACGTCCTCAGTGTGTTGGAGTTTTCGAAAAATTCAATTAAAGTGTAAACAAAGGTATAATTAAGTGTTAAAAAACAACAAAATGAGAGATTATTAATTAGATCACCTGTTAGAGTTTTCGTAAAGTTCCATATTAGAGTTCGAGAAACTCGAGAATCCGTATAGTAATTTTTTGTTTTTCGGACACAACAGTAGCGCAGATGAATTTGTCGCAATTTAACATTATCACACAGATGGATACATATATAGATATTGTTACGATCGATGATTCGAGAGTTATATGTATTACGATCGTTCACTCTGTCGCTCGGCAAACTCTTACGATATTATAGCGTTTATATCTCGAACAACAATCCCGGGATCGTTGCGTATATAGTAATCAAATGACCATCGATCATCTCTGTCCGGGGGATGGATAACCGTGTGGACAAACTTCGACGTCGCGACGTCTCGTCGCTACGAAATCAATTTGCCGATGAAACTTGTCGAGAAGCGTCGAACGCAATAACTCAATTTAGTTTTCTTTTATTATTAAATATGAGAACTCACTGTACAAACTCACAACTTATTGCAAATGGTATTCACCGACGAATTCAATGATTTTTTTGATATTTTTTTTTTATTCGCGGATAAAATCGCGGTGTAAAATTCGTATTTAAAAAACAAATCGTTATAATTTTTTATCGAACGCACGAGAGAATTTAATTTAAAAAAAATATGCGAGTGCAGGATCGACGATCGCTGATCGTCGCCCGCGACTCGCGAATTGCCCGCGCGTCGATGAAGGCAGTCGATCCTGCGAAGCGATCGGAAACGTTCTAAAAAGATGCGGGTTCGCGTCGACTTAGTGGAGTGGATGCGATCATTTCGCAACCGCCCTCGCGTCGCCGAAACCCTCTCCTCCTGCGAAGTTTCCCGATTCAGAAAGACAGCAAGGAAGCATGCGTATACCGCGAAACGTTTCCCCTTACCATCCCGAACTCCCTGGAAGCTCACACGCGCGCACGCAGCAATGTACTAGTCACAGCACCGAAAAAGATTCTTACGTTACTTCTCCTCGTATCTATGGCTGAGAGTTGCTTAATGATCGAGAGGGTTCCCACACCGGTATCGATAAAAACTTTATATTTCCTCGTCTGCTATATTGCTTTTTCTCTGTCGCGCTGATTGGCGTATCCTCCTAAAGATCGCTATCGATTATTATCATAAAACAAAATGTAATTTCCGGTTTTATTTACGGTACTTAGTGGAATTTAAATTTCAAAGAAAAAATACAATCTTCGATCTTTTTTTTTTAATTCAATCAAAAGTTAATATTATTTTCACGAAAAACATTACAAGTGACGATAATTAGTGTTTTTATCGCATAAAAAAATACTCCTGAGTATCGAGTATCGAGTATTCTTATTTTTTTTACCGAATTGTTAGAATTATCAGTGTATATATTCAATTTGAGAAAAAAACTCGTAAAAACGATTTCTATTTGCTCAATTTTTCGTAAAAACTGTAAAAGAATCGATTGCCAAAACTTATTCGCGTGTTTGAGAAAAAATGTATCTTAGAAATATTTTCGTTCGTACATTTCGTTTGCGGAGTACGATACAAGTCATGGTATGAATTATCAATGATCGCTGGTCCACCGATCGATCGTGGCCAGCCGCCTTCGAGTTACGTCACCTCTTTTTTGTGACAAAAAAGACGGAGTCCTTTGTCTCCGTTCGGAACCTTTATCGAGATCTCGAGTGACTATCGCGGTGTTTGTATATTCTATGGTATCGAGAAGAAGGCATTTGATACGATGCTTCTCGCTACGTCGCTTTCATGTATTACTTTTACCGGTTCCGATCGCAAAATTCCAGTCTACCGGCATTTAAAGATCGTAAAACATTTAATTTTTCTGTACCTTAAGATCAGCGATGTTTTCTTCTTAGCCATTTCGCAATATTGACAGGAAAACGTATCGAAGTGGAAAACAATATTTTCCCTCTATACGAAAGTATGAAATGAGTAAAGTTGTTGTTCGACTCTCGATTATCGAACCACCAGTTCGAACTGGTTGACTTCCAAGGCGACGATGCCGGCGACGATAATCGCGATGGATTTTAATTAAAACGCAAAATAAAAAAAATAATATCGTTTATCCACTAATTCCTTTCGGAGGGTAGTACCTTTTCGCAGATAAAAAAAAAGATGTATTTATTGTTAAAAAGATAACAATGGTTCGTTGCACGTCGTTATCACGAAAGTTCTTCGGCGCTATCGACGCCGGTGTAAAGAGCCCAATATTGATCCATCTCTTCTTTAATACATTGGTTCTTTTTTTTTTCTTTTTAATGCACAACACTGCAATACGATACACGGGTCTTCATCCAACACCCGTTAAAGACGCAGAAGATTAACGCGTAACGAACAAAGCACAGAAAAAAAACCGGTACTTTTAGTATAATATTACGAAGGAACCGGGAGACGCAGGCGAGCGTGCGGAGTCTCGTATCGTTTCGAGTCCAAGACTATCACCTCGACGCTATCCACGCGTCAATATATAACCGAAGTAGGTACTTTCGAGCTTCTCTCACTACCTCGATGTCTCTCACGCACGTGAAGCTGAGTTTAACGCGGCTGTGTTAAAAACACACCGTGGTAACGCAAGACTTCATTGACGGATACCCCGCCGTTTCGATGTGCGAGAAACTTTTCCGGCTTTTGCTTACCTACGTTTTCGCGATAGTTATATCATTATCATTTACTTTGGTAATTCACTCAATTAATTAAGTCGTCGGCACTCTAACGCTACACGTGCGTTCGGCAAAATATTACGCGGCGGATAGTGCAAGAAACATTTTCATTATTCCACATGCAAGCCGTTCCAAGTCCTCTCACATTATCACGATAAGATCACTTTGGAGTAAAAATACAAAAAAAAAAATTCTCTGTTCCGAGAACGTTGTCAGGTTTGCCAGCGCGGCAATCATGGGAGCGTCGAGCGAAAAATATACATTTTTTTTTTTTTTCATAAAGCTTCGGGTGAACGGAAGTTCGATCAAAAACTTCGCATCGTTCATCGCGTCACTCGTGCGCGAGTCTCTTCTCCATCGTCGATTTATAATTATCGTCATCGCTCGAGCGTGAAACAGTCGCGTTTACCGCGCTACGTGCTTTGTTTATTTTATTTATAATATTTTTCTTTATTTTATAATACCGAACTTCCGTGACGATAATTTATGCGCAGTTGACACAAAGCATAAAGTTTCCGGAGCTCTTATTGGCGAAGAGCGGCGACTCCGTTAACGCTTAGGAAACGAATGCAATAATCAAATGGGATATATTGTTGCGGATCAGATCTTTGCCGATAGCTCAATCGCACTTCGTTGATCCTATATAACACGCATACATGTTAACTCTTTCTCACGATATACGAAGATGTAGTATCTTCGGATGATAAGAAGCCGCGACAATTCGCGGGGGTTTTATTGCGATATTGTTATGAAGATAGAAATTCAACCAATCGGATTTCCTGCGGTGTATCACTGTAAACTACGAGATACGATACGATACGAAAGGCTGCGTGCGCAGAGATATCGATATTATGGATTCTGTTCGTCATCTGTGAGTAATCAGGAAAAATGTTGCCCATCGAGAAAAATTATTTCCCGATTTTCTATTTCGAGAAAATTTAATGATTTTTAAGGAAATTTCAGATTCGGAAGCTTTGATTGATTTATTTTTAGTTTATTTGTTTTTTAATTTAGAGCGTATACATTTTTTTTTGTTCCGGAAACTTACTTACCTTTCTCTGATGAGGATACACGAGCACTGCAACTTTTGGGTATTTTATTATTGAAAAAAATAAAAATAAACAAAGTCAATTCCGATAGAATAAATCGAGAAGAGAGTCGTGTTCTCTTGTCAGCATCGCTTTACCAACTAATACGTTTCGTCACAAAATCCTACCAATATATACCACGACTAACTACCATTTCAACAAATTGACGACCCCCATGCACCACTATTGAGTTACTTAACCCCTCGCTGAACTTTTTCGTTTAGCGAGTAGAACAGTGGCGTAAGTTTTGCGATTCGCCGGCTGAGTTTGTGGATTCACTCGACGAGGCGAGCGAGGCAACGATTAATCTGATTCTTGGTCTATATATTATACCGCGAGATTTTTTTTTCGAGGGGCCGACGCGCCGCCGTCTTCGAGGCGTTCGTCTTGCGATCATTTTTCGCGATCAGTTTCGACTAACTTGTCGCGACGTCAACATTTGTCGTTTTTTTTCTTCCTTCCCTGTCGATATTCTCATATTTATTCGCCGCAGCATCGACGACCATTGATACACCGAAAGAGGCCGAACGCATTGAAGGAAAAAATCGGTTGAAACGGCGAAATCGACGCGAAAATAAAAATCGGCAAAATCGGCACGAAAATTAAAATTGGTTGAGTCTGCGAAATCGATTGGAGAGCAAAAAAAATCGATCTGGTCGACCGAATTGACGCTCACTGGTGACGAACTGTTTTTTTGTCATCAGTGCGTGACTATTTCTCGCGAGTTTACAGTTACTCGTCAGTTGCCGAGTAAAAGATTCGCGCGAGGGCTAAAGAAAAACGGGTGAAAAGGGAACAGAGAAGAATAAAAAAAAAGTTTTAGCGTCACTGGACGCGGCCAGATCTTCAATGATATTCTCAATTGGAGACCGAGGCACGTCCGGATTAAACTGCGTCCCGCGCGTGAGACACTAACTCTCGCGACTTCTTCGAGATGTACTCACGAGTGTGCATCATCATCGTCATCGGACGCTCTTGACTTCGTTCGCGATTTTACTCGTTGTCAGATTAAACTCCTTTGCGAGACCCGCAAACTGTTTATACGCTAATCTGCTCTTCCTTGATTCGGAGGACACGGGCGATCGTTGCTTTGGAGTCGCGCATTAAACGCGTACTCGTTGTTGTAAAGATTCGCGACATTCACTAGAATCACTGGAATCGTCACATTAAACATTTACAGATTTTCCCATTTTTTTTAATATCGATTAGCCGAAAGTTCTTTGCGATTTAAATTGCAGGTGAAGTTTAGCGGAAAAGTCTTCTGCAAAATAAACACGACTTCCATTTACTAAAAAACATTAAATAAATAAATAAAAATATATATAATTTTTCTATCCTCTTTTCAATTACTCAGAATATAAATTATATATAGACACATCAAAGTTTCCTGCAAGGGATGCCCCGGAACATAAATATTGATTTTTTTTTGCTATTCGTACAATCGGCTAATTATTCACAGCGACTTAAAGGAATTCTCAACGCGAAGGCATTTTTTACCAGTAAGACTTCCGTCGATTTCATCGCGATAAAGATAAAAACAAAAGAAACGAATGATTTACAATATGGCAAGGTTAATAACATCCTCGGTGAAGTATTATGTAATTAAAAGGTTGCGAGACAAAGTGGCGTCGACGGGGAGGTGGACACGGAGAAAGGGAACATTGATAGAGCCATAAAGATAGTGTCATTATGTCGGACGCATCTATTACGACAGCCCATCAGAAATATTTTAATTTTCCTTTGTCTTCAAAATACATTTTTTTTCCTGAAGCATTCGAATAATTGGAACTTAACGTTGCGGAATCCATACAAATGCAGAAAAGCGTGTAAACAGAGGCAAACTTTTGGAATATAATATTCTGTGTACGTATGTCCAATAAATCTTATCGGAAAGGTAATAAAATTTAATGCGCGAAGCTCGTCGAGTATCGTAATTGATCAAAGCCGACGAACGAATTATATCGTAGGGATCGAAAATCCTGTTTTTTGTCACGAAAATTAATATTTTTTAAGTGCAAACATTCAGTTTGTTTATCGTCCCAAATTTCAACGTGTTATTTGCATTTCACTCAAAAAGGAAAAAATTCGGAATTTCGCAATCGAACGAACGCCCGTTCGAGGAAACAAAAAATCGACGACGACTCCGTTCGGTAAGTGTTATACCAATTTCAAGGTGACTACCAACCAATTCCACGAGAATAAATATTGCCACTGAAGAAAAAGTGACAATTATCAATAATAACACTGAAGACAGTGACGCGAAGTCTCGGGCAGTCGCCACTGTATAGGCCGGAGACATTACTCATACTCGTGAAATATCGAGTGTACGCGGAAACTCAAATTAGCGTCGTTGTTTCACTTGCTAAACGTCTTTCATACTAAACTTATGGTTTATACCTCAAAAAAAAGAAACAAAAAAAATACGAAGTGCCATATGAAAATGCGATTTCTTAACATTCGTATGGTGAACGCGCACTGGTTGTAAAGGGATTGATACAAAGAAAAAAAAAAGTTAACATCTATATACACGTTTTCGGTACAAAAATCAGTCCAAATTTCGTCGAAAAAAAAAAAAAATCAATCTTTATTTTTTTATGACGAAATTTAAAACAATTTTTGTACCAAAAACGTGTATTTAGATATTAACATTGTTTTAATAGAAAAAATAACGTCGCGATTCGCCGATGCATTTGAAATTTGTATTTTCCGCTGATCGATAAATCGTGATTTATCGCGTCAGTGATTTTTTCGTTCACACTCCGCTGAGATCCCCCTGAGATATGTAACTCGAGTAAGTACCCGTCTATAGCACGACTATTCATCATTGTTTAACGCGCGACAAGATAAACCGTATTCCGGATGAGCTTCGCGATTAGCACGGCAATGTAAGATTTTTCAGTTTTACATTTTTCTCGTAATATTGTATAATTCTATTGGCACTAATTTCTCGATAAGTTTTCGTGACCGCGAACGAAATAAGCAAAGGTTTTAAATAAGACCGACATACACACGCGCACACAGATACAGAGAGGAAGAGGAACGATTTACGGAAGAGTAGTGGAGATCGACTGATCCGCGTCACGAGAAAACGGCGGATCTAATATCGGACTCGATCGCATCTCCTGATAACTGGCGGTGACCACCACGATCGGTCGTCCTTCGTTATAATTATTATTATTATTCAATTAAAGTCCACGAAGTAGAATTTATTATTAAATCGTTGAAGACCCACGTCGTTGATAGTTTCAGACGATGCGAAGCTCAATATACCTCTATAGTAATGGCAATCGAAGCTCGCAAATCCTCACGATCAACCTGGTATAGTCGAGAGGAGTTTATTATTTATTGCGTAACATCTCCTTAGGCGATCAATTCCCCTCCGTCGACGATCGATTGGTTAATTTTCGCTTGACGATTAATTAATTGCAGAAATAGAAGTTGATTAGCCTTCGGAGACGGAGCCTTCGCCTTGAACTTGACTGCGAATTTGTTGATTAAGATAATGCTGTTGTATCGGCGTCCAAGTAATGTCAGCTTGGCTGCATTTTTTCCGCGATCTTATCGCCGTTCTGTGCAATTAGATAACTCGATCTATGATAAAAAAGGAATCGACGATTATACATCGATCTAAAAACTAAATGAATCACCGACGACGCAATTGTTCACTTTTTTTCGGTCACTCAAGAAATTCTAGCGACACCTTCGTCTATTGATTATCAATTACGATAACGTTGAAAAAAAAATCGGTAGAATATTTGCATACCGTTTTTTCGTCATATGATCGATTTGTTCGGTCAGTACGTGTCGATAAAAATGGAATTTTAGTTGCAGAACTCAACGGGCAATTAACGGTAACATTGACGCAACGAATTGCATTTACTTAAGTAATTATTGTACGGTAGAGAATTTGTGTAGCCGCCATATGAGAATATTTCTTTGTGTCGCAGTTTCATCGTGTCAGTGATTTCAGCTTATCTCACGTTTTTCTTCTTCTTATACACAAATAACAATCATTAAGTCATAATGAGGGGATCGTATAATCGCTCAAGGCGACAGTAATCTCGAGTCTCTTGTGCTTATCGTAAAATACACCAACCGGAAGCAATAGACTGATTGTCACAACGTGATTCCGTTTTTTTTTTTTTAATTTTCACTCCATCGTTGTCATCGCTGTGTTTCCCTCAATTCAGCGTTGTTGTCATCATTATCGTTGTCTTGTTAGTGTAACAGACAGATCGTAGTGGATACATTGGATGATTAACGGCCCGTCGCGGACGTCGAGTCCATTTGACTCGTTTAAAATGCATCGAGAGAAATAATGAATGCGTGTTTCGCATGCGTCGTAAGAATAAATATATTTTCCGTTTCTTCGAACGACAAAATCAGCTTGGCGAGTGGTACATTCTTTCCTTAAAAAAAAAAAAAAAATTCTCAACGTCAAAAATGTAAATATATTACGAAGCTTCATTGGTGGACGAAATAATGTGCCCCTTTGGCGATCTACGCATAATAGATAGAGCCACGAAATTCCACATGGCCATTGCCCATTCAAAGTTTATGCGTTTTCAAGAGGACTCATAAATAGAGAGCAGACTTCACGCTACTGTATCGTTACAATATATAAAGAATACACTATATTGGCGAAGGAGAAAGCGTTCGCGTATCACATCGCTGGTCGATTAAATAAATGTCAGTCGGTTATCGTCTGGCGTGTTGTAGCAGCGAACGAATCAAGTGATCGAAGTCAATAATTCGGTGCGACAGTCCTCTCGATCGCGTATCGTAATTCGCCCGAGAAATGTACCGCGCGCTCTTCACCATCGAATTTGGTGTTTTGACGAACGTACTCCACGCGAAATGATATTTAACGTTTATCTTTGACGAAACTTCGTCGAGAAACATCCACGTCTTGTATTTAATTAAGTTACGATATAAAAGCGGCAACCGTGGCACACTTTGGAGAGGTTTAATCGTTTCTATTGCACCCAGAATCCAAGGAGATCTCGAAAGATAAGCTCACGCTGGCGATCGTCATTATTATCTGAGCCTTTTTTCTCGCTTGTTTCAAGTTTTCTAGTTTTTCCCGCGATTTCTAAGAATCGACATGTTTTATCCGAAGAGGAAAAAAAATTAAAAAATAAAAAAATTCCGAAGAGTGTCGAAAATTTCTGTAGCTTAATACTTGACTAATAGGTCAACTATACATAAACGTACGACACTCCCACAATATTGATCCACGTGTTTCAGGAGCCAAGGCAAGAGATTCGATCGATTATCGTTGAAAAATCGTCCTTGAATCGCTTTTATGTATATTTCTTTCGGAAACAATATCGTGACGAAATAATGGCAAAAGATTCTCCAAGTTTCGTGAATCTCTGCCTTCGCATTCCACAACTTTGCAAAATATATCGTATTCATTGACTTCATTTTTTCTCCGCTCCTCACTCGTTGCCTATAGTAATAATATTCACGTCGAGTAACCTTCGCAAACATCCTCCATCCTCGTGTTCTTTGCCCTTAGATAACGTACCAAGCATTGTAAAATTTGCGGTCGATTACGTAGACAGCCATAGTGATTGGCGCTTCAAGGGGATTTCCCCGCCTTGCGATATAAAAAATAAAAAAAATAATGCATCGCCGCCCTAAACTCTACAGAGCATTTTATTTTATTTTTTTCGTAGAATTCATGCACCGTTAATGACCGCTCTGAGACACGCGATACAAAACAAAATAGTTAGCGAGAAATTTTTTAAAAAATTACGAAATAATGAGAGTTCCGCGAGTTAACGAATTCCTCTTTGAAAAATTTCGTATTTTATTGTCTGTAGGGTGCCAATTGTTAAAAAAGGTAATTCAAACCTTCGGAAATGAATGTTCTTTTTTGTTCTTTTCTCAAAAATCTATGGTTAAAAAATGCTGTTCTCGGTTGACCGTCGCAAGTAAAAATTCCGATCTTTTGTACCCATCAGCAACGCGATGTAATTGGCAAACGATTATTCTTCGAATGCCCGACGCCCAGTTCGGTCCATTTGTAAAGACGCGCGCTCGACTGTTGAACGGGTCTTTGGTTCTTTTGCAACAATTCTCGTGGTTCGAAAGACGAGGCGATCGCGTGTGCGCGGGCGCGCGCGCGAAGCGCCTCAACCGAGAGAGCCCGGTCCTCGCGAGATTCAACAGCCACGATCCAGTTCGATCCAGTGTGATCCAGCGGATCTGGTAGACCACCTGGATCTCACCAGTGCGCCTTGGAACGATTGCCGTTGTATACGAAACGCATATATTTCTATATAGCAAACTTCTCGACGCTGTTGCTGCTGCTGCTACCGGTGCTGTCGGTACCAGTTGCACTAAGTTCTCACGGTATCCTTCGATTCGTTCGGTCGCACAACGAATCCTGCAGCTTATTCATCCTCTCCAGCATTATACAAAGCGCTCCCCTCGCAATTTTCTCGTTGAACAGCTCTGAAAACCGGTCCCGCAAAGCTTTTCCCTCGGAAATGAGCGACAGTCAGCTTTTGCGTTACAAATTTACGAGAATTTATTGCCAACACGTGATTTTAACATTTTCTTTGATTACAACAAAGCGCGGCAAAAATTTCGGGAAAAACGACCGAAGATCGAGATACGAATATTTAAATGAACATTATTCCCGAGGCATACTGTTTTTGCCTTTGATCCGTGTATCGCAAGTAAATAAAATGAAAGGAGCAATTTCAAGGGAAAGATTCATCGAGAGGAATTTTTTTTTCGAAAACTTCGGAAAAAGACAAGCAAAAGACATGAAACGCTCTTTTGCCGGATTCGGTTGATGGTGTATTTTTTTTTTCACTATATGACGAGAAAGAGTTATTGATGAAAAATAGGTTTGTTATGAGTGGAAAAGTACGAAAACTGCTGTATCGACTGTTACTTGTCGTTTCGTGCCGAGAGATCGGAACTATACATCTTAAGCTTTTCGGGTTACGGGAATTACCGTCTCGATAAGATACTATAGCTATTTTCTTCCGTTTTCGTCCGTCCGTCCGGAGACTTGAATCATATTCTCCGAAACACTCTTTACAATTGATGGTAACTGTTCTTGAAAAATTATTATTATTCAAACTTTTTCCGGGAAAAAATATTCATTCATTGACTCGTCGATGTAATTTACGAGCCGATGACCAATTTTTCATTATTCGCTATGAACGATTTTAATTAACGTTGAAAAATGTAATTACCGATCTAATCAGTGTAACGAAGATATGCGTTTAAAAATAATAAAAATTGGAGCCAAAATGGCAATTGCGATTTTAATTTTAATCGAAATCGTTGCGATCTTCTTTGGCTCCGATAATCGCTAATCTTGCTATGCAAAAATATAAATTCGTATTCGCAGGAATTCTTTGATACTTTGTCAAGTTGGCATCGTCGGGATTTCGGGTCGTTAAAAAGAAAATCCCAAAATAGCCATTTACCGTTTCACATGTATTTTATTACGTTAATATTCGTTCGACACGATGCATTTGGACGCAACGGGAACGTTATCGTTACAATACTCACGCAAATGTCCTCACTGACCAACTAAACGCACATTATGCGAACAGGTGGTTTCCATTAGACCTCTCTGTCCATTATGCTTCATCGTAGTTTCCGAGCGCCGGATTAATCGCAACAGTATCCCGTAAACATACATAATACATACATATATACATAGATACATTCACTTTGCTTTATTTTTTATTCATTATTTTTGTTTATTAACGCGTACAGTAACGACGACGCGTCGATCAATCGTATTAGAATATGCGGCGGGTCTTCGGAGGAATGCAATGCACTATGCACTTCGTGCATCCGTTCTATTTTGCACACGTAAAATCATCGATACGTATACACCGAGTATATCAGTTCAAAGTATATATCAGTATAGAAAATGAGTATACGTTTTTTTTTTTTTTTTAATTATTTACCAACATTGTTTTTTTTTATTTTTTCATTTTTTTTTCTTTCCTATCAATAATATTAATATATTTGATCACATTTAATGTCATCGTTTCGATGTTTACTATCCAAATACGCAGACGTGTTTCAGCGAACGAAAAAAAGAAACGAAAAATAATGAAATTTCTTTACGATCTATTATAATACAATTACAGAGAGCGGATAGCTACGAAATCAAAGTATACAGTACTTTTTACAATAACAATAACAACAATGAAACAACAATAATATTAATTAATTAATCGATACTAAAATTTCTCTACGACGTTTGAACGACAGCAAAAAAAAATATATATATATAACGAACGTTTGTATGAAGGAACCTATCGTTTTGTTTGCGAAAGAAAAAAGAAGGAAAAGCCGAGATCACTCCGGATCTTGGACACGCGATGATATATCTCGTTGATGAGTCAAAATTCGTCTCTCTACGGTATCACGACGATTAACGCATATTGGATAATTGGCTCTTAAATATTATTACGCATATTTTTAACACTGAATTTGTCGCGAATTCGCGCATTTACATCGTCAAGATAATGCGCTCGCGTTTGGTCATTTCTAATTACCTATTACGTAAAGATTGGAGGATTGTATATATAGTATAATAGTTTTATATATAGATTTTTTTTTCTTTTTTTTTTTTTAAGTTCAAGATCATCGTTGGTCCTCTCCCGCGGTAATCAAAATTTTCACATATATATATATAATATATATATATATGTATATCAGGTCTATAGTCGGAGAAATACTTCTAAAAAATTTGGCTTTTACAAGTCGTAACCGGACTATCATATCGTTATTATATCTCCTTTCCTTCAAACCCGGCAATGACTTTACTAGGCTTTGTCGCCTAATTAATTCGTTATCTAATATTGACTTAGATCGCGTTCCTATTTTATGTTTTAAGTGAAAAAAAAAAAAATTAAAGAAACCACACGGTTTCAATGTCACGTGGCTTATTTATTATGACTCCAATGCTCCGCCGGCAAGTTTGGTTGCATACAAATTCAGTGCCTGTAGAAGAAAATGTTCGGAGCGTTAATTTCAGCCATTTTGCTGCTGAGTTAAAAAAAAAATTCGCCGGATTTTGAATGATATAATTCTTCACTTTGTTTATCAATTTCTTAATTACCTTGTATATGAAAGCGTACTGTTCCTTCGTCTGGACCGCTCCAGCGCGGTCTCTGCGTATCGTATAAACGACCCTCGGCACGTCTATAGTTCGCGTTATCTCGTATTGCCTGATTCCCAAGTCCAGCGCGATAAGAGTACCGGTTCTTCCGGTTCCGGGACTGCAATGGACGACTATTGGTCCGGGACCACCGCGCTGAAGCGCTCGGGCCTCTAGAAGCACCGCGATCAATCCAGCAGCGTCCGATTGGACACCGTTCGCTGGCCATAGGTACCAAATGTGCGAAATCTCCCGGAAAGTATTGTTCTCCAGATTCTGAAATGAGTTTCAATTAATCATTAACATTAACGTTCTTATCGAGTGGAATACATTCTTATGAAGAAAAAAATTGATGGGAAATCAATTCTTTTTGATTCGTACCTTCAAATGCAAACTTGAGATCGCGTATTTCTCTTTGGTTTCGCGTTTCTTCAAGGTAACCTGAAAGTCACCGAATAGACGATGACAATCCGTCACTTCGGACGGTGGAATGTATTCTGCGCATTTTTCAACCCCATTCTCCACAAGATCAGTCAACATTATTATGACTTTCGACTGTTGTTCCCATATCATCCGCCAAAAGTCTGTCACCGTCGATTCGATCGGCGCCTGGCAAGCGATGTAGTATTTCGTTGCGTTTTTCGGTCCCTGAAATAGCGGAATCAAATGAGTCATTAATATCGAAACTCCCATAGAAAAATACCTGAAAATATATAGTAATCCTAATTTTTTGTGAGCAATAATACTGAATTTTAAGATTTATCTTATCTACAATTTCGTTCGAAAATTATTTTTTTCCGATTTCTACAATTTTTAAAATTAATTTATCATTCAAGAAATCGAGGAATCAAATCAGTTGTAAAAATGCACACGCGTACTTGTAAACAGATAATCTCATTATTTTTTCGAAAAAAAATGTATAGAATTTATTTGGCATACAAATTTAGTGTGGATTTCGGTATTTTTTAAATTTGCTCCATTTCCAATCAATCTCAGACAGGAAGTTGACAAAGTTTCAAGCGTCGGTTAGTTCAATCGATTGGAATTATATACATATATATATATACATATGTATAGCAATCCCAGCGAAACTTACTCGTACGTAACTGGCGTTTATGTACTCCGTGAGTGGATCGTTGTTGATTTTCATAAGCGATACACGAGTTTCCGGAAGCGGTACAACATTGGCGTATCTGTTCTTGATTTCGGCTCCCGGTGGTAGTTCGTCGATTCTTGCGGTAACTTGTGGTATACCGGAGAACTCCTCAGAAATTGCATTCTGCTCGTTGCAGAATGTGGCAAGACCGCCAAAGTTGAGCGGATGGGACGGTATGGCGCTCTGAAAGCGACAAACAAAGGATTGAGTGAAGATTATATTGAAGCTCCGACGAGCTCGAGGCACATCGAGCGATTAAGTCATCCTGACGATAAGTGATAAGCCTCTTACGGAATCCTCGAAAGTGGGGTTGCCGTAACTTCTTTTGGAAGCTCTAGCGGTTCCCTTGCGTCTGACGCTATTGTAGGCTGAGACACTGTCGAGGCTGTAAGCGTCCAAAGAAACGGGACGGCATCGTTCGCCGTAATTGAATCGCGTTTGTCTTTTCCTCATAATAAAAAGTAATCCGGCGAGCAAAACCAGACAAATAAAAGCGACGCATGATACAACGACGACTGCTATCGCATTGCCCGAGTCGGAATCTTGGACAAGTTGGAAGCTGTGAATCTGCAAAATGATAAGGAAAAAAAGGGAAATTGATTGATAACTTGACGATTAAGGAGCTTTCAGTTACTTTTTTTTTTAATAAAACTTACGGTCACCTGAAGTTTTATCGGAGATTTGCTGTAAAGTGTCGGCAACATTTTCGTCATTTCCTCGTCAAAGTTTCCTTTCTGATCGACGACATAGAGGAGAAGGCTGGTAACCGAGGATTCGGTAATCATTGCGGATGCGGCGTAACCATCACTACACGGATTCTTTTGGTATATTATTTGAATTGAGAGGACAGTCCTGAAAAAACACACAGATTGAAGGTACAAAAATGGAATTTCAGTAATTGCGTTACTTATTGGTCCAATGCATTTCAAGAGAAGAAGGAATAGCTGAGAAAATCACTGCGAACCCGCAAACGAAATTAGTCAAGAATTAGCGTCAACGAGAGAATCATTTTTTGATGCAAGTCAAAAATTGACCGGCAATGCAACGGGAAGACATTTCGCAAGTGGCAATTGACCGTGACGCGTGACATTACACAATAGAGTCCAATCGATGATAATCCAATGTCTTTCTAATTTTTTAACGAGATTTGGCACTCGTCTGGTGTTACGTACCTTTCGAGTCCCGAGGTCAGCAAATCGGCGAGCGACTGTCTCAGTGCTGGCAAATGTGGGCAAACGTCGGCCCAATTACCCTCGAAAACGATTCTCACGAGTGAAGGAATGGCTCCTCTCACAGTGGTCGGAATCGCTGTAACGTTATTAATTGCTTCTTGAGGAGTACTCGAAACTTCTGGCCCCTGGATAGTCGTAGCTTCCGTTGATGGAACACTGGAGATAGACTCCACATCCGGTCTCTCCGTGGTCTCAATGGACCGCGGAGGTTCGGCTGTCGCGATCGATGGAATCGTTGATTCGGTCGAACCGATCGATGTAAAATCAGAATTTCCAGGAATTTCACTCGTAGTAACGGACGCGTCTGGGATACTCGACGAATCCGCGGCACGTCCGGTATCCGTCGTATTTCTACTACCGTCAGTAGAAATTTCCGGTACGTTCGTAACACTCGTAACAACGGATATTTCATCTGTAGTGGTTATCAGGGATTCGTTCATATCCGTTGTCGAAAGATCGTCTTCCATCGTCGTAAGATCAGAATTGTCGTTGATAGAAGTAGTCGTTTCATCCGAACCGTTGAAATTCAAAGTGGAAACACCCGCAGTGGAATCTTCGCCGGTAGAACTTTCGGTTATCGAAGTTACAGGTTCGGTCGAAGTTTCTTGATAAGGAGTGCTCTCCTTTGTCGTAATCGTGTCGATCGAGGAGTCGCTAACTGTCGTTGAAATTTCCGCAATCGAAATTGGCGTCGAAGCAGTCAAAAACTCGGAAAAACTCGACACTGTGGACGAAGGAACATCTTTGTCCGCGGTGACGGCATTTGAACTTTCCGAAGTAGCAATGTACTTCTGTGAAACTGTACTTTCCGTCAATCCGACAAATTCGTACTCGATCTTCGACGTAGTTGTTTCCGCAGAGCCATCGACGGTCGACGTTTCGTCGGATTGGAGTGTTTCTCGAGTGAGAAAATCGGTAGATTCTTCAGAAATAATTGTCGTTGCGGGATACTCGGGTTCCGCCGAACTTGAGGTGCTGGAGAGCATCGAAGTAGTTGTTGGCATTGTAGTAGTCGAAGTTGGGAAACTCGTAGAAGTTTCGGTCGACGGAATTCTCGTCGATCCTTCGGTAACGTTAAACGGAGAAATTTTTAACATAGAATTTTCCGTATCGGTTTGAATGTCCATATTCGTCACTCCTGGATCGTCGCTCAGAGTCGTAATTATCTCCGTGGAGTTTTGTACTTGTGATTTATCAGCGGCTCTAATTATGCTCGTTGTTGATTTTATCGAAGCTTCGGTAACCTCAGCATTGTTAATCGATGGAACCGAGTAATTTTTCATTCCAAGGACCACTTCGGTTATTCCATTGCCGGTCAGATCGAGGCCACTGGCGGTGGCCTCGACGGCGACGCTTGTTTTGGTCTCCTCGTCCTTGTCGCGAGGAACGTCGTTTTCCGTACTCGCAACACGGAGATTACCGACGTAATCGGTAGTGTTGTTTTCCAAGGATATTGACACGGTGCTGGGCACGGAAACGGTGGTTTCTTTTTCCGAAGTCTCGAAACTCGAAGCTGTGCTCGATGAGGTCAAATCCACGGTCGATTGGATTCTCGAAACGTTTCCGGATCTCTTGTAGTACGTCGGCTTGAACTGTTGAATACTGTTGTCGATAACCACGGACGGCTCGGTAACGACAAATTTTTTGTCCTGTTGTCTTTGGCCAATCGTGTTCTCGAGCGCCGAGGCCTCTTCCGTCGATTCCGGAACTTCGCGATTATTGGATAACGGATGTCGAGCATCGGATCCATTCGATAGATCGTTTGTCGTCGCTTTTACGTAAGGATACGGCTTGAAATCCGAAGTTTTGTGCTCCTGAAAAACTTGTTTGGTGAGATCATTGGCGATAGATTGATCGGTTATTCCGTTGTTTTGTCGGGTTTTGTTTTCAGTTGTCACAAATTCGTTTGTACCACCGAACGATATAGTTCTACCTTTTGGACTCGCCAAAGTTTTACCATTGTCAGTTTTTTCCGTTTCAACTTCGGCGTCACTCAACACGGTTAAATTATCGGTTTTAGTTTTTACGCTCGCGGGGTCTTTCGCGTCCGGTATTACGGTCGTTGGAACTTGGTTATTATTTCCTCGTTTATCCGAGCCGAGGCTCTCAACTTCCATTCTCTCTTCGTCAGCTCCATCAGCGTGATCAATGATCCGTTGAATCTTCGGTAGCGTCGAATTCTTCACAATCTCTACCTGGGCCTTTGGTCCTTTTCCTTTCTCCAATTGCGCCTCCGCACCGTCACCGGATGCTATTACATTCGTCGCGTTCTCCAGAGTTTTCGAGTCGTTTCCCAAAATGGCGTCATCTTTCGAAGCCTTTGCAGTCTTTTTAGCGTTAAAATTTACGTTTGTATCGTTAGCCAGCGATATGCCAACTTCCGGTTTAGGTTTTTCATCCTTCTCCTTGGGATCATCCACAGGGCTTCCATTTTTATCGTTGGCTTCTTTTTTATTGGGTGGGGTCGTTGGCTCACGATCGTCGTCCTCCTCGAACTCGCGCACGTCAACGTAATCACCTTTTTCGCTGAATTCCGGCAGAGAACCCCCCGCATCGGGGTTCTCCTCGACCCTCGCGACCTTTTGGACTTTCAACTTTCCGCTCGTGGCGAGCGGTTCATTATGCGTCTGGGGATCATCGAGTCTGTTATTCGTCGAGTTGTCAACAGCAATTTTTTCACCGAACGTCACAACTCCGAGGGATGCCTCCGGGCTTTCGCCGACCGACTTCAAGGTCGTTGAAGCTGCTTCGACAATCGAATCGACTTTACGTAACGAAGTGACGCTTCCCGATGGACTTCCCGTGGCCGTTGCACGCGGGGACGGTGCAGCCTCGTTCAAGGCCGACGCGGATTGCGAACGGACCGATGCGCTGAATAACAGCAACGTTATCGTAGCTGAAACACACGAACGTTGGAAAATTTAACTACAAAATACGAATTTCTTCATTGGAATTAAGGAAAAATGTACCAATTAAGATATTACATATAAATTAAAAAACAGTATATATACCAATAATTTTTTTTTATTAAACGAAACCCTACAAATATATTTGGCTATTTTATATTTTACAAAATCTATTTGATCAAAAATCCGGAATTTTTCAAAAACATTATTTTACATTGCGGGTTTTTTAAAATGTACTATAAAACCCGCGAATTTCGAAAATTTTCGAATTTGCAGAGAAACTTTTTAAAAATTGTTTTAGATGCTTCAGCGATCAAACCTTTTGAGTTTCGAGTTAACAGAAAAAAAAAAATCTCGGCACGTGTCCAGATGTTGTTGATTAGCCGGTAGAAACCTATTATAAAAAACCTGTGGTCATCGTCATAACACGCACGACTACGAAACCGGTTTAATGCGTGGAAATACCCGATGAGACACTCCGGTTTTGTGATACTGCTCTTCGTACTTTAAAACTGACAATAATGAATATAAAAATGACCTCCGTTATTACGCGTTATTCACATAAGTGAGAGTGTGCGATTTCTCGGATCCTTTGTGTTCCGCACAGGTAGTGTGTAATATAGTCGCACAAAGCGGTGAGTGAGTCAAGTTCGAGGAGAACGATCGCGGAGAGCCTCGGAGTTACCCGCCGAGATAAGGACGAGATAGCGGTGAAAAAGTTGTCAGACAAACTTCAATTTTTTTTTTAGTTATTTAGACGATTGCAAAAGTGTGTCACCGATAAAATCAGCCAATCTTCGATGGCAAAGAGATTTTTACCGTTGCCGATTCGTTTATGATAATCAGCGAGGATAAAAAAAAAATGAAGAAGCGAAAATAATTGTGGTCGGTCAATGTGAAAAGATCGGCAGCTTCTTTTGTTGCTTAATGGAAACTTTGCGCTTAAACGTGACCGAGCGCAAATGTCGTGTCTCGCGTCCATATTGCGTGCAGTTCTCCAACTCTCGCAGACTCTTAGAACTGTCGTGTACAACGCACTAAAGCTAACGGTACATCGGACTATTATCGTTTTATTGAAGCATCGCAACGTCACCGAAGTGTGCATTTTAAATGAAAAACGGTTTCGCGAGACAACCGAAAGAGGGAATTAATTAAAGTTTGAAAAATAAGATGTATACCCGCCCATAGTCCTGTATTCGGGTGACTCGTTCTTCTACCCGTCATCTCGGCATTCGTAGAACCGCCCGATTAAATCTGCAATCATAAAAATAAGAAAATTATATTAAAATTATGAATTTAGGTCACAAACATAGAACAGATCTTTCGAAATCTCTCGTTTTTTGTTCATTAAAAAAGAAGTCAATGAGCCGACATGCATCCAATCGAAATTCCGGTATCTTTTCTCCCATAAAACAGGATAGAAATTCGAATTCTACGTGTATTTTTTCGGGAAATAAAAATAATAAAAAAGAAGATTAAAGATCTTCCCGATGTTCGTAAGTTCTCATTAAAAACGTGTATTTCTAGTATTTTTTACCTACCGATCGCGAATCTTTCATTCATTTCGCTTTTGACTCAATATCCATTATGCATATTTATTCCGGAAGTAAAGAAAAATATAATTTATTGTATTTAAGATTTATGAAACTTTCTCGTGATCGGTAAAGACTCTCATCGTAATGGTACACAGAATAAACATTTGCTGCCGCCGAGTAAGGCTCCGGTGTGTACGACGAGTAGGAATCGACAGCACCGCTGATTCTCGCTTTGAGAGATCACGCCATGCGGGCGAAGAAGGCGGTCATCGTTGATCGTCCAAGGCTTGTCAATTAGATTACTACGAGTAGCGCGTTATATATATATACAACGCGGGGGGTAGCATTGAAATGATGAGTTTCTCGCTCCCGCTTGCGATAAACTCCTCGAATGAGAAGTCGAGTGCTATCTTGCAGTATGATAGTAATCACGTATACCTTCGTGCGACGTTCAAATGTGTGTTCACACTGGTCACGGAGCAACGAAATACCCTCGCAATTACACGTCTTGATTTAAAGTAGACCGACCACGTACTCAATTGCTCATTTTTTTTTCATCATTATTATTACGATGGCCTAAATCGAAACTTCTTGAAGGTTTCAATGGCATAGTTTTACTTAACAGTCAGACTGATAAATAATGTCTGCCAACTTTCCCGAGCGAATTAATGTAACAATGAAAAATAAGTGTATGAAAATGTATCCAAATTATACGTAAGTTTCCATTATTAGTTCAAATAGACTATATTTCATTTTACCTCACGTCGGTATATAATATTTTTGAATATTCCCTTTTTGCATTTGGAATTCTTGTTTCATCCCCTTGAATTTCGGTGCTAATTTAGCTGCGACCCCGAAAACGATTTTTTTAATTATACTTTTTCCAAAAATCTATGAATTCGGAAGATATTTTATATCGAAAATTCGAGAATCGATACGCTACAATAAAAATTTTTAAAAGGTCAACAGTGCAAAAATGTTGATAAATCGATATCGCGATGCGAAGAAAAATAGTAGTCGCGCTCTTATTTTTCTTCGATGCGATTTATTTTCGACGAGTGGCGCATGCGCATTTCTTCGTTTTAAACGGGAAATAATATTTTTGAGAAAAATTTTCGAGATGCCACTCGACGACGGGCGATCTCATTCGCTATGACGTTTCTCGTTCGTTCGGATGACGGGCGTCACTATTGAAATGGAACAACCCGACTGCGAGCACTTCAGCTCCCGTTTCGCTGTTGGAGGGACTCAATCGTGCGTTTCGCGAACGGTTCTAAGCACCGAGCGTGAACTCGAGTAGTTATAGCTCAATGGTTTTCAGTCGAGAGAAACCTGTGCCTCGCTGAACCACTGAAACTTCCTTCGATCTCTCCATGGCAACATTGCTACATCCAAATAGTTGACTTCGATATAGGTACACATAGAACTAGTGGAGGCCTCGTATAGATTCAAATGCCCAATATCTTCACTTCTGGGTTTATAACTTTCGCACTTCGGGATCTACCGCACTATCGTTAAACACGAGATATCGTCCGAAGCTGTAAAGGGCAGAGCGCAATTTTCGCACAAGAAACGATTATTACCGTCTTCGTCTTCGTTTACGAGGACTTCGACTGTATGCCGACATTTCAACTTTATGCGACATTGCGCAACAGGATAAACGATAAAAAAAAGGGTACGTTTTTTCATCTGGAAAAATAAATGTGATAGTAGGCGGTCGTATTCGCTTCGCGAAAAGTGTCTCCTCCCTGTAACCCCACTTCGAAACTTGCCAGCGTCTTCCGGCCTCAATCTGACCGGCGGATATTGAGGGATGAAAATGTTTGTTCCTTTTCTCATTCCCCTGTTTTCTTCGACGGGTTTGAGCTTTCAGCTCCCCTCTCTCATTCGTCCCATTCACTTTTTCTTTTCCTTTCCTTCTATTATCTTTTTGCAGTCTTTCGTTGACTCTTGCAGTTTCCAAGCGACTATCGAAGGAGGATAAAAATGTTTGTTCCTTCTTCACCTTTTCTGCTTGCTGTTCGCAAACTCTCTGGCGCTCCATTTTTTTTCTTTCTATCCACTCTCGTCAAGGATCCACGACGAGTTCAAATGCTCGGAGATCTCAACGTTACGGATAAAAGTTTATTTGGTTTCTTATCATTCTCTTTCCATCCGTTCGTCGACCACCGCGATGCGCGACTCATAGCCAAGGGATGGAAAGCGTTTATCCTTTCTTCCTTTTTCTCCTTTCCTGTCCCATATTTCTACCCGACATGAATCTTTTACTCACTCTTCACAATTTCGCGTCGCTCACCTTTCGCCTTCGTCGAATTTTTCCTTTTTTTCTCTCTCTCTCTCTCTCTCTCTCTCTCTCAGCCGGGATTTGCGGGATTAATCAGAGAGATGAAAATGTGTTTTGTTCGGGTGATCCCGTCTGTCACGTCGTAAACGCCTCGGCGTAACAGAAAACACAATTCGCCCCGATGGCTTTATCGTGATTGGAATTTCAACGCAGCGTGATCACTCCGCTGAAGAGAAAATCATTTTACTCGTTAACCCTTTGATCTCTATGGGCCGTAGAGCTCTCCGGTTTCGCTGTAGGGTTTGTCTGTCAGCGATTTATTTGATTTTCGTCTACAAAGCCGCCGTTCTCTCGACATAATTTCGCCGTGAAGTGCTATTCGACTAACGAACTTTTGTGAACATTTCCGAAACTTTACTCCCGATCCAAAAAACTGAATTTTATATTTTGCAAAAAAGAAATAATTAAAAATAAAATGCAGTTGATATAATTATAGCAATAATAATAATATAAAAAATTAATCTGAAGCGATTTTTAATTCGATTAGAAAATAAAAAAATTACGAAGAGATTTTCGTCGATATTGCGAATAAACATTTTACACCAATTCATCGAACCGTTTAATAAATTCACTTTTTAAACGAAAAAATGCTTGAAATTAAGATAGAACATCTCGTTAGGTGTTTTTATCTTCAATGAAAGGATTCATTTTGACTCGAAACATGTAAACTCAGCTGCGTTGAAGCTGCGTACAAGCCGCGAAAACAGGACGATTAAGAGAATTGGGAGTAAAGCTATTCCCGCGAATGGTAAACACGGCATTATTCCGAAGGGCATTGTGGAGAGTAAGTAGTGTTGCTTGTCGTGGATGATGTTCGTACATCGGTAAGAGCTCCGGATGCGGGACGCTACTCGAGAGTCCGAGTGGCAGCCTTACGCTCCACTAACTCCTATGCACCAGAGAGCACACCGAGAACAGAGGAGCAAAAGCGACTTGACTTCGTCTCGTCTTTTAACAGACCACCAACGTAAGCCAAGTAGGCGGAAGACCGTTAAACAACAACGGAAGGAGACAGTGTACCTGGCTAACGTCTGCTTTTCCTTCTCATATAACGGCCACGCGTATAGCGTGGAAGAGGCGCGTCGACTCCGAATATATGCAAAAACATACCGTACGCGTATCCTCCATAACATTTTTTTTTTAAACAAACCATCAACATTATTGTTGTATTTTATTTATTACATAAATCATTTTATTATTCTGTGAAGCTTCAAATTTTACTTCTGCACTGTTTCGACGATATATATAATAAAAAATCGGAGCTTCACGCTTTCGCTCGTAAGAAGACATATATCTTGAAAAATTCCGCAACTATTTTAAACTTTTTTTTTTATTTTGTCACCGATCGTAGAGTGACAAAATTTACGATAGAGAAAATTGCAATGATTTTAAATAAAAATGAATGACGAAATTCGCACATACTGTACAGAAAAAAAAAAAAAATAGAAAAATCGAAATTTTTTATCCGTTTAGCAGTTGAATTTTTGCTTCTGGTTTCTATAGCGACAAAAAGATTTGTTACAAATATGAAAGCGAAAGGATTAAATTTATGATCGATGCGACAATATTTTCATTGTTGTTACGCCGAGAAGGGTAAACAAGGTTTCGCGTATATATTATCGATAGTTATACACTACGGTTATTAGTTGGTTATCGAGCGGATGCGCCGGAGGCGATTGACTTTCGTTAATTCAGTAAACTCGACGTTGGTTACAACGTACGTGAATATATTGCCGATAATTTACACATATGTACATACATATATATGTATATATATACGTATATGTAGCGAAGAGGCGGTGAGGGAATTATATTCGATGTGATAGCGCCTCCCGCATCGATCGATCTCGGTATAGCGGAATCGAGGACGCGTCGCTTGTTACGTCGTCGACGGCGCGTCGGTCACATACACAGCCGGAAACTCGGTGCGGAAGCGTCGCGGAAATTCGTTCGAAAAACTATTAGCAGTAATGGCGTTAGAGGTAATTCACCGCAAAAGTTCCAACGTCCCTATTGCCCCCGAGGTGCGATAGATCTGCAACCGGCTTATATATGGAACATCGACTTCCGTCGCGCAGGAAATTCTCCCGACTCTTAATTAAATCTCCCGCGCAAATGAAAATACGTTCGGCTCACGATAAGTAAATCATAAAATATAGATATAGACGTGGATTTCTCCCGTATTTATCTGCGGCGTTGTCGCCATCGCGTTGCCGTCGGAGGACTACAGCAAAATATAATTAATCAGAGGCGGAAAAATATTGTGAAATTTTGCAACTGGTTTACCACCTCTGCTCTCCGCTCCTCGTTCTCTATCGTATACACAGATATACATTTATGAATTAATTTTCTCGCTTCAACGACGCACCTAACCCTTCCCCGTGAGCAGCTGTCGCCGTGGAACATATTAATTAGCTGTCGAGAATTCATCGCGCGTTCACGTGCAATTTTCCCGGAGCATCGTTTTCCGTACGTGTCGAAAGGCTCTCGATAATCCATTCAATTTGATAGAAGAATAGATTGACAAAAAAATAAAGAAAAGGCGAAAAAAAAATCTATGCAGCGTCAAAGGAGAGTCGATAGATTGATCGAGTCGACGTACTTGAATATCGCACTCACGTCGATCAATCAATTCTATATAGCGATAAAACGAAAGAGACGACACAGGGGGTGTCATTCGCAGAATTCACAAAGAGGGGAGTTCTCGATTGCGCAACACGTTGAAGAATTATAGAGATTGGCAAATAAACGACGACTATTTCTGTTGTACGTACAGTCTAAGCTCCGCATTCTTAACTTCTCTTAACTTAACCGATCCCTCATTTTAACTCGTTACCATGGCAACGATTTCCCGTAAATGTATTTTTCCTGAGTCCGTTTTTCCCCCTCCGAGCGGTATCTACGGACGCGTATACTCGTCATTACCCTTACGCGCAGCAACTGACCGGAAGTAGCGACGATCGGGAAAATACAGATACGGGACGTGTTCGGTTCTGTTGAGTTAAGAATACGGAGAGTGTACTGTATCTCGTTTTCTTTGGATCATAATATTGCTCTCGAGAGACTTGCGTTACCTCGGCAATATCGATCCTTTACAGTGAGAGGAAGAAGAATCTTTACTATTCCTCGTTCATCTCCATTCGAAGAATTGTATACGCGTCTCTGAGATCCTATCAGCGAACGAGCGTACCAGTGATGCGCATAAATTTCCATGAGATCGCATAACTCTCTTCGGTTGTTCTCTTCGCTCTGTTCAGTGTGTTCGCTTTGGATATGAAAAAAAAGAACACTCAACGAAAGCTCAGTTTCGATAGTAGAAAAAGAGACAAACAAAGTTTCGTAATCTTTTTTTGCGAACTTTCGGCTTTCTTTTGCATAATTTTGCTATTTTTCAGAGGCTATTCCTCATCGTCTATGACAAATTCATGAATGCAGTAGAACTCCGTATTCTTAACTCAAAGGAAGCGGATAACCTCCCGTTTCTGCATTTCCCCTACCGGCCCTACTTCCGGTCAGTTGCTGCGAATAGAGGTAACGAGGGTATACGCGCCCATAGATACTACTTGGGTGGGGCGAACGGTCTCAGGGAAAATGCAGTTAGGAGAAATCGTTGCCATGGTAACGAGTTGAAATAAGAGAGAAATTGAGTTAAAAGGCGTTGAGAATACGGAGTTTGTACTATATGTCGGAAGGAATGAACTGTTCCCTTCCGTTCTTCATACGGAGAATTGTTACACGGAAAAAATGTGTAAAAAAACCCAAAATTCCAAGTAAATTGAAAAATCTGAAAAAAATCATACGTATTCAGAAAAATGTACGAATCATTTATACAAAAAAAGTGGGGGTCTCGGGGAAATTTGTTGACCAATTTATTCTTTCGTCAATTTGTTGATAACATTTTGGAATTATTATTATACAAAATTAGTTTTTTCAATACCCTTAATATGCATTAATTTTTCAGATTTTTATATCAGCGAGTAGTATTTTCAATTTCTTCTCATTTTTTTCGGATTTATGCGAAATAAACGCGGCGCGATATAACTTAAGGAAACTTAAATAATTTTTAGCCGTTTTCAAGAACATACCGAATAACGAAATTGCTCATCTCCGTCAAACGTATAACTCTCGTATTTTTGCGATGGCGGGCTTTAGGGAGTTAAAAAGAATACACTATCCTCTCAGAGGTTCGGGCGCTCAAGACTCAAACGTGTTGTTGTCGTCGTCGTCGTTTGTGACAAGAAGTAGTACGCATCAGCGAGAGGCTCGACCCGCGACGAAATCACTGGGCTATGTTATCCCGCTAGCATAGAGCCATTATTCCATGAAGGCTCTATCTCTGCTTGTCGCTCGTTGCATCGACTGTATAGTTATAATACTATAGACAGTGCCGTGTGTTTGAGAGTCGGGTCGTGGCGTGGCAAAGGCCGCGTGCAGACATGAATACAGATACGAGAAGCGTGTTGTACGAGTACTCGATCGCCGTCAGAGAGACGGAGAAGTACCCGAGGGGTCCAATTATCCAATGACGGAAGGGAGGTGGCACCAGGGTGGCGCGGCCTTGCCTCGCCTTTCCGCGAACAATAACGTCCCATTACTCGCACTCCTATCCACAATTCTCGGTATGTCCATTCGTAATTTCCCACCCAATTCATCTATATAATTTAATAATTCGGCGGACATTGAAAATTCTTTGTATTACACTTTCTATGACTTGAATTATTTAACACCCGGCGCACGACAGACGGTAAAAAAATTATTTTTATTTGGCTAAAAGAACGATTCCGATATTAATAATTCATTTTTTTCTATGCAATCAAAATTAACTATAAATTCAAGTATCTCTATGATTTTTCGTATATTCTCGTTGTTTTTTCGGCTTTGCTGCTTTTCGAACGTTAATAGATCGCCGATTAGGAAATTCGTTCGTCAGTGGTTAATTTTCCATTGCGATAAAAAAAAATATATATATTTCCGATTTGAATTGAACCGCGTTAATCGATAAATTAATTCGTAATCGAATACAATTATCGATAGTCGCGATGTTTTGAATTGTGCGAAATTGATTCTGAATATATTCTCGCCTCGCTGCATAATAATAGTCGATCGTTAAAGATTCAACGTATCGAGATTATCCAAGCGGCAATTCGCCTCGTAACTTTGGTGCGTGCGATGCAACAACACAAATTGCATCCCGAAGCCATCGAGGCATCGTGAAACAACGGAGCGGCAACGATATTTTCTACGATAACCGACGTGGAAAGCGAAATGCCCGCTTGCAGCGAAGAATTTTAACGCTCCGACGGGTAGGTATCTATTTTTCCCGAACAATGCCGCGAACCGGGATGAGTTTGAGTTTCGATATTATTATATATAGAATGCACTTTCGAACGCTGCCGCCGTGTTCGCTCGGTGAGGTTACGAGGCAATAACGAGCGAATTGTCGCGTTTATTGGATAACGCGCCCGACCACGATAATCACAATCGTTGCAAATTAAAAAAAATGTTAATAATACGAAAGCCAACGAAAAAAACGTCCAATAAAATTCCTACCTCGTTGTTCACGGGGTTATTCGGGTTCATCGATAGAAAATTCATTCTCCGAAACCGATTGTGGACGCGATTGTGCCACGTGGAAAACAAACTAATTTTTTCGAAGCCATATTGCATGATTTAATTTTTTTAATCACTTTTTCGCAAAATTATTAACGAGAAATGTGAAATAAAGAATTAAAGATAAAAAGCTCCGAAGGCCGATCGTGACGCTGTACATTCACGCGGATACAACACTCGATAAGAAAAAACTAATCGCGGTACGAAAAAACAGACGAATTATCAAGACATCATCGCTTCGAGGTGTCCAGCGCGTGACTCGAGAGCACACAAAACACAGTTTATATGATTGCTACGAGGCGCGCTCGCGAGAAGTCTGAACTTCTTCGTTCTCTTATCTTATCACGACGGTAGTCGTGACGTTTGTTCGTACACCCGGTAGTTAAATCACGTTGAACCGTAGCATGACGCAGGTAATGCCTCAATGCGGACGAGAGGAAAGCATATACGCGAGTTACAATAATAATAGTAACGTTAGTATAAAAAACAATTGTAAGATTGCAAACTACGCGCGTGTGGAAATCACCGATCGGCTATCGCTCTCGAGATCTTTGTTTATTGTCAATTGAACTTACGGTAATTCAACGAATCGCCACACTAACGAACAACAAAAAATCCTACGATCTCTGCGTTATTTGTAAATCACGATTAGGGTTGCAATATAAAGTGGTAAATAAGCAATCGTAAGCGGAATCAAAATAGAAGTTATTCGTCAAATAATTTTATAAAATCTTACTAATTAATTTTTATTTTCGTAACTTCTGTGACTGCATAACGATTCAATTTTTTCATTGCGACACACCGACGATTTATGCAACTCATAACACGACTCGTAAAAAAAATGATTAATTATTTGGATCGGAGATTATAAACCCGAATCAGCTTTTTCCAAGTCTTTGTTGACTACTGAACTATAGCTGTAAAAGAAGGCCGTAACCAAATAAATAAATAAATAAATAATCGTCGCAAGTTCAATTCCTATTAGGAGCGTCAACTGGGATTCCGATCGATCGTAAGTAATGGAGCATTATAAAAAATGAATACTTAAAAGTTGAGAGACCTCGAAAAAAAACACTGAACAATTGATATTCCAACATAAGATGTAACAAAGGATTACAAAGAGGTTTCCCTTTCGTTGTCGGAACGTCGAGATAGGCTCGATTAGCGTGCCAGTGCGAGCATAAACGAGGGAAACGGGCCAACCTCCGTATACCCACTGTGTTCCTGCGCTCCTATTCACTTTTTTTTTCTTCTCCTTGCGCACTCTCGTCTCGGAGTCTCGCACCGTTGGCAATACTACACAGTATATTTTATACCTTCTGTGAAACGAGGCAAGTGTGTCTATATAGTTGCTTCGCTCCCACAGTACACCGGAGGAAGGTCTCGATCTCACTTTCCTCCTCGCCATCGCTTTTCATATCTACATCTCTGTGCCTCTTTTATTCCTGCGCGTATGAAAGCGAAGCGCGGGCCATACATTCGCATGCATATTTTCATTTTTTTTTTCGTTGCCGTGTATATTTTTGCACCATTCTTTCTCTGATTACACCCGCTTTGCCGTAAATATACGGTACTACGTTGTAATAATGAAAAAAAAAAAAAAAAATTTGCGCAGCCCCCTCGCAGTTAGCGCAATCGTAGTTGTCGCGAGACGACAATGGGGACACTCTTTCTTTAGAGTCAAATTGTTCGTGACAAATGTTATTACAGTCAAATTATCGCGCACAAGGGTCGCGCAAACTCAAGCGCTCGCGCGGAGACACACATACACAATGGGACAACCGTGCAAATATTATCTCAAGGAATTTCCTGCGATTCCTAGTTGCACTCGAAGGTACACAGAGTGTATTTCATATATATCGCTCTCGGAGTTTACTTTGAGAATTTTCAGGGACGCGAGAAACTCGAAACGTATCTACCGAAGGTACGACTCGTGTACGGTATTGCCGGCTCTGTAGAAGCATCACGTAACCAAAGTGAAAACCGTATTATTGGAAACGCGAGAGAAAGAGAGTATATATACCATCGGAGAGGCCTCTCCGCGGCTCTCGTAGCTCGTGCCGTAAATCCGCTTTGAGAGGCCAGCGCTGGTTTAAGTTGGTTACGTATATTCAACATTGCACCGTTTCTGTAGATATATATACTATATGTGTATCTCTATGTGAAAGAAAAGCGAAAGCACTTCCGGCAAACAAACGGTACCGATCAGAACATATATACGTATCATTAAAGGATCGAATATATATTTGTTTTTAGAGGATGCATCAGGACAAATATCAAAATTGCTATTAGATCGTAGGTTCGCTGTTTAGCACTGCCGAGAAATCTAATTAGTCGTTTTTTTTTTTGTTTTCGTACACAACGAAAGGTCGAGAGCAACTCGAACTGGAACTTCTGGTGCATCAGCCTAAGATATTATTTTGTTTTATTATATTATTTTAATCATTGTAAAAAAAATGTATGGATTATATAATAAAGAAAAACGTTTTAACAGAATTTTTTATTATTTAATATGTTAGGGTTGTAAAAAGTGATCTTTGTATATTTTTTTAATACGAAAAGAAAAAAAAACTCCGTTCATGATACCAAGAGAAAAATCGATTATATAGAAAAATTTAGGACTTGAAGAATTTAGGGTATAATTAGTTTTAAATTAGGTTTAGGGGTCGTGATCGCGATTAAGTTCTATGGCTTATTATGCGATCCCCAAAGCTGCTGAAGGAGATTAAAGGGACTCTTCACATTGTATTCTGTTTTTAATAACGCTGTATTCTGTTATACAAGGATCTCAATAACAAAATATATTGTTAAACATTTTTTTGGTCATTGCAATTTACAAAACGCTTTTTAATATTATTCTGTATCATCCTGTAGAGAGTATAGGAACTTTACGTTCGGGGATTTACGCAAAAGGATTTCAATCTCGTGGCCTCTTTCAGCCTTTTCCTCCCCGCAAGCCCCGCAAAACCCCGTCTCTTTCTCTTGGCTCTCGGATTTTCAACGAGGATGGATTTTTGGCCCGAATGCCCTCGTTCTCGGGCTTTGAATACTCATCTGTATCCAATTAACTGTAGTGGTAGTAGGAAAACGTTACGGTTGACCTGTTTTTCCTATAGCGCATCGTATACATATCCCGCCGTACGGAGGGAATAACTTTTGCGCCAATGGAAACTTTCCGTTTCATTCTATTCCGATAGAAGAACACGGATCGGTGTCTTTACTCCCAGATAATGAATTAAATTCGTAGTAAGCTTCGAACCATCGTTGATGCGAAAAAAAAAACGAATTTTCGAAGAAAGCCAATTAAAGGAGACAATAGAAAGAATGAAGACAGCTGACTAATGAAGCCCGTCGATCCGGATATTAAATTTCAACGTTTTCATTAAATTTCCAATTGAATGCGATTTGTCTCCGATTATCGAGGCACCGCCTAGTATCTTTTCGTTATCGCTCGTCATATCGATAATACTATTTTTTTTTGCATAATTAAAAAGTTAATAAATGTTAACTCGCGCTGCAAAATCGATTAATCGTAATGTAGAGTCCTATTTTCAAATAATGTTTAAATCAATCGATTGCACATCGAAGCCTGAGAAACATCGGAGTCGGTAATGAAGCGCAAATACTTTTTTGCTCTACGCAAACAATGAAATCTGATTCTTCGGGACTCCGAAGGCATTTTTTTTTTTTTAACAAAGGGGAGCGAATCGTGAGATCGACATTTCGTAATGGAAGAAACAACGTTTTATATTGCAAGTTGAAATAATTCGTAGCATCGGTATTATTATTCGGAGCACGAAGTATGTAAGGTGAAGGATAATATATCGCAAACGTTGTATCCCTCGAGAGAGGCTCCAGTCTCTTGACCTGACATTTACCGCTTGCGCTCGTATAACGCGCGACGTTACGTAACATAATTATTTCAACGTTTGCTCGTCTCGCTCGGGCAGGTGAGCTCCGCTATGCAGTGATACCGAAGGCGATGCCGCGCCGCTAACACTGATATTATTTACCTGATGGTAAGTTCGAGTAATGCATTCCGAGGGAAACAAAAGGCGAACAAAGAGAGACCATGAAAGACGAAAAATAAAGAAAAGAACAGACGAATCGTCGTCTCTGCCTCATCCTGGATCACATTCCCGTCGACCTCTGACTCAATTGGATGACTCGATGAAATTCGAGACCGGGATAGTCAACTCTCGGTCTCTCGTGCGCGGAATACAACTCAAGAAAATAACCAGTTTTTCAGACGAGTATTCGACTATTTATTCATCCCGTCAGCGCCAAAGTTAGTTCATCAAATTTATTAAACTTTATGATGAATTGATGAATGTTATTAATACAATTCGTACCCCGGAAACGTTGGATCCTACCGTCGGTTACCGCAGAATCTTTTTCAACTCTTTTCAATTTATTAGTCAACTTCCGGATTAAAGTACTTAAATAAGAATATAACTGAAAAAAAATGATAATTATCAATATTAATAATAATAAACAAAAATCGAATAATTTTTTTTATGATTGCTAAAAAAAATTTAAATATTGTTTTATCACGTCTAAAAAAATGCAGACGTTGAAAAAAAAAATTTAATTTCGAAAAACGAAAAATAGGTTTCATCGAGTTGGTTAGATAAAGTGATCTACTCGGACGACAAATTTAATCGAGATGTCTCGTGAACAGTGCGCTACCGTGTGATACGATGTGAGAATAATCGAGCAAACATTGACCAAGTGATCGAACAGAGCGCAACCGCTCGCGCGGCCATACAGAACGTTGATGCGGTCAGTAAATAAGTGATATACCGTACAGTATAGTTAGGGGCGGTCAGGTATGAAGACGCTAACGATCGTGGCATATAACATCCACATATAAACCTATTTGCCTACAAATTAAACGTGAAAATACTACATAGTGTAATACATAGTTGGATTTTATCGTCTCATATATGCGCACATAGATCGTAATATTTGACCCTCCGCTCTACGATCGGGTATACGCCCGTTTATAATTCTCTCACATATCTCCACGTCCGTCGTATGGGGGATAATTACGATTGCGGGTCACGTATTAACTCACGAGTAAAAATCCTCGTTCGCTTGGCCTCTACGTGAGTTTCGCTTCTCCACTCGTACGTTTCATGGCTCTTTCCTGCTGCTCCTTCATTTTTCATCGTCGCCCCATACACCCTCCTCTCGGGGACTCTCGTTCTCGTAAGAACGACTCCTCTCGAATGAAAAGAGTCACAAAGTCTGACCGCAAGGATGCGAGAAGAAGGGGATCGCAAGTCTGAATCATCGTTCTCGAGACGTCTCGAAGTATTTTTACACGTGCGCTTATAATTACGGATTAGTTTACCAGCTGAATTATTGTTTGCTTATCGTGTCTCGGGATTTTTATGATAACAGTTCAATGAAACGAAAAAACAGCAACAGAATATTGCGGAGGAAGCGTTAAGCAGAGTCTGTTGGTTCGATTTGTTGATTGTTGACGAGAAGCACAACACGTGTAGAATTGATTATAGATGCTACGCGAGTCGAGACGAAAGACGAACGTTGCTATGATCTATGCGCATGCAGATTGCACGACATAACATACACGTTGAACTAATATGTGCATAAGGATGCCTCTCGCAAGACGAGAGACGTCGTGCGAATAAGAGACTTTATTTGTTGCTACTATTCGTCATCGAGCGGTCTGCTTTGCATGTATGATATTTTCGTTTTATCGAAGACACGCGTCGAGATATTTTCTACTGCGACGTTTGTGCGATCGTATTATTTCGTGTTTTTTTTGCACTCTTTCCGACGACTCTTCTCTTACGCGCTATGTCGTCGTGGGCATCGATGTGTGGCGAGGAAGTTGGGGGAGGCGAAGTTTCTCACTCCCGCATTCCTCGCATCGTATCTCACTGACAGGGAAGCCCTCCCTATAGACATATAACGCTGCGGTGCGTTAGTCGAAGATTTTTTTTTTCACAAAATGATATTTTCTCCACCAAGACAACATTTTCTGATATATGAAATTGACAATCTCGAGAAGTCACGTTTTTTTTTACGCATCAACGAAATCGAACAAAGTTATGAAAATCTATAAGCGAAATATCTAAAACGCATTTTAAATAACGGATGAGATATATATTTTTTTTTATTGAATCGGTTCTATAGCGAAAAGTAGCGTCGATCGTCAATTAGCATATGGAAACCCACATTAACGATGTCTATTAACACTTTGCCTTTCAAATTCGATTTCCAAAGTGCTAATTTATTCTCAAACATCATGAATACTGCGTAGTATCTATACTTCCAATTAACTGAGATGGAAAAAAGTTCCACAGATGACAACAAACAAATATTACTTTTAAAAATCGTTATTTTTCTGAGACTATAAGGAAATATTCCGTTTTCCATGTGAAAACATCTTTCGCAAGGCATCTTTCTTTTGATGCATAAGTTATTTATTTATTTTTTCAACGATAAATGAATAAATATTCATTTTTAAAAATTCAACATTTTTATTTTTTTGTAGATAAAAAAATTGAATGCCAATTATTCCTTTCAATTAGTGCCGAGAAGCCCGTCTTTCGATATCACATCCGGTTTCTTTGTAGAGAGAAATATCCGCATTATCCCATTTTCGATGTCCGGAAGGCATACCTGCCGATCCCCCTTTGGGAATTCCGTAATGATAGCCGAGGTTTTAGCTCCGCTTAACTCGAGGAGGGTGTATCGTTGCGTATTGCAAAAGAGTGCGATTTACGTGAAATTCGGAGAGAATTTCGACAACTTTCTAATGGAACAAAAATCTTTAAAAAAACAACCATACGGAAGGTGCTAAGAAGATTAATTTCCCATAATAATAATTTCAAAAAGTTATTAACAAATTAGTGAAAAAAATCATTGTTTACCGAATTATTCGGTATTCTAACTTTTTTTTCAGCCGAAATTTATTCGATAATTTTTTTGAATACTTATGAATTATTTGAGAATTTTTTTCAAATTTTCGGAATTTTTTCATTTTTTTATGGATCACGAATTTTCATGAATTTCACTCTTCGGTAATACGCAGGATACATCGTCCTTAACCTCCGTAAGGTAGGAAGGTGCACCTATCGAACTCTTCTCTCAAATGTTTCCCATATAACACGATTTTAACCGCTCATCAGGGATATTTGCATAGTTCCCAAATGTTCACCCTGTATTTTATCAACTTTCATTTTCCTCAATTGTTCCTTTATTTTCTATCCTTGAAAGAGTTAACGGACATTCGAGTCGCATAGTCTCATCTCGTGGTTCGCGTAATTAGTCATTAGAATTTAATTAGTCATTCTCTTATAACTATTGTTATCCGCATATCCGATTCGTGCCGACAGAGCGACGGTTGTTCCGTTAATTCTACAGAATCGCGAATAGGTCTTTCTCGTCATCGGTTTTTCAATTATATTCCCATCTAGCGGAGCTCTTATTTTTCGTCGACATTTATCTCCGCTGATAATAATTCAATTTAAAAACCACCGAGCAGCGGGACAGTAAAATCTTTTCTTCTCACTTTCCGTTGTCGCAAGTACCGCTCGATCTCTCGGGAGAAAAAAAAAAGATTATCGTGGCTGTTCGCCGCGGATATCCGGTCCCCTTTTTCCTTCGCCATGTCCTTTATTTATTCTCTTAAAGCGTATTTCTCTTATTTGTATTATTATTTTCATCTTTCTACACGCGCGTCCGGAGTCGTTCATACGGCGTCGTTACGCTCGTGAAACCGGCGCCTCGTGTCTCTCGTTTTTCGCCTCTCGAGCAACCGAATGACTCAGAGGCGTCTAACTTGTAGAGTAAATTGCACAGTACAGTATGAGTTGTCTGTACAACGGCCTGTGCACTACCACCGGCACCGCGGTTTGTATTCTTCTTCGCGAAAACTTTCCAACGTCGTTTCAGCGCGCATAGGTACTATACAGCTATACAGGTATTGCGTGGAACATGAAGCGCCAATGCAATACATCAGAGAGGTTGTGCGCGCAGCAAGAGTTATACAGACCGTCGCTCTCCGGTGCACTCAGCCTCGAGGAAATTAGCGAAATTCGCTCGGGCGATTGTATACCAGAGAGATAGATAACGAAAACGACGGGGTATTTCTCTCCCTCCTTGCGCTCTAACGTTATCCTAATTAGTCCCCGTGAAGCCACGCACGCCGAGTGATTAAAACTATCCCCGTGAGTTAACCACAGAAGCAGCAGTGATACACGTTGACACGATGGAAATTATGGAGATAATCCTCGAGAGTAAAGCGCGAGGAGATCAAAGTTCATCGAGCGGGACAACCCTCGAGTTTCTCAGAGTTCGTTAATACCGTGAAATACAAAATCTTCTCGTCATACGAAGTTTCCGAGAGTAAGGAAACGACGCATGAAGCGATCTCGGGTCTTTGATTAAAAAAAAAAATTATAAAAAATATATATAAATAAAATTCTGCAATACAGTGTCAGGCACGTAAACGTGTGTACGACAATTACGGTGCGCGGAGAGTGCGCATTAGCGAACGGAGCGAAGCCGAAAGTATTCGAGATCACGCGTCTGGAATATGTAATTATAACAAGAAAGATAGAAGAGAGGAGAAAGAAATTTCTCGAGAGGAATTTTTAAGTTTTGTTTTCATATTTTCTTCACAAATGATTTTACTTCTCCAGCGCAAAAACTTCAGTCTTACGCGGTGCGCAGTTTTTTAAAAATAATTTTAACGTTTTTACTTTTCAACTTTTCATACCCTTGATGCCGATCTTTTCGGTAGAAACGTTTGCTAAATGGAGGAAAAGTGACTTCCATCGAGAGGACAGAGTCGATCTCGAAAATAAATAATGATAATGACAATAATTTTTAAATTTGAAATTCATTAAAATAAATAACTACGATTAGTCGATCTTTAAGACATTTTTAAGATTCCGGATAGATATTGCATAAAATTTACTTCTTAGATTATTGGTTTCTTCGTAAAGTTACTAATACTTTCGATCTTTAGTTTTCCATTAAATTTTCAGCAAAATAAATGTGTTTACAAAAATTGTTACTGTCAAGTTAATTTTCACTATTAGAAGGCTATTAGGTTAATAATTTTCTCCGATGTGTTTGCTACTTTCGAGTTTCTCATACGTTTCGAAAATTCATAACTTCAGTTAATAATTTCGAGTTGCTCCGCGTTGTCGACTCGTAGGTGAAATTTTCTACATCAAAAATATCGTCATGAGAGCTCATTAAGGTAATTAACGATCCATTAAGTTTGTAGCAAAAGCATCCAGGTATGCGTAGACGAGGTCTAAATTGGTTCACTTTGGTCTTAAAAGAAAAAAAGAGTCGAGGGTGTGGCGATAGAGTCGAGTGTAGAGGGGCTTTAGTGTGCTAAAAGCCTCTCATTAACGGCAACGTCGGTAAATGCAGGCGCAGCATCCCTAACTGCAGCAACCACTGCGTCAAGAGCCAACGAAACTTTCGGAAACCCCTGTATTTCTCTCGAACGTCTTCACCTTTCGCGTGTTTTTTAATAATTTCTCATACGTTCTTAATTCGCCGAAAACAACTTGATAATCTCTTAAAAGTTCCGATAGTCGAAACTGCCGCCCAGAAAATTCCGCGAAGATTTGCAGAAGAGTAGCCGAGATTATCGGAGAAGGACGTCGCGGACAATGCCCCAGAATTCGCGCTCTCGCAGAAACTATAACGACTAAGCTATATTCCGACACCTCTCTTCAAGTGTACTTAACATTCGACTCTCCTCTATCTTATTCATACCGTGTAACAGTTATATACATGTACACACAACCGCGACTCCTCTCTAACGACACCGGAAGTTTCACCTTCTAGCGTAGCGAAGCGCGAATCGATTATTAAACAGAATAAAAATAAAACGTCGTACGCGCAAACACGTACACATTATATGCCAACTTTTACGTCTGTGAAACAAAGCGCTCGAGGAAATAGGCTTCAGTCATTACTTAACCTAACTAGTGAGTGACTAATCCTCCCACGCGATAATAATAAAATCAGTTAAAACATATCTTTCGCTTCATTCTTCCAGTTTTTTTTTCCTTCGATCTTTTCGAACTTAAAAAAAAAAGAAAAGAAAAAAATGTACTCACCACGCGCATATCCAGCGATCTCGAAAAAAATTCCTTTACACCGATCATCCCTCGAATTGCGCGAGTAAAAACCGAATATTAAAAAAAAAATGAACAATATAAAAAAATTGTCTTTTTTTTATTTACGTTTTTAGCGATTTGGAAATTCTTTCACGTTTGTTGACGCTCGATAGATGGTGTGTGTAACCGGCGTCGGGGAATGTCGTAGTTGGCACACTACACCCGTAGGGCACAACACTCGTAACCCATGGCGACGCGTTACCCCGCCGCGTGGGTTTCTTTATGTTACCGTTTCCGTACGTTCTATTGCTCGAACTGTTCACGTAGCAGGTAGAACATCCGAGGACAAGGATGACGAGGCTTGATGCACGCAGGAGCGCAGGTGCGCGCAGCCGGGTTGCATCCCGTAGGGGTAAAAGCGACACAGTCTATGTATATCTATGCTGTGCTGCGCGTTCGGTTATACTATGATAACAGGTGCACAATCATTGATGGAACAACAACAAAAAAAAAATATATATATATATATTACTACCAAGAGATATACACTACACGCACGTGGTAACGAATCGGAGTCAAACGATTTTCTCCATTTTCGTCGAAAAAAAAAAATTAAATGAAACAAAAAAAACTTTTAAATATAAATCGAGAGTACGAGAATGTATAGCGGTACGCGCACTCACGCAGGTATATATTTTCTCATCGGCTGCACCGTTCAACGCGCTCGACCGATTGACCGACTCACCGGTCCCGGGTACACAGGTAGACTCCGCGTTTAACTACGCGGACTTACGTTTCGAATAACGATTTAACAGTTTTCGAAACTAAAAAAAAAATCTCGTTGATTTTTTTATATAATTTTTTATTGTGCACCTTAACTTCGAGAAAGTCCAGGGGAACGCGATTTACAACGATCTTTTTATGGCGCCTCGTATATTGCGGTATTGGATATTGCGGCTCTTGTTTGACCAACGTCCGGCTCGAGACTGTGCTCGCGCGGTTTGACTCACAACCCGCGAGCCTCCACTCCGCTGCTACTGCGGTCGCCTCTCGCTCGCTCGCTAAGCTACCGACCAATCTCTCCCTCGTACTCTCGATCCGTCTCTTTCTCTCGGACGGTCTTTCGAGGTCTATGTAGGTTTAGGCTGCGTTCACAACGAGAGTTCTCGGATGATAGTCGGTCGAAAACTTCTGCACGCTCAGTTTTACGGTTTTAATGGGTTAAATATATATATATGTTAGTCAATTGAAGGAGAAAGACAGAGAAAGATACGACGAAATCACGACGAGAGCACGAGGAACGCATGCGCTCGGGAGAACAAGGTATAGGTAGAGGGAAAGATGCGAGAGACCGAGATCTGTCCCGTGAGAATTGGGGAGTTGGATACGGAGAAAGAGAATTGAACTGGGAATTAAGGGGGCCGGAAGAAATGAATCGTTTCACGGAGAGTGCTGTCCCAAAGGCATTGCAAAAGGGTCTAAGGATCTTCATCCCTCATTCTGCCGGTGGGACAACGATGGAAATTGGAGGGTGCGGACAGATATCGATGCGGTGATAATGACACCATTTTTAAATATCGGAATATAATTAATTATTCTATAAAAGCGTAAATGAAAAAAAAAATCTGATTTCCGAAAATCTCGGCGAAAATTTTTTATTTGTAGTTAACAAATGTACAGTTGGATATAGCAATATAAATACATAATTATCATTAACGGGTCTCCATTGAGAAAAATAACATTCGTTACCCGTTCCCGAATGTTATTATTATGGACATTTTCCCAATGTCCTATGTATATTATACATTCATTAATTTTAAACAAATACTTTTCGCGCTGAAGAAAAAGAAATTCCGCCTCTTTCGGCGAATGCTATGTTTTGCCCGCAGTCTTGTAAGGTACTCAATTCAATTTAAAGAACTACGCGAGAAAGAAAAATTCGGCAATCTGTTACAAATCGCGTAAAAAAAAAATTCCATTTTTTCATCGATTTTTTTAACGATGCAGAGAAAAATGTAGAGTTGCACCAAATTTTCTATAAAACTTGCAAAATGTTACGTAAGCAAAAGTTTGTCGTATCTTTTCGTTTTTTTTTTGTCTTCTTCCGCGATTTCATATCTGTGCAACGTTGCGATTGCATTCGTCGGTAGGATAACTGCTGGACGTCTCGGGATGGATGCTGCGATTCCGTGCAAGAGAAAAACGAGGACGTCTTAGCGGCCCCTGCGGCCTTCCTTTTCCTTTGCTCGGCGTTTCTTGGTTCTTTCTCTGCTTATGCAGTTTCTTTCCTTTACAACTGCGACGCGCGGAAGAAAGACGTGTTTGCTTCGTGAAAAATTCACGAGACCAGCTCGCCGCAGCGTCTCCACGGTCTCGCTACTCTCGTAACGGTAGATATTTACTGGCGCTTATGTATACTCTGTATGTATATGTTAACGCTGTACATGTAGTCTCTTCTTCTCGTGTAACGCTTTCAACGATATTGGGTTTCCTGGTCGTTATACTGTGAGCGCTTCCGTTCCGCCCTCGCGAACCAGAAACTAACCGATGAAAAAAGGCAAAACGACGAATAGTGGGGAATGTCCCAGGGACACTTTGACGCGCTATATGATTTTTTCATTATTCCATCATCATCACTCAGGAGGATTGAATAAATCAAAGAGATTATTTATTCGACTCTACTAACGCTATCGGCAAAACGTAATAGACGAGATATCGAAATTTTCATGCGCAAACAGCTTTCCGATATAAGCTGCAAAGTGCATGTCAGGTACCACCGCAAAATCCAATTAAATACGTTGCCCTTTTTTTTTCTTCATTCTTATTTTCATTGCTCGTTTGCCATTTGACGAATTAATATGTATTTCGGCATCGAGAAATCATCGTTGCGCGTCTATAAACGAGTACTCCGAAATGTTTGGCCATTTTCATCCCTTTGCAAAAGACGAATTAAATTAATACGAATTAAATTCACATCAATCGCGAGACTCCGGGGCGACCTTAAAAAAGTCAAGAAGCGATTCTGAGACTCTTGACTCGACGAGGTATGGGGACCGGTACTTGCCGCCGCGTAGCCTCGCTGAGAGCTTCAGGCCGACTGAAAATCGTTAAGCCATTATGAAAAGGACTCGAGGGACCAGAAACCAGCGTATATAAACCCCCCGAGGCATTCAGTCTGAGTGAGATGAGGGCAAAGTGTAGACTTCTGTTCTCACAGCGTGCTTGCAAAATCGGCTTTTGACGTATACGCGATACATTGCCGTGCGTGTTTCAAGAATTCTCGTGGGTAAAGATATACTCGTGAAATACCTGATTTTTTTTAACCCTCGAGCGAGAGGCAAAAAAATTACTCGAAAAACCATGAGACGAAAAAAAATCTAAATTTTTTCGATTTTTTTCTCTCTCGTAACATCGGCGCGATGAAAAAATCGGCAAGGAAAAAAACTAATACCCTTTTTTCGATCTCCGCACTCTATAATGACGATGTTGTAGAGAGGGGAGATTATATTATGACTTTCAATAGGCTGAATGGGAAACAGCTAATATTAATGAAAAAATATAAAATTGAAACTCGAATAATTACATTTATTGAAATGTCGAATTCAATATCAAATTAAATCAAACTCAATAACCAGACACTCATTATTGCTCTTGAATTGGGAGGACCCCTGTTTAGTTGTTTGATTTTGATTAGGACCATTTGTCGTTGCGGCGACTCTTTAATGACGCAAAATTTTCGACACCAAATTCCAACCGTTCGATCACCGAAAATAGAACCGCAAATTACTCTGCCATTCGTCTCTTCTTCCGTCGTTATGTTTCTCGCGCGCAACGCCCCTCACCGAATTATCGACGATATCCCATCGACGCCCGGCGATAGCTTCGACATTCGATTTGCTGTGACTTCGAAAGCGTTACAAGCGACATCACCGATACCACATAAAAGCCAAACGTACGAGGGACAAAGTATCCCGACATTTTGGCAAACGCGCGCCGAATAACCGTTCGCATTCGTTGTGATTTTTTTTTTCCAAAGCATTTTCACGCTGAGCATCGATAGCGTACCGCTCACGTACGCGCGTACGATTTATCGGAATTGAGATGATAAAATCGAAAGGGCAACACACGCCCACGCGCTCGAGCGAATCTGATAGCAAAAGCCCCGGAAATACCGTTCGACAAACGCACGTATACGTACGCTTTCCCTTGTAACTCTCCCCCCGCTGCGCTGCGACTGTCCCGATAAACTTCAGAATAACAGCCGACTCGTTAATTTCGTATCGGTCGGACACCGATTTTTTAAGTGATACAAATTTTTCAATAATCCTTCAATCAATCTTCGGATGCGATTAACGGATAGTCACAGAACGATAAGTTATCGATTTTTTCTTTGTTTCTCGAAGCGACAACGTAGAATATCGTAATATCTTCGCCCCAAAAACTAAATTCTTGCGGATAAAAATGTATTCTAATCTATTGGAATACATATTTTTCAATTTTTAGAAATTTCATTTTTGTAGGTAAAAATATATCTTTTCCCGCGAAAATTCAGTTTCTCAGGTGAATTAAATTAGGTTACGATATATAATTTTTTTGTATTTGGATACTAAATTGTTCATGTGAATTTGCTACGAATTTAAAAGACTTCGAAGAGGGGTCAAGAAATAATGAACCTTAAGGATATTGGCGCCACAGCTGCGGTACCGCCACAGGGCGCGTTACCCCTGCATCACGTCTTTTGTTTATTGAATCAAACACTAAAACTAAAGGATGAATTTTCTTCAAATTTTGACAATATTGGTCTCAAAAAATAATCGTCGCTTTCCATTTAGATCGACCGGAAAATGGCGGAGACAATCTTTGCTTTGTATTCTTGTCGACTAGTCTTCCGCACCTTTCCACATAAAACAAAAAATATTTTAAAACTTTGAAAAAATTCAGCATATTTTCCCCTTTAAACTCGCAAAATTTTATTCCGATTGAACGGAAACTCATTTTAAGGCAAATATCTTTAAACAAATCGGATAATTGTTGTTTTTTTTCAAACTCTTCTACGTTACTAAAAATTTGATTTATTTGTAAGCGTTGCCTTTAGAAAACGAATTGAAACCAAAATTCTGAAATTTAGAAGTTTTTTTAAGCTTAATAAATCGCATTTTTCCTGAATTCTCGAAAATGTTGACTTACGATTGGTAATTATAGATTAGCGAATGAAAATTTATGGTGATGAGAGTCTCCCTCCGCCCACCCCTCCCCTCAGTCGATCTTTCCCGACGTCACAATCTTTGTTTTCAAATTTATTGGACTCAAAAGTTCAATAAAAGCCATTCGCGACACTAACCCCCATTAGGATGCCGGTTTAAGCAAAGTTGTTCCGTAATCCAGCTATCCGGCTTGCGATTTGTATAACTATGTAGCGAAAGTAGAGTAGCAGGGTAGTAGAAGTTGAAAGGGGGCGTTAGTTATGTATTTGTCTCGAAACTCCTTGGCTAGGCGCGTTATCTTGTCGTCCTCGTCGGTGTTGCGATCGGTAGATTTAGCACCGCTTACAAGCAGCTCTTCGCCGACACGACGGCATGGGATTAGAGAGACGGGAGGTTCTTAGATTGAGGATCTAGTTGATTGCCTTGACACGCGAAGAAAAGAGAAGGCACCCGGAGAGACAAGGACTCCCCGCTGTTGTTTTCTTTAGCTCTCCCAGCGAGTCGAGAGATTAATTCAACTCTATTCTAAGTCGTATTTTAGACGACAATATAGCGTTCGTTTTGTATCTCTAATGATTTTTCGGTGCAAAAAAAATCAACGTTTCTTATAAAAAAAAAAAATGAATGTTAAAAAAAACGATTTTCCTTGCAGTTTAGCATCACTCGAAAAAATTACGAAGCCGACAATTAGATAAAATATTAATAGGATCTGATTTTTTCGATGAACTAGTTTATATTTTCATCCCGAAAGGGGAAAAGTTTCACCCGCAATTACGCGAAATTTCACCGGATATATCGCCGGTATAAAATGTATCATTGAGCGGAAATTCAACAAAAAAAAAAAAATATGAGAATGGAAAGGGGGTTGAGAAGGAAGGTACGAAATGATAGCGCTCAGGAAGCTTGATCTTAATAGCCAGGAAATTGTAAAATTATTCTTCACTTTAATATATAAGATCGTCGATAGCAATCTCACGTACAATCACGTAACTAATAACACTCGCGATATATACCCATTGCGATAATTTAAGTATATTTTCCCTCGTTACGACGATGCGCCGTGTGCGAGGACGCAAGGTACAGCATTGAAAAAATAATAATAATAATGATAAAATAAGAGGAGAGAAAATAACACAAAAAAAAATAAGAAGAAATAAAAGAAATTATCCACTCGAGACCAATTTTCCGGGGCGAAAGCTAAATTGCTCGTCGGCCGCGCGTCGTTATCCGACGAAACGAGCGCGGAGTGTATGTACTATATATACATACATATATATGTATATATACAAAAAGTAAGGGCACAACGTCGAATCGTTTCGCCAGAGATAGAAACTCTTTCTCTCTTTCTTTCCGGTCCTCCGCTCGAACGGTGAACGCCAGCAAGAAGGAAAACTCCTCGTAATTGCTCGCCGACTCCTCGCGCTCTGTCGAATACCGTGATTTTCCGGGAGAACGAACGTCTCGAGGACGTTCGCTGCGTTGATTCCGGGTTGAAGATCGATAAGCTACGTCGTTGACGACGATAGTGTCGTCCATAAAATAGGGATGAAAATACGAGACTCAGCTATTTTAATAAAGACAAAATGGCAAACAATTTCTATCGAAAAAATTTAACAAAATGAAAAATCTATTATTTTTTCAGGCGAATCATTTTTATTTTCTTTTCGCAATTTTCGCGACGCGCATTTTCATAAATCCAATATGCGCTTCGATCGATTTGTAGGCGCGTTTCGTTGTTACGGATAAATAGAAACGATTTGAAATGGAAACACAATATTCCTTCATGGGGAACGGGAGAGATTTTCAATTCGAGAGTATTATACAGAGCTTGTTATATCGAATATAATTCAACTGAACAAAGTGTAGAGGAGGGTGTGGATGCCGCGAGCATGAATCACTGATGCTCGCCGGCTGTCGAGGGATACGAGATATACGCTGTTTTCTGTTTCTATGGAAATCACATGGCAGATTATGCCGGGGGGCGTAGCAGTTTGTCGATGAAAGGCTACACATCCGAATGTCTCTTGGAAACTTTCAATTACCGCGTGCAGCGGACAAAATGGACCATTATAAAAAAAATGGCAAAATTGCTCGTAAAACACATATATGTCTCCGCGGTCTTCTGTTTTCGAGACGAGAAAAGTTATTTTTTAAAGAAGATAAGTCTCTATTTTCCGGACGCAATAATTTCATATTTTTCGTGACATTTCCTACGATAATCTTTTAATACCGATATCGTTCTTCATGTCCCGCTGTCGTAACTATATTTGCGCAAATGCAGCTAAAACATTTCATCGAATGATTGCCGTGTTTAACCTATCGACACATCGCGCGCGACGTGTGTTTCGAAGTGCAACATATCGAAGTTCAGCTTGAAAATAGACACGTGTCAGTGAGTTATTGAACCGCATATATGACGCATACGATAATCGATGATAATAGCAAAATCAACGTGAACAAAGCCCTACGTGCGAACACTTCGCGCTGCAAATATATTCCGTGTTATTATACACGCGGAATTTTTTTTTTTCGCAAGTACGATGTCGCGTGGGTGCGATTGAGTATTGAATAATTGACGTAACACACGCGGTTCGCTTAAGGCTGCAGGCATAATCTTCCCAGAGACGAGAGTTCGTGATATAAGTTCCGTGTGTGGAACGGACGCGGAAACTCGAGTTGCATAATCGATGATGGAACGACAGACGCATAATCTCGATGCTGGTGCACAGCTCGACTGTTATATTGCATTCTGAGCGGTGCACACCTTTGTATTGTTCCCTCCAACTAATTTCGCGGCGATAAATCTCAGTTGCAGTTTCTTTGTTATTTCTCGGAAAGGAACGATACATAGAAAGAAACAATAAAAGGTCATATTAAGGGTCCCAAAGATCATCCAATCACTTTCCATCTTCTGACGCGGAGTTTCTATGACGGTATTAATTTCGGTAAAAGTGGCCATTTAATGATGAAAGCTTAAAAAAAAAATGGAAAAAATTATTTTTCGCTGTTAAAGTGCGATATTTTATCCATATTCAATAATTCGCCGAATGTTTGTGAAGCACATTAATTTTAACATCGACGTTAAACGCGCAAATGTTGAGAGGGTCGGAAACCGGGACATCAGAGATCGCAGTCGTAAACACTAGAAGAATCGTTTGAAACACTTCGACTTTTCCGAGTTGGGATTCCGGGGGTCGAGGGAACGAAAATCGATTAGATAAAACATTTCCTCACTCGTAAGGTAGTAAGGTTCACGATGAAATATTCAGTCGCCGGTGGAGCTCAGCACACGAACTACGAATGGACAATCGGTCAACAGGGGTGAACAACCCTCATCGATTTTCCCTCTGTACTTGGCGCGTTAAAGAAAAAGAAATTACTACTTTAATCCACCAATAAAAAAAACAACTCGATATCATATAAATTAAATTGTTATTTTTACGATCGTTTTGTCTCCGATACGTTATCAAAAATCGATCTCTATACTAAAAAAAAAAAAACCCCAATGGCCCCTCGAAGACGTTATTGAAAATCAAAGAGTCATCGCGACTATGTTTTCTTCTTCGCAATCGAAAATCGATCTGCGTTCGCATCAATTTGGCTCATTCGCGAGCTATGAATTCCATTACTCGCGCGACTAGCCGCCTCGACGCTTGTAAAAGTTTTTCAAGTAACGAGAAAAATTTGCATTTAGAGCGAACGGCGTAACAAATATGTAGAACACAGAGCGCAGTAATGTACTTTTTGTAGCGCGGTTAGACTCTCATATTTTTTCGTGTCGCAAGAATAAAAATGAATGCTTCGATGGCTGGCAAACCGCGCGACACACGAAGCGATACATTTTATTATTATTCTTCCACATGGACACACGGCATGCCGCGAAGGCTGTCTTTCGATAGCGGTAGATCGCCTATTGTCGTGACTCACCGCGCGAGAGCCCTTCTCGATTACAGAAGTCGTACTTTGCTCCTGTGCTATTGAGAAGAAGCAATCGAGCAATCTGCAATCGTTGAAACCGGCGAAGCGAAACGAGCGGACGATTGAACCGAAGGCTGAAGCAAGCTAACGACTCGAATAGGATATTAAACGCCTTCGACAAGATTTCTCTTGAAGTTTCCTTGGAACATAAAAAAATTATCGTCTTTCGAGAAATCTTAAATTTTCCATTTTTATCACTATCAATTTGGCGCATTTATTTATAAATAACAAATACGTGCAAACAAAAAACTTATTATAAATAATAACATTTATAAAATAAAAATTATTTTTACTCAAATTAAAAATAATAATTATTATTATATATTTTTTTATTGGAATTTTTTTTTGTTACATAAATATAAATATTACAAATAAAAATAAAAAAAAATAAAAAATCGTAATATGACGGAGAAAAAAAAAGAAGGCGATAAATTGCGGGGAGGCAAAACCGCGTGCGTCGTAGTACTGATTAGTGGTAACAGGCGCGCATAGCAGATCTCTCGAGTAGAATTAGTAGTAACCGCGTTGCCTAGACAGACCGAGCGTCGGTCGAGCGAGGGCGGTGTGTTTGCAAACGCCGAGTAGAAGAAAAACTCGCCTGCCTCGCGCTAGCAGTCGGCGAGTAGTCGTTGCCGCTGCGACAAGTAGAAACAGTCAGTAGCGGCGTGGCGCGCCTCGTCCGCACAATGAGTAGAAAGTCCAGTCGGTGGTACGTCACGTCTGGTGAGTTCGTACGTTCGTTCGATATACAGACAATGGAATATTGTTTGGTATAAGTGAACTCGGACGCTCGGGTACTCGTTACGTCTGTATGCGCGTAGTACGATCGTGAAGTCTCTTGCAAAACCGTCCATTCAACGAACGACAAAGTCCGAGATCGAGAGAACCGGCAACCCGTAACTTTCACTATGTTGTTGCGATGTAAAAAAAAATCAATAAAACAATTAACGTTGAGAAATAAAGAGAAGAAAAGAGAGAGAAAAAAACAACAATCGATAACTCGATGATGAAACAGCGCCTTTTCACCCTTTACGCATAACAGGAAGTCTCCGATACTCCAGTTCTCTCCGTAGAGATCAACTTCATACCAATTCGCGCAATAAAGATAATATTCTATTTTCATGGTAAAAAAAATGCATCAGTTGTTAAAAAAAAAAAAATATCGACGTTTTTTCTTCTCGTGCCTTTTAATTCTTCATTTTTTCAGCCTATACGAATAAAGGATAACTTTCATGCGTTTTCGTATTTTTGGATGTTTGGAAGACAGGATAAAAATAAATTCTTTTTCCGAGGAAACAAAGATTAATACGAATGAAGAGATAAAAGCGTTGTTAGCACTCGATTCGCCGAAAAGGCGTATTTTTATTTTCATTGAAAAAATATTCTTCTCACATCGTCATTTTTTATTTTTCGCTTTGTTTTCTTTTTCTTCTTTTCCATTCATTTTTCTCGATTGCTCCGAGATAATGATCGAGTTTTGTGGAACTGCGCACTCTTTATGTGGGTTTAAAAAAAATATAATCTCATTGGTCAGATATCGAAGTTTGTAAATTGATTTACGAGTAAAAAGTCAACACGGAAGTGTGATTCCCTCGGACTAGTAAAAATGGCGGCATGTCGCGAGTCAGGGTCTCTAACCAAGCCATGTAGAGCGGCGCGGATACTGCACCTTTTCGGGGCATTGGCAATGTCCTGCGAACAAAAGACAGTCGTAAATACATTTGTATATACAGATATATATCCTCGAATGGTTGTTTCGGGGTCAAGAGCTACTGCCCGCTTTATAAACGCACATTACAACGAGATTGGCTTCCATCGAATTTTCTATAAGCAGCTCTCGCAAGCGAAGATGTCTGTTTGTTTTTTCGTTCATAGCGAGAAGTTCCGATTCCGTTATCGTCGTATCTAAAAACGAAGAACAATAAATAAATAAAAACAAAAAAAAAGAAAAGAAAAGAAGAAAAAATGAGACGAAAATCTTCGAATTAACAAAGAAACGGCAGTTGTACCGTCGTCGGTTGTTCCATTCGATTGCGATGAACCCTGATAATCCGCTATAAGCGAATCGAAGAAATCTTTCGTACGCTGCTGCGCGGGTTTCGAAACGTCAGATATAACTTTTAGGGCAGAGTAGTCTATCCGGAATTTCGAGAGAAGACTCGCCATGCTATGAAAAAAAAAAGATATATCAGAGACTTGTTACGTGTAGTTCAATGCTTTCAAAATTAACGTAAAGATACGAATCGTTTCTTAGGATTTTTGCCTGATATTTCAAATGTTTCTTAATGACAAATTAAAAAAAAGAGCGTACGACGTTCTATTATTATTACGGATATCGGCTACCAAAAGTTTAAACAGATAATTCAGCGGCGTTTAAAGGATTCCAGAAATCTACTTATCGATATTATTAGTACGTTATCGTTGTATTTTTTCATTATATATATATATTTTTAAAATTTTTACATCAACGTACTTTCTCTGCTCGTATTCCAATTCGGAGTGTTTGTTCGCAAGTGCAAAAACGCGAAGTTTGCTATTTGCCCAATTGCGTCTCGTGCCGATGATGTAAGGAAGTAGAAGAGTTAAACCACCGTCGTCGTACAGCCACCATACGTCAATGGTACCTTTTTTCTGTTTTCTCTGAAACTTCGTAACAGCGCCGACAATGTCTTTCGATATCGAGACAATCGTTTGGTTTTTTTCGCGACGCTCCTCCGGCGAAGCGTCCGGATATTCGTTTATAACTCGCGATCTTCTCGGTGGTGGGCTGCCGGGCATCGAGATGTCCGAAGTACTGCTCGCTAAAAAAAAAAAAACGCGTACAGAAATATTGCCAAGAAGTTTATGGAAAATAAAAATTATTCTTAGCTATACCTTGACTCAGTTGAGAGAAACTTTGATTTCCTCGTATTGTCATTTTCTTCGTATCTTCAACGTCGCCGATTATATTGCTGTGATCCAAACCTTCGCTCAGACGAAGAAGCGCTACCGCTACGTGCATATCTAGCGCTTTGCTGTAAGAAATTTTGAATTGATATATCGTAGCGGTACAGTTAAGTAACTTGAGTTTCTTACTCCCTTTTCGCAATTGTAATGCCGCAATAATGCGGTCTACCTGAGTTTTTTTGTCAACTATTAAATGATTGAGAAACAGAGCGTAGTCGATATGAAAGTTCCAATTGCATTCAAGTATCGCGTAATTAAAATTGTTAGAAAATTTTCTTCAATGTTGATAAGAATACAAAAGCTTTCCTTCTTTTTCTTTTTCAATGAGTTTACATGAAATTGTGATATTTTTTTAATACTTGATAAACAACGGTAACACTGAGTTTTGATAAAAATTCAATATATCTGATTTTTTTATTTTTTTATTTTTTGCGTCTTTCTTTATATTTTATAACTATTCATTACTTTTTTTTTTAACTTTCCATAACAGAAAAATGACTCACTGCATAACGTTGAAGTACATGTTCAGATTTTCTCGCGGACAAGTAGCCCAGTCCTGTTTATAACCCATCATCAAAATATTGGGTCGTAATTTTCCTAAACCCGATGCTTGCAAAAACGACGTCGCACCCTCCTGAAATTTCGCACCGTCCGCAACCGTATAAAAAGCTTTTATTTTGCTGTTTCGGAACCATGCTGCAGATTTTGCGATCATCGTGTAGCGAGTCTTGTACGATAACGGACTCTGAAATAAAAATTACGATGTGGTAATTTTTATATATATTTTAGAAAGTTGTCTATTTGCCTTCTCCTCGCGTGGAACACCGAAAAAATCAATTTCTTCCATTGGAAAAAAAATGTTAAAATTCATTTATTTTTACTCAGTGATAATATTGAATCGAATATGCTGAGAGGACTCGATTCGTTTAAATGTAACGATTTTTCAATAGTTCGTACTGTTTTGAGGATTTTTTTTTATTTTTCTGACTTAAATGTATAAGATAACTTTATGAGTCGAGCGGCTGATGAGAAATCGAAAAACTCAGCAGTTTGCGAGCAATCGGATTTGCGACGATTGAAATGACAAACGTAAGCGCGCGAAGCAAACTGAAATGAAATAAATCAAAATAAAAAAAAGTCAGTACCTCGACGATGTGACCGCAAATCAGTAAGCTTTGGCTCTTCGTTATATGATAAGCAAAATCTACCAAAGCCGATCTGGCGCTCGGCGTACCGCTTAAAACCAATAACTGGGGACGATAATTTTTTACATGTTCCTCGACCCTGTCGAGCTGATGAACCGATGTCAATGCATTAGTGTACGTCTGCGCTTGAGTCGTCGAACCCCAATTTACATCTGCAAAAAAATTTAGTAAATAATATAAACTGTGTAAAAAAATTATTAAGGTATTCGCTCTGTCGGTAATGGTTGTCGCTTCGCATTTCTCATAAGTTCGAGAAAAATGAGAGAAAATCGCAAATACTTCGTGATGGTGTACAAATTTGTAAAAATTCATTCATATTGAAGGTACTGAAAAGATTCATTTTGCATAATAACAATAATTTCAAAATGTTATTAACAAATTGACGAAAAAATGAATTAGTCAACAAATTTCCCGGGAACCCAACTTTTTTTTAAATGAAAATGATTCGTTCATTTTTCTGACTACGAATGATTTTTTTCAGAATTTTCTATTTATTTTGCATTTTTTTATATCGAAAAAATGGGTCAAAAATCACAAAAGTCACGGTAAATTGAAAAATCTGAAAAAATTCATACGTATTAAAGAAAATTAACGAATCATTTTCATTAAAAAAAGTTGTGTTTCCGGGAAATTTGTAGAGCAACACATTTTTTCATAAATGCGGAAAGTTGAAAAACATAAATACCGGGTTTCCTGTAGGCAACGACGAGATAGAGCGCAAGTACGACAGACAGAGTGAGGAGCGCAGTCCACCAAGAGATCAGAAACATAACGGCGACGCACAGAATAGCTCCGGCCAAACTTAGCCACATGTTGTAATACTGTACCGAGAAAAGTGTTATTTTATTGAAACAGCGGATATTTTTAAATTACAGCGTTAATGCTGTTTATAAATATTTATATAGGGGTGAAAAGCGGGTTATAAATTACCTTGAATGTCGGTCGCCATCCTATAGGTCTGGCGAGAGACGCGTGAAAGGTACTGAAGTTTACGAGAGTATAGGCAGCAAGAAAGAAATTCGAGATCAACGGTGCTATGGCATTCAGTTCGCCTGAAATACAGAAATAATAATAATTAGATAGCTAATCGTTGGTCCAACAAAAAAAAAAAAAGAAATTTATAAATATTTCATAATCGATATTCGTTTTTACCGATCAAAATAAAGCCAACGGCTATAACGAATGTTAAGAGATATCCTCTGATTGGCTCTTTTCCCTTTTCGCCGCTGAACCAGTGAATTCCCGGATACAAGTGATCCTGACAGAGAGCTTGAAAAACTTTCGGCGCCGAGACAAGAGAAGCTAAGGCACTGGACAGCGTAGCTGCGAAACAGCCGGCGTAGATAAATGGTCCGAAAGCAGAAACGAGTTCGATCACCTAAAAAATAAATGACGGACGTTACTTTGATGATTAAACATTTTTTTACAAGTATATTGGGGGATACTAAACTTTCTTTGAATAAAAAACAACAATTTAGGTAAGTTTCTTGCTAAATACTCAATTTTTTTTCCGCTCTATTGCATCTTTATGTCATAAAGAAAAAGATCCGATTTTTTTCACGTTTTTTAAATATATAATCGTTTTTTTTTTCAAGTATTTTATATAATTATCAGATTTTCAGATAGTCGAAGAGTCAACGGAGAATTAAAATGCGAGAATGCGGTCAGTTCTGCCGACTTAAAATGTGGGGAACGTCGATTGTATTTTTTTTTTCCGCGCCACAAGGAAATAATACTTTGTAATAACTATTTCGAATCAACAGACCTGAAAGCTGTTATGACTTCCGTATTTGCAGCCACCGGTGCAATTGAAATCGGTGCCATAAATACTCCACGATCTCTCTGCCGTGTTATTCTGCGGTGCATTATTCAAAGTTGCATTATCCATAATTGAAGCGTCGAATAACGTGTTTGTAACATTGTAGAGAATTGCTGTGCCATTGGGGAATAATGCTTCCTGAGAGACGTTATTGTCGGCAACGTAAGATATTAAATCGGTTACGTTTCCAGATGCTTCTCTCAGAACGCTCCCACCGACCATGAAAGCCATAAGAAGATAGGAAATTGTGGTGATGAGAATCGCCAGAAGTGTTCCCTTCGGTATAGCCGATTGTGGATCCTGCGTGTCAAAAATGAAAATATTCGTAATTTAACAATGTTTTTTTGAAATATATAGATCGCGTCTACGACACGGTACGGTCGAAAGGACCAAATCACCTTTAAGTCTCCGGATATATTCGCACCTGCCAGAATACCTGTTGCCGCTGGGAAGAATATAGCGAGTACTGAAAAAAAATTGTGCTCTACACCCTCACTGTATCTGTAGTCTGGACGGAAGTTCTCCGTGAGAAGATTAGCTGTCGATAAAAAAAAAACATGTTAACACATTTTTTAAGAGAAGAATTCATTTTAAAAAACACGAGTGCGTAAAGTCGCACTTTACGCACTCGTGCAATCAAATTTTGCACCAAACTCGTCAGAAAAAAATTTACCGCACTATACACATTTTAAAAGCATATAAATACATTTCTTAAGAGAAGAATTTAAAAAATATATATAAGAACGAACCATTGTAGCCGATAAATCCTTTGGCTCTTTCGACTTCATTTTTCGGTCCCATAAACGAACCGATGACGAAATCTATTATCGCCATGAGAAGGATAATCAAAAGGCCAAACTGAGCTTTTGCTTCCCACTCCATGCCGATCATTACGATTAAAAGAAGTAGTACTATGGTGATGCAACCTTTTCGAACGAAAATTGTATTTAAAAGATAGAATTTAAAACAAAAATCGATTTTGGGATTAAAAAATTATCGCGTACCTATTATTCTGATGTCCATATTGTCACAATCGACAATACAAATGCCATAGGATTTGAGACAGTCAACCATACTTTCGCAAAATCCAACGACGTACATGGAACACGCGACGGCGTTTGCCAACGAAAATATTAGACCAATCGATCCTCCGAATTCGGGACCGAGAGATCTCGAGATCATGTAATACGTTCCGCCTGTAAACGATCATTTTCTCGATCTTTATTTAACGTCAGCTATTTTATTTATATAAATTAGCACACGATGACACACCTCTTTATTACACGCGAGAATAACGCATCGGGGTGTGGCATCGACTTACATTTTATTCCAAAAGTTAAACAGAGTCCCATTTTTAAAAAAATACATACCGAAATCCAAAAAACATTATTACAAATATACGATAAAGTTACTGTTCTTATTCTCTTAATTATTTTTACCAATTATTTGACGAAAATTTAATGAACGAATAGAAAATTCATTGTTCTCGAGAAACTTTTGCGATTTCCGACGCCGCTGTGTGGCATCGTATTAATTTGTCAATAAGTTACGCAGAGATAGGGATGCGTTGTAAATAAGAGCTTTTTAAGCTTTTCGGTACCTCCTTTGATGAGTCCATTTGTACTGATAGCTGACATGGAAAGAGACGTTATAGTTGTAACTACTGTCGTCGTGAGTACCAACAGTACAGCTTCTCCTGTAACGGAAGCGAATACGCAATTTTTATCCCCTTCTATTCCCCAAAGAGAAACTTCGGCAATTATTAATGCAATATTGGCGTCTGCGTTATAGAGAAAATTATTTAAAAGGTGCCAAAAAATAATAATTAATGTTCCAAAAAAACAACAAGTCGGAACAAGTCGAAATTAAATAAACTTACCGACTCCGGCCTGTGCAACGACCCATGAGAGTCGAAGAAATAACATAACACCCCATATGTTGAGAAGACATCTCATCAAAACTCCTTGAATCCATCCGAACTTAATACCGCTGGTCGAGTGTTTTTCGTGTATCTGCGGAAGAGTATTGGTTGCTCCCGGACCCTAAAAAAAAAATTGTTCAAATTTATTAAATTCTCGTTTTCCGTCTTTTCGTCTCTCAATAGTCTACATATAGTTTTCGCGTCTACACACAAAGAGACCGGGCGTTCATCTCGACGATGTTTTCAACTTTTTTCGTTGGTACAGATTCAATGACCTCTCGCATTCTATCGCCGTTCTATCGACACTCCCGCACCTATTTCCGTATATCTCGGCGCAAAGAGCTCTCGTCGGCACTGACTCGAGTAATACTTTCGAATCGCGTTAGCCAAGGCCGCCGAGTTCGTTGGAGGGTCAACTGTTGAATCGTATCTAATGAAACGGTTCCCGTACATACGCTGTTGAAAGATATCGCGTGTACTGTGTCATTATAATTTATTGTAAATTATAAATTACATACAAAGGCTACTCATTATTTTATTATCCCGCGACTTAAAGTCCAATGAATGTACTATATAGATTCACAATATTACATTTTTTTTTGTCAATTAACGGTGTTCCAGGGAAAGCGCGACGGATCGATGGACGGATTCAATGGTAAGGAACCTTTTTTTTTTCGAATTTGACGCATTTTCGGGTCACTGATTTTTGCGCGTTTCTTTAAAATTCGTAGTAAAGAAAAACCTCGTCGCATTGCGTAAATAAGATCGAAAACCATTAATTTCAATCTGATAATGAAAAAATTTTTTTTAAAAGAATACAATATCTGTGTGTGTTGCGGTTCTTCGAGATTTCCGTTTTTTATACTACGGCTCGCTGTATAATACTCATTGTTTTTATACTCAAAGGAGACAATTTTCTTTCTATTATTAAAGCTTAACTTGTGACGTAACTCTCATCAATATCGACGATTAATAAATTTAATAACGATCCTGCAGATTTATTTACAGATATAATTCCTAATACGCGTAGAAGTTCGCAGAAATAATTGCATAAATTATAAAAGTCGCTTCGCGGACGCGCGTCGTGCAACTGTCCGAAATAACTCTTTATAATCGTAAAGCTCTCAGAACTGATGGCGCAACGTCCCATCGATCGAAATCAATGATATTCACGGCGCCATCACTTCTGAGAGTTTACGTCTGTAAAAAATGATTTTCGTCAGTTGCACGTCGCGCTTCCACGATGTAATTTTTAATAATGTACGGAATTATTTCCGTAAATAATTACGCCGGATATTTAGAAAATCTCCATTACAAAAATCGGAGATGAAAATTATATCGAAAAGAATAACGGTTCGACAATTGCACGGTCTACAGTTGCGGCCATCTCGTTATTTATCTTATTAATTTTTTGTGTCACGCGATACCGCGGTTCTAAGAATGTTGAAATTAATCTCTGAAATAAAGTAATCGCGTCGAGATGATGCATGAGTGAGCGAAATTGAAATTTAGAGGTAATTATCGACGCATTGGAGGTGATTCAACTGACTGGTGTGATCGCGGTTGGAGGGTCACGCGTGGAGTACCGAGCGTATAGTCGGGTCAATCGAGACTAACGATTTACGTAATATAATCGTTTCGTTCGTATCTCCCGTCGCACCTTGGATGCGTAAAAGCTTCGTGCTTCGCGTCCCTGAATGCATCGATTCGGACGCCACTACTCGTCGGCAAAAAAAAACTTGACGATTTCACGAGATCCCATTACAAACGTTCGCGAAACACGTCATTAGTCCAATAAGACAAAGTTAGAAAAACAAACCTTCTGTGCTTTATGATATAACACGGTAGTCAATACGGCAGTCGTGTGTAACCGTACAAATACGAGCCTCGGATAGACACGATCTGAGGCGCCGAGCAGCAGCTGATTTTGATTACTCTGTCGCTAAACTAACAATTAAAATTCAAACCGCGCTATTGAAAATCATCGCGATTTCTATCTCAAGACTTTTCATCCGCGTATTTAGGCTAAATTTTTTTTTTTCTGCCAATTGCTCAAATGTTATCTACGAATTTTTGATACATTACTCAATTGCTATTTTTTTTAAGTACATTCTGTTTTTTCTTAGCCAATTCTGTATTTTTTGTCCTTGTAACCGTATGAAATTGCATAATGAATAATTAAACTACTGTGCGCGGCAGGAATTACAGATGAATCGTCGATGACCGATGTCCGTCTTATCAAAATGATTGCGAGAATCCAGTATGATCATTAACTCTCTCTCTCTTCGATCGAACGTGTCAAGGTTTTTTTTTCACGATTGTCCAGCGGTTTTAATCGAGTTGTGTCCCTCTCAGCGAAACACGAATACATATAGCTACGTAGGTAATCGCGCGTGGATCTGCGTGGAAAATTTTGTTTCCATCTCACGGTCGGTTTCCTCCTTATACGTTCCGTGAGAGCCAACATTTCTGGCGGTAAAGACCTTGACCTCGAAAAAATAGGCCGCCGAAGAACCGATACGAGATTATAAGATTGTTCGATAGCGTTAGCGAATGGGACTCGGCGTAGAAATATTAGCCGCTCGTCCAAGAGGAAATGTTCTCGAGTTGAAATAAGTCGCTCGTCCTCGGTTCACCTCAAATAATGGGTACCACGCTCTTGCCAGTCCACTAACTCATTTACCAGAGCTTTAATGACTCGTTTTCTGCGCTCTGCGACTCGGAACTTTACTAGAGTACAGGATAGACGTACGGAGATATCAGGAGGGTAGAAGAGAGATATAAAGTGGACATCGCGACGGTTGAACGTATGCCGCAGACTAAAAATAGACTAAATTCATACTAAATTCGTCCAACGCGGAGTGCTCCAAAGGCGAGGAGACCAGGAACGTTCGACGTGACGTCCTGTTCCTATTTGCTCGAGGCGAATTCCTCCCGCGAGAGATATGCAGATCGCGAAATCGCGGATGAAAGGAAATATCAAACTCCAAAAAATAACGAGACTCTCGTATTAAATATTCTCACCTGGGATTAGAGACGAGAAAATAATGCGATTCACTGCCGTACCGTCTCCCGATAATTTATAGCGCATCGTCAATTTATCCACTGTATTAATTACGAGTTGCAGCGCGTTAAACAATCGCATAATCATTTACGATGCCTATACTTTACACCCAATGAATAGTTTGCGCGATGTTTTTTTTTCACGATCACTTTTCTCTGTGTTATTCGATGACGTAAATTAGTTGAATTTCCGGCTCTGACGCTCGCAAGATCGTAGATTATTCTATAAAAATTAATTTAATTAATTTTATTTGAAAAAAATATTAATAATAATTGTTCAAATTTTTCCGTTAATCGAAACGCGAATGATTTTTTTTTAAATAACTTTTTTTTATCGTAATATACGAAAAATTGTCATCATTCGATGATTTCATCAAACAGCGGACTCGACTTGCGCGTTTATTGACAAATTCTACATTAATATCCCGATAACGAGAATCGATTGCGAATAATTTATACGTCTATCAATATTGAATATCTCGCCGAAGTTTCGTACGATTCTTTAATGAATTTTCTCGCGATTCGCGGATAACTGGTTTAGTCACTCGTTAATAATAATAAAAAAGAAAAATTCCACTCATCGTTGTCGCTCTTTCCGCGCATTATTCTTCAAGTTCTCGAACGCCGCTCGAGGAAGAAACTCACAATGAGTACCTCTCCTCGTCGTTGCAACCGCGTGCATGCGTAATATACAAATAATTGAACGTCTTCCGTCCTCAAAGACAACTTAACATAGCCGGCCTTGGCAAGAAATGAATTCGCTAAGGAATAAGCGAATTCTGCGGAGCAGAAGCGCGGAATTATCGCCTTTTACTATGTATGAAGATTTTATGACGTGTAAATTAAATACCTCGAATCGCTCGAGAGCCGCGATGTGGCGCCGGTGTATTACGATCGCGAAGCAGCTAATACGCGGAGCACTGACTCCGATCTCTTACCACTTCCCGCGACTTTTTCAAAGTCAAAGAAATTTCGTCAAAATTTTAAAAAATTCATATCTCAAATAGTAATCGAAAACAAAAAAGAATCATAAAAACGCAGATACTGATTATTTAAGTTTTGTAACATTTTTACTTTTAATTGACTTAACGAAGTCTCATATCCGGTTTGCAATTTTTTTTTTTCATCCAAACGATTATCATTCACCGTGAATTTTTCGAGAATTTTTCGCTAATTATTACGATCTCTCGGGTCCCGAAGACCTCGCGAACGAGCTGACGATTGATTCGGAGTTTGAAATTATTGTTGCAACCGGTAACTGGAAGACACCCGTTTACGTGCTCCACATGTACCGCCCGGCGACGATTATTTAATTATCCGCGCTGTACGTGAAGGTCTTTGCGCTGACCCCCTAGTCGCGTGAACTTGTGCCATTCTAGCAGCTCACCCTCCATATACCGGGAGTGCAGTCATTCGCCTGCCTCGTAAGGAAATGTCTCATAAGGTGTACGTCTCAGTCCTGAATATATTAAACCCACAATCGTCAAAGCAATGTGGGTGGGAATTCAATATTTTTATTTGACCCCCGTAATTACGCCGTCCTTCGCCTCAAATAACCGCCATTTTCATTACCCCTTCGCGTAAACAAATTTCACTCGAAATATTTATATTTTCGACTAAATTGTCGATAAAACGTTACGAGTACGATTCGCAACAGAAATCATTAATGTCAAACATTTATTGACGATTATTTCGAAAAATATCACAGCCCTTTACTATAAAAAATGAATAACTCCGAATATACGCTGCATAACCTCAAAAAAATGCTTTTCGTTTCGATATATCTTATTTTTTACCTCACATTTTATCCCCTTTATGCCCCAGTCACGTACCGCGAGTGACTAGCAAGATTTCGTGCCGTAAAACGATCGAACGCCGCGCTGCGTATATTCCATCATCGTACAAGCGGCTTAAAGTACCGCACGACGAATCGTGCAAAATTGAGAAATCCGCCGTTTTGTCGCAATCGCTTCGCACGCGTTTAGAGTTCCGAAAGGACGATAGTGAACGAACACATGGAAGCATTTACGTGTTTCATTCTTGTTATCTCGTACAATTATTATCAATATAGAATAAACTTCGGATGTGAAGAAATAAAAAAAATGCTCACCTTGTTTAACAGAGTCGGATTGTGCAACTCGTCCAAAGAAGGTCTGTGAACCGCTTGAATGCTCAATATATTTCTGTAATTGTCAAGTCTGGGAAGCGCTTCTCTCGTCATATTTCTCAATGATTTTCGTGATTCCTGATCACCGAGAAGACTCGCGCGACCCTCCACGCTGTCGACACGGTTAACGTGGAATCGCGTTCTTCGCTGCAGCGGATTAAGCTCCACATCCTCCATGTCCACTTCGCGACTTTTACCGTTTTCGTACGGCATATTTTAGCTTTCTCTTTGTACTCCTCGATCTAAGATGATATTTCGTTGAATTTTTTTTCGATATTTATCATTGCGTCGCTATTGCTGATTCGTCGAATAGATCGCGCGGTTAACTCGGGTGAAAATACGATAACACAACAAAAGCGTTTCACAAAAGTCGGATAAAACGGGCAAAAACAAAAAAAATATGGAATCAAAAATAATTTTAAAAATACGAGATAACAATCGTTTGAATTGACAAATAACCTGAAAGCAACGAAATAATTTTTTTTGTTTTTTTGAAACAATTTTATCGTGAAATTTAAAAAACACTAAGTCAATTTGCAATATTAAAATTAAATTTGGATTTTTTTTTTTTCAAACGTTATTTTATATGATATTACACCGTTATCTCGTCCTCTATAGCTTTAAGGTCCGATACGGCAAAATGAATAAATTTTGTAGCAAAAAAAAATCAATCTAAATTCGAATCACGAAGCTATTATAAAAGACAAACTAAAGATTGTGTCTTTCGAATGTTTATTTTTTTTTTTCAGAAGTATTTAACTTTTTTTTTCCAACGGTAGAGTAATGAACTCCTTCTTTATAGGAATTTTCGAGATACAGAAATATACCGAGAAAAATTCAATATTGTTTCGAGCGCCGAGATGTTTCATTCGCTTTTCATTCCACCCGCCGATCGGAATCGACGCGTCCTCACCTTGAAACAATTACTTAATAACGTGCGCGACCGCGTGGGCTGTCAATTATGAAATTACGCTTGTTTACGACGCCCGTACACAATTACTGCAAGGCGGATTCGCCTGGTGCAGGATAAGAGGCCTTATGGGCCGCGAGAAGTCAGCAGGTGGGGAGGAAAGGGGGGGGGGCGACGGTTCATCTAATTCAGCGATTAATTACTTCTCGTCTGTAACTCGGAATAATGCACAACATCGTCGTCGCTCGAAGCACCACTTTTCATAATTAAATGACAAAACTTTTCCGTAAAATGACGAAAAAAAAATTCTTTTAACGTGTACTTCGACGACGGTCTATTATTACGAATAATAATATATAATCAAAATGTCGTAATTACGAGTGCAGCAAAAACCTACACATCGAATCAATTGTAATTCTATTTTGTAAAGAAACGTAAAAAAAAACCGTTACTCCAAAATATCGGTTCGAAAACAAAAAAAAAAGATGGTCTACGAATCGATTAATAATTGGATATAATTAACGAACAATTTCGTATTAAAGCGGTACTTTGAGAATTCGTCGGTATATTTCAATCTTTGTTTTGATTCTTCAATGCCAACGTCATAAGTTTCGCTGTCGCAGAAATCTCGTGCCAAGAGCTATGCGATTTATTTACATTTTTTAATGTTATTATCCCTCATTCGTCTGATTTTACGAGATTTATTCATTCGCTTGTACCGGACCCGAGAGCGTTGCACCGATCTGTATTATCACTCGTCACCTTCGTGCACGCGGACCCCCATCGTTCGTAATAATAATAATTAGTATACCCTCTATAATATAGTCGAAACTCCCGGTGTCGAGCGTTGAGGTCTCTCTGTGTAGAACGGAAAGCCTCAAATCAATTGCGATCCTCTTTCTCTTCTCTCTTCTTAAAGCCCACAGAGCCACGTGTATAAAAAAAAAAAAATCTCTCGCGTCAAGGAGAGCTACGAAATTCTTTCGACATTTACTAACAATATTCAGTCGAAAATTCGAGAGTAATGAAAAAAATCAACGACCACGAAGCACACGACGAATTCTTTTGTTGTTCCATAATTTATTTTTATCAGCGTTCGGCAAAAAAAAACAACAAGAAAGTAATTTCGACCACCGGCGCCGACGGAACACGTTGTCAGTTCGATCGGCTCTTTCAGCCTGTCAGGAAGTCGGCGAGAATATCGTCGATATTGATGCTGTTCCCTCGTCGAGAAACAGCAGCTGCATCACCGTTCACAAGCGTAAAAACGACATATATTCCACGTGAAAATAACTCTCGATTAATCTTGTTGCCCCGAACGAACGTGTTCGCGAACTATCAACGCGCATGCACTTTAACGACAACAATACAGCATAAGAGAAAAAAAAAGACGAAAAAAAAGTATAAATCACGCACGTTTTTCCATCACGTGTAAATTTTGTATATATATATATATTTTTTTTCAAACATTCGCACGTAAAAACACCGACAATAAATGCCGATAAAGTATAAAGATAAAATTTTGAAATGAAAGATCGGAATAAAACAGCCCCTTGAAATATCCGCGTTTAGAGTACACGCACGCGGTCGACACTGACTCGTAAAGCACGAAAACCCCCTTAGATATAACGACGCGCACACGACGTTAGATATACCGCCTCGTGTTGAGAATTAAACAGCGAGAGAACTGAGTGAGACAGAAATATACAGCACAGAAGTAGTCTGAGTCGCTCCGGTTAGTAGCGAAGAGTTACACAGACGTGAGTGGTGTAGAGCCGGAGAGGCAGAGTACGGAACGCACTCGCGTTCTCGCCGAGACACTGCGTTTATACACGTGGTCTCCGGTAGGCGCTATTCGGGGCTTCGACATTATATATATTTCCGAATAACGTGTAGGAAACAAAAATGTCTAGGGGGAGAAGAGACCACGAAGCCGCTAACGTTATTTTTGTAGCATTGACATTCAAATAAACGAAAAAGCAAAACAAAAAACATCGTATTTTAATAATGAAAAATCACGATAATGTTGTTTCGTATAAACGCACGAGTCTTTCGAGCTATGGATTCGATCGAATGAGAGTGCGCGTGAAACTAATACAAGCGCATCTGGCGAGTGCATAGAATCCTTCGTCTACGAATACACTTAAAATTGAATGCACGTACGAACATCTGGCTCTCTAATACACGAAAACCCATAGCTACGTATACTTTTAGAGGTTATGCGTGTGTTTGCGCGCCCCTCCAAAAGGGCCGAACGATAATTGAGTGTCGTCTGCGCATGCGTGCTTCAGGGAGAGCTATGTACCGAATGAGTACCTATGCTGTGGTTCCTTGGGGACGTGTATACGTACACACAGAGCCAGCATTAACGATAGTATTGGTAAACGCACGTTTCAAACTGCCGTTCATACACGCAAACGTGATTTTCTCATTGGCGCGTTATTCACTACAAAGGATAAAGGATTCCACGAAGGCATTGCTTATGCGCGTTTCAAAGACGTATCCTGCGTCTATGCGAGAACCACCCCTCAAACAATGGAAGAACCGCCGGCATCAGCTATATAGAAATGCTATATTTCCCAGAAGAAACCACTGGAGATTGACACAAAGCCGGTGAAAGTAAGATTATGTATATACCGTTAGATGCATAGGATACTGTAACCGGTATAATCGACAGGTTTTCGCTTGTTGGAAAAAAAAGGGCTGAGTACGTGAATAGACGATTATTAAGTTCAAAAATTATTCGAATGTAATAGCTTTTGTATCACGGTATTTTTTTCTATGCGATCGCAAAAAAAAAAATGCTCGTTTTTCAATCTTTATATTTATTGGTTAATGGAGTTCAGGATATTACATCGATAATTTGCTAATGAATAAAATGCTTATAAATAGTCGACTAGCAACGGCCCGATTGTTCGAATCTTTACAAGACTATTGTAATATATCCTCATTTCCGCAGGTGTATCTTCTCGTATTCCTAAGACTCGAATAATCGGGTCTTCCGAATCATTCGATTAGATTTTCGGCTCTTTTCGGAATTAATTCGGCAGCTGAAAATTAAAAACCACTAACGAAACGTTAATCGGCGATATATCGATTAAATGTCGGGAAATTCATTCGGAATAAAAAAAAATTGAGTATTTAGTATAATTGTTTATTATTTCGCTCACACAGGGAACATTAACGAATATGCCGAAGATTGAGTTAAACTCTAATAATTACGAAGTACGAATTTCAAACTTTTAGCAATTGCTTAGGGCTGATGAAAAATTAGATAATTGCGAGCTTCTTGCGACTTTGACGATGTTGCGATCCATAAGCGGTAAATAATATAATTTTTCTAGTAATATATAATTCGTTCGTATATAAAGTTCGGTCCACCGAACAAATCAAACGCGAGGGCGTCAAAAAAAGTTGCCGAAATTTCGGACGCGCGTAGGCGTTCCGACAGAGACAATCGGTATGTAAATTCTACATGATTTATGACCGGTTGTGAGTCACCCAATTCCGGTGGCGGTGAATTAAAATCGTAACAAAGAAAAGTCAACCCATTCACCGCGTCTCGCGCACGTTTGGGATCCGAGATTAGATAATGAACGACCGCCGCGATCTATACTTCGAACCGTTTCGCGGCCAATGGGATTTCTCGGGTATCGTACACTCTCGAAAGCTTTGATCTACACACTTATCTTTATTAACTTAATTTCATCTATAATATATGGATTATCGCAGTTTTTTCGAGATATAGAAGATTTCAAGGTTACCGACAAACAAAGCCAGTCGCCTTCAAAAAAATGTTAGCGTCGTCAGGCGCTTCTGAACTCTGATTTATTAATTCTCACTGAAACCACTAAATACGAGTTCGATCGCAGCTTGAACGTCGCCATTCGTGAATTGCAACGCTTGAACATTAACAGCGTCATCGGCGAGTCCGATCTCATGCATTTGCGCGAGTTGTCGCTGAAGATCGGCAAATTGGGGAATCACCGGTGGCACCAACGGAGCAGAATTCGGCGGCGTTGGAGCGGATGCGAATGCCTGCTGAATCGCTTGAGTAAACATTTCAGTAGTTATTACACCGGAATTTGAACCGCTGCTTCCCGATGTCGAGGATGACGATGTGGAGAGCGGGAATCCTCGAGCGCCGGCGCGCGACAGAGCGGCGGCCAATTGGGCGGTCGTTATCGCCGAATTGGAATTGTAACCGGCGAGATTTGGCTGCGCGGAGTCGGAGGATTGCGAAGAATCACCGGCCATCTCCTCATCGTCACTCATGTTGTCGAGACTATAGGAATACGCGGTCGATGGCGCGTTCATCGTCGAAGGATTCGCACCGGCGGCGGTACTGCTTCGCGCTTCTTCGTGGACTGCCGCGGCTAGCAACTGCGCCGCTTCCACGAGAACCGGATGCAATTCGGCGATTCTAAAAGAATGATACAAATAAATGATAAATTTCTTAAAATTGATTGTTGTTTACCCATCGAAAACTCGCGTTTTTCGATATAATGGTGTTTATATCGATGTATAAATATCAAAACGGGAATTTATCAAATGAATTGTGTTACATGACCCTTTACCTTCTCACGGTATCGGGATCCGTGAAATGACTCATCAAGTCAGGATCTTGCAGCATGGCAATAGCTACGGAATCTTCGCTCAAACCGGAAGATGTAGAATATATATTTTCTATGACTTCGGGACGTTTACTCAAGCGCTGAAATCAATTAATTATTTGGTGGTTTTTTTTTTTTTTTTCGTGGAAACATTGCAATGACTTTGGACTTTTGCTTGAAATGTAATGGATTATTACGTGAAGGGCACTGCGAAACGCGGCATTCTCGTTGAAAGACCTGAACGTCGTAACCAATTGGTGTATACTGCCCTCGGTGATCGATTTAGCGGGGACCGGTTTCTCAGGTTCTTTTTTCTTGAGTACGTGAACCATGACTCCGCTCTTGAGGCCGCAAGATTCCAGTGTCGCTTCATCCTCAAGAATACATCCGCAATACACGAGTTCTATCGAAATATTGTGAATAATAAGAAAAAAATATAAATTGCCTGGTTAAAATTCGATCGATTATAGAGAAAAACGTACCGAAAGAATCCTTCGGGAGGTTAACCCTTCCCGCCGTCTCGACTCTGAGATCTTCGACTTTAGTCTTTAAATTAATATCGCTCAACTTAATTGTTTGCTGGGTTTGCGAATCCAATCGTACGCCCAGCAACAGATCTGATCCCATTTTCTTTATATTGAAATTTCAACAAACTTGACGAGACACAATCGGAAAAATTGACGTTTCACTTTCGGAGAAAAAATAAATACACAAAGAAGAGGTCGTGTCATGCGCGTGTGACGATGTTCACTTCGTCGATTCGATTATCGACCATCGATACTCTCGCGCGCGCGCGCGCCCCCCCGTTGTTGTTTTTTTTGTTGTATGTGTGTTGTTTTTAGTAGTTGTGTAAATGCATTAAAAAAAAATGTCGCGCCCAGCTGACGCGCGCCTACGTGACTAACGAACGATGTTGAATGAATTCACTCCGTCGCCTAGAGTAGTTAGAAATTCGGCGGAACGAAGTTTTTCTTCTTTTTAATTTAAAGAAAAATGGGATTAATGCGTTGAAGAGTGTATTGTGTTATCAGTGATAATTTCGTGACGACGCGATTTGCCAATCTCGCTGATGTAATTTGACCGATGTACGCAATCTCGTCTCATATGATTTCGGAGTAAATTTTGAGGTACGAGGTACAATTAACGCAGTTACAGGTTATACTGAACATTTTTATAATCATATATATTAGATTTTTTGCGTTAAATTGTTATTTTTGTCGATAAACATTTTCCTCAATAAAAATAAATTATTCACGAAAAAAAAAAAACAAAACTCGTATTTTAACCTTCAAATTAACGAATTTAAAAATTTTAACCTTTTTTTTGTTTTGTTTTAAAAGTTGTAGGTAGCATTTTTTTATTGTATTTTAGGGTGATGACAGCTCTGGTTTTTGGTATTGGTATTGGCCTATTTGTTGTATTAATACTGTGGGTAGCGGCGACTCTGGTGTTCGCCGTTTCATTGAGAACAGAAAAAAGAGTTGGCGCTATAGCTCTTGCCGTAGCTGTTATAGTGACACTCATCCTTGTCAGTGTACCGCGCAGTTCCGAAGAACCCGTTTCGAGAGAAGATAAGGTATTTTGATGCATGATTATTTTTTTTCATCTTTTTTGTATTTTGCTGACACTAATGACAATTTTTTTTTCACAGCCTTACGATCGCATATTCATCTGGCGACTGATACTTCTGATCCTTCTCTTTGTCTCTTCGATCGTTGCGTTTTTGGGATACGTAAAATACGAATTATTGGAACCAAAGAGACCACAAAGGATAACCGATTGGGTTTACCGACCGTTGGCAGTCGGTACCGCAACTTTTTAAACAGCAAACAAAAAAAAGTCGTAACTTTTATACATTTTTATAGCAAAGCAAAAATCTTGCAACCGAAAATGTTGAGAAGCCTGAGAAACGTCGTTAAAACTTCGACTCGCGCGATATCGTTGCGCAGTAGAAGCAACAAAAAATTCGAGATAAACGATAATACGGAATTCGTGGACAAAGTAATGAACAGTCGCGTGCCGGTGATTGTTAATTTCCACGCGGAATGGTGCGATCCTTGTAAGATTCTGACGCCGAAACTCGAAGAGTTAATCGGTCCTATGGATGATCTTCATTTGGCTATTGTGGACGTTGAACAAAATCCCGAATTGGTACACACTTTTGAAGTGAAAGCAGTACCGGCAGTTATTGCGGTATCGAATGGTCTCGTCGTTGACAAATTTATCGGATTGGTCGACGCCGGAATGATAGAGAATTTAATACAAAAATTGACGATTGGTGTATCGACGAATTCCGCAGACAAGAATACTTAAAGACGCCGGTGATACGAAATCCAACAACGGTTTGTTATCTCCGCGTGACTCACATCACTCTTAATTAATTGACGAACATTTTATCTTTTTTTTTTACGATTTTTTTCACACGAGAATTAAAATAAATTCAAACGAAGGGAACGATTGACGGAAGCATTTGGCGCCGATGGGACACTTTCATTAATTGTATATATACATGCGAAGTTAAAACAAAAAAAATGGGCGTTCCGTGTCCTATGGTACTATATAGCTCTCTACTACTCTGTATTGTATCGATTTTTGCCATTGATCTCGCAAACTTTTGTCGAGTGTCCGTGTAGCAAAATAATATGAATATCTCATACGGAATGTTTTGTGACTACGGTAGTAAGAGAATAGACGGTACAATTCTGAAAAAAGTAACATGTGTTTTTTTTTATTATTATTATTTATCAATTAATGTTCATTGCAATAGTAACTTTGTGTTAAACCGTATTATAGATCTTTCATTTGTCTTGTTTTCTTTTTACTTCGATAGTGCATATTTACTTACTACTGCAATAATATAACATAATTACAAAATGTTTCTATATCTCGCGGTTTTATATTACATATTAAATTACAGCCGAGAACCGCGAGACGCCGAGTTACAACAGTCTGGACTGTGTCTCTCGTATTTCTCGATGTCGCGCGCAAACCGACTTTACATCCACGAACGATAATCCGACAGGTAAAAAGAGGGGCTATCGTCTTTCTCTCTCGCTTTCCCACTCATTCTAAAATCTCCGTAAAACTTGTCCTTACGAATTAAGTCGCGTCTCGAGTCCTAAAAAATGTATTTCAGGTTTCCGTTTCCGCTTATCAAGTTAATCAATATTTTTTACGTTATTATTGTTTGGTTAACGCATCTTATGCACGCTTTACAATGATTTTTCTTTTACGTCTTTTTTTTTTTTTGCGTTCTCTCGCCGAACTCCGTGAGTAGTCCGGAAAATAGACGCGAGAGTAACGAATGTGCGAAACGGACTCTTCGATCAAATGTTTCCGAAGAAATACAAATTATGAAATGAAATTATTATTATCGTTTCGAATTCATTTGTCATTGGTAATGTATCCATTCATAAGACCGAACAGACGCACCGGATGAAACATTAATAGGCCAAAGAAGCGTTTTTGTTCTTTTTCTTTTTTTCCGACAAATACCGTACTTTTTTTTTCTCGATCTCGACTGGCGCTTCGTAGTTTGTTCAGAGTTGAACGTATCTATCCGGCCACCAATTGACAGACTAGCTATGTGTTTTTGTTTTCCACTTTTTTTTTCTTTCGTTATCAGTCAGGTGTCCCCGTCGATACACCGTGATAAGGCAATGCTGTGACTCGCTGATATCTTGGAGAGATGTCAGTGATCCCGAGGGCCGGGAGAAAGAAAAACTCGTTTCTGTGAAACGTCGCAAAAGAAATTGCACGTCCGAACATCTCTTCAAGAAAACAGACGCGTATTTTATATCATCTAAAATAATCTGTAGATATACATTCTGAACTTCCGTAAAGACGATTATTAAAAAAAAAAGATATTAAAATAATAATAATAATTCGGGAACGAAAAACAGCCCTTCATGAATTAATTAATTACATAGAAAAAGTGTCCCCCAAGTTCGCGATTAACTTTCGATAAATTATCTCGTTAAATCGCGAATAATAAAATTCTAGTTTTTTTTTGCAAAGCTTTGACGCTGATTTACTATTTGTCAAAATGTTTTGCCGCTTTTCGGCAAACACAGCGAGTTGGCGCATCGATATGTCCTCACGGTAGAGGGTATTTGTAGGTTTTTATCTTCTTTTTTTTTCGATTTTCTTTTTCTCTTTCCAAACTCTCCTATCTCCCAATTCCACGAAAGTTCGTCGGATTTTTAATAGTTTTTAATAGTAAATATATATATATTTATATTTTTTGTTTTGTTATTTCTTACACGTGTACTTTGGCTATCTACAGCTTACCGCTAGACGCGTAGGTTTTTTTTTTAAAACAATTTGTAACAAAATGTAGAAAAACACGAATGACATTATGTACAATTTCATTTACCGCCGTATTCGTTTTGCGAATATACCATCGTCGTTGACGTCGATAGCTTTCGTTGGATTAACGCACCGAAGACGACGACGTTCGCGATTATTTCTTATTTACAGATTTATATCACCCGAAAGGGCGTCTACGGGTTTCCCCTCTTCTGTTACGCGTTTGACTCATATGATACATGATATAGTACAACGATTTGGTATGCGTCGATTGTGAATTAGCGTTTCGTATCTCCAATTTCTGCCCTCGAAACCGTAAGATTCGACGCCACACACTATTTTTTTTTTTCAATTACTTGGCAGCTTCAGTTATCGCCGATCGTGGATCGCGAATGTGAGAAAATGACATGGCGAACTAAACTTCGACACCCAAGTCGCGGACTCCTTGTTCGGCGATCGGTACGTACTTGTCGTCAATCTTCACGAGTAAAATGACTTTGTCGACGTGAGAACGACGATTTGGATCGCGATGATTCGGTAGCCAGCGATGAACGACGCAGCCTTCCATACCGCGTTCGGGAACCCAGTGCTGCCAGCCGGTTCGACCGCCCTGCTGCCTCATCCTCTCATCCGGCCATACGACGTCTATTCTCCTTCCGAGATTTATGGCGTCGTATACTTGATTGGGATCCATAATCTGTTGATTTATCGAATGATTAATAATTATCGATTCATCAGTCGGAAATTCTCGTCGAAATAGTCTCAACGTAAGTCATTTCTCTGCTCAATCGGATCGTAATAAAGATCGTTAGATTTTAAAAAATTATTTGGCGCAGAAAATCGATTGACAAAAAAAATTCCTTTGGGGTTAATAATCGGTAAAAGACTTTTTTTTTATTTTACTGACCCGAACTCTCTGCGAGATTTCATCCTTTTCGGGTTTCCCGGAAAAGCTTGTTTCGCATTTGGATTCCTGTTTAATATCACTGCTGCTGAGGAGCCCCGTGAGGCTCGCGAGAGTCGAACTCGTGGGTTTGCCGACCGACGCTAACGATCCGCGATTTCCACCGAGAGAACCAGTGTTAGCGCGTCCCAAGGATCCTCTTCCCGTTGACCCACCGATTTGGCATCCGGAATCCATAGACTGGGATCCCGAAGTGTTATGACCCGATTGGCCGTATCCTGAAAAGTACAGAGTCACAAATGAAATTGTTTCATTCTTTTGCGTTAAATATTTTCTTGAAAAATGGCGCTTCAAAAAAAAAAATACCGGAATGAACGTTGTAAGTAGTCATAGCGTAAACGCCGTCGTTGCCGAAGCCTCCGTCGTCCTGTGAACCGGTTCCACCCGACGAGCAGCCCTGTCCGCATCTTCTTCTTATCCTAAGGATAAAAGTTAATGAAATAAAATGCCCAATGTACCCAAAGCGTTTCTTTTCAGTATTCATAATATAGGATACGTTAAACCCCTCGCGTACGGGAGACTTTTTGGCGGCCAAATGAAACGCTAACTTCATTTACTCGTAACGGCAATGCACAAAAGCGTACAATAAATCTTTCAAAACCATCGAAAAAACAATAGTTGAACATTTTCTCAGAATTTTTTTATAGTTAATCGGAGCAATTGAAGGTAACGATCAATTGGAAAATTCGGACGTATATTTACGTTCTCCGTTCGTGAGGGGTGTCAAGATAATCGAGAGATTGTATCGTACTTTCTCCATAATTTAAGAACATTGTGCTTAATAACGTTGAGACTGAGCGGCCCACCGACAATGGAGCACAGCTGTTCGTTAGTTTCCGCGTAACTGGTCGTCAGCGGCGACACATAAATCGGATATCCGATCGGTTGATCGCAGGAACTGTTGATTATATTCCGTAACGCTTGTTTCGCGTTTTGTATCGATCCGCGTTCGGGATTACGATTCCTCAGATAGACGAGTTCCTGCTGTTGACCCGCCCATAGGCCTCTCACGCATTCCCGATTCATTTTTATCACCCGAAAGCTCAGAAATCGTTTGTTCAACATTATTACTTTGTACTCGTTGATACCGTCGTCAAGAACGTGTCTGCAACGATGAACAGGTAACTATCAACGATAAAACTAAATGGCACAAGTCTCTCTCTCCCCGAGAAAACAATGATTTCGTTACCTAAGGGCCAACAAACTGGGAGCGCCGCTGAGAATCGCGTTTCTCCAAAGAGGATCGGCTTCGTGACTGATAACCAAATGTCTGTCGTGATTGTCAATAGCCTCGTACAGCGCCGACGGTTCCTCGTACTGATCCGGACTCATAAAATGATCCTGATGAAGTTTCAGTGCCATTCTAACGCCTTTTGCCACAACGCTTCGCAAAAGATCGACGTCGTGTAAAACCCACTCGTCGCGAATCGATGTTATTCGAAAATCGCCTAAAAAATAAAAGAATCTCCGATCGAAGTTGTACGCTTGTATAGTTATCGAGAAGTCGATAGAAAAATGATAAATCTCATACCCTTGAAGAGAGCGTGAAGACCGTAGAGAAAGAATTCGACGCTCGATACGGTATTGTGCGAAGCAGCGCCGAGTACTCGACGTCCCAATAGACTCAACGCTAAGCACAACGAGACAAGAGCCGAATCTCTCGATCTATCCAGCGTCTGAAACACGAAAAAAAAAGCTATAATAATTATCCCAAAGCGTTAAAAGATTATAAAAATGAATTTACCTTATCGGATTTCGCAGCGCAAAATTGTATCCAATCGAGATAGACATTGCAAAAGCTACTTCTGGTGATTCCGCTCGCACGAAAGTCAAAATCTTCGTCGATATTCATATTGAAGACGGGATCGAGATCGACAAAATTTCTCGTAGGTTTAAGGGCATCGGTAATGTCGGTATTGTCGAGCCATTGTTTAAGTTTCGTCGATTTAATAGCATAGAAAACAATGCTTTTGACGTAATACGTAACGAGAACTTTGCGAAAATCGAAAACCTGAAGCATCGATACGACGGAATTGTCGGATATCGAGTAGCCTTCGAGAACGTATTTGGCGCTTGCAACTTCCCAGGCGAGCCATCGTTGTCCAAATGCGGCATTCATGCTGAGAACGTGCGACAAGTGTCCCATTTCGCAGCAGCAACAGTTGTCGTTTTCCTCGATGCTCTCCGATATCGCTTCGACTTCCCGTTGCTGACAATAAGTGCCGCGAAATTCGAGACCGCGAAGTTGAAAGGTAACGAGTCCATTGCCGAGTTGTACGATGTGAACGAGACAATTGAGATAATCCGATGCGAGAAGAAAACAATCGCCTTGTTCGACGTTTCCCCAGCGTCCGAGTGCCAAATCGCCGTATAGACTGTGTTGCAGCGATCTCGTTAATTGTTCGTAAAATATCGAATTGAGATTGTTGTCGTCGGCGCCTAAATTTCTTTCGAGATGAGAGGACATTCGGGTATTCGAGTGATCGACTCTTCGGGTCTTGTAGTCTCTCTCCCAAAATTTAATGGGTCTAACGTAAGACGAGACGAATATCGCACTGCCGAGAAGGGGATTGAGGGGTGTACTCAGTATCGCGGAAATACTCGCCTGAAGGAAAAGCATCGCCGAGTGTGGAACGGAAAATGGTTGTGCGAAAGCGTGAAAGGCACTTCCCCACGTAACTTGCCACGGCGCAATGTACGTAACGACGAAACGTATCTTCAACAATAATTCGTGTATCTTCGCGAACGCTATTCCGGTTACGAAATAATCGACTAGAAATGTTTCGCTTGAATCGCGAAAATCAAGTTTGAAGAATAGAACGGCAAATACGAGAACGAGATATCGGGAAGACGGATCGGAATATGCCGAACGTAGTGACTTCAATCCGCACATTACGATTATAAGAGCGCCGACGCTCTCGCCGAATTTTTCAACAATTTTCGACGAGCATTCGGTCAATGCTCCGAGGAAGACTATCGGATATAAAACGTTTCTCTCGAGAAAGCAAAGGCATACGTAAACTTTCTCGAACCACATTATCTTAACGGGTTCGCGAACTTCGAACTGCGCGTGTTCGTGGCTCCGGAGTACCGGCCTCGCGAGACAAAGCCACGGCAATTGTTTTCTCAACTGCGGCACGATGTAGTGCAACAAAAATCCTAAACAGCTCGCTATTCCCCAAAGTACGGGATTCAATTCCGGTTGAAGAGCTGTGAATACCGTCGAGCAGTGTATAGCGAATGCGAGAACTCCGATAACGGCGCAAACGATAAGATCGTTTTTTAATCGGTCTTTGACCGTTGAACGAAGTTTTTTCGGCAGTGGATCGACGAGTTCCGAGTCTGATATTTGCTCGCCGATTTTTATTTTCGCGTCCTTTTTTCTCGTCGACGTTCTTATCTTCTCTTTATCTTTGTCCTTTTCCTTCGGTATCGGCGCCGGTGTTTCCTTTCTTGATGTATTCTCGATTACTTTAGCTTCCATTTTCTCGAGATACTCGATCTCCGGTGGCCAAAGATTAGTCTTAACGATGTCCCATATTACGCTTGGATCCGACGACGAACGGCTCAGATGATACGATATCGCAACGAGCAAACCGGCGAATATCGAGAATAATATGTGTTGCGACGATTTCGGTTCTGTTATTGCGCCGTAAGCGAAACCGTAAAGTATCAAAACGGTTACGACGCTACGGCACAAGCAGTATATCGACGATACGAGACTCGTCGTCGCGTTACCGCCGAACAGATGAATATCCAAATGTTCGCAAAGATACATGAGAAACGTATTTATCTGCGGAAATAACCCGAGCGAAAATATTAAAGGAAATGCTAATAAAAATATCAACAGCACGTTACGAATTTGCATTATAACGTCGTAATCGGCAACGCGAAAGCCGTAAACACGAAATTCCGTTGGTTTGAAGTTCTTCAGCGCTTCGTTGAATATGAGAATCAGACCGGTGCATATTATGTAATAGACCGGTCGTGAAAACACGATAATACGATTAAATCCGTGAGTCGGCGATGCGGCGTCTGGTTGAACGGATTTCAGCAACGAGTATTGACATCCGGCGGTGACGAAGCAGAATATGAATGCGAATATATCGCGATAGAATCCTTGCTGAAGGAGAACAAGTCCCAATCCAGCAACGGAAACGGCGAGAAGCGTCGATATTATCGTTTCGACGATCGTTAAATTTCGATCGAGTAGCGCCAACAATGATAATCTGTCGAATCGAACTTTAACGTGTGGCAATCTTCCGATTTTCCATTTGTAATAATGTCTCGTTGTCTTCGGTTTCGCGTCGTTCGGACCGTCGAGCCCGTCGATGAAGCGATTCCACGATAGATTAGTATTTATGTCCGCATCCCGATGACTCGGCATCGGCAGAACGGGAAGTTGATTGTGATTGTTCGCCGATGCATATGGATTCAGATTGAAACTACCGAAAAGCGTCTGCCAACTGGGATGTCGTTCGAGTAGCATACGAAAAAACGGATCTCTCATTAGACTCTCGCGGGCGCGTTCAGTCGAATCAGCGACATTCGCCGTAACGAGATTCGACGGTAAAGAATTTTGGGTTTTCGTTTGATTGCTTGCGGGACTGGAGAGTACCGGTGGTGTGTCTATTATTACGGTGAGTCCGGCAGAGTTTAGAGATATACTGCTGGAACTATTGCTCAGAGAATCCGTAGCTTCCCAATTTCCCTCGCCGTAGTGAGGATTCTGATTGAGCTGCTGACGGAGAAGAATGTTTAAATGCTTTTCGCTCATTCCAGATGGTATTTGAGCGGATGTCGCGATTCCTGGTCCATTCTCGTCGAAAATATAGGTCAACCAGCGACCGTTATCGTCGCGAAAACAGTGAACGGCACCTTCGGTTGTATCGTTGTGATTCGTTGCCAGATGACACTCGCCGTTCGATATCGAACCGGAGAGAGCTGCGAGCGGCACGAGGCTTTCCTCTCGAGAGCCGTTTCGACCCCCGCGATGCCCTCTGCCTTGATGTTTCAGCCTTCCAGCTACGGGAAGAGTGCATCTCGGTGCTCCAACTCTACCGCGACAAACTCTCACTTCCGGCGCGAGAGCCGAAGGATGCCGACTCACCCAACTCGGAAGATCCGATGGAATTTGCGAACTCTCCGGATCTCTACTTGTTTTTAACAAAGCCGCGAGTAAGGGAGGCGCCGGATTCGATAACAAAGTACTGAGCTCGTTATTCGAACCTCCCGTCTGTTCGAACTTCGTGCCGTCCCTTCGCTCCCGTTCTCTCCTTCCTTCCAATGTTCGTTTGGGTTTCGTTCGCACCGGAGGCTCAACTGCAATGGTACTCGTCTCACCGACCTCGTCGACTGCCACAGCTTCCGCGCTAACTTTCGGACGATTCTGCTTCGGTATCGCTCCTTGAAGACGCTTGCTGTCCACCTCCGTCGACGCCTGTGGCAATAGTTTCTTCTTCACCTCGTTATCGATACTCAACGTTGTCGTACTCGACGAACCCGAATCCGGCTCTTTCGCGTAGAGGTCTGAAATTCAATTAAGCAACGGTTTCGTTGAAATTGGAACTTAACACGAGCAGAGTTCGACAGCTACCGTTATACGTTTTCTTTCTGCGATTATATTAACTCCATCGTTCACGCAAAAATCCTTTTTTGTCTTTCGTAATAAAAGATGGTAATAAACAATTATTTGAGAGACCGAAGAGACAGCCGTCTTTAGGGATTCATAAACGAAACGATAGCTAACGATCACTGTTTACTCGTAATATCAACGACGACGATCGTGGAGAGGGTGGCAAACATCGATTCTTTTTTTTGGACATACGGGTCATTAACGCCTCTATTCTAATCGAGGTATTTGCCTAATTTTTCCTCGATTTATACATCGAGTTTTAACTATGAAAAAAATTAAAAATAAAAGAATTCGAGCTGTAGATTCGATTAATGACGACTTACAATCAGTACTAGCGGTTTGTAGACTCTCCGACGTGTCCGTATCGTCTGAACGAGTGAAAGTCCAAAAAACTGGCAGCACAAATTCGAGATATAATGTAGAGAGAAGGAGATCCGTGTTTACTCGAGATACGATTGAAACGAAAAACTAAAGAGCCGTTGCACGAAACTCGCGATTTCGATATTCTTTCGCCGCGTATCTGGGGGTTTGGTTTTTTTTTTTTTTTATGGAGCTTATCGAATCTATGCTACAATTTTTCTTTTTTACGGATGGAGCGTACGTAAGGTATTCGCTTACTTTTGCTCGCCCACGGCTCGACGCCGCACTCGCCATTTTCAATACCGACGATACTCTCAGAGTTCAGAGGATCTTCCAAATTTTTACTCTTCTCCTCCGGTCTTTCTTTTCGTCTCTCACCATCGGAGAGCTCCCGACTGCTTTGACTCGCATTGCTGAATCTTCGCTTGAACGTTGGCTTTTGTTCTTCGAGAAGAGCGTCTCGCGAATTCGCTGAATCGTCGTCGATCGGCGCTTCTCCATTGAATCTATAAATGTAATACGCAAATGTTTACTTTTATACTTTATTTTTCACTCTTCGATTTCGTGAATATTGAATTATTGAAATAATTCCATCACCTAGTAAATCTATCGTCGAATCCACCTGTACTGAGACTTCTGTCGCGATTGGAACAAGAATACGCCTCATCGATTCTCTTTCCCGCTAGTAATGGACTATAAGAATCGCGAAGGCTGTAGCCAGCGGATGTTTCGTTTACAAATTGTTCGTCACTCTGTTCGGCAATCGGATGTACGATTTCCGAGCCGTAGCTGAGATACGGCAACATCTGTAGCTGATTTCTTCTCAATGTATTTTGCGGCAAACCTTTCTTCGTATTTATCGTCTCCAGACTTTGTGGATGAAGTGGTAAATTATTGTCATCCGATGCGTTTGCATTTTTACTCGTTGCGCCTATCGTCTCGAGACTCTGCGGATGGACCAGTTGCTGGTGCAACTTTTTCGCGATAACCTGAAGAGAAAAAAAAGAACGAAACAATAAAAATTAATTTTTACGATTGTTAATTAAATACGAAAGGAAAAAAAACTCAAACAATGAGCAGTATACATACCTCTAAAGACTGTGGATGCGATGGCATTTTATTTTTATCAACGTCTTTTTTCTTCGAAATTATTTCCAAACTCTGCGGATGATCGGCGGTGAGATGGGTCTCCATGGGTATGGAATTCGAATTGAGACGTCGGACGCTTTGATTGGATTTCCAGTACGGATAATCCTCACCGTGTTGTTCCAACTCCAGAGAACTCGTTTGTTTTATTCTACTCTCGGATCCGGTTTTTCCGAGGGTACCGGGTGTCGCGACTCTGGAGTGTCGACTCTGCGAATCCTCGGACGCGTGTCGGCAAAGTTTTCGCGGTCCCGGACGTTCCTCTTTCGCTATCACCACGCATTTCGATCCCTTCAGCCGCATAGCTACCCACGAAATTACTGATTTTGTTTATTCTGTACTTTTTTTTTTTCAATTTTTCATGGACACTTTATACGATTAACGATAAATAAGAATGTATTTTGCGGATAAAAGATTACCGTTAACTTTGCTCCGAAAGCGCGCATGGCGATCCTGTGCCGTATCCTGCAGCAAATCCGTCGTTAGCATTTTTTTTATACTCTCGACGCTCGGTTTACAGAGTTCCTCTGACGCCGTCGCGTCTTCCGAACTCTCTGAACTATTTTTCCTGTGTATTTCGACCTTAAGATCTATCGTAGAGTTCGGCTTCTCCCGATTGTAATCCGACGTTATACTGTCCGCGTCAGCATTTTGAACGTTTGGTTCGATGTATGAATTTCTCGAGGAACATTCTACGGGCGGTGTGTCTGTTTTTCCTGCAATATAAATTGAACCATAAATCATTTTTCAGTGGCGTTAAACCAAAAATTTGATGGTTATTTACATTTCATGTCTCTATATGCCATTATGCTGTTATGCAAGATAAACATATTGCATGTGCATAATTAAAAAAGAAAATGCGTAAAAAAAATAATTTAACAATTGGAATTTTGTCATCTTGCAGATAGTATTACCTCGATAGTTTTAATGATCGTAGAAATCATAAAAAACAAAATTGGATGACCAGCTGTTTTTCGATTTGTCGCTTACCATTCAGTACTTGTAATTCGATACCAAGATCCGCAGGATCTTGTAACTGTTCGCCACGTTTGCTACGCGCGGCGCGCCGCTTTTCGCTCTCCAACTTCTGTTGACTTACGCTGGGTCCTGGTTCCTCCAGGCACTCCGACGTGTCGTACACGCAGTGCAGAGCGTGATTGACACATTTTATTGTGCCAAACAGTGTCACTATAGACACGCAATACGCCAGCCAGACATATAGAGTCGGTGGAAAAAACTGGAAAAAACATTTTTATTTTGTTCAGCAAACCAGAAAACATATAGCGGCGCATATTATTTAGTGGAATGATTCATTTTTTAACTAGCGGCATCTTCCCACTACTTTGTTTACATTTACAGCGCAGAGAATCACTTTTTTAATAGCAGCAATGCAGTTGGATCGCATAACATTTTCGTAAATATCGTAATTGTAAAGAATTAATAAACATTTTTCATCGTCAATATTATCGTTTTATTTTTCTCTCGTAATCGTGGCAACAACGACATTTATTACGACGGAACAGTTATACGAAGAAAAAAAAAAGAAAAAACGATCGTATTGACAACTTACCAGATAAATCGTGAAGGGTAGACATAGTAAAAATAGCCAAACGTAGAGATGAAAAGTATTGGAAAAAACGTCAAGTCGAGGATCGTAAAACCAGCCTCCTGTCAAGCTCGCCCAGACGCCTTGTCTGAGGATTTCCAACGATTGCGAACCCATGCCAGAGACCGTGAGACTCCCTCACCATCTTCCCATTACTCGCTTTCTTCTTACTCGATTTCACGCGTTACTCCGGCACGCACTTTGTCGCGTTAAATAGACGCACGAGCCCGGGAGACAGGGCATCGTCCTCTTTTATCTTCCCGAGGTTTTTTTCTTTTTTTTTTTTTTAATCAATGGGAATCTCTCTCACGTCGCGCACATACAACTAAACTCCAGCTCTCCCCGCAGCCATATGAAGACCACTCAGATGTTCGCGGTCATGGATACACATGATGCGAAACCTTTATCGAAAGAACGGCTGTCCCCCCAGTCATCCGAATGTATATATGTTTAACTTTCGCTATCCTGACGTTACATGGATTTCAAGCTTGCATTTGTGGATAGAGACGTTAAATAACCGTCATTTATTCACCAATCCGTCATTCGCTTTTATTAATTATTTTCTCTACAATCGCATCATCTTTTTTCTTCGAATGCGGAACATTCGTTACTCAATCGATTCTTGGATCACGAAAAAATGCATTATTTTCGTCGTCACTTTTTGCGACACTATATTATCTACCGATGAAGGTGTTTTTTTGTCAGTTGCATGAATTGACAACTCAGGGCCATACATTGGTCGCGATAGTCGCGTGTTTCCGCTGAGTATGAAAAAAAAAGCAAAAAATTACAAATGAAACGTTTCGATATCGATAATGGAATTAATTTGCGTGGAAAGTTGACAGTCGTTAAAAAAAATCTTGTGCAATGGCTTTCCGGCAATTGTTTAAAGTATTCAGAAAAGCACGTCCAGTGATGGTAATTCAGTGAAATGTGTTTATTTCTATATTACGTCAATCCTAACCTCTTCGTTCTATAACAACAAAAACAATTTTTCATTGTATATCGGTATGTTATTATTTTTCCGTAGTACGCGACAGCTTCGATGTTTGTAAGTTGTGCAGAAATTAATAAGCCGAATCCGGAGCACAGAGTTCAATGGGAACCGGCGGACTTTACAAAATTAACTTACGACTATATGATTAAACAATCGACGGTAGAAATCGTCAACAGCGTGACACAGTCGCTAACAGTTACATATACAGCGATAGAAACTACGAGTAAAGAATATCGGTAAAGCGGAAAACAGGCGATGTATCTTTAATTACTTTTCGGCAACTTATCGTAATTTTCCAGGACGCAAAAATTTCAAATGTCGTAATTCTATGATTGCAGACGTTCTTTGTCACAATTGATGAGTCTTATCAAAGAAACTTTGATGTATAAAGTCAGTGATGATCATTGGGATCTTATCGTAGAAGTCAGATCCGAAGTACAAAGAAAAAAACAAATGGTGACAGTGAGTTTTCCCAGCAAAATCCAGTAGTCTTTGCAATGATAAAATTTTCGATTTATTAAAAAAAAATCGCAATATATAAATATCGTTTATAAATGTTCATTCGGTAATGTAGAATGCAGTCGGCTAATTTCAGCAATTAATCGGCTACATGGACTATGTCAACAAAATGGCGACAGCAGCGACAGAAGCGAGTTATATGGCCGGTTTGGATAATTTGTCCACAACATTGGCGCAAAGAATGGATGACGCAATGAATAACATGGAACGAGAAATCGCTCACAACCTTCAACTCGAAAAGGAATATATTTATCTTCAGGAAGAATGTGCAAAAACAAGTAAAGATCTTTTTATCCTTAAAACTGATGACATTAAGTATGAAGCGAGCAGCCGTTGCGTTTATAAATAACGTTTTTTTTTTATTAATTTTATTTCAGCCGTTACAGATGAAGATTCGCATGTTACTGTAGAAACAATTCTTGTAGACTAGAAATACGCGTTATTATATATTTTTTTTTCATAAACAACTAAATAGTCTTTATTGCGTTATCATTTATTACGAATCCCTTAAAAACGATTATTCGCTGTGCGAAGAACATCTTTTTTTTTGCGTTGGCGGTTCCTCGTCAAACCAGGCGTCCAGATGAATGGAAATTATGTGACGTCCGGGTACCATGACGAGTCCCAGAGCTCTCGCCTCTGTGTGCTCCTCGGATAAATATTCAGAACACGAGCCGAGAATAACATTGGCGTCTCGATCGGTGCACAAAAATGCACCCGTCAATACACGGCCGTCCGTCATCTTGATTCTCAGATGTCGGTTCAACCAACCGCGTAATTTTTGCTTGGATAATGATTCCTCTGTTCCTGTCGACTGCAAAACATTTCACATTTGAAAATACAACTTTCGACACGATTTGATTAACTACGAAAAAGAATGAAAAGCAAAATCACTTGATTGTTATTTGGCACCTCTCCGTTCCCGTGAACGCACTCGTTGTTCTCGGTCACTGCGACTGCGTCTTTCATTATTATTTCCTTAAGCCCACTATAAGTTTTATCATTAATGAAAAAAAAATGCTTTCTTAGCGATAAATTTTCATTGTTTTTTTTTTTTATAAAGCTGTTTGGGTTTTCGCGTGTTCACGTGACAAACTCCGTTGGATTTTACGGCCAACTTCACGCGGGTTACAGCAGAGTTTATCCGCTTCACTTTTTCGCCGTGTATGCCGTGGTGGCGCTTCTTCAAGGGTTTGTGTGGTGACGGCTTTACTTCTGCCGCATCCTCATCGCGCTTACATGACATCCGTCGCTTCCCGATATCGTCGACCAATCGGGAATGTTTCGTACTGATTACCAATTAAAGGATGGATTTTGTATAGTCAAGGAAAAAAAGTTTAGCCTTGAAAAACCCCAATTTGAATGAATTTTTTAATTTTGGAAACGTACCCTTCAGAAAAACCTCAATATGCTTGCCATCACTTACGCAGAATTTTGAAATCCCGAACGTTGATAACACCTGAAATTTTAAAGTGACAATCGATGATGCTTTTACCCGAAGTTCGATCTCTCGAGGGTTCAGAATACCGACAGTATTGTTATTTTGCTAAAGGAGTTGAAAAGCCATTATCCCTATCGATCGTATGCCCAACGGGGTCAATATCCCGGATGTGTCAAATAATAACGATAAACCATTCACGCGATGGTTGATTTTCCCGAAATCGAATTTTGCCAACTGTCGTAACGATCGACATACACAACAGCTGATAAATACAATATATTCCAAGAACTGATAAATTAGAGTTCTTAAACCGAACCTACAGTCGCCTCTCCGTAAGCCAACGAATTCTCCAACGCGCTAATACAACTGTTTATTTACTGACGATTCGTTATTCGTGAAAAAATGATACGATACATATAAGGGCCATCCCGTTTTCAGAACGAGCCGTACGTGATCTCGTGATGAAGCATCGATAGTTTTAATTGAAACATTCTGACTTATCAACGGCTTCGGTAGCGTATGTCGGCAACAACGAGTTCTGCGATGGTAAAAAGTCGATTTCGGGAATGTGAACCGTCGGTTAAACAGTTTCCGAGAGAATGGTACCTTCGGAATATTTCAAGAATATTTCAAGTCGGAATTATCACAAATCGGCAAAAGCTAATATTTCGTGAACTCGTTCCCTCGCAGAAATCGATTATCGCAGTTCAAATTTTTCGTCAAATCAATTTACAAAGAAAAAATCCATCGGCACTTTTCAAGATTTCGGGGGTTGGGAATGTTTGAGATTTTAAGATTCTGCATAAGTGATAACACGCCGATCAAGTCGCTGTCTGTAAGCTGCAAAGTCGAAGACTCACTGGAGCCGAATTGTCGATCTATATTTTATCTCTTATCGCTTATCGTTGCGAAACGCTAGAAAGGTGCTACGTACAAAGTGATAATAAAGCGGAAAGAGCGCTTATTAAGTAAGATGTGAGCAACTATTCAAGAAATATAGTATAGTTAATCACCTGTAAATCAAAGAATCGGAATGTTTATAATTTTTTGACTTCGTCGGAAGTTCAAAAGATAAACCAATATGTGTTGATTAGCATGAATGTCCTACGGAACGATTTGTCAAACACATTTTACACGTCGCGTTTACTCCAAATACTCGCTTTCGAGACGATTACAAATCGAACGGATGAGTTAATCTTATTTTTCGTATTTCGAGTAACATATTTAATATATGCATCTGCCGTAGAAAACTCGATGTCTCCTGAAAACTTGACCCTCAATTCGAGTATTTTTATTATTCGTTTATTCAAGAATTGAACGTTAGGCGACGTATAGACGGTGAGAGAAATGCAAATCGAAAAAAAAACCATTTACAAATATATATATGTCTAAAAGAGGGTTAGAACTGTACTATCGATGCGAATTTCCGATGAAAGACGAGAGGCACGAAAGAATTCCTAAATGCCTCAAATTACCTAAGCGTTTCGGTTCGTTGCAAAGATATACGTGATTAAACGCGAGTCCCATTATCCGCGGAAACCGACAGAAAGTACAGAACCGCTTCGACTGTGCACGTCGGAAAATTATATCTCGCGTGAAACGCATACTCGTGAAGGTTCTCTATACTTTCTCACCCGAAGGTTTCCTACTAAAAGGGCCCGTATAAACGGAGGTTATGGCTTCAATATGCAGTAAAACCTGAGGATAGCTTATAGCCATAGCGCAGCACGTAGGTAGCTGGAACGGAGCTCTATACCTACCTCTCGCGGCCGCTCTTCCCTATCCCATTTTAGCAGAACGTATAACGGTGTGGTGACTCGAAGCCTGTAAACTCATACAAACACAGTCGAGCGGCAACTAGCGTTCCGCGATCGGTGCCTCTCGACTCGAATTCCTTCCGGTGGTCGCCGCAACTTCGATCGATAAGTAAACGGAATAAATCGAAAAAAACTTAAATAAATTAATTGACACCGCCAGAAATATTTCGCGATACCCATGTCAATTCGGCCGCATGGAGGGGGGAAAAAAACATGGAAAATCAAGTGAGAGAAAGCGGGGAATCCGCGATAAAACGCGTTGCAGAATTTCTCGCGTGTGATGCATACGTTACGCTATAATTGAAGATTACATTCGAATTTTCACTACTGCGTATAATTCCCCCGAACTCTTGTCGAATATAAAGTTTGACTTCTATACCACGGAAATTACAGAGTAATGCCGAACGTTAATTTTTTTTTTCGTTCTTTGATGACAATACAGGAAAAACATACGTACATACCAGCATCATGAATATCCGTTCAGATGTTGATTAATAAAGTTATTTTATTGATATATATTTATTGGAGGTTATGAACAAAAGTACATATATATACCGTAAAGATATTGAGTCATAAACTCGCGATGTATCTATTATCGACTGCGCATGCGCGTAATAATTGATGACATTCGGCAATTCGATCAAATCTGTTTATCTCCGGCATTTCCAAGGCACGACATATGTATAAGGTAGGTGCACTAATACGCGAAGGTAGAAACTTATCAGAGAGAGAGTTCGCGGGGCTCGCTGGATGCCTGCCTTTCTATCCTGTCGAGTCTAGCGGACAGAAGTTACCGGTCGGAATTCCTAAGACTATAAGGCGCGTGATCATCGGGTACTATATTCCGCGTGCGAGGCGAGGCGAGGAATGGGATACCACCGAGGCCGCCGCTAGGTGTTCCCTGTTACAGGCTCTTGTTTGCGCGCGATGTAACGTGTCGATTTTCTAAGACGGTCAGAACCGTCAGAGCTCTCTCCCTTCGTCGGCGGAGCGGATGAATAACGATGTAGTCATGTGTGCGAGTGTGTGGATCGAGCGGGTTTAGTGATTTGCTCGCGCGACCGAAGTAAATCGTTGAACGCGCTACGTCGAGTGCAAACACTCGTGTATGCGTGAGGTTGCTCGCCTTGCACGACCTCACCGCCCCACCGCGTGTACTATCGACTGGTATGTAAACGCCTGAAGGATATATGAGACTATTTTTTTTTTTTATTATATGGGTGTGATGTAAGTGAGTAAAAAAATTGAGTAGACGACACCGCGAGACGCGGTGCGACAACTGATTCATAAGAGTTTCTTTCCGAGGCCACCGAACGGTTAAACATGTCAATTTATCAATTTATTTAAAAAAAAACGGCATAGGGAGGGTCCATCGCGGACTCAACGTAATTCGCGAGCGATCGAAGGCTCATCGACGGCGCTGATGAGGCGTTCTCGTAAAAGACATCAAATTGTACAATTTCCTTCGCGGAATTATCATTGTTTCGTAAAAAAGTTATAAATGTTATAAATGCGGTGCACGGTGCACGTAGGCGGTGTTATAGTTTCTTACATTTTCGTACAGGAATTGCGTTGTACCTGGAAGCGCGGATTAGGGTTTGAATTTTCAATACCCCAAAAAATATATACAGTAACCCAATGAATTATGCAGATTCGCGCTACAGAGAGGTTATATCCGTACCATGGATTTTTCCCGCGCGTGCCTCGGCAGTCGGGAAACCTGAGAAAATTGGCTTTCTGGAAAAATCCGGTGGGAATCCTCTTATTTCGACTCGTGTCAATGATTATTATATTATTATTATTATTATTATTATACGATCAAAGAATTAACGAACAATCATTCTATGGACTCCCATTTTGAGATTATATACGATGTATTTTTTATACCGCTAATGAAAATTCGACTTCAACTCGAAATATCCGATTTTTCGTTAAATAGATGGCCGTCCGGTAAAAAAGACGACAGAAAAGTCATCCCGATAGAAAAATGAAAATAAGTTTAGAAAAATCCGAGCGAATATTTTCCAACCTTTCCGGAGACTCATGAATTCCTATGATCGTTGCATTCGAATTTTCTAGAATTTCTCGCGTCTCTTTCAGTCTCTCATCATTTTTCAGCTTTTGTTTTTTATTTGATGTTTACTTCATCGACCCAACAACTGGAGAGGAGGGAATGAAAACATAAACCTCTGCTCTTCATGTTTCCCTAATATCGTATGGAGCTTTCGTTCTCCTCCAACGTACATATATCGCAATGGGGATACGGCGAGTCGCGAGAAATGTCCAGTTTTCAGCAAAAAATCAAAAATTATGATCGATGCATCGCACGATTGATTCAATAATGTTACAATTACTAACGCGCACTGCCATCTTATTGCAACTGACTTTGTCGGAATAATGTGACAAAATTACAATGTTGATAAATAAAAATGCATCGCGAAAGTACGAACGATAGATATCCGGAACCTTGAAAACCAAAGGGTGTATTTTTCTCCCGCGGGAAGAGAAAATCCCCGCGGCGACGGAAAAAAATTGCAATAATTCCGACAACTTTGTTCATGCTTTCCTACTTGGATTTGGCCCGTATCTGTACCCACTGATAGACAATTCTTATGTTTTACTCAAAGTTCCGACGAATTCCGTACGAAAAATTTCTTTCCAATCGTTTTAGAATCTTATAACGATCATAGCAAACTATAAACGATATCGATGAATCGGGGAAAAAAGCAAATCAAACGATGTCATCGTAAAATCGGATAGATCGATTATTGCGAAATCACGAAGATAAATAAGGTAAAAAGGAAAATGTGGCTTGGGGTAGCCGTGGATAACGATTTTTCGTCGGTTTTCTCGAAGAAACAACGAGGGTTTTGGAATGCTTAACTCCTCATAGAAATGGCGACCTACCGGCTCACGGGGGTGTAAGAGATCACCGTTTCTCAGCGCTCGTCATCTGTTCGTTTTTTTCACGTCTTTTCTCCGACCGTTTGAAACGGGTGAAAGTTGCATTGCCTACAGGCAAAATGCAGGTATAAAGTTTGGTTTACCTGTCGGAATCTCGAAAGATGCCATACCTGGTAGAGGGTCCCGTATTCCAATGAGAAAAACTCCGATTTGCCCGAAAATCAGGGACTTTCGTATCGGGAAGACAGCACGCGAAAGCGAGTAGCCACGCGATATTTACCCTCTTGGGGTGTAAACCCGCCCCTTGCGTGTTCGCTTCCTTCACCCCTGGGACCATAGCGTGGGTGGTAGCGAAACCCGAGTCCCGGGAATTCCTCGGGAGAGGCCGGTTCTCGTTTACCGATAGAAGTAGTTCTCCGCGTAGCCTCGACGTCGCTAGGATATGCGCGCCCTGTTAACAGGAGTACACAACGCGAAGAGGTCTATTCTTTCTGATTCCGGGTTCGAACCTCGCGTGACATGGCTTGGCGCACCCTATGGGAATATGCGGGTTAAGATGGGACTCTTCGAGGACTTTTCGCACTCCGTTCGATCTTTATGCTCCGCTACGCTATGCGTAATGTATGCGTTACGCACACTTTTCCGCGCATTATACATCAGTCTTGTCGCCATATGAAGAAATTTCGACAAAGAAAAGATTTGTATGAAAAAACGTTCAATAGTCTCTCGACGGGAGCCCGTAGCTCTGATTATTCAAAATCCCCTCGAAGCTTGCGCGCGGAAAGTAAGTATTCAAAGTTTCAATGGAAACGCAACTCTTCTTAAAAAAACTTTTTCGCAAAGGATGAAAATTAAAAAAAAAATAATGATAAAAAATAGACTCGCGATAAATGGTTTGTTTAGCGAAGGAATAGCTTAATCGTCTTGTGCATTGGGCAATATCCCAGCGTACGGAGAAAAGGAACGGGCGGCAATGGAACAGGAGTGCAGATGAGAGAGAGGTGCGCTACGGAAGCGGAAGTAACGCGCAGACTCCGTGTCGAAACGGCCGTGTCGATTTAGACTCGTAATCCCGAACTTATAACTTAAACTGTATATCTCAAAGTAACGTTTACGAATTTGCTACGTTACGGTTATAGATAGGAAGGTAATGTTATTACTATTATTATTATTATTATAGTCTATTGTTCTTATGGCGGCAATGCTATTGACTGCAATAATACGCACGGAACAAAGAACCAACTTGAGATGTAAAGAGTTTGATAAAAAATTCAAGTGAAAAAGCTCCGCAGATTCACGGCAAAGCCTTCTTGTTGACTCGCGTATAATACCGAAGATAATGTGAATATGAGGGTTGATAGCGGAGGAAATGCGGTCGCGTATACAGAGAACCGACTGAAAGGATTTTGTAGGTGGTTACCGGAGCTGATTCGGGATAAAGAGCGTATACTACCAATACGATAGAATTGCGCGAATCACGTGATTTTTCTCCAAAAACTATTTTCCTATATCAACATATTTCCTCGATAACGTCTTTATTAACATTTTTTACTGCAAGCATTGACGGTGATTGTTTCAATGGACGATTTATCCGAAATCGGTGACCCAAAAAATTTCGTAAAATTCGATAATCGTATGTTTTACGTGCTAACAATAGCGATAGGAAGGTAACGAAGTTACGAAAAGCAGGTACCAAATTTCGGCAACACTTGCATAGCGATTCCTCGTCGATGAAAGGGTCCGCGAGGCTTAACGGTTGAAGGGGGACATTTGGTTAGATACGCGACAGGTATACTACAAGTCAAAATGGCCGGCAAAGCATAGTTCGGAGATGGCTTAGCAGAATAGATACGGGTATCCGAGGTTGGTAACTGCTGGGTAGGTAGGTAAGAGAGTCGTAAAATACGAATTTCACGAGCAGACCGTATCGATTCCATCCTGGCGATGAAAGTCGTATATATAAAAGCTTCCAGCTTCCCTGGATGACCTGCATTCGCGATGCACAATCAGTTGAAATCGTTAAATCATAAAAATCTTCATTTTCAATATGAATTTTAAATTCAACTCCAATAGGTACGTATCATTAAATATATGTCATTTTCTTTCGGCAATAGATGACTCGCCGTTTTGGAAAAAAGATCGAGATAAATATCATTCCGTTGGATCTTTCGCTCGCGCGTTCGTTTCCGCGCGATATTGCATTTGCACCGTTATAATTTTCTTACCACGATAATGTTTTAACAACGGCACCGGTTACTTAAGTCTCTCTCTCTCTCTCTCTCTCTCTCTTTGTCTGTCTCTCGCGCTGACTAGTGGAACAGAACAGAAACCGGCAGCCGGGGATGCAACGATGCGACGATGCAACGATGCAACGATGCAACGTTGCGACCGGCAAGTTTTCTCTGGACAAGAGAGCAGAGAAACGAGCGTTCTCACTCGACACGCTCGAACGGAGTTACGAGGACGAGCGCGAGCGTAAACGTAAAGCCGTAGCGTCGTTGGAACGATGCGTAGCACGTACGTCGTAAAAGAACCCCCGCCCTCCCCTTAGAAGTCGATGCAACGACCGTGCACGATGTTCTCTCCCGGCTTGCGAACCAACACTGAACGCAGGTACGTTGTGCACATACCTATTCGTGTAACACCCTATCTTAATCCCGGATCCCTCTCTTCTCTACGCCTCGCCAACGCATTTATTACTTTTACTCTCTGGTACAGAGTTTCGCGCTCTCAAATCTTCGGACGGCCGTTGTACCCTCGCGTACGTTAAAATACCGATATTTACTGTAATATACATCGATACCTCGTTTATTCCTTTTTTCGTGAAGAATAGCGTAATATGCTATCCGTTCTCGCCGATTAATTCCGTCGTCATCCCTTAATCAAGAAACTGTATTTTTATTCGAAAACATCGAAAATTCACTTTTCGTGTATTATGACTATATATTTATGAAAATATGGATCGTTGACGTAAGAAAATAAAATACGCTTTCACTGCGCGATGTTTCGCAATAATGTTGAGGAAGGGGCCACGTGTGCGATAGCAGGAGGAGGTGAAAAGTAAGGAAGGTTTTTAAGGGTCTCGACGACTTTATGCGATGCCTGTTCCCGAGGCCGCGAATACTGCGGAACGGTGAAACGACTCACCCGTGGGGTGGGATGTTATGTCGTTGCATTGTGCCACTTTATGGCACGACCCTCGAGTCCACGGAGCTCGTAGAATGTATCCAACCCCACGGATAACAGCTCGGCACACGATCTTCTATACAGTTTCGAAACGTTTTTCTTTTCAGTCCGACAACACGATTTTTTCGATCGAATTATTCTTTTGTTGGTAAGTGAAGGCAATCGTCGAATATTAATATGTCGTATATCAGCGGTAGGAATTTCGATAAACTAGATAAATGTCAATACCTATATCAATCGGAAATGAAAAAGTCATACATAACCTAAACGATCGATTCTTACATTTTCGTAAACGTATTCTTGGAAAAGTTTACAATTTTTTTCATTCAATATTATACTGGAAATCGAATAAATAAAAACGCAATAAAAAAACTTGGATCTATTTCGATTATTTTCTTTAGTTTCGCTTTATTTCGTATTGTTATTCCGTTATTCCGAATAATAACGTTTCGGCAACGCTACCGAGATGTCGAAGATTAATGCAGCTGCGCTCAATCGATTCCTCATCCGCCAGTACGCTACTGTATACGTCGAAAGAAATTAAACTACGGGTAATCGATACTTTACCTTAATCAATGTTGAGTGAAGAATCGATTGTATAGAGCTAATTTCGCGCGTAAAAATCTACGTATGCGAGGAAATTGTGACTCGCATGTACCAGCCGCGAAAAAAATCGAGTTCGATACGTCCCTTCAATGAAATGTATATTTTCCTCCCGCGGAGCTCGCGCTGTAGCCTACCGAAGATGTGTACGTGTCGGATACTCGTGGACGGATTCATTAATTCGATTAGCATGCATCGACTCGATTGCTCCGCCGAATAAAACCGAAAAGATATCCCGTTGGTAAGTAAAAAAGCGTACCGAGGAACGGGAGTGATATATTAGACGTACATGACGCGCGAAAGTGGCATTTCCCGGTTAACTCTTATATTCATGAAAATCCGATTATTTGATGGGGAAATTGTTCGCGTCGTGGTTTGCAGTCAACGATGTCGGGTTTCATCTCTCTGCCACCGACAGATAGTCGATATCCGATATTGCATAACCGACCGAAGGCCGTAAACGCTCGAAGCAGCAGTGGCAACGGCGGTGGTGAGATATCGACGCATACGGTAAACACGCATGCAATATAATACGCGTGAAATACGTGAAATCGTAGAAAATGCTGGCAGTGTTTGGGCATTATCGCTAAACGACGCGAGCGATTTTTTTTTTTAAGTCGGACGGCCAAATATTTTTATTGTGTTGTCAACGACTTACGAGAAGGTACCGTTGCGATCATCTCAAACGCGAAAGTGACGCGAAAACTTTAACTTCACGTTAGCAATGCTAATAACATAGGTAAAGTTAGGATAGAAGTCGAAAGTTGAAAAAATGGACGAAACCCCCAAAAAGAAGCCTCTCTACCCGTCCAAAGTCCAATGGAGTCCGATGCGGAGATAGTATGTACGAGGATAGTGAGGTTAGTGTTTTTCCGGGAGTCGCAATTGTACTCGTAGCGCAACCCGATATAACTTCCGACAATAGCCACGGTATACGAATTAAGCGGGAAACGATAGAAAAATCAAAATATGTAAAGTAAAAGCTTCGAAATGAAGAAAAGCGAAACGATTAAAAGAGAATGTCAGCTCACTTCGTAGTTTGCAAAGGACTCAAAAAAACGACTTTCCGGAATAATGTTCCGATTACGTGACAAAAATCGAATATTAATTTTTTCGAAGAAAAAAAAAAACAAATTATCGTCTGTAACCAGATATCGTCGAATTATTGCTACGATCTGTTGATGAATAGAAAAGTATTGCATCGAATACGAATAATATTTAATTATTGTCCATTCAAAAGCGACAACTAAAATCCCAGAGTTTCGTTTAATTTCGGAAGGCTTTACGGACATTATAGCGTCCTGGGACTCTTGTTCGTCCGCGCAAGAGGAAATACGCCCTCGTAAAGTAGAAGAGGTATAGTATATAGTATACGGGGAATGGGGATGAAGTAGAGAGGAAGGAAAAAAAAGGGAGAGAAAGCGAGTGAAAACAAAGAGGTTGGAAATGGACGCGAGGGTTTGGCGCTCGATGAAAAAAAAAAAAAAAAAAAATCCGGCTAGGCGAGGGAGAAAAGAAGAGGAAGAGTTAGGAGGCTGAAGGGAACAATGCTGTGGAGCGCACCCGATCCCTGGGGCGTACACACGAGATGAGAAGCCCCTACAATCGGAGAGACGTAGTCGAGAAGCTCTATAGCAGGGCGAAGCGTACTATTTATATAGATGTACTTAAAAAATTGAGTAGTTCCGATGTAAGAACGTCAGTCATAGCGTATTTCGTCAGTTTCGTGACGTTACTCGCGTCTCAACAATACGAAAATAAAATTGTAAATAAATATGGAATTTTCACGATGTGAAAATCAATGTAAAACAATATGCAGGTCGTTAACCCGCTACGATTATTACATCGAAAATTTAATAATACTAATGCGCGACTATCAATATTAGGAATTAATTTAAGTTTTTCTTTTTACTCCGCCACTTGGATCTGTAGGGTTTGGCAAACGAAAGAATTTCCTTTGTAAGACGAAACAGATGAAAAGGAAAAAAAGGGAGATAAAGAACGCATTCGCGGTATCTTTAATCTTCGTAATCAACCCTCCGAGTTCTTATTGCAGTGGGCCGGCAGAGCTTTTTTTCAGCTATAGCTTAGCTTCTGCGGCTCCTCGACGCATCCCTCGGGATCCTTTTCATCTGAACCTATACACTTGCATACTTTCGTTCTTCATACACTCTTCTTACGGTAAAGCGAAATCCGTCAAGTACCCCCCCCCCCCCTCCTTCAATCGCTCAAACGTCCCCTCTGCGTTGTTTCGCGTTCGAAATCACTCGCGTGTAATGGCCAAATGTTGAATTAAAAAGAAAAAAAAATAATGCATCTCGCCGGCGAATCTATTTCCGCGAACCTAATTCCGTAAATGACGCGCGTCTATGATAGAATATTTGTAGATTTGGAGGTTATAAGTTAAGATCGAGATGAGTGGAGATCGTCGAAATGTCGAAAGGTTCCACGGAATGCAACCCCGGTTTGGTATCACCCGGGATTTTCGCGTGGGATGTGCCAAAAGGCGCACTTGTCGCTTAGCAACGTAGAAGACGGGGCTTACGCCCGCTACCATCGGATAATTCTCAGCTAAACTTCTGTATCCGCGTCGAAAACTTTATGATTCATCATACGTTCGTTTCATTAATGATAAACCAAATTGATAGTCGTTGGCAGAGATTAGAAAAACAAATAAAAACTTTTTTATATCGAGTAAAATGATTTTGAACATTAAACAGCAGCGCCCTCTCCACTTGATAGATCGATAATCGTAACTATTGCGAAAGACTATCCCTTCGTCGATTTTGGCGCAAAAGCTGCGAAGAATAATACGAAGGATTGCCTGCGCCCCTGGCGAATATCATATGAACATTTGTTGAAAGCCGAAATCGAATGCGAAGTACGCGATGTATAGATATAGACGACGATAAAGTGAAGTTTCGCGATATGTACGTATGTATTGGTGGATGGTGGCGAATAACTATTCCGGATTCAATAAAACATTGGAAGGTACGATGCGTCCCGTCGTAAACGGGTAATCTACTAATCTGCTATTCAGGTCATAAGCCAGCGCTCTCGCGCGATTCCTGACTTGGCGTTCGCGGGTGACCCGTTTCCCCGGCAGCTATTCCGGATTCCCGTCCGACAGGATTCTGTGCTCCTTCGGTGCTAACTCAACCCCCTCACCGTCATTCTCCCCCCGAGTGAGCCGCACATACTGCAGCTCGTTGTTGTAGCGGTAGTATATAGTTTTCTCGAAGGTACTCTGTTCGTAGTTCTCCGCTGGTGCGCATAGCAGACGCATATATATATACCTCTCGAAGTATACGCTTAGCTGGCATTTATATCTTATCCCTACGGGTCAAAAGACGAACATCGACTGGAACGAGGATTTAATATTACGTCACGAAGGGAAACCCCATTTAAGAGAAAAGGAGATCCTTTCCGAGGATAACGACGTCACTCGGAAGAGCAGTAACTACGAACGGCTCATCGAGTTATACAGGGATAGGGCGAGAATTCCTCATTATTAATACCAATGGAAGACATAACCTACAATTTTACGTACAAAATCGTTGAAAAAATGAATTACAATGATATTTATATTTTTATAACGTATTCAAAATCGATGTATCGACACACGCCGCTGTATTATCGACACTATACACACTGTATACGTGAAATCTCGTACCCTCTGAATCTCGAAATAATTTTATACATCTATGTAAAAATACGGAAAAATTATGAAAAGCGAATTAAAGAAAAATCAAAATGGCGTTTTATTATAAAAATAACATTTATAAGAGAGCAAAAGAGGGGAAGCGAATTCGGCGATAATACCGAATATTCTTGTTCGTGGCGTTTAAACAGAATTGAGCGCTCGCTTTTCGTGCTCTCCTTTGTGTCCGACAATACTTTTGCCAGAGAACACAGAATGGGATTAAAATCGATATCGGTCCGTGTTTAAGTTGATTATAAGTCGATCGATTTATTGGAATCGCATTTCGGGAAGATAACGCGCTGCTTCAGTGACGAATATACATAACCTAACCTTGTATAATCGTGTGAATCGTCATAAAACAATGAATTATTACGTAATCGCGAGTCCGCGAGTGGTTCTCGATGTCAAATAGGAGTTGAGCCTTAAATTTATGAAATTTCATTGAAATATTTCACTCGAGCAGATCAATGGAGGAGAGCGCGTTAACGAAAGACAAAAGAATCGATCTAATCTATTAAAATTTTCGTATTGAACTGAATCAATGTGTTGGGTATCTATATGTGCGATCGATTGTTATTGTCATTGGACCGATTGGGCCTCTAAAAAAGAATTTGCACACTTTAACAAACCGTTCGCGGCTTGGCGAACATCGCGAATAATACATCGCGGCGCGGCAGAGGTACATCTATAGCGATTAAATATCGATGGACGCGCACGTGTAAAAGGGTATTCCGGTACAAGGAATAAACTTGTAATACTCGCGTATACTTGCCGAGTGTACTAAGTATACGCGATATTGGTGGATATTCTTCGTACTTGTGAAGTCTCGACGAGTGCATTCGAGAGGTGAGTGTATACACGAGAGGTGCATTGATCCGGTCGGCGTTGAGAGTGAACGTACCGCGCGCGCTCTCGTACTCCAGAGGAGTGGAGGTATAGGGACGAGTCTTGGGAGGAAAGACAACGAGTGCGATAGAGTAGCAGCGAACGGAATGAGAAGCGTGCGACGTGCAGAGGAAAAGCCGGAGGGCGAATGCGAGAGATAGAGGGAGGTAAGGGCTGTGGCATAAGAGGGCAAAATGGGAGAACGAGATAGACGCGGATCGCAGAAGAGAATGAGACGAAAAGATAAGTCCGCGGGGAGCGCGAACAAGAGGAATAGAGGGGTTCGAAGTGGTCTGTTTAAGAGACGCCGGGGCTTTTTGAGGTAAAAAGAACACGGGAGTTGCCTAGCAACTCCGAAGCTCGCGCGCGTACACCCATCTCTCGCGTTGGTGTACTCTCATAGTTCGCGACACACCGTATTTTATAACGACAAAGCCGATACTATATCGCTGATATATTGTCTCCTCTCGCGTACACAAAGCTATTTCCATCTTCGATACAATCATTTTCTGCCTTTTCTCTCATATCCGCCAATACAGCTTACATACGCGTTGTAACTCTCCGAACAACCCGAATTCCCTATCCACTCGCGAAACTACTATTTTTAGAATATAGTCCCGGAAACACTACTTCGATAAATTTACTATTCAAAACACTTACCTTTTTTTTTTTACTTTTCTCACTTTTTTTTTCTGAATTTTTTCGTTTTTTCTTTTTTTTTTTCAATAAACGGAAGGAGGAAATTATAATTAACAAATAATAATAATATTTCGATTGGAGAAAATATCATTTTTTTTTTCGAACTGTACTTTCTGTAAGATTCTCAATACTTTTGAGTAGAAATAAAAGTAATTTTAATGTCTCCTATAATTTTTGAGAAAGTAATGCGTGACAGCGGCTGCGAGGACCAGAGAGGGCGGTGGGAAGATGCCGGATCTGCGTATGTGCGTTCTGAAGGAAGTGGTGAATCGACGTAAAAAATAAGAATACAGAATTCGAGGATTTTTCTTTACAAAACTTCGATTGATCGGTTAAAGTACGAGAAGTGGCCATCTTTGAACTTATGATCGGCACTCGATGTTTTGACGTACATCTGCTAACCATCTGTCGTATCCCGAACCCGATATAGATATATAAGAATATAGTCCCTGGCAACAGGGCGATCCGGCGATCCCGGCTGGCAAGGTGCGCTCCAAAAATCGCGAGATGCCGCACGTTAATTTCTTAGTTGATTGAAAAAAAACTCCGAGCGATTCGAAGTAATGATACTCGAGAGCGGAAACACACATTTTTGTTGCAATAAGCTTCGGTAAAATCATGTATCGACGACACTTTAATTTCATATGTTTTTCTTTTTTTTTTTTTTCAAATTGTCTCCCTATCACAACGCCTTCTTTCAACTACTTCGATCGTTTTGCAACATTTCGAAAAATGATAATCCCTCGAATAACACGAATATCTCTACTCATACCGGCAAGGCTAATTTTAAAGGATTCACCGATGTTAACCTTGAAACTATAAAATTATCGTTCGTTGTAACGAAAAAAGCAATTATTACGTCATAAAGAACGACAATTCCATATTTTTAGCTGATAAAAAAATGTTTATATTCGGGTTATTTTTAAATGAGAATTCCTATTGTATAAGAGGTTAGGTCAATGTATCGAGACATATAAGTAACGATTTTATTGTTTTTTTAGTGACAAACGCAGTCGAAATCTGTCCGAATACTGCAAAAGGCACAAGTTCTCATTTTATTTAATTTCTCACTCGATCCCATTTCTCATTACATTAATATTGTTGTTGTATGCGCCATAACCAGATTTTCACTTGTCGCTCGACAGCGCCGCGGCGTCGTCGACAACGAATAATAACAAAAACGTTCCGCGATGATTACGGGCCAAAATATCATTGCGAACATTATTCGTTCGGTGAACCACCTGTTATGCGAGACGAGGATTAAAAGAGGATTTTTTTTAATCGATGATAATCCATTCATTAGATACCGGGAACTCCGACAGAGATCGAGTAAAGTTGCCGGAAAATCAAAATTTTTGTAAATATCTTCGATAAAAATAATTGTAGAGAAGCTGCATTGTCGGAAAAAAAAAGCGTAAACGGGTTCGAAGCGATTCTCGATGAATCTTTGAGATGTCGACCGGAATTATAGCCGCCCCTCCGGTCTCTTAACCGAATCCATAATGCGAAGGTCGCATAATGTATTCTCGCCCCCGTGCCTCTCACAGACTCGCCATTGCCTGGCGACATCGTGGCGTCCGGCACAAATACCGAGAGTGAGAGAGGTACATTACCGCGGTACTTGAACGAGCCTACTACTGGCATACGGCTGAAAAGGACGAACGGACGCGCGTCGTCAAGCAAAAGCGGGAGAGAGCGTATTTATTTTTAGACGTGTCTCGCAACTCGCCATCTTGAATAACGCACCGCGGGTGCGTAGGTTTCTTCTTCTATGCAAAAGTTGTGTGGGCTACCGGGGTGAGATGAAAAGCTACTTGGCAGAGGGAAGTAAAAGATCATTTGGGCGGCCATTTTTTTCTGCATTTCGGCGCTGCTAAAGTACTCGCAGTATTCGAAATGAGATTTCGACAAATACACGACACTTCGAATACTTCGCGGGTCATCGATAGTACTTCATATCGCTAAAATGTTCAATATTAATGGAAATTTTCGCAATCTTCTATACTGCACTGGTAGTTTTTCATCGGAGAATATTAAAAATCGGTACATCGGGGAAGTGGAGCAACAAATAAGAGAAAGATAACCTTGCAAATTGCCGATTTTTTTTAAATTAAAAAATGTAACTCCTACAACTTTTTCATTAAAGTCTACGAACATTCAGTCGTGAGGAATTTCCCGACCTTTTTTTCTGTTTGACTGGTAAAAAAAATTCGAATACTTCTTTTCACTAAAAATTAAGGATCCCTCCTCATCTCTTCGGAAAACGATAATTATCTATTGTAAAGAGGAATGAAGAGACGATGAAACGTTTGATAAAATAAAAGAGTTTAATGCGTAAAGAGGGTTCTGAATGACAACAGTTGGGATCTCGAGAGGTTAGTCGCGAAGTTTAGAGACATAGTGACGCATATCTGCATCGCTACTAATAAGTAATGCATCCGTAGCTGCTGAATGGCTCTTGTTCGTCACCTCTATTCTTCACCGTTTAATCTCTTCTTCCTCTCGTCGAGGGACGTCTCACAATACCGCGCGGGACTATTAATGACGCGATGTGGCGCGATCGGTGTGAATTATATGAGAGTGACGCACTTCCGCTTAGCTAACATTCGTAATGACTCGCATCGAGGTTACCTTAGCATCGACTTAAATTAATAAAGTTTACGTTCGAATGTTGGCACGAAAAAAGGATCCGGTTATCGACCAACGGTAAAAAAGAAACGACTAAAAAGACCGAATAACAGTTATACAAAATTTGTAAATCGATGGCATAATAGATCTCTCGACGAGTAGTACAACTCTTCAACTGGATAACCAGTCGGTCACCCGAGTTTTCGACAGCCTTCACACGTGGGTAGCCGTTCTCTCCGTTGATCCAAAAGTGTGGGCGTGCAACTGGCGTGCCGCTATTCTCCGCCGCATTTCTCGAGTGGTTCTCCCACCTTTTCCCCTTCAGTTTCGCTCTTTCTAGGATGGTCAATGGTCCGTAGAATCTTACGTGGGTTCATTTTTTGTTGTTGTTTTTTTTTTTTTTTTTTTCGTCCGTCAAGTGAACGCGAGACGAAGCTGCGCTCTGACCTTTCGACTCCTTCGGATTCTGCTTCGGCGGCAATTACAGATCGCGGCAAATTACTTCAATTATGTTATTACGCAAATAAGTTTACGTTGGAAAAATCGAAACGTTGTTTTGCTCCGAAAATACGAATAGAGTGTCGATGTAACGTGTTCGTTAGGTTAGTCGTCGATTCCAAAGCAGGTTTAGCCAACTGTTCTCACCGTCGCGGCATACCTCTTGATCTTCTCGTTCGGTTTAACTCCCCCAATCGCGGCAGACGCTCGGCGCCATGAGGAACCCCCACCGACATTTTCAACGACTTAGACGAAAACTTTGTGTTTCTATCGAGCCGAACTTCCGTAAGTCCAACCCACTTGCCAATGCCAAAGTCTCGTAGACGATAGTTTGGCTGCACAGCCACCATCTCCGAAAAAATCCGAAAAAAAACAACAAAATTCCTACGGGTCCCGCGTTTGGAGTTAAATTTTTATAAGAATATCGCTTCCGTTTTACCGACGAAAAACATCGCGCAATTATAATCGTAATAAAAAAAAATCAACGAAGAAGCGTGTATTTCGCTCGAAGATACGACCAACACAAAAATACTGTATTCTCTGACACGGAGCCCAACAGGTCGACAGACGCTAGGCGCCACGAGGAAACCCCTTGTGCATCGAAGCGTGCGAGAAGAGTCGAGATCGGGGAAGCGCTCGCTACACTCCTCTGTGACGTGAATCTCATTATTAACCAAAGAGCCAAAAGTATTTCACGAAGATTCATAATTCATTTATTTGAATTCATGAGTCATTGCCAATTATTTCTGTTCGCACTTCCGATGCAATCGATATTTTCTTTTTATCATTGTCAACGAAAAACGCTAAATGTACTTCGTCGAGTGTACAATAATTTTAGGCAACGTTTATAGAGGACTAGCGGCGGTTCGGGCGCGCGCAGCGCGCCCGTAACCTCCTGTCAAATCTCGTCGACCAATCGCGGCACGAATAAACCGACAACAATGAGCTTCGATATGAGTAACAACAATAAATGCGATCTATTCGATATATATCGCAAGGACCTTTTTAAGAGAGCGCAGCGCGCCCGTAACCTGCTAGTAAATCTCGTCGACCAATCGCGGCACGAATAAACCGACAACAATGAGCTTCGATATGAGTAACAACAATAAATGCGATCTATTCGATATATATCGCAAGGAACTTTTTAAGAGAGCGACTAGCCAAGACAGGTCTCTTGTCAAATCTCGACCAATCACGGCACGAATAAACCGACAACAATACATATATCGAACTTTCGATAGGCAAAACTCGAAAGTCGATTAGTATCGTGACACACCAACTTTTTAGAATAGCGATTTGCTGTTGCATATATATCTCTCTATATATGTATATAAAAAAAGATTTCGCCGTACCGGCGTCGCCGCAGCCGCGTGTAAAAATGGGGTGGAGTCCCTTGGAGAGACTTTCTTCCATTTAGAGAGACTTAGTTTTTTCATTTTCTTTAGAGATTTAGAAATATATTTTCGCTCCCCACGGCGATAAGACTTTCTTAAGAATATAAGCGCCGAAACAATTGACCATGCAAAGCTATACATCGAATATATATATATGTCGAAATAGCACGAGATAGTTGAATCGAGAGAAGTCGTAGCGATTTTAACCTAAAGATAAATGAAAGTTGCCATTCATCATCGAGATATTAATTTGTAATGTCGACGATCACCGAGAAACAGCAATGTACGTCGAATCTCCGCATTTACGATACTAACTCGATGAGTAACGATGAATTCAATTTTTCGAATTGTGTAAGAAAATTAATTGAGTGCGGGACAAAAAAAATTGTAAGATAATTCGTTTTAATAAAATGAAAAAACGATCGAAGGAGAATAATTAGCGTCTCGAGAGAAAAAAGTACACGTGAACGAAGTGAGAGAGCGAGTGGTTGGCAAGAAAGTAAAGTATTGGCGAGGCCCGGGAGATGCGAGAATAGCCTCGACGCGAACGAGAATCGAGAGGGCTTCCCCAATCCCCAGGACGGACTTGGTCGCTCGGTTTCACTCCGCCTCTTTGGCGCTGTCGCGTACCAGTGTTGAGAGTAGTCTCTCAAAGACGAAACCGAGGGAGAATTCTCGTTTGCCTCCCTCACGCCGCTGCCCCGACGCGGCCTACCTACGACCTTCCATCGAACGTGAAGCAGCTTCTCTCTCCGCTGCCTTGCAGCGCGCGTACACTACCATAGGCTATTTCCGACTGTTCTCAACGTTCCGCGGTATATGACATGCTACGTATCGTCGTGTGCATCGCAGTCAAGACATCGACTCTCTTCCGAAACGTTATTTTCTATACGACATAACCTCTTTTTTCATTTAACCTCTCATATTCCTGCATCCTATAGGCGGTTATCAAAATCACGATAAAAATACGCTTATGACATTATTTATTGTAAAACGACTCTTATTTCCGACTTTTTTAAACGTCAGTCTTGATAGATGGAGCGAGGTGCGAAGCAAATTTTAGTGTGCGATATTTGTAATTTCCGCCTCTTTCCGCGATCTTTCAGTCATGGCGACGACAACGACTGTCATCGCCAAAAAATTTGTTAATGAAAAAAAAACGTCATATTAAACGACGAAAAAAGATATTTTTTAATACGGGTCGAGCAAACAGCGTTTACTCCGGGTACGTGAATCATGAGGAACGCTTGGGGCCGATGACGATAACGTACGAGTATGCGGCGTATAGTGGATCTCGGGAGTTTCCAAGTGCGGAACTCCCGCCGCTCGTACCAAGAAAACGCGAAACGATAAATATGAAGTAATATACTCGAAAGATGAAGAAGAAAGTAGCGTCGAAGTGGGATCTCTAACTCTGTAGAAAAATGTATTCTGGTATCACGCGGAACGCATCGGGTGAGTACATGCGAGAGTCCGTCGTCGTCGTCGTCGTCGTCTCGCATGGTGGGGTTCCTGGCGTCAGTTTGTCGGGTCTCCCCGCGTTCCCCCTCTTTTCCTTCCTTCCCCGCTGAGCGACTTGGCAATCGCGTTCGCGCTCTCGCGAATACGCGCTGTTACCGAAAGGTCGGGAAATACGCGGGAAAAGAAATATTTAAACTGCAAAACCGCCCACCGACATAGGAATAAAATGTCGAGAAACTACAATAGAGTAAAAGCTTTGACGCGCAAAAACGTAAACATGTTTGGAAGACTTTGACTCGGCGTGGTTTCGAAATCAACAACCTCTCGCGAAGGAGAATTGCCCTCGGCAGGTATATCAGCGAGAGCCTCCTTCGGCAGTCAAGGCCGTTCGACGCTTCGAAACGTTTTTTTTAAAAAGTCCGCGAAGAAAGACCGGTTCACGAGGCTTTGAGTCCGATGCATCGATGGTGGCTCCTTTTAAAGTATTTTAAAGGAGATACACATATCGAGGTAAAGTTAGATTTTCTCGAACGTTGTAATATTTCCTTATGTTCGGAATTAATTGACGCGTTCTCGGCGCATTGGCGCGTATGGCGTATATCCAAGAGCGGTGCATCCCCCGCTGAGTTTCTTCCGTATATATATATATATACGAAATAATGTAGCTAATCGTAATTATATTTATTCGATAAGTGTGAATTCTTGAAAATAAATACGCTGGATATCATTGATGAAAAAGCGTCGCGTAGATGGCGCGTTTTCCGTTCGCAGCGCAAATTTTCTGTATGAATAAATTTAATAGCGAGGGTGGTACGTCGACCCCACCGGTACGTTGACCTATCCGTCATTATGCGTGTACAGTATAGAGTAGGTGTTGACGCGCACGTGCATCGCTTATAGTACTTGTATTACGTTACTCCTCTGTCTTCGCCGTAAAAGGGTGCGAGAGTGCGTGCGTGCGAAACCGAAATGGAGGGGGGGGGGGGGGGAGGGGGCCCTTATGTGCCATCGCGTATCCTCGCGTCTAGATGACTATTTATAGTAGCGATTAACTATGCTGTGCGTTAATCGATCGAAAGACACGAATCAAATAATTAAAGCGATTAAAAAGAAATTCGATACGATAAACTTTGAGGTTATGTGCGCGATGTTTATTTATTTTCCTTTGATCGACGGCGCGAAACGCATCGAGGTGCATTTATCGGGTTGCAGCTAATAAAAGGTAAGAATCTTCCCGTTGAATGATTTTTCAAGTGCTTTTCGCACAATTATGTTTCCTCCGGTACTCTCGTTGCATAGACGATATAATTCGATATATGTACATGCATCCGTTAGAGAGATTCGAGAGCGCCAATCGCGAAAGAATCGACTGGATACAAGAATCTCAAGAGTCATGTTGAACAGCGGACGAATTATAGAAGCAAATTATGTACAGTTAGAATCGCATACGCGCGCAAAGCGATGCAATGTCAAACGTTCTTATATTCCCCATTATGAACTCTCGAGCTTCGACTCCGGTAGTAATTATACGCTCCATTAAATTAACCTTCGATATATTGTATAAATACATAGAAAAATATAAGTTCTATCATCGAATTGGTTCACTTACCGTTTCCATGTATTATACTTGTCGGAATAATTGTCAGGCGAAGTTATTCGATCGTATCGACTATTTATCTCCTTCAACTTGTTTGTAAATCGTAATTATTATTTCTCCGCGATGTTGAAAATAGTTGACTAAAATTCAAATTAATTTTTCGAAGTATTATCGGTTTTATGGAAAAAAGAATCGCGAGAAAACTCATTTACTCATTTACTGAAAAATTTCATTGAATAATCTTCGATTTACAAGTAAAATCGAAGAGATTGTTAGAGCAAAAATAAAAGATATACGCAAATTGTGAAAATCCGCGAGCGATAAATCGAAATGATTTCGCAGCGTTACATTTCGAACCATATAACATATAAAATGTCGTATCTGTAAAGAAAAAAAAAGTTGGAAGAAAAAGAAGCGAGAGACTCGGTGGTAGTTAGTCTCTTTCCCTCGCGTGTGTTTAATCGTTGCTCCTCATTCTTCCTACGTCCCTTTTTCTTAATTCCCGCGCGCGGCTGTCAGCTCGACATTATAGAGTCGTGTGGGTGCGCATCTGGTCCTTGTCGGAGTCGAACTTTTCCTGGAAGCGGACAGCATCCACAAGCAACAGTAGCCCCGTCGGCATCGTCTAATTGTACCTGGAATTGCTCAAAACCTCTCTAAAACTCGTCTCGTACTCGTTTTTTTTCGTTTTATTTTAATTCAGACGTTTTGTTTACAATCTTCTCAACGATCGGTAAACTTTGAGAAAAATCAATATTACGATAAAAATGTCGATAAAGGTTAAAATTAATGCTTCTATGTACCTTGTGGGTATGTGATAATTTAGTCTATTAAGTATTATTATATATGCTGCAAAAAATTGCAAGGATTTATGAATGAGTCAATGATCAACTACGAACGAATCGTCCGCCTACGCTTGCGCATGCGTGTACTTGTATGCAATCGTGTCTATAGTACGAACGGTACGGCAGTAGTGTTAAAATGTTGGTGTGAGCGTTGGTACTCGCAATCAAGTACGGCCCGAGCGGCTGTCGAGTCGAAGGAAGCACCTTATGAATAATGTAAGGCTTGCATAACTTGCCAAGCGTATTCACACGAATCACTCGAATGGCTCGAGTCGCGTAGGTTCATGCGTAGTTTGCAATGGATGCTGTTATTTTCTTATCGCGCGATGTTAATACAACGATCATTGTAATACACCCGATTCACATCGGAAACACGGTTTAGAGTGGTGTGCCTAATGTTTTCATTCATGTACACGCGCTTGTCGCGCGCAGTGTCCGTGTATTTTAAGGTTAGAATATTAATATTTCTTTCGTTATCGATGTAAGAAACATCGTTTCCGATTATTACACGCCGTTTTGACGGGAGGAAAAGGGTTTGTCACGTAAATTCCTAGAATGGCGACGTTCGTGAGCGCGTGTCTTCGAAAGAGTAAAAAAATAAACGACGAAACGACAGGAGAGAAAAGGTACGGAGGATCGTTGCCCCATGCAGGATGAAAAAAAACACGCGCCCGTACCTGTGTGCCTTTTACTCGTTCGCTTTGTCGATTTCTAAGAAAGAATGGCGTTCGACAAAAGAACGAGCCGCGATCTTCGCGAATTCGATCTCAACTTCGGGACCTCGTGATTTTTTATTGTTCCCGCGAAACCTTCGTCGTCTGTCATTTTCTTTGATCTTTTTCGTTCATTATAACTCAAATAAAGCTTCGAAGTGTACATTTAACAGAATTTTGTAACAGGTGTTACAGAGAGAATGATTAAATAATGCGACAGTTGTTAACAAATAAAAGTCCTTCGTTCGAAAATAAAATAAATAATTGATTCAACTTCGGACGTAGCGTTGTCGTAGGATTGTTCCTGGAAATCCAGGGGCAACGAGTCCGCTTTACGGTTCGTTTGACTTTCCGCCGAGGCGCTCTCTCTCTACGGTTACTTCGATGGTAGACAGCGTCATTGCTCTCAGTGCTCTACTCGGAAAATATACTACGTATACTTGGAGCCCCTGCGAGGCAACAGGTCCTCCCCGTGGAGCACGGAAGTGCGCCGAGTCGCCCGTTACTACTATTCGCTTCATAGACGGGCGGAACTTTCAAGATGGCGAATTTATGCCGAGCGGTGTACGCCATATGCATAAAATAAAAAATTATATATTTATATTGTAACGTGAAAAATTAATAAATTTTATCGACCTCTGGTATAATTACGAATAAAAAGTTCGATTCAGCGGAAAAGGAGTGAATAATTAAGTAGGCATTTTTTTCGTAATCTGATAAATTTAATACGACGATACGGCAGAATTTTCCAGTAGGCAATGTCGAGCCGAGGTAACAGACCTCTCGTAACGTCGGCCACACGAACGCAAATGTGCATTTAATTTCATGCGTGCTTTAGCCAGCGGAGTGCCGCAGGCCGAGTCACTGGCAGACACGCGATAACCTTGTCTAGAATGTAGTCAAGGCTGCCTGCTGGAGCCTTCATAAGAAGAAGAAAACAAAATGAACGGCTTATTCTTGGTTAACCTATCAACTGCTATGCTATACTTTAGATACAATTTCTTCGCGTCGTCATTCATCTTTAAATTTTTTTCTTCTATCTTTCGTATCGCTGAAACAACTAACCTCCAAAAAAAAAAAAAATATTCCGAATTTTTTGCTGACTCTGCTCGATCTATTTTCAAATATTTCAACATCGAGATTACTGCGAATACAAAAAATAAACTTCATTCCCGTTTCTCTCCGGATACGTTATATTCCTTTTTTCATCACGACACCCTTCCTTTATTTTTGCAATACATCATTTCGTCTACAATTAACCTCTCTCCATATGATCTCGAAAAAAAGAAAAAAAAATCTGATTTTTCTTTAAATGCAGACACGTTGGTCGAAAATAATGAATTTCCGATAAAAACCTGTAAAGAAAAACGTAAAGAAAACGTATGCACCCATTTATCAAGGAATATTTCCCCTGTCAGGTTACGTTTCAATTAACATCGATCGGGAATATCTCTGCAGTACATATAATAATAAAAATAAACGCGTCCAAGTTCCTCCGTACGTTAAACAACTTGATTTTATTTCTATGGTCGTTGATGATAATCGCATTGATAAAAACGAAAAAAAAAAAAAAAACAAGAAGTATCTCGTTTAATTTCGTGGCGGGTAGCGAACGGATGAGATGGATCCATAAGTCTCGTGGTTCCGCGAAGTCGTTTGCCATCGAAAGAGACCCCTCGGGGAAATCGTGAATCATTTCGAGTCGATCGTGTGCGTGCGCATGCGTGCATCAATGCTCCGGGCGCACTTAGCCGAAGCCGAGGCTGGGTCTCTTCCTTCGGGATTTACGAACCTCTCTCAAGCGTATCGGAATCAAGGTTCCGGGAAGAGAGTGCGGCAATGGCCGAAATCCCCCAAAGGGTCAGCACGCTAAGCATCGATCTTCCGAGAATAATTTCGTATTTGTTTTTGTCGACAATACGATCGCGAGCGAAAGGTTGCGTGCTCATTCGTTAATTGCGAACTTTAATCACTGTCAGGGTTGGTGTTCTTGTAAGTTCGTAACACTCGAATAAAGCGATAGATGATTCTTTCTAACCTTTTTTTTCTTCCGTCGGTACTATCGAATTATCAAATAATATACATATACACTTGATAAGTCGATAACTTGACAAATTTTAACCGTAAATTTTGTCTTTCTGTACTATAGACGATCCGTTATTCTCTTTTGTAAGTAAAATAACTATATATATCGTGATATCGTTAAGTTAGAAGTGAATTTACGAATTAAACATCTCGAACGAATATTTGAAAATATTTAATGGCGGCGCTCGGGTCGGCATCGCCAACTCGAAGCGTAATGAGTAATCGACTACTCGGGAGAACCCGATTAAAATAGATCTGCGGATTCCATGGCTGAGAATTGGTTAGGAGCCAAAAATACACAACGAAATTCCGCCTTGAAGTTTTCCAAGTTGACTTGTTTGGATAATACATGTCGGCATATCTATTTCGTTGGAAATCACGACGCGAATCCAAGGATCGACAACCAAAGACGGATACAGGATAATAAAGCATACATGGCTACATACGCTTGTGGGCGTTCATTCATTTAGTTCGGAGGCCATGTGAGATCTCCCACGCGCCGCTGACCACGCGTTCCAACGGAATAACATGTACGCGAAACTTGCATATAATCAAATGAATTCGACCGCAATATCGCGCGAAACGCGTACGGGGTATGCCGGTGCGCGGAATCCCCGTGGATTATTCCACTCATCCAGCAATTTCGACGAAAGAGATTATTCGATACAGTATCGACTATTGCGCGTTCGATTATTCGCAACTATCCAAAATTAGCATCACGAACCGTGGGTGGAATGCCAATCCTCCCACGTGCAGCATATATGACGCTTTTCTTCTCGTCGGCTTATTCACGACAGCCTTCCAACTCGGAAAGGTACAAACAAAATTTACGAGTAAAACCTTCCGAAGGCTATTAAAACTTTCGAGTTATCGGAAAAAATCTCTCGGCAAATTTCTTGTCGATTTAACTGACACGCGAAAAATGTCATTATTTCGAATCGCATCCGGGGCTCATCACGTTTTATCGCTCGGCTCCCAATAATTCTTTGCATTCTCACTGAAACCAACAAATTTAAGTCCATTGAGCCCCGAAAATTTCCCAATTCTTAGCCACCAATCATTTGGATGAATGACGATTCTCGATCTATTTTGCTGTTTGTGTGATACGTATGGATGCTATGCGTATTATATCTTATAAGTACCTATATTCGTTTCGCTCGGCCCCTCAATAATTCGGTGCATTTCTACCGGAAACTACAAAATTGAGTTTTCGTCCGTTGAGCTTCGAAAATTTGCCAAATCTTACCGCATCACGAAAAATATTTGGCAAAAGACGATTCTCGATCGATTCGCTGTTTGTGTAATGCGTATTATATAAGTCACGTATATTAGTTTCGCGGGGATAAAATATTCATCAGGAGGATCCAAGAGATCGAAATTTATTCGTTCGACGCGAGAAGCGAGAGTGAGGGAAGGACGATTACAGCGTGACTCAGTGTATCGGTGTTACGCTCTGATAATCGCGTTGACGCAACGAGAAACAACTGCTTGATCTCTCGGGCTCGTCAGTTATAAACTCCTCATAATCGTATTAACTCGAGTCTACGTATGTATACGCGTATCACACGTCGTGTCGCAATCGCTTCGCGAGTGATCGATTGGCACGCCGCAGTCGCCCCAATCAATTTCAATCAACAGACGCGAGCCAAATTATCTCTTTTCGCTCGCTAATCTATCGAAAAGGTAAATAATTCTGTGACTAAGATATCGATTTACGACGCGATCGTATCGTGCGAGTGTCATCGATAGTGACCCCCACCCCGGCACATTGGACATTAAAAGTCGTCAAACTACTCCTTGCGACTCACAGCAACTACCATTTTGTTTTTTTTGCGACATTTCAAACGTCAATTTTTAACCAAAGAAATGCGCTTCGAACCCTTTAGCAGCTATTTTAAATAAATCCACTCAACGAAACCACAATGCACAATGTATTTCTTAAATTATATTCATGTCGTTGTCCCTATCAGCGGCTACATATAGGAATTTAATTAAACAAGTGTCGACGAGAATTACTATTGATATTTCGATTATACTGTATGCATTCTTCGATCTATTTTTCAAAAACAGAATGTCGCCATTTTATTTGCAAGTAGAATCTATCGAGCGCCAATTATTACGCGTGGAAGACACGAGAAGAATGATTTGTTAAATTGTATATTGAAGGAAGAAGCCGATTCGTCGAAAATCGGTATGTACTAAGGTAGGGATCGTCGACACGGCACAACTGTGAGAATCGTTTCGGCATGCAGAGGGGAAACTCGATGCACAAGCGCAAGACTCTCTACCCGCTAACGAGTAAAAAGCATGAATGGACGCCTGAACGGCGCCGTATGTTATCTGCCTTTTCTCGTCTCTTTATTATCATTCTTGGACCTTCTCTCTTTGTTGCTACTCGCATATATGGGTGTGTAGCCTGCTTCGCGGCTGACGCTGCAATCGAAGTTCTTAACTCCGCTTCGTCCTCAAAATTGACGAGCGCGTCTCTTGTGCTCTCACAACATCATCCCCCGACTCCGCACGCCATCTTATTCAAGGGAACGCCATATCTATAGCAAATCTTTCTTACGAATTACCTTCGCACAATTTCATTCCTTTTATTATTTTCTTACGTATTCTCCGACAAAAAAATCGGTTTAACCGAATAAATCGGCACTCGCGGGTGACGAATGAGATAATTAATTACCTGAAAGGAATGCCCAGTTGAACAGGTAATCTGTTAATTAAATTAACCATTTCTTTTCTTATTGTGGCGATTATTTCGATTAATCGAACATCTGTTTCGATATCCGCAAGCGCCGATTTAATCGATTCAACCGATTTTTCTTTATGTGTTTGAAAAAAAAAATCTTTTCGTAGTGCATTTCGGCGATAAGTATATTTATAACAAATATCGGGATGTACATAAAGTCGCAGTTTTTATTTTCATACTACGCTAATAGCTGCGCGAGGTCCAAATATCGTGTATTCTACTCTGAAATTGCGATTGTATGTTCGACGGCATATATCGATATCTCATCAAAAATCAGGAATGTCCGATCGAGCAAAACCGAGTTTGATTTTTTAATAGAATTGCGCGAATTATTACACTTGTTATACGCGATAATAATTTATCTCGTAACTGATAATAACGATACGCGGATTACGATAAGAACGTGTCACAGCCGAATAAATTGGTACCCAACGTTAACACGACTTGTAGTGTAATTATTTTACTAACCTACGACGGGATAAGAAGACGCAATTCTGATGAATAAACGTTTTTTCTTTCACAGCGATTCAAATAAAGAAATTGGAAAAAGCGTAAAAGGAGTGTTTGTTATTTCTCTTTTGTTTCCTAGTTACGCATTTAATAAATATGTAATCGAACGCATATATAGATAATAATATTCTATTTTTCTTTATTTCAATTCTCGATGTTTTATATATAAGAGTTACGTACACTGAGTGTAAAATTTCCGAGGCATGTTATTGCATTTTTCCTGTCGAACTTATTTATTAATAAATGTACAAATGCAAAAAGTAAAGAGATGAAGGAGATAAATTGAGGATCAATGATAGAAGAGGTTATGTATACCGCAAGCGGTTAATCTCAGTACCGATATTACCCCTTTAAATTACATTTCTCGTGAATCAAAAGAATATCGAGTTATCGGAAAAAGTACAGAGCGAAGAAACGAGCGAGTAAAACAGTAAGGAAAAGAAACGGGAGAGCATAGTGCTTTTAATAGGATGGTTCGCGATGCAGATAACGCGGATTGAGCTGCTGCGGCATAAAATATTCAACGGCGTGACGTTCCTATTCTCGTGGGCCATCGCTACTCCTCCGAATCTCTGCACCGGCGCTTACTATAGCATCCGTCTCTCCTTCCGGATGTTCCGCTGAACCTACAATCGAGTCGTTCAGCGACAAGTTCTTCAGGTTAATTTTATCGTCGAATGACACCTGTCAGCCTCGCCGCGTTCTACAGTACAACAAGTGCACCTGCTGCCCACCGAGGCATTTTCAGAATAGATTTCGATCGTTTGGATATAATACAATAAGAAATCGTTAAAAGTTTGCTTTCGAGTGTTCCGCGATGTTTTGGAAATTAGTTGCTAACACATGTTTACAAAAATCTTTGAATAAATAAATATTCCTTTCGTCATTAAATTGTTGAAAACATAAATCGTTCGGTGAATTAATCTCCTCTGCAAAAATCATCGATATAAAATACGAATACGAATTTCATATCGAGTGATAAATCGCGACGAAAGATTTAATTCATCGATAGACTGGAGATTTATCGTTTAACAGATAAAATACGACGAAAAATATTTCGAAGGGGCAACGAGTTATTTTTAAGCCCTAATTATTTCATCTCCATTGACCCCCCCCCCCCCCCCCCCCCCCCCACCCCCCCTCCCCGCCGGCCATCTTGCATTATATATATTTCGAATGCTCTCGAGTGCTTTTTTTGGAAAGATGTATTCGGATAAATATATTTGCAAACATTTTTCTAAAGTCGATATTCGTAGTAAATACGTAGTAAACAAAATGCGATGGAGGAAAGGAATCAGAAGGAAGCAGAGATCGCGAATATGCGCCGACTATTCTGATCAACACGGAATCACGCGAGCGGCTTGTCTTACGTCACGGCTTTCATTGATGACTCGGCATAGAGAGCGATTCGAAGCCGAGTATACGCATGCTGATGATTACCGCTGCCGCCGTCGATCGTTGTAATAGTTTCTACACATCAGCGCAGTCGCTATAGTCCGAATCGCAAAAATATCCAAACCAACGATAACACGGACAGGAGATAAACGGAGACGACTCGAATTATCGAATATTTCGTCACTCTTAACTGAGGGATATTATTTATTATTACCGCTTTCGAACACATACCTCTTCTATTTATACACAATTAAACCTTAAATATTATTAATTATTGTTATAATGTGCTATTGAAAGCGAAGAAACACGACATTTTTATAGGGAGACTGCCTTTTCGTATTTATGGTGAGAGGGTAACGAACGAACGAACGAATTGTCGTCGTATCCGTTATCTCGCGCAACGCCATTGTTACAGAAAACGTGAACTTTGTTGGATGGATTAACGGTAAATGCATTTAAAAAAAAAATGATAAAATTTCGAAGGCACGGTATCGCATCGAGAAAACAGATGAGACTCCTACTTATAGGTAGGTATCAATCGTTTCGCGTTAATGTCAACAAGAGAAAGTTGCAAGATGAAAAATAAGGACGGAATTCTCTCGATGACAAAAGCGTCGTATTTTTTCCGTCTTGAATCGCTCGTATCATCCGCTGCCTATACATACTTATTATTTATTATTGTTATTATTATTATTATCGTCGTGATAGACGGTATAACGCGTGCGCCGAGTCTCGCGTATCACGATGGCCGTTCACTCGCATCCTCATGAACAGCGACGAGTCACGCTAATTTCTTCGCAGCGGTATACTAATTAAACAAGCCAATTTAATCGTCGCCCGAGAGGCTCCGGTATCAGTCAAACACGACAACGCAATATTTCGCGACGAGATACCGAGTTATATCTCTCGTGGAATGAGACGACGCTACTTAATACGTTATCTTTCTCTCTTTTTTACGGACAAGCAAGCAATATAATCGCTATAAATAAATGACTATGAAATGACAGATATCATAGCATAGAGTTAAATTCTACGACAGTTTTTTCTACACACGTTTGCACGATCGATCGGCAAAGATATATGCATTTGCCAGGGAACAAGTCAAGGTCTACCTACCACCGCAGTTAGTCTTGTCGCGAACGCAACAGGTGAGCAACGGACACCGCTAATTCGCCATTCGACGCGTCTTATATAATAGCAGCTGGTTAGTCCGCGGTGCATCGTAGACCTATGCAACATGTAGGCTTGACGTCGCTCGTCGGGGGTGAACTACTCGAGTAAGTGACTAAAAGGCTTGAATCGAATGTTTTTTTAAGGTTATAAATGACCCATCGTTCAAATTTCGTCTCGATATGTGAGAAATCATTGTTCCCCGTGAACAAAATTTAAAAATAAAAAATTCTCTTACGATATTCGTCGAAATATTTTCGCAAATTTACCGCTCGAATGTTTTACGAAATCTTTGATAATTTTTTTTTTTTTGTAAATAAAGAGACTCGTGAAGTTGCTATTGTTTGTTTCTCGAGTGTAAATAAGAGAAAGAAGAGGATTTTTTTTAGAATATTGTTCGTCAGGGTCTTTCGAACAGAGCACTCGAGCAATTCCCCGGGGGCGGTTGGTTGTACGAACGAGAGTACTTGAGTACTCGAAGTAATACAATCCCCCGAGTTCGCGGAACGATTTTTCGAGGACTTTTCAACCCTACTAAACCGAGTTACCACGATGAGACTTATCATGCGATTGTCTTTTGTTAATTCCAACCCCCGTATGCTATTCCAGTAATTGATCGATCGAATTCCCAGTGAATAATTAAATTTTGCCAATTCCGTCGGATATCCTGTAATACACTCGCGACAACACTCAACTCATCGAATCGATCGAAACACAAATAATTTATATATATATAGACTCTATCGAATAAAAAGTCCCTTCTCGAGATAACGATTATATATCATTAACTTAACTCGTTTCGATATTTTTTTTTCGTCTCGTTACTCATGTCGTTGGGGTCGCGTAAAAAATCAATGGATGGTCGATGACTTTATATCTTTATACATCGTTGTTAATAAAAAAAAAATGAAAAAATCAACTGAAAATAAAATCATTGACGCTTGTAATTTCGTTTTTTACGCTGAAATTATGAATATTGCATTACGAAAATCTATTGTAATAAGCTTTTCTTTGTTTCATCTCCATTACTACAGTGGCGCAGTAACTGATGTGCCGAAAGTGACAACTATTTATGTTTGTCCGATATCCGTAAATGATTGTACAGTATCGTGTCGATAGTCTTGAAATCGTGACAATGACGATAATTCCTTCTACTCGAGTGAATTTTCCACTGTAACGGAGATCGATTCCACGAAGGAACTTGTTACCGTACGCTGCCGGTTCGGAGTCAGAAAGCGACCAGAAGGTGCACAAGAGAGAAATGTATACGCGAGCAATCAAGGACGCGAAAGCGAGAAAACGAAGAATGAGATTTTACAGTTGACTGTCGATGGCGTGGGAGTGCGAGAAAGATGAAGCGTTCAAGTCCGCGAGGTGGTTCGCGGGGGCCTACGAACACGGAACGCGATTGTGGTACGATGTCGGAGCGGATGGAGTGCGTGTATCGTAACAAAAACTCATCGCATATATGTATTACACTATTAACAAAGATCCTGGAAAAAATCGGTAAAAAAATGGCAACAAAAAAAAGTACCTATTGATGATACAAAAAAAACAACAACACGAACCAAAAGTAATATATTAATCTCATTTCTTATTTTCGATCACGCAACTTGTTTATTTCAGTTTTTCCATAATTATACATATTTGTCAATAAAACTATTGTAAAACATTTTGTATACATGTTTTTCGAAGTGTTATTCAAAGTCAGAAGTAAAAAAAAAATGAAAGAAGAAAAGTATCCTCTCGAAGTCGACGACTTAACCTATCGTTATTTTTTTCCCCACTCGCACACAATCCGACTCTCCTCTGGCTCTCCGCCTTCTTTCTTTCTCCCGCATATCGCGTGGCTTTCATTCGTCTCTCTCGGGTTCTCCTGGTCGTAGCCGGCAATGCCGAGGATCCAGCAGCTACCAGTCCCCAGCGCAGCAGCCCGCTGACAGTGGCCTGGCTTTGGCCGCCGTGAACGTCGACCGAGCGTTCCCCCCTCGCAGCTTTCTATCTCTCTCTACTCGATTCGTCCGTGAGTTCCGAGAGAGCGGAGGCACCAAGTGCCCGTGTGTGCGCGTTGCGCGCGTTCGATACACGGAATCGCCTCGTGGTTCTTAGAACGCAGCAGACTGTCGCCAGCCACGCCAGACGGCGCACCGCTCGCCATATCGCTTGGCCTGCCGTGCCTCGGCACTCCACGACGGAAACTCGCCGCCCACTAACACGCTCACGTTTTACACAGGCGTTTTCTCGCTTGCATCTTTCCCATCTCTGCCCGCACCACTATACAATATATATATATATGTAATATACACACATACATTGCGATAACTTATACTTGGACTTGACTAACACAATGAGACGACATTTCAGTACACCATATACTGTACAGCTGCATTTAACTGTAGTAAAAAGAGCATCAACAGCTTCAGCTCGATGAGCACCGATGCTAGTAGCACCACAAACAGCGGTAGTAGTGCGCGCGCGGCGCAGTTACGTAACAATAACATCGCGGTGTGAGAGAGAGGGCCTCTCTCTCAACGAACATACGTTAACGCATAGTTCGTCACGAGCACGTCACTTGTTACGCGACAACCTCTCCTTGACAGAATGACTGCAATATCTTTTATATTTCTTTATTATATCGGAAATAATGACATTTTTCGATAATTAACCTTAAAAACTTGTCAAACAATAACAGATCATAGCAACAAAAAAAATTAATTATTGGAATGTACTTTCGTAAATAAATATTCTTTTCCGCGTTTGGACAGTCCGCTCGGCGTGGCCACGTGTCAAAGTTTAAACATTATTTTTTCCCTGCTTTCTTCGTAGTTACTCCCGATTATTGTAAAGTGTACGAAGTGTGAATGACGCTCGTGAAAAATTCGCGCAATAGATATTTCCCTATCGCGGTACAATCGTAATGTTTTAACTAAATGGATTCGCGAGGAATCCCAATGGATCTGAACGAAGAAGGGAAAATACCACGCCGCCGCAGCAGCTGCGTCAGAAACAAAGTGTCTGGTGTGTAAAAAAAAATACGTTAAAACAGTAACTTGTATCGTACGCGTCGATCTTCCAGTCACGTTTGACGCGTGCTACCGTATTCATCATTTCCCCGTACACACAAACACGCGTTACGTATATACATTTACAACATGTGAGCGCGAGATAGTTAACGAGGCAGTCCCCGAATGAGACGGAGAGACGCACGATGAGCCTCCGTGAGATTTGAAAGCGACGAAGCTGCCAGGTTGAACGGCGCAGGGGGGGCGAAGGGACGGGAAGGGGAGGGGGATACCCGCTGCTGCAAGGTGTACTATATGCGTCTAGCTGAGTCGGTGTGCAAAGTACAGCGCGATTAGGCGCCAGTGACGTCAGGCTATAGACTCTCCTCGTCGGCGAGTTTCCCCGCGGCCCCGAGAGGCATTCACGTCGAGTCACGAGGTGAATTCGTCGTTCAACCGAGTTAGCCTCCCCCCTCCCCTGCTGCGCGCGCGTTCCAATAGAACGAGTGATAGAGATAGCGGAAAAAAGAAGTGAGACGGACGTGTGCGTGAGGATCTCTTTTTGTTTTTTCTTTTTTTCGCTTCCCGCTTCGTTGTGGTATCGTCGCAGTCGAGACTCGGCACTCGGGAGTTCAACAACAGCAACGACGGCGTTGGTGGCAAATGGGTGTGCGACAAGGGTAGTAAAATCGTTTTGTGTGAACGTACGAGAGAGTAGTAGAGAGAGAAACACGCGGGGTGTGCAGTAGTCAAGAGTGCCTGTGGAATTACTGGACGGTTCCCCGCGCGACGACTGATTATTTCTCCGTGTGTGCTCCGGGCAATGACTAACTGCGCGTTAAGTGTGTTAGTAGGAGATATCGTGAACGAACCCTCCGCTCGCCCGTCTCCGTCCGCCGTCGCGGAGCTCTCCTTCGTCGGTGTGTTCTCGTGCCGCGCGCGTTCGTCGCTGCTGCTGCTGCCGCTGCTGGCTGGCTGGCTGGCTACGTCAGCACCGGTCGGACGGGATTTGCATAGCAAACAGATTGACGCGCGGGTAAGTGGATAACGAGAGAGACAGAGACTGCTGAGCCCCGGAGAGAGCAGGCGCGCGCCGCGCGGAGTTGAGAGAGGGAGAGAGAGAGAGAGAGAGAGGTGGAATCGTTGTGAGACGGATGGTGGGAGAGGTGAGTCGCGCTGGGGCCTACCGAAGACACGTAGAGAGACGGAGAGTCGACCGTCGAGCGCGAGGAGACGGAAAGCGTGCGCGCCGATGAGGTTCCAGAAACACCAGTGAGATTCGATTCGATGGGAGTAAAAAACGACGAAACGTAATAGTTAATAAAAATAAACTCAAGTGCCACCTACGGAGAATTTCTTTAACAAAAAAAAAACAAACAAAAACAAATTATATATATATATATATATATGTGTGTGTGTGTGCCGGGATTGTGTGTGCGCGAGAGAAAAAGTTGGTGAATACGACAACGATCGAGTTGAAAAAAAAAATATACATAACGGATACTGAATGTGAAAAAAAAACATATTGTGCAAACAGAGTGAAACGGATAAAGAAAAAGAAGAGGTAACCGGGGTCTCCCTTCGATATCGGCGAAGTAGTAAACAACCTGCGCGAAAGAGTCGATTAGCGAAGTTTTGTCAACGAGATATGTGTTGTACATGTGTCGGCAAGTGTTCGTAGCGCTTCGGTACATCGCGCTTACCGGAAGAGAGTGAAAAAACGTGCATTCTCCACCAGTGCCGCTGACAATAAATATTTCATTTGGAATATTTGGAAATCGGTAAAATGAATGTTGTGCACGAGGAGTATAATATCTCGAAAGAATAGCCGGAGAAACGACGAGGACTGCTCGCGAGACGGGGACTGTCAGTTATCTCGTGAACGATACGCAAAGGGTACGAAAAAATAAGGAAAGCAGTCGTTAAAGAATCTTATGGAAATGCGTTGCGTCAACACTGTGATATACATAAAAAAATCGTAACAGATATATACATATATATATATCGATATATATCGATGTGTATAGCGAGAGAGAAAAAACGAGAAAAAGATTTTTAACGTTCGTAAAATACGAGGGCGCGAGAGGGTCCGAACGATTCATCTCTGACTCGGCGACCTCTCCGAAGAAACGGAGATAGAGGCCTCGAGAGCCAAAGCTGTAACAGCAGGCAAACCGAGTCGAGAGTTTACGGGGAGAGGCCGCGCGCGGCGGGATCCCACAGTGTGTGTATAGTATAGTAGTAGTACGGGGCGGTGTGCGGCTCGGTTGGGTTTGTGTACCTACGGTCTGGTGCCGGGACTCGCACACGATGGATCGGGATTCGTATTCGTGTTACCGCGGAGGCTGCGAGAGGACCGAAACCCTGACTGCTGCGCCGATGGAGTAACAAGTGAGCGGCGAAGCGGCGTTGCCATGACGACAGGTGAACCATGAGCCCCCCGTGGGCTCCCCCCCCCCCCCCCCCCTTTTTCATTTCACTCACTCGCACTCCTCCGTTCTCTCATTTTCTTATTCTCGTATGTACAACGCTCGATCCGCTTTATGGAGAGACTCTCTCACTCCGCGAGCTCTTGTGTGTGACGTCGGCAAACCTCGTGCCTCTCCCCTCTTATCCATACTTCGCAAACTCGTCCTACCGCACTCCCCCTCCCCGAACGCCCTGACTCTCGAGTACTCGACGCGACAACAGTGTGGGATACGTCTCCTTTATTATTTCTTTCTTTATTACTTTCGTTGCCTTTTCCGCGCTCTCTCTCTTTTTTTTTCGCTTTCTCTCTCTCGCTCGCTCTCTCGCTCGCTCTCTCGGAGGTCTTGCCAAGCTTTTTCAATCTTTCGATATACTTATTTTCGTTCTCTCTTACGCTACCCGCGCGCCAAGGCACAACGTTGCTCTTTATTTTTCCCGCAGCCCCGCCAACTCCACTCCAACTTCTATGCGATATTCTTGGCCGTCTCTCCGTCTCCGAGAGGGATCACCCTCGATTCTTTGCTCGCGACGCAACCGAGAAAGACCAAGCGAAAAAAAAATATATATATATACATACATATGACGCGTTGTTACGGCGAGAGATATACGTTAACACCTCCGGTATGTTTAACGCGTAGACAACACATTATTCCGCGTATTTTCGGCTATTTTCATATGACACAACGAACGACTCGCGCATCGTGTAATATCCAATGAAACGATACATTTTTTTTGCACCCATTATCGCGTTGTAGAAATCCGTATATATATAGGACTCGCGGAAGTACTGGAAATTTCTCGATGTTTCACGAGCATCTTTTTTTTTTCTTTCCGGTCGCGAGACTGACAACGAGGATTTTACTTCGTTAAACATGCAGTGACGAACGGTCACCGCTGCGATTTCTTTACAGCATTTTTTATCATACGCGTTTATCCTTCGTAAGCATTGGCCACGTCGAGGCTAACATATCAAATACAAGAGTTTACGGGTCTTGTTCGCTATCGAGGAATGTTTGACTTTTACCAAATCTACCGAAACGCAGATTTATAAATGTACATATGTACGCTGTTCTCCGTAAGATGTATCATCCTACGCGCGAGAACGATCGTCGTTGTTTTCTTCGGAATTCCATTCGACGCATCAATGACGACGCAATGCGAAGAATTTTTATTTTCGTTTCTGAGAAATATATCGATTCAAAATTTCGCGAGTTTATATAGTTCTCGACGAAGAATCGAGCGGAATAATTTAATTTATATTTTTCTTTAAAAATTACCGACTGAAAACTAACAAACCACCGCAGCGATGTTTCTTGAAAAAAAAAAAAAAAAAAACAAAAATCAAACAAATAAAGCAGTTTTCCATTATTACGACTGGTTATCGAGACTCTCCTCATTTCAACTCGAACCGTTAACCGTCGATCAAAATACTTCGCGGGCTCTTCGTTGAGCAAAGAAGTTCCACAGAATTTGCCTACTTTCTCCGAGTCTATTGGTTCGTGTATTCAACCAAATTAGGTTAGCAACTCGAAGATTCATGAGAGACACTTATTCAGTAAGTACAGCTTCCTTCGATGAAATGACAGCCGAAAATCCTTCGAAAGTATAGGGTTTGAAACGATTTGTTTTTTATTTTCGCGAAAGAGATCCCTGAAAGAATGCAGCGCTTGCCCACTTCGCATAGCGAGGATTTCAAGTTTGTTGGCATTTCCGCGCTACCGGTAACTCGTATTCGTATCGCTTAAAATCGAAATAATACGCGTCAAAGACTGTTGGGGTATATTAAGAAAGAAAAGATTTCCGAAAAAAAAAGAAAAACATCAATCTCGGAAACACCACGTGTTTACACGAAAGATACCCTCCCCCCCCCCCCCCCCCCCAGGACGCGCGCGCGTAGCGTTACAGTTGTCCGAGTGGTACAAAAAGCGAAGCGACGCGTGCACGAAGCTCTCTATGAGCGTCGAGAGAAAACAATGGGGATTCCGTGAAAACGGCCGTGAACGTCCTACGGCACGTAGACGTAGCCAGCAGCAGTGGCAAACGCCGCCCGGGGTGCGTGACCCAATCACCCGTTCACCGTGTCGCGCTCGGCCTCGCGGTCCTGTGTTGATGGCGACTCACGGTAGATTCGTGTCGCGATATTCGCAATGGCGGGGATAGACGCGCGAGCGCGCGGAGGATCGTTTCTACAAGGGGGAGTTTGCGATCCACCGCGTGATATTGCCCGCTAGCAGGGGGGGGGGAGGGGGAAATCCCGTCGGTAGCCGCGCGCGTCGAGTCGTGCGTGACTCACTTTCCAGCCAATTGCCTCTTTCATATCATCCGGGATTCTCCCACATTGAATCGCGGTGGCAGCACCGTACAACTATCTCGAAACACCATTTTTTGATTCATGAAAAAAAAAAAAAAAAAAAAACAATTCTCGCGTCTCACGAGTACACGAGATACGATTGCACCAAATATAATCCGATTGATATGAATACTCTGTACTAAAAAAATAAACTCGTACTTTCATCGTTTTGTTTTTAAAATGATTTTCTCCAGTTTTTTCGCATCGCCGAGAAAAAGATTGGCATGTTAAAGCGCCGTGGGGGTTAGGTGTCGGTCGTTGGTATGCGGTCACCGGGCGACGTCGGGCAGTGAGTTAATGGCAGCGCGCATACTCTTCCTCGGCTCCGCTCGGGCGTATTCCCTCACCTCGGCGTGTATAAATACACGTGTACAGCGAAAGAGTATGAGTAGTAGTTATCCCCGCGAGGTCATGAATTTTACTCATCCCCTCCCCCCTCCCTTTTCCCTTTCCTACTCCCCAACACTTGTTTGCGAAACGCGCGCACAGCTTCCGCACGTTTCATCGGCTGAATGCCGTTTACCGGGGAACCGTATATAACTTCGTTCTTACAGACGACTAGACGCAGGACGAGCTGCAGGATAGGATCCTTTTTTGTTTTTCGTTTCCTTATTTCTGTCGCAAAGTATTAGTAGTATTAGTAATGGTTCGCGTCTATACAGATATAGTGGCGCCACTCTTTGAGAAGCGAGACGAGTTCTCGGAAATTCCCGAGACTGCGTCGACTCGCGCGATGCAACAAGCCGGACGTCAAGGGGTGGGGAGGGGGAGAGCGACGTACTTGAACCTATGAGTCTCTCGCGGGCGATACGTCGCAGCGATACGCACACATACGTGCACAACAACCGGCTTGTTTTTCTTCTGCCTCTTTAAGTATAATCAGCGAGGGCTCGCACTGCCGAGTCGTGTGTTTAGCTGAGAGAGTTGAATTTCTTGGAACTCCCCGGAGAGGCTCTGTGTGTAGTATCTCCCCGGCGTGACGCAACCCAAGAGACATTCTCTTCGCGTCGTTAGAGGATTACGTATTGCGCACATTTATTTGTAATCGGAAGTTTCCAATCGGAGGCTTGTTTGCAAACGCAATTAATGCTATTAAACTTATATATATATATATATATGTATATAAAAGTCGTATATATTAAGAGTTCATCGTGGTTACGTGTCGCCGCGTCTCCACCGAGTCGTTCGCGTTTGCCAGGCTTCTGGCGTCCCACAGATGACGGGGATTATTCTCAATGGAGAGACCTCTCGCGCTGTTGCCGTTTCATTCAATTCCTCTCCACGCGCCCGCGCGATACCTCTCCTCCGTTTGGAGTCGAGAGAACTCGTTTTTCTCTCATTGCGTGTGCCCCGCATAGTTCCTACAGAGTATCGAACGATACTATAGTAAACGATGAGTAGCATTTTGTTCGCGGAGTTTCAAACGGATTCCGGACTCTCCGAATTTGGATTTCGCTTCGGCGACTGAGAAATGATGATTCACGGGATAAATATCCCGAAACCCCATGACCACCAATATCTCGTATGCGTTAATGCAACCGGTATCACTCGCGTGTATCTCGAGAGAATACGAAACAAAAATTCATCGCGCTTGTCGTCGTGTCTCGTGCAACATAAGAATTCGCCGCGTAAACATACATCGAACGAACTCTGTGTGCGTCGGTGTGCGTCACGAAACGATTGTCCCGGCGGCTATTATTTTTTCTTTCCTCTTAATTTATTTATAAATATAGCGGACTAAAATTAACGAGACGATGCGATCGCGGCGCCGGAGACGGCGACGACAGTGCCAGCCGCAGGCAAAGACATCCGCGTGCAGATATACGCGCGGAGGATTTGTCTTGATGCAGATTCTAATTTAACTCCCCGCAACTGCATCGAATTAGAGTAGATAGATACGCGTTTATCGTTTCTGCGAATAAAAAAAAAAAAATAACTACGTCGCTGCGGATCGGTACGGATAGGCGTCAGTCGATTCTTGTACGCGATGCATCGGCCAATGTCGCATCGGGCCGCTTGCGTTGTCGGGACCCCCTCGCGAGGGGGAACTGCGATAAACGCGCGTCAGCTTCGCAACGGTGAGCTAACCAGCGGTACGCTCTACTGGCAGGAATATATATGACGTTGGCGCGTTTCATAGCTACACACATATAGCGAACGGCTAGCGAGACAGTTTGGCACATGACTATTTGCGTCAATGTACAATATCGCTTTTTTTTCTCTCGTATATGAACCTTTTGACCGATGGATCGAACGTCCGTGCTTTGGTAGCTTTTGTTAAAGAATATATAATATTTATAAATTTAGTTGTCAGTTTGTGTTATTCCGTTATGACTCCGTTACGTTCATCCGCTTCGTCGTTTTTTTTTTCTTCGCGATTATTCTCAAAGAATATCGCTCCATTACGAATTTCTCGGTGTGAAATTCGATGCCGAATTTATTCGATAATTGGACAGTACGGCGTCGGGTCGTTTCGGAGGAATTTAAATAGATTCCGGAACATACGATGCCTCGATGAATAATATTTAAAAGGAATCTCGTCGTCACGCGCGATAGTCAGCTATAGAGTTTCTCCCGGTTAATTAATTATGAATGGTAATTCATACGGATGGAAATTCTGCGGGTAAAGGCGCACGCGTTTAAGTTCCCGAATGTCACTTGAACTGCTGAACTCTGCTGTTTCCGGTATCGTAATATTCTTCCCTACGTTCGCAAAGCCACTGTTCCTACCGACAAATTCAACGCGATCGTCGTTTCTCACGGCGACTCGTAAGTTTAAACCCATTCTTTTTTTTCTTTCTCGATGACGAATGATTTCGAACCAATTTTCTCTTATCGTATAATTAAACAACAGTAATCCCATTTTTTTTTTTTCGTCGGAAAATCGATCGATAATAACTTTTTTTACGTTTTATTTTCAACAGAGACACAAATTGTGGCGATGACAGACCCACAATTGACGAACAACAATAATAACAACAACAACAATACCAACAACAACAACAACAACAACAACAACGATGGAGAACCGAAATATCTGCACAAGAAATTCAAGAAAATGGCAACGACAGAGGCCGCGCCTGTCGAAAGTGCCAAAAAGGAAACTATTGCAAACAGCACCGCGGCACCGTCTTCCGAGATCGCGAAGAAAAAAGATGTCGGCAAGGAGTCGACGAGGACCGATGCTTCACCCGAATCCGAAGGGGAACCCACCGAGTCTCGAAAAGCAGGATACGTTTGTCCTTATTGCAAACTTTCATGTGCCAAACCGAGCGTTCTGCAGAAACACATCAGGGCGCATACCAACGAGAGACCTTATCCATGCGTGCCGTGCGGTTTCGCCTTCAAGACGAAATCGAATCTCTATAAACACTGCAGATCGCGGGCTCACGCGCTCAAGATGGAAGGCGGCGATGCAAGCAAAGTAAATTCATAAACATCTGAAACTTTCTTTTTTTTTACCTTTAGCCCTCCAAACAGTTTATATTTATATTGATTTGAAATTTTTTCCCGTAGATTTCCGAGGATTCCGATATGAGTCTTTCGGACAGTGCGAGTAACGGAACTGGAACGCCTCCTCCGCCCGCCGCCTCGACGCCGAATTCCGTGTCGAGTGTGAAAAGCATGAAAAGCGGAAAAATCTACAAGCCAAAGTTTCACACGGCGTTACAGTGCGTAAACGACACGGAATCGTCATCGTTATCTTCGATGAGTTCAATTGCAATTGCGACGAGCAGCAGCAGCAGCAGCAGCAGCAGCAGCCCAGCGAGCACCAGTACTAAGCGCAACGCGGAAAAAGTTCAGGAGCACATCGACAAAATAATAACAGACAATCAGGCGATAGTTGAGGCTATAGATCCGCGACTACACAAGTTAATGCAGCGACAGCAGAGTCTCGTCGAGACGAAACACGCCGATCAACAGCCGTTGAATTTATCAGCGATCGAAGAAGCGACGTCGAGAAAGCGCTGCTATAGCGAGTCTTTTATTCAGGAGCAGAACAACGGACGCGTACAAAATCCCGAAGGTTCGATAATCAAGGATCTTCTATTGAAGAGCCGCGCCGCCAACGGCGACGAAGCCTCAGCCCACGATGGCGAGAATTTCGTTTGTCCATCGTGCAAAATTGCCTATACAAGCGCCGATAATTTGGAAGCTCATCGAAGATTCTATTGCAAAGGAAATTCTTCTCCGAATCCTCGTCGCGCCGAATTTCAATTGGATCTCGATAAACGCGATATCGATTGCGATAATAACAAAATGGGAGATTATTACGGCGCTATACAGCCGCTACCATCACCCGGACCATTGCTCGGTAACACGAGACTCGTCGACGCGTATGCGCCACCAACGAAGAAATCGCGATCCGATTCGGTGCCAACGAGTCTCCGATCGTTGGAAGAATTATCCAAATATCCGCGTCCAAATTCGTTGCAAATGTTCGGCGGTGAAGTTCGAATACTCGACAATAGCGGAGAAACAAAAACTATGAGAATAGAACCGCGTCAAACGAATTCACCGTCGAACGAGCACGCGGTAAGCGGCAAATGCGTTACGACCGAAACAGCATCGATCGTCGTCCGTTCGGGTCTTCATTCCGGTGGAACAATGGTTCACAAACCCTCCGGAACACCATCGAATAATCTTCCTCCATCGAGTTCCTCCGTATCGCTTCCGAATACTCCAAAGATGTTGGCGCCAATCATACCTAACATATCAACGCCGAATTTGGCACCAACGATGTCGTGTTACAACTATCTTGAACCCCATTTGAATCCTCTCACGAACATCACTGCCTACAATCCGTTAACCCTGCCGCAGGCCGGTATAGCGAGCATTCTACACGGTGGTAAGGTTATTCCTTATGTACCCGGTATGCCGGGACCTCACACCCTGACCCTCGCCACCACTCCGAGCATCGAACTTTCGCCGAGTGTTAGCGTCGCAGGTGACAACGCCGCGGCTTCGTACAAAGTCATTCCCGGTCTCCCAGGACTTCACATTATATCCCAACCACTGGATCTCGCCAGTCCGGTAAACAGAGCTGTTCACACCCCCAGCGTACCCGGTATCCCGGGACCGACTTCGAACGGCAACGGCAACGGCAATTCACATATTACAACTATCGGACGACCCCTCGATCTCGCCAGTCCGGCGAAAGATTCGAGCTTCAGGACGCCGAACAGCGAATCCGCGAGGACGCAATCATTACCGAGTCCTAAAGTTCCTAACGTAAAATGTACCGACGCTAATGTTGCGCCGAGCGATCAATACCGATTGGCGAGATCGACGACAACGGCGAGCACCGCCGGCGAAACGACCAAATCCGAGATCGATCGTCATATCAAAACGAACGTCGCTAATACAAAGTACAATATCGCTATGGAGAGAAAAGATTTTTCGTATCCAAACGGCCTCGATATTATTTCTACTGATAGTTCATATGGCAAACAATTATCTATGAGCGAAAGTAGAAAAAGACCGGCGAGCTGGAGCATCGCTGATATCGATAATACGAAAAATTCGGGGGATACGAAGAACGATGAAAATATTGTCACAGAGGACGAATCAGTTTCACCGTCGAGCGGTAATAATCGCGAGAAAAATCAGCTCGGTATCTCGAATGAGACGAAATCCTTGTCGATCGAGACTTACGCGAATGTTTACAATGGAGCGAAACCTCGTATCGATAACGTACCACCGATAATCATTGGCAATTTAGATGCTTCCAATACAGATGTGCCAAATAAATCTTCCATGGAATTATTTAACGTTAATGGATTAATGATCGATAAATCCGACGCTAGAGGGCCAAAAATTAACGAGAACGATACGAGAGACGAGGAGACGAGCACTAAGTTCTTGAGACCAACGTCGCTGCCCCTAAAACCGGGTACTTTCACCCCGAAACGGCATCACGGAATAACTCCGACGGCGAACACGCTGCCACTCATAAGTCCGGAAACTCCGAGACCAAAAAAATCGTACGGTCAACTTTATCTCAATGGTCACGCGTACACTTATTTGGGTTTAAAGTGTTCGACGAGAGTTTTTTATTGCACTCTTAACAGACCTCAACCGATGTACGTAACGCAGCAACACGGTTTATCGATGTATTCCAATTGGAAAATATGTAAAGAAGCGCCACCCGATCTCGATATGGCGCATTACGACTCGAGACATCGACCGTCGAGTTACACTGTCGCCTCGAAAAAACAAGAGGACATTTTGACTCATTCGTCGCAAAGACCGACAACACCTGCGAGCCCCGACAGCGGCTTGGAAAGCGACACGCAAGAGAAAAGCCGGAGAGTCAAAATTTTCGACGGTGGCTTCGAGAGCAACGAGGATTACACTTACGTGAGGGGACGAGGTAAGTTATTTCTTATTTAATTATTTTTTTCAATATAAATCTTTTTTAGAATTTTTGGTTATTAATAAAATGCATTGTATAGGTCGCGGCCGTTACGTCTGCGAGGAATGCGGCATACGTTGTAAAAAGCCTTCGATGCTCAAGAAACATATCAGAACTCACACGGACGTGAGGCCGTATACGTGCAAACATTGCGCATTTAGGTAAAATATATTTATTGCAATGGAACGATGAAATATATTTTTTTTTTACTTTTTATTTGTGAAAAAATCTGTATAGCGATTATTGATCCCTTCGTAAGGCGTCTGCGTGCGTCTGAGCGTTTAAAAAAAAATTCGTCCGTTTTGCATAGAATATAAAGTATAAGAGCAGTTTGACTTCTTTTTTATATTTGCATTGAAAAGTAATGAAAAGTAATCGATCGTCAGAAATTTTTTACAAATTTCGAAATTAGTTGATAATATTGGTTAACGACGTATCCTTTGTCAACAGCTTTAAGACAAAGGGAAACCTTACGAAGCATATGAAGTCGAAGGCCCATTACAAAAAGTGCGTCGAACTGGGAGTAATGCCTGTGCCAACGTCCGTCTGCGATGAAAACATCGACAAGGAAGCGATCGCACGATTGGTCGCCGGTGGCGGTAACGCCGACGACTCGTCGTCGGAAGACGATGATAGCGAAGGCGACGAGAGCGACGAATCGGGAAGCGAGGAACAAGAAGCCGCGCAGAGTCTGTTGAGTCTGTCGCAGCGGAGTTCTCACCGTTTACCGGGACTGTTGCCAGTCGGGAGACCAACGACTTATCCTTACGCCCTGACATTCCCGACAACGTGCGTTACGACGAGTATCGTCTCGACGTGCGCGGGATCTTCGCCGATGAGTCTCAACGTGACTACGACAACTGTAATACAAAGCGAATTATCGCATCGTTATTACTTTCCCTCGAGCCGTTGCTCCGTCGCTGAAGAGTCTCGCGACAGTGTGATACGTTGCGGTACTAAAATCGACGATACGGACGAAATCGTCGAAACCGAGAATAGACATCAATCATCGCAACCGATGGATTTAACGACCAAGCAGACTCTTCAAACGTTACCTGCTTTGTCAGCTTCCCCTGTGTCGGTTTCTCATCGCGCTAAACCGGCGGATATACTAACACCGGTATCGGAACCGATTCTCATGCAAACGATCGTACAGACGATGGAGAGACTGCCGTTGCAGGGCAGAGAATGGAAATCCGACGCCGAGGGTCACATGCTGCAGGCGTATCTTACCGAACGCCACGTTATGGACAGCAAAATGAAGCAGCAATATCGTGTTGGTACGATAAATCGTCAGCAACAGATCGCCAATACCGATCGGGAATTAATGAATTGTCGTAACGTCGATTCCAGCGGTATACCAACAGTGACGTACACCGATCCCAGTAGAATGCAGCAGCACAGCGTACTCGGCACGAGAATTAAGTGTATGTCGAGACAACAAGCATCGGACGAGATAAAGATGGAGATTAGAGAGAAGATTTATCAGAATAACGCTGCAATCGAAAGACGTCCATTCGACATCGATAATGAACAAACGAATGCCGATCATCACTCTCTCGGAATGCCGAACAACAGTTGCGCCGCAGCAGCGGTATCGGTATTTAGTACGGAATTTACGCGTCGCGGCACGACGCCGATCGATCGACGATCGCCCAACACTTTCACCGCCAACGTTACCGATGCGAATAATCGAAGAACGTGCGTACCGACGAAAAACGAAATTGATCGCTCGATTTTCAATGCCAAGGAACCGCTTGGCGAAAATTTATCTCAGAGCCCAAGAAATCAAGAAAACGGAACGCCGACCTCGAAGCCACCGAGTCGCGAGATCCGTGGAACGAGTCAGGATTATCGTACGCAAGGGCTACAGACGTTTCAGGAGCAGAGATCGACTAGTCAAGAATTTAAATTGCCATCTCAGGAGACGAGGCCGTCGCCTGTTATCAATACAGACTTCAAATCACCTCATGTCGTCGATCCACGATCGACGTCGCCCAACGGCGTTCACGGTGTTGCGAACGAAACGAGACCCCCGAGCCGAGATACGAGAGTTATTCCGAGTAATCAAAGATCTCAGGGCTTTCAAATAATTCAACCGATTGTTCACGAATCGGCAAACGCGAGACATGAGATACCAAGAACACCGGGAGACGCTAGAAATAACGAACGTTTAGAGATAAAACGTCACGAGATGGAAATAACGAAGCAAAGTATCGCGGAGAGCATAAAACAGACTGTTGCGAGAAAAATGGTCGTTGGTGGTCCGGGCTTTCGTTCTCCTTCGCCGCCCGGTGGTAACGCGAAACCGCAAGCTGAATTTCTACAACCGTCGAGCGGTCCGGCATCCAATTACGTTAGGTGAGACTCGTCTCCGTCTCCGGTATTCTCTATTTTTCTCCGCTTTCAAGATGTTTACATTTTTAACTCTGCCGATCGATGATAATTTCAGCGTTACCGAAGATGGTCGCAGTGTTTGCGGTATATGCAACAAGGTATTCAGCAAACCGAGTCAACTGAGATTACACATTAACATACATTACTTTGAGAGGCCATTTCGATGCGAAAGCTGCGCGGTTTCGTTCAGAACGAAAGGACATTTGACGAAACACGAGCGATCTGTTTCGCATCATAACAAGGTAAATAAAGTCATATCTATTCGATAAACAGTTAAGGATGCATCACGCAGACATTACCGATCTGAAATTTAATTTGGCAAAAATTTCAATACTCCGCGGTATGACAAAAATTCGAAACAAATCAGCCGCATTAAAGATATCGAGACCTTCGATTTTGCATAATAACAACACCAAAATGTTGTTAATAAATTATTTTAAAAAATAATTGTTCAAAAGAAATATCATAAATTATTTTATTTTCTCATTTTTAATGAATTCCTCGATTTTTTACAATTCATAAGAATTTTTTTATATATCGATTTTTTTTTTTTTCGAATTTCGAATACATTTCCGCAACACAATTTTACAAATCACACAAGTAGTATCGAGACGGATAAAATCAACGAATTCATTTGAAAAGAGGAAAAAAGGGTTTACTGATTAAACAAATAACTTTTTTAAACAATTTATTGATAACTTTTTGCCATTATTATTGTGAGAATTAATGTTCTTAGCGCCTTTAATATAGTGAATTTTTTGCAGATTTTTTAGATTACACATTTTTCATAATACGAATACTTTAACGATCCCTGTAATTTTAAATTTGTATCTTTGATAGGTCAGCATGACGTCGACCTTCGGAGCCGCGACGACCAGCAATCCGAGACCGTTCAAGTGCACCGATTGCAAGATAGCTTTCAGGATTCACGGACATCTGGCTAAGCATCTACGCAGCAAGATGCACATCATGAAACTTGAGTGCCTTGGAAAACTTCCCTTCGGCACATACGCTGAGATGGAACGTTCCGGCGTCAATCTCAATGACATAGATACCACCGACTGTGATAATAGTTTAACTAGTCTTCAGGTTTGTGCAGAACGACGCTGAAAAAAAAACATCATATTACTAGTTGTGTGTAAAAAGTTGTAAAAACGCTTTTTTTTTCATTTCGCAGATTCTGGCGCAGAAGCTTTACGAAAAGGATCCGAGTAAAATGGGACAGTGGGACGCCGAAATGGTACCTCATCAGGGTGCAAGCGGTGGTGAAACATCGTCGGACGAAGGTGAACCCATAGCGCCGCACGCGATTCATCAGCATCCACCGTCGCAGATAAATACCGACAGCGATACTTCGCGAGCATATCATATGCCCATGTTAATCGTCGGGGACGAATCGAAAGTGATGAACGACGGGCGACTTTTGAATTCGCGATTCATACAGCAACGACCCGATTACGGAAGACACGAGAGAATCGCCGTTGACTCCGCCGAAGAATCGTCGATCGTTGACGAAAATTCGCATCCCTACAAGTGTCGGATCTGTACGATATCCGTAAGAACCATTAACGAGCTTCAGGTACATTGCTTCGTCGAACATAATATCGAGTCGCAGGCTAATGACTCCCATACTGACCTCAGAGACAAAGACAATAGCCAAATGCACCTCGTGAGAAGCGATCCCAACAGACGACGCAGCGACGATACATAGTGCCAAAATAACGCGACTAACGCGACTATAATGTGAACATGTTTTTTCGAATTGTCGAAAAATATTTTACGCAACGTGATAAACGCCCCCGCGCGGTATTTTTTCTTTCGCATCGCGAACGCTGACAACGGAAGTAATCGACGGCGATCGCGGCACGCGGAATCAACGGCTTCCGAAGTTCATATCCCTACGCGATTGAACGCCCGGAACCTTCGAAAACGTCTTCTCTAGCAGTATGAAACTGGTAGGCATTTTTTAAATTTGTTTTCTTTTATAAATACCCCCGACTCTCGATTGAATTTTAATTACGCGACAACCCAAGAAGACGCGTATCGGAATTATTCATTTCGGTCTCTCGAGCGTACATCCTGAAACGCGCATTAATTCAATAACGAATCTACAATTTATATTCTATTTAACGATTTTTAAATGAACAAAAATATTAGTAGTTTAAGATGTCATTTTTTTGACTGGCATGTGATGATTACCGAATTTTATGTGAAAATCTTTCTCGCGCGTGCAAACTTGAAGAGTATTTCTTAATATTACGAGGTAATATTAATCTATGTAATATCGGATATACATTTACTAAACACGCGTATTTACGCGCGTATATATATATATATATACGATTAATTACCGATGTAATGAATCGAAGAATTCGTTAACGCGACCGCGAGCGGCGTTTTGTTTGCATTCGTAATCGTTGGAAACGTTTATTGCGACGACGATTTTCGTCCTTTAATTTTCTTTTTCTTTTTTTTTCCCTCCCCAAACGACGGATCACAATTTACGGAATAGATTGTTTATGTATAAAGAAGTTATCGAACACCTCTGTGTTGTACGAATAGTTGTTTAAACGGAGAAAGAAACATTGTTGTTTCTTCGACGATATCTGCAATATCTTGCGGAAAATTATTCTATCGGGCGGATTGATTTTCTTCGATCCAATCTCAATTTACAAAAAAAAAAAAGTCGCCCGCCTATTGTCTACTGTAGAGAAATAACGATCATTGTCTTCTTTGCGTCAGGGAAAAAAAAAAAAAAATTCGCGAATTTATAAAATTGTTTCGATCGAAGAGTCGTATTTTTTTTCTTTTTTTTTTTTCTCCTTATTTTACGAGACGCACAAATCCGCGGATGAATCATAACCTACGGATAGCTCTTTGCGAAATTGTATTAAATATATAATATCCGTCTAACGTTATGCGCGCGACACTCTCAAGCACATGAACACATAAAATGTCTTTCCTATCGCATAATCATACCTCGATAATCATAATTTGTACCTAAATGTGCTTGAGACGATGCCGAAACCGTCAACAGAGAGTTAAGAAGTAAAAAACATTGACCGCACAATTGTATACAACGATTGTCATGTCAAGAGAAAAAAAAAAGAGAAAGAGAGAGAGAGAGAAGGTTGTTGCCAAAACGATATCAATGTAGCATAGAGAAAACGTAGCATTTGATGTATACTCGTTACAATTCTATCGAAGATCCCAATCACAAACACTATGTAAGAGCTTCCAAGATGTGTACGCGTGCGTGTGTCCAAAAAAAAAGAAATGCCAAGCCAACGTAATACATTGTTTTAGCGTCGTTTTCCGAATGGCGAAAAAAAAAAAAACAGCAACAACAAAGAAAAGTTACCGATATACAATTGCCCTACCGGATGGACCATTTCATTCGGTGAAAAAACATAATTTTATACAACTTGCCATATAATAATTTGACAAACGCGCCAATTTACATATCACATATCTCGAATTATTTGAGAGGCACTGTTACGAATCTTATATCGTATTTATCATATATTTTCGTAAAAACGAATAAATTTTATTCGAGATGAAGAATGAAGGAAAGAAAAAAAAAAACAAAAAAAATCCATTGCAAGTTCATTAATACCGAGTGGCGATCGTCACAAACTTGTGAATATATCTATGACTATTTTTCGACACGATGATTAAAAAGTCAAGAATTTTACTTGTGATGTTTATACGAGTAATGTGTGCGTTGCGTTAACAGCGAAAATACACCGTTGGCTTGGCTGCTTCCAGACTCAGTATTAGAAAGTCTCAATAAAACTGATCGGTCCGAATCGGTTTGAAATCACCACAGATCACAGATTTTGTTTGTAAGGACAGACCGCCGTATCATCCGATTTTTGTCATCCGAATTTACGAGAATAATCTATGATAAACTTGAACGGCTATTTTTTATGGATTAAAAGAAAAACCGGAAGTTTTTTATGCCCATAAAACCGACACTCGCAGATCATTGGCCGTAATATAGTATTTTATATGTATCGTAGACACGGTTTAGAATCTTTAGAATTTTATATAACGATTTACCAGAGTGACAAAAGCCTCGAGGCGAATTTATATAAGCCTGACGGCGATCTCGTTGCCGAGCGCATTGTTGCGTCTGTTCAACAAATTCAACTCGAAAAAAAGGCCTCGAAAAATCGATGCCAAATTTATCGTGCGAAAATAAACAATTTTTTAATTCGAACCAAAATTGGCACTTTTGCCAATGGATATCAGAGAATGGGACCGGAGACAGATTTTATAAGCGTATTCTTAAAAAAAAAAAAAATAGATAGCATCATCTTTTATGGAATCGTCGAGAGACCACCAATGATCCGTCGGTGTTTGTTGCTAAAACTTTCTTCCTTAATTCTGTAATTCTGTTAAACTATTAACGAGAATGTAATTTATTTATTGTAAATAAAAAACAAAAAAATATATTGCCTAAAAACACTCGAGCGATGACTCGCCTACTTTTATCCTATCTGTTTTTTCATTAAATATGACATTCGTTAAAAAATATTTTTGTATTTATACAGAAAAGTACATTGGTACGCTTTTGCTTATCGCTACAAATACAAAACTTGCATAACGTTCAGTCGTCTTTTGTATTCCATTGGTTTCCATCGACAAGCGTACATATGACTATCGTGCATCGAAAACCACAACTGAAATGCAACGTTGAGGAAAATATCTTTGAGGTATTGCATTGTCTTTTAAAAAAATAGTTTTCCATTATCAAACGATAGGCGTTCAACCGGAATAACCACCTTTTTCTTTAAACAACAAATGTGCCAAAATTTTTAAATAGAAAATGTGAATATTACAAAGTATAGCGAATCATTGCGCCACTGTCATTTTACATGCATATGCGAAGGACAATTGCAAAAAATGTGAAAAAAATCAAAAAGGATACGACGTTTGGTTCGTTTCTTATACATTATTCGGTATCCACATTCACGGCAACGAATTGGATCTCTCGGCCGAATTTCATTGTCATGATGACATTCTGGAATAAATAACGACAGTTGATTATTTCGATAACGAATTATAACCCGGTACAAAGTAAAAAGCATTGGAAAAGATTGCACGTTTCTTGACGATATAGTAAGGTTAAGTCGCGTCAAACTGACGCGACTTCTTCGTGGATAATAATTGAAAATTGGATACCTACCTCCACATATATATACCATAGCTTGTTTCGGGGCAGAGTCAGCCTTGCTAGACTCCATTATCGCGCGAATTTATTATTCCGATGGACGATGAAAATTCTTCTTATTCGATGTGGAAACAAACTTCATCGACAATAACAACAGCACCATGTGCAGGCAACTCGATTACAAACTAACCGCCGAGCTCAATTGAAATCCGTTTTACCTTGTGGTTGTGATATACCGACGTCGTGATACATCGTGTCGTTGCCGCGTCGAAAAAGTAAATGAGAATCACTGATGTACGAAAGTTTCCCCGGCAACAGCTCGTCGTCTGCATTATGTTTTTTCGGTACTGACGCGAGAGGCAGCACACAACGTCGCCGGACCATCGAAAGCTCACAGCCAATAGAATGAGTCGGCAATCGCTGGCGGGATGAGACGCGTACTCCGATTGGTTGATCGCGTTTCGAGCCATCCCCTCTGTAACAACGGATAAACAGATTTCAAACATTTTCAAGTGTCCGGCGCACACGGGTCACGCAGAGGGAGAGTCGTTCCCCGCGTGTACGTATATCATTCTGTATTCACCCCTGGTCCGTCTCTCAGTTAACGCGAATATGTCGATCCGTTTGTTTTGTAACTGTCGTTCAGTCTCTTCTGTCGTCTCGAAACACGTTTTTTTCTAGTTAATTATATATATATTCTTCGAGGCAACTGTGTCACTGAAATAAGTGGCGTATTTACGAGTGGCCAAGAGCCGGTGTTTGTGTATTTTTACGCTCAAACGAAGAGTGCGCGGATGCTGCGCGACGGGGTGGTTTTCCCGAGGGATGATGCTGCCGAGCGTTGATCCAACGAAGAAACTGACATCGCTGCTTCTCACGTTAAATATCGAGCAACAGTGTTGAATAGCAGCAGTGTCGATGAATTTTCGCGCGTAATCGCTGCGCAATAACAACAGAGAAGTTCCGCGGTAAGTTAGCGCGCGCGCGAGTATGGCTATAGAAGCGACAAGCGTTGCGCATGTTTTGTCATCATCGTGAACGGTAAAACGTCAACAAACCGCAGACAGATCCGAGCGCGCCAAGTAATGGAAATAATAACAAAAACAACGAATAATAACACGATGATAACGCGGGAGTGTCGAATAGAGAATTGCAACTTGTGAAACTTTTATTTCGAACGTCAATCGCGAGTGATAAATTTGCATTTCAATAATACATTTCGTGTGATAACTATTAAAATTAATATAAAAAAAGGTGAAAGTATATGACAAGTGAAATGGATATAGCCGAGCTGGAGAATACGCACACTAGCGAAACACCGCACGGTTCGACAAAGACGAACACTCGCGGATCTCACGGCTCTTACGACGGCGCGGACAGTGGTTATTTAACGTTGACACCGAACTCGGGTGGTTACACGTCGATCGTCGCGGCATGTCGATCGCGAACTTCGCTTGCCGCGTCGAAGAGGCACTATCGAACGCGAACAGAGCCATGGCAATCCGATCGAAGATTGCGGTCCAAGTTCAATCATCGAATAAACGCGCCGGAACACGCGTGCGACTCGGTGATCGACGAGTCACACGAAACATCGTGCGGATTGTCTCAGGACTCGGGAAATTTCAGTTGCGAAAATCAAAGTTCCAGTGTCGATGGCAGCGCGAGTTTTGACAGCCGAAACGCAATCGGCGACACGAGAGATTATGGAGTCGAATATCGGGAACGAAGGAGCGGAGGGCGAAGAGCAGGCAGAGGCGCTGTGGCGGTTACTCCAGCATCCAGATTGCATTTGTTATCGCCTCCGCCGTCACCGGCGGTTCCATCCTCGTCGTTTGTTGCATTCGAACCTATGGACGAAGATGTAGATATGAAATTAGTCGTCGTATCGCAGAGTACCCCTTATCACAACTCGCCAAATCGCAACATTCCTCCCAGCAATTTGAATTTTTCTCCAACCACAAGAAGAACAACTCCGCCCAGCGTAACTTCCGTCGACAATAAAAAACTTAGTGATCTCATGATAACCGATTTATCCAGCATCGCCGACATAAAACCCAAAAGATTGGATTTCAGTCGAAGAGCATTGTCGTACGCTTTGCACAGAACAAGAGCGACGCCCGATTTCACTGGAAAAGAAAGCGTCGATTTGCTGAGTCTACTCGGCGAAAAAAGCAATCACTGGCGAGTCGTTTCCAAAATATTTTCGCATCTCAATGCCCAAGATTTGTGCTCCGCCAGTATGGTTTCCAAAGCTTGGAGAAGAATTTGCGCCAACGATTCGCGCGCCAATACAAGACGACTCGCGCACATAATACTCAGACAGAACGCTAAAGAGAATCTTAAACTCGTTGGAAAGGCCAAAACGGAGGGAGATATTCGCTCGAGTCCCAAGAGCAGATACGCCAGAAAGGGATATCTTCTGGAGGTCCAAAATTTACTTCAAGCTCCAACGCCGCAGCGACCGCCGCACAGTCCACCTGTGTCTCCTAGCAAAGTCAAATTTCACTCGTTTGTTAAGGTAAAAAAATAATCATCTTTTATCCTTTATCGTTTTATTTCCGCGTACGAAATCGCATCTCGTACGTGCAATTTTGCTGACGCTGAATAATTATTATTCCGAGGCATCAACGGCGATATCTCATTTCTCGGTATATCGTATTCGAACAATGTAGTGCGGTGCCTGCGTGCCATTGCACTCGAAACACGCGCATCGTATTCGAGACGGCGCTTTATCGTTTGTCTTCTTTATTACTACTTAAGGACGCGCGCGCTACTAACTTACATTTAATTTCGAATAATTTCAAACAATTTTCCAATTTCTTCTTTGATCGTTCAATTCAGCGCGAAATATTGCGTCAACCAACCCAATAATTTCACATATCCCGAAGAAAAGCCCACGAGGCTTCTTGGGTACTTGACCTTGTCGCTCGCGCTTACGCAAACACGTTGTATGCGCTCCGCGCGTTCCACAGGTGCCTATCAACGACGATACTTGGCCCGATTCGATCCGCCCTTTTTGTAATTCGATCTATCGTTTCGGCTGTTTGTTTTTTTTTCAATCCATTGCCACCGTAGACTTTCTTAAAAATCCGCTCGATCTTGTTAGAGATGACGAGAATAGCGAACGGGAACAACGAGTCAACTCTTTACGCCCAATTAGCTACCGTTGCGTACGGCGAAAGAATCACTGATGCGTAGAAACTTTCTTCTCGGCGAGAAATCGAGTTTTGTTCGGGGAAAACATGGATTTTCGTTTTTTTTGTTTGTTTCATCGTGCGATTGGGATCGTACGCTCCAAAAACCACAAAAAAAAAAAATCCTCTGAGTTTTCCTCTTGATACGGTGACGCGATTATCTCGAAATATCGACGACGATTTATAGGACCGAGCGGGTGCCCTGTTTTTTTTTCTCGTATAGTTTTATCGACTCTTCGATGCGCGAAGGATGAAAGTGGTTATCGCTCATCGGTTGGAAAATAAAAAACATCTTCTCGAGATAAAATATCGTGACGAATAATAAAGCCCCGAGACACGAAACTGTGTATCGTTTGAGAGTAAAAGATTCGTTATATATGATTCGTCGCGTGCGGTAAACGGTCGGTAATTCGATCGCGAAACGTAACTGATATTTAGATAATTCTGACGCTGACTCGTTCAATAGACGAAGATTATCCGGATGGTATTCCTTTATTTTCGCATTGGTCGTCACAACGACCAAGTAGAGACTCTATAAACGTTCGATCGATAACTCAACTTTTCGGGGCAGTGGAGGGTCCGGGGACATCCCTTTTATTCTCCAAACTGCCGAAGCACGGTTCGCTGCGCTTGGACACAAGAACCGGCCGGCCGGGCGAACAATGCGATTCTTATCTCGTGCAAAAACGTCGCGAAGCTCGGAGAAGAGGCGACTCGGAGGAAGCCGGTCGATCGGTTCGGCGAACGGTCCTCCTGTTGAGGACCGTCGTTAGCGAGACTAAAGTCCCTCGTCGATGAGAAATCTTGCGGCAACGATCTGCCACAGTAGTACCCAGAGTCGTGTGTTTCCGACGACTTGTTAAAGTAAATTTACTCCGTAGCAAATATTTCATTTGAAGCATTTTAATAATTACTATTATAATTGTTCGTTTTTTTTTTTTCATTTTTTTTTTTTTTCAAGGAAATTTTTGTATTTCATCGGAATAATGATAACCGGAGGGCTTCTCGTGTTTTTTTTTTTTCGACGGATAAGTTGACACGACAAGATCCCACGATCTCGCGTGTCTGGCGCTCCACTCCTTCAGTACAAAGCCGTACAAGATCGCGGGCATTCGCGGTGCGTAAAGTATCGCTTTCGTCTCGTTCGACGAAAACCGCTGTGAAAAATTCACCTTCGCGATCCATCGCAAATCGCTCGAAAGACAGAATATTCTCGTTTCTCGAGAGCCCGAACGAATGTTTTTTGCACTCAATCACAATTCCCGAGTGTCCTTGTAAAGATTCAAACCAATATTTTTTTCGTTCGCAATATATATTTTGCACTTTTTGCACGCATTAATACATCACGGAGTTTATCCGAATTTTTATAAATACGAATTTTTATTTCTAGCGATGTTTTTTTTTTCAGTTCATAATACAAACACGTTCTCGATGCTTGTTATGAAAATAAAATATGGAATAGTCACTCTCGATTAAAATCTCATTCGACACGCGCGGTCTTCACCGCTTGACCGCTACCGGCCTCGAGATTGATAACCGTCATTGGGAAAGTTCTGTTCTCAGCGACAGGTGAATTTCCGTGCTTCGCCTCGCCGCCGAGTAGCCTCCTTCTCCCCTCTTCCGGTGTCGCCTTGCGTGGTTTACGTGAAAATTCGTTCGAAACAATTTCTGACGAACGCATGAGAATCCGCTCTGTTCGACAACCGGTCCGCTTCGTTACTTTTTCTTTTCTTTCGTCCGGCGAGTCGCAACGACAGGTGGGATCCCATATATATTTTTTTTTTTCGCGAAAGTACGTGTATTGCTTGATCTTGCAAACTCGTTCGCGCACGCACGCTCCTCCGATAAATTCTAATGGAGGGAAACAATATTTTTTCTTTTTTTTTTTCGAGACGATTTTTCGTACTGATTTTTTTTTTTCTCAAAAGAACATTTTTTTTTTCGACTATTTTTTGTTGAATTTGCAATTTTCGATCATTTTGCTTATCGTGTTTTTACGATTTTATCATTTCACGTGATTTTTATTTTGCGAAAAAAAAAACACACGCAAATATCGTGTTTTTTTGTTTTATTCTGATTTTCTATAAAATTTATTATCGATTGGGTTTTCTGGGATCGATAGTTTTGAGCGAACTGCATAATTCAATGTTTGCTCCAAATGCTCGGTAGAGGATTGTGCTTTCCCCTCTATGCAACTATCCCACGAGTCGTGACGCCCGTTGTTGCACGGTCTATCGAACGAAATGCCATGCACCTGGCCAGGTGTTGCCCCCTACCACTCCGCGAGCCATTCAAGACTCGTGGTTATTTCTTCTATACCAACCAAACGTCGAGAATCAACGGAAGTTCGAAAGGGAAAAGAAAAAAAAAGATAACGACTCACCGACGAGCAACTGTCACACTTTTTTTTTGTTTGTTCCCTTGTTGACCCGGAATACAATGACTCGTCTTTTAGCTCCCGTTCAATTCGTAGCTGCTGCGTAGTTTTTTATATCTATACGATCGAAGATCCTTCGCTTCGCGCTCGATGCACTTCCGTCAAAGATTATTGAAGAAAAAAAGGAAGCATATCGTTTTTTACGCGTTAAGGGAAACGTCCTTTCGATCGCGAATAGTCGATAAACGCGCGATATCGTCGTATTTACGGAAATCGTCCGTAAATGCAAACGCTGCGCAATTGTAGTTTGTTCCTAACTTCTTATCGCGATTCCTCACACCGGGAATATAATTCGTCCGTTGAGACACTTCGAGGGCAATAAACGTGTATTCTCGAGCGCTCGGCAAGGAAATTGCACGGCTCGTTTCTCCGTTAATCGAGGAAGTAAGGTACAAGTCTCGTTCTCCAAGTGGTTTCCCGTATAGCGCCAGGTGTTTGTATCCAACTCTTTCCGGAGCATCCCTCAAGCGTGACTCGCAAGAAACGTTCAAGTTCCTCGAGTTCGGGAAGTCCGTTAAAGGCTAAAAAACGAAAGGACGAAGACAACGGTCTCGCGAGAGATCCGCCTTTGGAAAGTTCGTCATCCTTTTTCTTTTTTACGATGATCGATGTATCGCACAGTCATCTTGGTAAGAGTTACGATAGACCCGATGAACATAATATACCAATCCCATTAACACGATAACTATACGAAACTTCGTCCGCTCCATACTTATCGCTATCACTACGAACGGCTGGCTATTCGTTTAATTTTTCAAATGATTTATAATGATGATAATCAATGATAGTATACGCGATTCGATTGGTTGATTATACAAAAAATATAATGAAAATATCGTTTACGGAAACTTTTTTTTTTAACGAAAAAATCCAAAATAGTTGATTTCCCCTTTTCATAGATGATTTTTGCAAATGACGATGAAAAAAAAAAGTTTGTCATTACTTTCAATATATTAAAAAAAAATTATTTTTATATTTAAAAAAAATGTTATCCTATATACAAATTTCTTCAATTACCGAAGACGCAAATATAATGAATCGAAACGATTTCGAAGGTGGAGAATCCGTCGGTCAGGGTCCTCGGCATCTCGAGATCGGACTCGACTCGCTCTCGGTGCGGGCAATAAACTGCGCGTATTTATACCTCCGTTGGTTCCGCGTAATGTCGTTCTACCGATTACGATCGGTATTGCCATTCTCTCGGGTGTCGGTACTGCTCGACGGATGTTGGAGGGCCTTGAGACGCGTTAATACACACGCGTTTCCAAGTGCGCATTCCTAGGGCTGTTTATGTATATCGCGCGCACTCGAGGTGCACGACGAACCTTTAACGAACTTGCCGGCGGGGAGTAACGAATCACTTTCGTTCTCGTATAACCGGACCTTTTCTCATTCGGACGAATAATTACATTTCTTTCGCGTCGTTCGAAACCAATTTTGTTGAATTTTAACGCCGACATATCCAACTAAATTGAAAGCCCGTTGTTCGACTTGGACGATACGAAACTCCGATTAATACGAATAGAGTCGATCAATCAGCGAATTTATAAATCGTTTAATCTACACGATTCGTTAATTAATTACGATTTAATCGTTTACGACAGATTTACACGACAACTTTGTTAACGAGAATAAACTGTCGCGATATCGAGAAGTTTATTTACGACTATCGGTCAATAATTTTTGCGTGTCAAGAGACACTACACTCGATTTCGCCCTCCATTACTACGCAAGTTTCGGGAACCGTTCGAAAACCATTCGTATTTTTTTTTTTTTTTTCAGTCGTCTGCGACGTTAACCAGAGGTGATTGAGTAGTATTTTCATCCTTTCTTACTGTCGAGACAAACGGAAAATAAAAACCATTCATCTGTCGTCGCGTGTTTTTTATGTACAAACATCGAAAACGATCGAACGAACGTAACGTCTACAAGATACGTTGGCGTTACGTACTTTTTTTTTTATTCAAATTAACACGATGTTAGGAAAAATGTGATGTTTTAACATCCAGACGCGTCGCGATCCGGTTGCTCTCTCGTTAGTAAACAGAAGCTGGAATACAGTTCCCTCGACAATACGCGGTTGACAATCGGGAAATACCTAAACTATTGGTCTTTGTATTTTCTTCCATTAATCTACACAATCCGACATATGCGCCTCGCGCTCTTCCGTTCGATGTATTTTTTCATTTCATCCGATAACTCCTTCGCGCCGTAAAATATTATAACGCATTCGTAAAAAATTCCTCTTGACGAAAAAACCCAAAATTTGTTCGTTTTTTTTTTTTTACTTTTCTCCCTCAGTATCGATGACCCTCGAGACTTTTCCTCTCGGGGCCTTAAATTTCCGGCGCTTTCGTCTTTCGTTTGAGTTGTTCGATGCCGAAACTCTCCGAACGGACGAGTGAACCAACATCCCGTATACAGTGGTTCTCTCCTCTTTACACTGTGGTCTCTCGCTGGAAGCGAAACGAAACCCAAACTTGCGAAGGACCTCTCTCGGGTACGAGGGATCGAAGGGGCTGCGCGCGAACGGTCCTTCTCAGCGTTTTTTTGTTGACGAAAAGCCCCGATATTTCTGTGCACACAATGACCGGCGAAGGAATTGTCAAATAATTTTTTTTTTTCACTCTTTACGTTACGAAGGCGCAGTTACATAAAAAAGTGCGGTTATTGTTGCCAACGGGAAACCGGCATTTATTTATTTATTAACAAAACACAGAAATATCATGAAAATTTGAATACTTTGATAAAAATGCATATTTTAAGGTCATTTATATTTAACCTAAAAAAAAGGTGGTAAATACAAAAAATGGAAAATATTTGAAAGTACGTAATTTATTTGGAGTCTTAAAGATATAAAAATGAATTTGATCGTCGTAAAAATTGAATATAGACAATTATTTATACGCGTGGAATATAAATTCTCGTGAAAAAGCCTTTACAATCGGAGCGGTGATTAAAATTAGAAAAATTGGTTTGTCGACGGGTGCATCGGCGATGGGACCGACGCGGTGAGATTCGTTGCGAATCCTTAAGCGAATGAGATAGATACAAATCGCCGTAGCGTGGGGTGTTTATAACGCCGAGAGAAACTATATCTGTATACGTCGTGGCCTCCCGCGGGGAATATAAAACCGTTATGCGATTCAAGCGGTCGTCACGTGCACACGAGCGCTTCGCCCGAACACGCGAGGTGGTGAGATGTCTTTCGAATTGTAAACGAAACACTGTACTCGCTATTTTCTTGAAAAAAAAAAAAACATAAAATAATTTAGCGATCGTCGTAATATTGATAATCGAATAAATATCAAGTGAGTGGAGTGCGCTTCCTCCGCATCCTCCGACGGTATGTGTCATCGACGCAACGTGTCGGCGATGCAAGAGCGGACGGCGGCGACTGGTATCGTTAATGCAACCTCTCGTACGCTTCATTTATTCATTTTTATAGAATTTTGACGCATCAAGCTGAACGGAGCCAAACGAATAATCTTTCGATATAAGCATCACGCGTAAAAAAAAAGAAAGCGATGGGGCGAGTGGTGTTCTGTTTTTTAACCATTGATTATGATACCGCGGAGTAAAGGACAATTCTCTGGGCGCTATTCCTAAACGTGAACGAAACAAAATTTTCTCTCGCAACTTCGTTCCGGATGCTGAGGCCTTCGTGTTTTCTCGTTTGATTTTCGAGTTTTCCGTCAGCGTTGCGTACCCACGAGCCTCCGATGACCTGTAAATACACGGAAGACAGGAAGCGACTCCGAGAAAAGTTTAACTCATTTGAATTTCAATAGGAACGCGAAGCCGCCGAGTAGTGGTATTCGAGCCGGGAGTTTGAATACTTAAGACGTCTTGTTTTTTTTACTTTCCAAGTTTCGTTCGAATACACAGGATAACCATTTCTTTCTGTATCAATGAAATTACCTATTTCCGTAATTTCGATGTTAATTAACTGTTAACATTGTTGTCGTCACTGGAATGGCTACAAAGAAAGTTGAATGTTTTTGACTCGGTCCATAGCAGTTGTAGCAGTTATAGCGGCAGGGGCCCCCGTAGGGCACTCGAAAAACACGCCGACTTCAAACATTTTGAAGCACGACTAACGCTTATGTAATCGCTGAAGCGGGCGACTGCACGCACTCACATACGCGCGCGCACACGCGTCCACAACAGCATCCAAATACCGAAGCCCTCGAGGTCTTCGGACTCGGGCCGGTCGGATACTTCCGGCGTTGATATCACTTCGGTCCCCTATACTTTTAATCTATACAATATTTGTCTTTTTTCTTCTTTCTCTTTTTCTTTCGCGTCGACTTCGTACGGTACTCGAAACCCTTTAACCCCTCGTCTATAATCTCTCGGCTATCCTAACCTTCGAATCTCGAAATAATATCTCGAGTATCGATTTACATTAAATATAATGATGAATTTTTTCAAATACGAATGAAACATTTTTATATACGAAAACATTAATCGCGATACGAAACGATCTCGAGAAGAACGGCCACAGGGGCTGAAAGAGACTCGAGCGCCGGCGGCCCTTCGACAGGGGTGAAGCCGACAGGGGGATGGGGGAAAAAAGTATAGGAATGTACAACAGCTGCCCCTATGCGCGGGTTTGCTTTTGAAAAGCCTTCGAACGGGACGCTCTTCGTCTAACGAGATAGTAACCCAATACGCGCCGAGCCAACGAGAGTAAAAGAGTACGAAACGATTTTTTCGAAGGGACAGAATGAGAGAGAATACGATGAATACGATGTAAAAGGTCCCGAGCACGGAATACGCAATACCGAAGTGGTGGGAGGCTTACCAGAGACGCTGAGTATAACCGGCAAAGCCAGCCTCCCCCTTACTTCGAATGATAAAACTTCCCGGCAGCAGCTGTGTGCGCCGCCGCTCTTCTCTACCTTCGAGAGAAGCGCTTCTTTCGAGCGTTTTCCGCTACTACCTACTTTTTATTATTCAACCTCGAGAAAAAAAAATAAAACACGGAAACTTTCGACTTTTTTTTTCCATCTCCGTATTTCTGCGCACAGTGGATGTTTTTTCGAAGCGAAACTCGGCCTCTCGATGAAATTTCGAAATAATTATAATCAATACGAATGCCAATGTAGCTCGCGTTTTAACCCGTATAATAAAACAATACCGGCGACAACATCACGTCCGAATGAACAGGTATTCCTCCGCTACGTGATCGGCATTTTTATCGCGTTGATTTTTTTTTTTCTTCGCGTAGAGGTGCATATCCTGCCTGATGCGCGATTATCGTCACGGCGCGAATGAACGTGATTACTCGATTCGAAACGTCGATGGAACGTCTATGAATAACAACATTCCGAGACTTTGCATAAGCGTCGACCATATTATTTTCCTTTGCGGTACTTTGTTCCCGGAGATTTTTTCGAACCGTCGATTGCGGGAATTTTTTTTTTTTTTTTTCACATCCATTCAAAATTATGTCGATGTGACTCAATTTTCTGTATTCACGTTCTTTCGTTCACATGTCTCGTTTCGGAACGCATTGAAAAAAAATCAATTCTTACGATATTCGGCAGGTAAATCGGCAGTCAATGGCGAGCAGTCAACAATATCCGCGGCAAAACATTCTCATTTATTTGGCTCGACTATTCGCGGCGGCGAGGGCTTTCTCTCTCGCGTATCAGCTGTGCGCAACCGGAAACTCGTTGGTTAATCGATTCTCTCGCATCTATCTCTCCGATTCGCAGCGGCGCCTTCTCTCCGGTTGCTATGGGGAATAATAACGTCTTGTTCGGCGATGTCCCGAATAGAAATTATTCAATCAATTACGATAATTTTTCACTATCCGATAGATCGAAAAAAAAAAAATGTCTCGGATTTCGAAGTAATCGGCAACGTCAATTCCGCGATCTACGGAATGATTCTCGGTGAACTCGATATCGATGTTTATTTTGAAAATGTATACCGACAATATTAAAATGACGTAAAAAAATGGCATTACAATGTTATTAGACCAAAGCCGAACGGCGTATCGCTTTCAAATGCTGTCTTTGTCCCACGATTTTCTTTTCTCTTTCCGTTTGGTCGCAACGTGCCTTTCTTTGGTTGACGCGCTCACACGGTCCTCTCGCATTGGCCTTTCTCTATTCATCCCGCAGCTCGATGAGCGTTGTCGGGTTTCTCGCTCGTTCGGCGCGCCAACGCGGAGAGTAGAAAGAACGAACGAACGAACGCGCGCTCTTCTCTCCCTGTTGCTATGCAGCGCGGTCCCCGGAGATTCGTGACCATGCGAACGCGAGAGTGTTTTTTCTCTGTTGCTCTCTCGTGCCGCGCGTGCGTTTATCCTTCGTTCTTCTCGCGCGCGCCCACATGATTATTATTTCGCAGGCCAAAAAGCTGGGCGCGGGACCGATGCCGGAGGAGGAAGCCGCGTGGCGCTGTTGCGCGTTGTTCGCCGGCCTCCCTCCACCGTTTACTCTTCATTTTTTTCTCTCCGTCGGTCCCGAATTTCTTCCCCCCCTTCGTATTTCTCGGTTATTTTTTCGCTTCCCTTCGCCCCGCCGTGCCACCCATCGCGAGCGTGCGCCGCATCGAACTTAACCTCCGAAAAGCGCCCGCGACTCTATTATATCCTTCTGTTCGCGTATACCTTCTCTCCCTTACCGCGACCGAGTCTAGACGTAGCAGGATCCGCGCGGATGATGACGTAACGCGTTGTTTACTTTCAAAACCCGCCATAGCAACGGGTCGCCTTGCGCCTTTTCCGTTAATCATTCGCGCGAACGAACAAAAAAAAAAAAAAAAATTACGAAAAACCCAGAGATTCGAATGATTCTGCTTTATCGATGACGCGTATTGGCCGAAACCCTCGAGTACATTGTTCGGATCGTTCATTTATCGGGTTTTCCGACATAACCTATAAATGCAACCGTTTCGTTCGATAATTCGCGGTTTTTTTTTTTCTATAGTTCAATGACGCGTATTCTACTTTGTAAATATTTTGATTACTTCCCACGTCGAAAAACCCACGCGTACGCGAATTCGGGTTTTTTGCGTTCGTTTGACGATTTATAATTCGAAGTCATAATAGCGCACGACCTACGCAACGTACAATAGAAATTCCAGCGAAGCGAGTAGACGTAGACGGGAATAAGTACCCGGAGAGTGCGACCGTTTCTTCGAGTGTAACAACGCCGTGGTGGCCTAGTCACGGGCTCACCGACGCGAGTCGGCGGACGTCCTTGATAAATCGACGAGCCGCGCAATAGCACTCTCTCGCATGGGTTTGCGCGCGAGCGATCTCCTCCGGTGTGGTACTGTGCGTCTCGAGTAACGGGGTAATCGCGCGCTTCTCTAACCGCGAACTCTTCCGCTTCTCTGTTCCGACATTGAGTCCGGAATTCTCCATATATTCGCCTACGCCTCCGTAAACCTCTGTGCTTTCAATTTTCTCGTTATTTTATTCTTCATTCTGCGTGCCGTAACATTCGCGTGTTAATCTTCGCCGTTCGATAAATCGAATATATCGTCGATAATTAACGAAAAAATAAACAACAAAAAATCGATTAATTTTTTTTTTTTATCATCAATCATTATTATTGAAAAATAATAATAATCGACGAGAAATTGACATTTCGCGAAGGAGCAGAGAAATAGGATACAAAATTAATGCATCGTTCGCTTTTCCGTTTATTTTGCGTAGACGAAATTTCGGGACCCGCGAACAAAGTCCAACCGGTGTTACGTGTACCCATATCAATATGTAATGCGAAATACGAGACTCGATCGCGCGCCGACGAAAACGGAGTTTTTCGTACACACGATCATTGTAATTCTTCGGGTTACGGATCGCACCGCTTCGGGGGATTTACCGTAATTACAAGTCTGCCAACACGATCAACGTGTCCCGACAGAACCAATAATTAACAGCACGTATGCCTAAACTTGTTGTTTTTTTTATTTTTTCGTTTGCTATATACAAGTCGTTACGCGAACTAATTATTTTCCGAGACTAATCTTTCAACGAGGCCGCGTCTTTTTTTTTGGCGCTCCGTTGAAATACAATTCGATTAGCAGTACCTATAATTGTTTGAGCATTCGATCTCTTGCGATCCTTGAACCATTAATATTTCGCAGATAATTTTTTTTTTTTTTACTCGACGGTTATAATTTTATAAATTTTGCCAACAGCAACGAGCAAAATTTACATACTAAAAAAAAAAAAAAAAGATTCGGCACATTAAATAAATATTTACGTATCCCGTACCGTATAAATACGAAATATATCGTACAATAAATATACCAAACAATACGATTAATATCCTAAATGTCTTCGAGCGGTTTGAAGACAACAACTTGTTGCACATTTCAGGATCGTGTTAATTGTAGAAAAAAATGTAGGTAATTAATAGTTTTATCCGATAGTTTTACACCGATAAGGAGGCGTCAGTAAGGTATGCGTTAAGGACGGTCCGGTTAGCCGGTTGTCTAGTAGTCGAGAGATAAAAAATCGAAAAGGACCGTAATTTCGTGAGACGCCCCAAGGGCGATAAAACGACGTTACCCTGTGAGGTGAGTACAAACGCGCGTATCTCTACCCGCCAACGAGTCCCCCCCTCCCCCCCCCCCCCTTCGTTTCATTCATCGGACGTAGTCGCTTTCTTCTCAATGGAACTGAGAAACAGAGAGCGAGAGTTTCCTCTGTCCTCGAGACGTGGCAACCGAGCGGGAAATCTGCGATCTCCGAGGGGTTGCCGTATCTTAGGACAGGTTCAGGTACTCCAAGACCACGGATCCTCGGCGTCTTTGAAAGCGGTTAATATTCGGGTACGAAGAATATTTACGACAAAAACCAACGAATTTTTGTTTCCCGACGAATTTCAACGAAACAATCGCCGAATATCGACGAAATATGAGTAAATAAATTTTCATTTTTTTCGATCGTATATCGATTCGATCAATTCGATAATTTGGCTTTTCGTAACGAATACGAAACGAAAAAAAAAAAAGATTTCCGAAATGAAATAAGACGATTTCGTCGGTACGCCCACTCGGTGCAACTTATTGTTTCTTCGTAAAATTTACCGCCGTAATACTCCCGAACGAATCTCCGGGATGTTGTAAATCCTCTGTCAGGGTTACTTTTATTTTTACTTGCCGGGATTCAGTCGAAAGAATATCGCACGGTACGGCGCTACATGCCGGGTGTACCGTTCCCTCGGATTAGCAACGACCCTTCATCCGTCGTAAAGAATTCCGGGGCTATAGTCCGAAAGACATCGCATATAGTCCGCATCGACTCCACGCGCTCCGTTTTCCAACATTAAAGTGGAATATATCCATCAATTTACATCGATTCGCAATAACAATATAAAACAATAACAAGAGCGTTGTCTTTACGACTCGGAGAGTTTCGAGGTTATGTTGTCGCGGCGTTAATAACGCGGCTCCGTTTCGCCGAATGTGCTGTTGGATTTCACCGGAGATAAGTATAACGCGCGTGCGTATGCATATATGTTCTCGAATCGATAAAAGGTAAAAACCGACCGCGATGTAAATAAACACAACGGTTACAGAATAAATACGAACCGAAATGGCGTTTTTAACCACGCGGTACGGATAAAAGGGTTACAACTAATTTGAATACTAATAGCCATAAGGATATTAACGTTAAACGCGGCGGTTCGCCAAAGAAAAATGTTGCGACAGTCACCCAAAGCTATTTCGTGAGTCGTAGGGTCGATTTGCGAGTTATTCCGCTTGTCATTCTTCTTTGTACGCGCGGCTGGCGTAGAAATAATTTCGTCGAAAAAAAAAACAGTTCGAAACCGCGTGGAAATAGAAATAAGATTTATCGAAGCGTATCGAAGCTCATTCCGAAATTCAATAAATACGATACGAGTAACGAACGAATAAACGAATCATTATTATTATTTGGCGATTTCTCAAACCCGCCGTTATAGAATACGTTCCTTTAGACGTATCCTTGTGCTCCGAAAGAAAAGAACACGACGCGAAAGCATCGGTTTCTCTGCCTTGTTGCTACGCAGCTGCGGTGCATCGTACTGAATTCGCAACGAGAAATTTTTTCGGCTAGCAGTGGCAATGCTCGTTCGTCGTTGAATAATGTATAATAGACGACGCGTGGCCCCGAGTCGCGCGCTGCTCCGCGTGCAGAGCTCGCAGCGTGGACGCGCGGTCGAGTCCTTGGCGGATCAGTCGAATTCGAAACGTCATCGTGCGAAATTCTGCATTCTAGTTGCAAAATCCTTTCGCGTCACTCGGTGTTATGAGTAAATCTTTCGAGAATCAAAGATGGCTGCGCGAAACAAAAAATGATTCAACATTCGCCTAGTGGCACATTTCTACCGTAAGAGTTATGTGCGGACTTTGAACACCACGATGTCGAGACGCGGTAGATCGAGGTTCGTAGTAACTAGCAATTTCAATGAGCGACAAATGTCCATTTGATAAGTTGAGATTGAACGCGAATAGACCGCGACATTCGTTACGGCATTTACGCGCGAAGTATCCGACGATAAATTGCTTCCCCTCCCCACTTTTTTAATATCACACGAAAAGTAGACCCGCAAAAGTCACAATGAAGACGTAACTCGCGTTTTCATTTACACCTTCCGTGTTTGTTCGTCATTAGTCGCGGCTTTTGTGACGAGCCTCCGATCGAGTGTGGACACCAAACGATGAATGAGCCGCTCGATGCGAAATGTAAACGGACGCGATAAACGAGCGTTCGAGATACGCGTAAAACGTCGTCGCCATTGCTATTCAACGATTTTTTTTTTTTTCGTTTTATTCGAAATGTTTCTGTATTCGTGAATCACCGAATTCGCAGCTTCTCGACGTTAAATCGGTTCCCGGAAGAAAAGATGATCGTACTTCCGGTCGGGTCGCGTTCGTATCTCAGCAATTCGTCATTCGCGCAGTAGCTGACTGCGTGTCATAAAATATATAATTTTTTACTTTTATCGCTAATTGCTTACTTTTATATCGATGTCTGTACCTTGTTTCCGCTAATTCAATGGCATCTTACAAATTTCAATTATTAATCGATAAAATAACATTTAAATCGAAAAAAAAAATCAAACAACACTAACAGTGGTTTAATACATCGCTCTTGGATGATATTCTCTTGTGGGGATTTCGACGATGAGAACCGAAAATCATTCGGGTCACCGTTCTCGATACAGGCGGTCCGTCTCTCGCCGCATAGCAACAAGTGACCACGTGTTACTTGAGCGATTTATTTATAAATTCTATACATCTCTCGCGTCGCGTTTCGTATATTTGTATGAATGCAGGACATTTTTTAAATTCCATTACTTTCGAGAATATATAATTTTCTAGTGAACATTTTATTTCTATTGCCTGAAACGGGAAAAATATTGGCGACGAAAAAAAAAAAAAAACAATTCGATAGATGAAACGTAAAGACGCGCGTCGCTCGAAGTTTCCTGAGTTTCTCGATGTGCGCGCGGGCGCGCGCGTGTACACATTTCTACCGATCGATCTTCAAGGTCAAATGAAGCTTAATGAACGCGAAGGAAGTGTCCAAGCGCGAGAGCGGCCTCCGGCCGTCCTTGTATCGCGGCGATTGGGCGCACGGGCCGACATCGCACACTGCTTCGTGGGGCCATAGAGAGAGGGATGCGCGTTACGAATTCCTGGTAACATTTTCTCTTTTTTACTCCCATCAAAAAAAGTACATTCATAGAAAGGTTATCTGTCTTGCGATCGTCCAAAAACGTTTAATACGTGTCGGACGGTCGAGAAATCCGCAGATATATATGTGAATGGTATCGACAACTTTATCCCCGAAGCCGAACGAAATCCAAAAGTCGAAGATCAAAAAAGTTGATCAATAATAAATATCGTATCAAAATAGAGAGAATAATACAAATATTATCGTGAAAAGAGTAGAAAAAGGAAATATCGAATAATCGTAACATGATTCGCCGCGGGAGGGAAGGCTTTCCATCCACGTGGTCCGTACCTCGCGCCTCGCGTTTGTTGTTGTTGTTGCTGCGTCTTCGTTGGTTGCGAAGCCAGCGCGAGCCGTCTATCGCTTTATTTGCTTTCAAGTGAGAGCGAACGGCACTGTCCTCTCGATGGCCTTTCCCTCTTTCCCGTCTTGAGGGCTATCTCTCTCGACGCGTCCGTGTGGCGCCCGCGAGAACGAACGAGTTACAAAAAAGTACGAAGAAACAAACGATCGCGGGCGATAATTTCTAAAAAAATTGAAAAAAAAAATCGTAAAAAAAATAGATGCAAAAGTTTCCTGTCCGGTAGACGAAAATGACGAGAATTCATCTTGCGGCATTTTATCTCGTAAAATAAAGATACGGAGAGGGGGAAGGCGATTGTGCGAGCAGAGCCTCTAGTGGCCAAAGCGATTCTGTAGTTCTTTCGGCGGGGGAATGGCAGTTCGGACGGTAGGGGGAGTTGGCGGGCCGATTAACGGAGTCTAATTGCATAGCAACAGTGAGGCTGAGATAATGATATATCTGACGCGTTTTGCCGCTGGGGCCTCTGGCCCACTTCAAAAACCCGAACGAAAATCTCTTCTCCTGCGTCTCGTCCCCGCGCACGCGCACGCGCGCGCGCGAGAGCGGTGTGTATCGCCTCGTCGTTGATACCTACTCTCAATTCGGAGGATGTGTTGGTTGACGGGAAGAACCCAGAGCTCCGCATTCGGCGCTGTGGCAGCGCGAATCCTGCGCGAGTCCCCATCGCGATCGCCCGAGACATGCTGCTCTCCTACCGTCGTATTATGCGAACACGACGCTGCACGGATACCTATCTCTTGGGACGAGCCAAATACAAGGGAACACACGCGTGTTTCTCGCAAATGTTCGCTATCTTTGTTGCCTCCCTTCCGACTCTCATCCGCCATAACATTTTGACATTGTGCTCCATACAGCAGCGAGCTTTTTCTTGTACATCGTAAAAAAAAAATTTAAATTGTGCCCTGCGGCCCTTCGTCTACATATCCATGAGTTGCGTATACGTGCGTAACAAAAACATTTTACATCCTTACGCGAGGAGTCCTCCGAACTCGACTACCGAAAAAATGGGCCTCTAACCCCTTCCATAGCGTCTACCTGCTCCATACGATTCGCCATGAATTTCGGGACCGCTGTTTCGATTGGTTCCTTCGTTTTCTCTCTCTCTCTCTCTCTCTCTCTCTCGAGTGTTCGGCCGAACCTCAGACTTCGACAAAATTCTTCGCGTCTCTCCTGCCTCTCCTTCTTCATTCTCCTTTCCTTCTTTCTCGTGCTTCGTATTTTCGTCGAAGTTTGTTTTTTTTTCTCTTCTTTCTTTTTTCTACTACGTCGACTCTTCGCTTCTCCCTTCGACTTCTTCGTTTTCCTTTTATCCGAAAAATACCGTGCCGCCCAGTGAAACCTTTGGGTGGATCGCTTTACACGAAGAAACTTCAACGACCGGCCGCTTGGCCGTTCGACCCGAAAAATCAACGAAACGGATTCTTTTGGGAAAGCTGCGGTTCTCTCGGCTTCTTCTGTTTCTTTGCGCCGCTACTTCTCTCTGGCATTGCAGTCTGTTCTTTGTTGCCCCCGAACGAGCGTTTAGAGGTCTGAAGGATACTCGGGCGTCGCGACGAGTTTTCGATAGGGTAACGCGAACGCCGCTCTCGCTTCGCGGTTGGATCGTCGGATTGTCCTTTGAACAATTTTTTTTTCAGGCAGTTATGAAAAAATATGGTTTCTGTTGCAAAAACTGAAGAAATAAAAAAAAACCTCACGATTTTTTTAAACTTCGATCATTACCCATTTTTCCCCATTCGACATGATTAAAGATTCTCATAAATAGTTCTTTAAATTCGGAGATATTTTTTTCTTCGGTATAAAATCCGCGGGTAAATAAAACAGAAATAATAATCCGCTTTCATTTCGATACATTCTGTTACATTTTTTTCGCGATGTAAAAGGATATCTCCGCACGTTACTACATCGATATTTCATGGGGAAATAAAGCCGAAGTAACCGCGCAATTATCTTTTTTTGTTCGGAGTCGAAAATTCGTATCCGGATGTTAATGATTGGAAAAAAGAAAAAGCTTCGACCTCCGAAATGAGATACATTACGTTTGAAATGAGGTTATTCACCCGCTTCCGAAAGTAAGGATAACTGTAACATTAACCAAGCCGCTCGTAATGTGATACGCAACTTGCTTGCAGAGAAAACATTGTTCACTTTTTACAGCCTCGTAATAATAGTCTTACCCGACCGCGGTGAGTACGCACCCGTTTATGCCGCATTTCGTTTTCATCGCCATCGCAAAGTGATTTTACCGAATAATATAGTGTCGGTAAGTAGGTGTTTGAAAATGTATGGCCCGCGTTTAGAGTTAGCGAAAGAGTTATTTTTCTTCGTGTTAAAAAAAAAAAAATGTCGAAGTGCATTACCACCAATTCTCTCTTCGAAAGATCTACGGAACGGTTCGACACGCTGAATAATCGCGTATACATCTACTCGGTTTTTCTCGTTCCCTTCGTCTCACATTCGCGCGTAGTCGACGAATATATGCGTTCGCACGTACGTGAAACACGGGGCGGAGAGGAAGTAATTGTCCTGCGTCAGGTTTGCTCGGGGAAGATAATCATAAAAGGTCTCGACGGCGGTGGTACAGGCGGCGGCTCGCGGTTCATATCCCTATAGTTATTCATACTGAAAAGCGGCCAACAGAATAGCAGCTGGCAAGCGTGTAGCTGCAGTCAACCCCTACAAAACGGAACGTAATGCCACGAGGGTATAATACGAAAAAAAAATACTGCAGAGTCATCGAAAAGCCGTATCGGTTCGTTACCCATCGAGCGGATCAACATTTACACGCTTAATAAACGCAATTACATCGCGATTCGTCTAATGATTCATATCGAAAGTGAAAAGTCTTTCAAATTAATAACTTTGTCGTTAGAGCCGAATAATCAATTGACTTGATCATTTTACCGTCGGTATATAACACATATCTTTACGGTTCGCGTCCGCGCTTATTAATCATTAAATTAACTTGACTCTATCGCATTTGTCATATTGACTAAATAGCAATGTGAAAAAAATTACTTAAATTTTTGTTAAAAAATAAAAAAAATCGGGTAAAATTTGACAAATATTCGAAAATTTGAAAGGAAGTTTTACAATCAGAATTTCATCGAAATGGTGTCTCATTTGGGGGTAAAATTGAAACGAAAAAATGTTTCATTCAATTTTTTGCATATTATTATAAAGACGAAACAAGACGGTTCAGAAAAATGGTTCGGTTAATCAGGAAAGAGATCTCGGATTTTTAAGGTTGTATTACGAGAGTTCACCGGGAGAAAATGGTTCGAACAAAGAGTTGTGAATAGCGGTTAGAAGCAATGCTAATAGCCGCGGACAGCCGCCAAACTCTATGACGAGTCAACGAAATTCTTCAGGTTGAAAAGATCAACTCAAGCGAGTAATTCGTAGGAATGAGTAATACGAGTAAACGATAGAGAAACAGATAGAACGGAAGGCGCGTAGGACCGAAAAAAAAAAAAACATCGAACTGGTAATTCGATACAAATAGGTAAATGGAGATATGGAATTACCTACTGCGACTTAATACGATGCGATAGGTGAAAGGACGTGAATAAATCGTTCGATATTTGTCAGTCTGTTTTCGCGGCAACCAAAGGTCCGGAGACTGCCTGTGTGGCGAGCTGCGGGATACTCCTCCGCGCGAGGGACTCCCCGATTAGACGCGATTCACCGGCCGAGAGAAATTAGCACAACAATCATTCGCTGCTTCGCCATGTGACCATTTTATATCGAGATTTTTACATTTTCATTTACTTTAAAGCGCACTTTTGACAAATTATTACCGGTAACATTATTATTATTATTTCTTTAATTTTGATTTGTCACCGGTATGAAAAAAAGACGTTTCATTTCGTATTTAATAAACTGACGTATTTAATCAATCGTGACAACGCGGGTTTTTATTCATTAATTTTACATAGCACATTCATCAATAACATCGAAATAAACTGATCGAAAAAGATACATCGACAATCTCTCGAATTGCCCGAATTCCCACGATGATCGCATCAGCGTTATTTCGCATCGGACGAGTCTCCCGTTCGTTCCATCTGCTCGTACTTTTTCTTCTGTTGCTCCTCTACCGTTTAACGACTCTCGCGCCGGAAATGCAACCGCAAAGCATCAAACATGCGTGGGTTCCATGAAAAAAAAAAAAAAATGGCGTCTAATATGCTTTTTATTTGATTTTTTTTTCGCAAGCGAATTCAGAAATATTCGCGTTTCGCAAACTCGCGGCGCGAGGACACTCTCTGATAAACACGCTTAATTAACTGATTCTCGTAACGAACCCGCATATGTGCTTCTTAACGGTCTCCTTGAGTGCAGTATGACTGTGCGCTGCCACTTTCGTATAGTAAAACTCATGTAAATTTACATTCACTTCCTTCATCCAAACTAAATATTTTTTATAATAACTATAAAATTCGTTAAAAAAATGATATTTTCTTATCTTTTCGGTTTTTTTTTTTTTTTTTTCGGAAAATTCATTAAATTATCATAATTCATTATTATCGAGAATTTTCGTTTTTTATTTATGCGAACTAAGTTTCTGCGCATAAATATCGATGTTCGCGATTCTCCGAACAGGCTATAGAAAAAAAAAAAAAAACGTGTGTATTATACTCTATACAATATTTGGCTTTGAAGCCCCGCGAGGCGTGGTCATCGGATTTGCAGCGGCCGATTCCAATTCTAATTTTCGCTCGGTACCTTCGTCCTGACGAGCGTATCTCGCCAGAATTTCGGACGGTGTTGCTAGGCAAGACGAAGCGGCGTCGTCGTCGTCGAAGTAGCTTCTCCGGGCGCCGAGACCTCTCTCCGATTCTCTGTGTGTCGTAACGGTAGTAAATTTCTCGGAGTGAATCAAACGCCTTTTTTTTAATATACCGACACGGGATATACCCATATCCCATATTAACCGCTTCCTCCAGATCATTTTCTTAGTGCCCCACGGCGCAGACCGCTTCAATCTTCGAATTTCTAACTTCAAAGAATTCTTCCACTTCGTCCCGAAGTTTTTTTTTTCCCCGATGATACATCGTTGTGTTTAGAGAGGCTTCCCTTCGATGTTTTCTGATTGTTTCGTAACCCGGTTACGGTTAATATTCTCATGCGTTGCGGCGCTTAACTGACATTATCCGAAGTGAAGCGCGATGACGCGTAATGATCTCCGCGTCGTTTCCTTTCCTTCTGGCGCCTTTCACTTTGGTACACGCGTTCGAGATGGTAAATTCTCGAGTAGCGATAATTCACCGATGATGCATAAGAGATCGAACGCGCGTAAGAAAATACACGTTAATATCGTTAATAGGGAATTAATGAGCGAAATTTATGTTGCAGGCGGGTCGTTCGCTGGAATCCTGGGAACACCTGTTGGCGTGTCCGAGCTGTTCTTTTGCGTGTCACGTCGACGTCGAGAAAAACGTCGGTAAATGTTCGCGGCAGGGATGCAGCATGGAATTTTGTACATCGTGTTCATCGCGACCCCATAGCGGTCCGTGTAAAACTCCGCTACTCGCGACACCGACGAAACGCAGTAAACGTTTGATCGCTGGTTCGCGGCAAAGCAAAAGGAATCTTCGACGATTATAACGAAAAGGTCAAATAATCGAGCAAAGCTCAAGCGCATTTATACGTATGCCATTTATCAGGGTATCGATTACGATTTCTCTCGAATTTCCAGGCTGCCGATTTCTCGATGTATTCAGTTAATATTATAGCGTAAACGAAATGAGCAAAAAAAAACTATATATATAGAGACGGAGAATCGACGAGAGGTCGAAAAATCGTCCGGGCGTCGTAAAAATATTTTTAAGTTCACAAACGATTCCGCTCGCGCGTACCTGTTGTTCTTCCGTTGCGTACCCCACAAATCCCTCGTCTCTCACCGCAACGCTCGTATAACGATTTTTTCTTTCTTTTTAACGCAAAACCTCCGCTCGAATATTACGCTACGAGTTTAACGTCTTTTTTTTTTCTTCGCGGCGCTATTGTTTTTTCGTTGGTGCGCTTCGTTGGAGTGTTATTTAGCGTCGTTATTTCGAATCGCTACTATACTCCTGAAATCGTCTTATCTTCGATGATCTGAAAATCTGTGGAGTCAATAAAGTAAAAAAAATGATTATTAATAAAACGCGAGATATTTAATCTTTGCTGCGTTTCATAAGAGGTAAAGAGATTCATAGAACCGGCCATCCAGACATCGCGCGCGCGCGACTAATCGCGAGACTTGCGATAAACGTGCATTCTATCGTCGGAGATAAGACACCGCGATGCACCCGTTCCCAGGGGACAAATAATCCCACGACTCTCGCGTCGAGTTCGCCAAATTCCCCGGCAAATTCTAGCCGTGCAACTTGTACAATGAAATTTAACGAAAAAGAGAAAAAAAAAGAAAAAAATTGTAAAAAAGCCTCAAAGCGAAGCCCGCCGAATGTTCGAAGGAAACCGCGAATCTTCGTCGGTGAACGTTCTCTCCCGACTCGAGGTATATCGCGGGACAGGTGCAACCCGACGGGATCGTTCCGAATACCACTCGGAAACGATCAACCGGTATTCGAGCGCAAAGCAGGTGCGAAACATCAACGATATTAAAACTTAACTTAACAACGCAGCGACGCTTCGGAACTTTTGCATCGGTAATGTCTTCATAAACATCGAGATTTTTATTTACACGCGAAATTTTTTCATTGCCCTCTGTAATTTCGCATTACGCGAAATAGCAGCAATGGATTTTTCGGTTAATGAAAAAAAGAAACACCTCACAACGGAAGGCAACGAAGTGCGCGAGCGATTCGTCCGATGGGGTAAAACAGTATTACGAAAAATGTCCCAAACGACGAATGTACGATAGAAAATGATCATTTGGACGGTCGTTCGGAATTGGCGCGTCGTAGTTAGCGCCGAGAACGTCCGGACTCTCTCGCGAAATTTGAAACCTTCGTGGCATCGAACTCTTGCCCTCTCGCAAAAAAGCATCCCTCTCGTCGAGACTCTAACGTCTCTCTGCAATTTATATACCCGACACGCACGCACTGTATTCGGGGTACACGAACCCGTCTCGTCTGGACGAGTTTTTTTTTCCATCGAGACGCTTTTCGGCGGCCCGGAACATCGAGAACGCCGAGTTCGCTCGCCGCTCGCGCTCCCTGCGCCATCTGTGCGACTTGCCAAATAAGAATTGCGCGCGGCGTTCCAGGGATCGTCTTTATTACCCGAACCGATTTTGATGCGCTATCGGTATGTATTTTTTGCTCGTATGAAAATTCCTAGTCTCGCTTTGCGGAGAATTTTGCTCGGAAAATTATAATTTTGTAAGAAAAAAAAAGTGGTCGACGTACGCCGCCATACAGCCATTCGATTATTATTACGGTACCGAGGTATTTTACAGTAGAGACGGCGCGATAAACGTCGCCAATAGTTCGACTTAGTATTTATTTATATATAATCGATTAATACGTTGTTCACAAAAAAAAAAAAGAAGTAGAGAGAGATGAGTTTATGAATTCCTCTCGTCTCGACGGTTGCGTCGTTTACCACGCGTCGTTATAAAATTTTATTCTAAAATACACAAATGTGCCATCGTATTCCGCGCCATAAAGTTTGCCATAGACACTCGCGCCATGACTTATATTAATTAAAAATATTCTTTGAATAAGCAGCGAAGCTTGCGCCAGTAAAAGTAGAATATTTTCGATAGAAAAATAATAACGCTTTTCTCCATTTATGTCAAACATCGTTTTCATTTAGTTGATCGTTTATAATTACGAATACAAGAGAAAAAAAAACGCTCACCTTGAATTTCACGGATGTATTTTCGTTCGTTTCCCGTTTAATCGTTCGTATCATGTAAACTCTGTTCAGTTTATTTTACGTTTCGATAGAAAATGCTAATTCATTTTTTTTTAACTTCCGATTAATTGGATAAAAAAAAATAAACGAGAGTAAAGAATATTCGAAAATTACCGTTTCAATCGATACATCGATTTATCGACAAATAAATCGATGCATCGAGTAGAATTTATTAAAAAGTCAACGAAATTTCCGCTACCATTTTTCATCATCGTTGAACGTCATTAATTCGTCCGAAGGACGGATACGAGCGGATAAAAAAAAAACTCTCGTAATTTTCACGATTCGATAATCATTCCGTTTTTAATGCACGCGTGTATGTCTCGTAAATGTATAACTTATTCCGACGATCGTTCATTTCAACGGGGTTACTTAATGAAAAAGAAGAAAAAACACTCATCGAGTATTCGTTTTGTACATAAAGTTAAGAACGTTATGCCAAATTCCACGAAACATATTATAGTTTTGTTTTTATTTGCGAAAAATAAAAGAAAAAAAAATCGCAGTTTCGAATTATCGACGAACTTCGCAATAAGGTGCTCAAAATTTAATGCGCAACATTTCCCCGCAGCGTAATAATAATCATAAGAAAAGTTTGAGAGTTTCGCGGTGAATCTCAAGATCGACCGCGTCGACGATCGCGGAGCTTTGTGAATACCGGTAAATAGATCGTACGGGGAAATTGTTAAATCTATAAAACATTAGGATTCTAAGATTAGTCCGTAGTCGAAATTATTTTATTTCATAATAGATACAACGCGATTTTTTTTAAATGTAATCGTTTATCTAGTTTTACTGAGGAAAGAATAGAGAAAAAAAAAAATAAAAAAAAAAAAACACGAAAAAACTTTCAAAATTAGTACCTAAGGATGAAAATGTTTTTATACGTATTTATCTAGCGGTAAGAGTTTTAATGCGCAGTAGAGAACAAAAAGATATTCTTCATTCTACGCGTCGTCCTGTTTGTCGTTCGTCGAGATTGACGATACTAAAGAAGGTGCCTTATAAGATAGTAGTTTATGTATCTAATTCCAGCGTTTAAAAGTCCGAGGACATTATTTTGTAAAAAAAAAAATAAATAAAATATATATATATATGTCGTAGTCGGAGGAAAGGGACGATTTCGATAGGAAATCGTCGAACTCGTGTTCTCGAGAGTCGGCGAATTCCAGAGATCGAATATAAACGCTAAATACATAGACTACAATAATATTATTTGTGCCGAAACACTTCGAAAAAAAAAAGTTGTATTTTTATTTCGAACGCTATTTCGAGTGCATAATATTATTTTAGCAACAATATTTAGCAGACTCGTTCCTCAATCTTTGCTCAAAACTATTTGCTCAAAAGAAACGAAAAACAGGCCGATGGGTGAGGACACAATAGCCAAAAGATCGAATACACATAAGTAAAAAAAAAAATTACACACCGCTCTCTTTCTTTGATTTACATGCCGTTCTGTTCGTCGGCTCGGAAATCTAACGTATTTGTCATTTTGAATGATTTAATATTCCATACTTGCAAGTTAACCCGTCAAAAAAGTTGTCATTAATCGTTAGATTTATCGATCTCTGGATGCTCTCTTCTCCGAAACCACTTTCCTCGGCCCTTCGTTAACGACACGCCACGTACAGACTTTAATACTCAGGATAATGTTGGCAGGAATTCGATGCGTTTGTCGCGTTGAAGATTATCTTATGTTAATAAGTATTGAAAGCAAAAAAAGAAGAAAACAGAACAAACGGTGATACCAAATATTGTAATGTATTTTATGTACTGTGCAGATGGAACGTGAGTTTTTTCTTCGCGATCGCATAGAAATGTTGATGAAGAATAATTTTTTACTCTAATCAAACGTTGTACACCCTTCGAGGGTACGTTCCTGTATTGTCAATTTTAAATATAAATCAACGCCATGAATTGAGTTTATTCTTGAAATACGTGCAGTTTATTTATTTTACCCTTAACGAGGCGAAACGACGAAACGTCGTGTTCCCCGTAATGAATTTCATTTCGCACTCATAGATTTCCGAAAAAAAAAAAAAAACGAAGAAAATAAATGTCCAATAATCTTAAATACCTATGAAATCGACGGCATGGCATTAATTATAGTTTTTGTTACCGACAGTGGTAAATCACATTTAGCTTGAGGCACAGAACAACGATATCAAGATGAAAAAAAAAATACATGTTTATTCGTTCGTATGGTAAATATATACATCAAACTATAAAGAGTTTCCATAGAAATCTCGCAACTATCGCGCATAATACAGCGAAAACAATGAGAGCATTGTATTTCGATGGTTTTATTTCGGAAGGTATTCCCGAGACGAGGCCCTTCGCGAGAGGTTTTCTCACCGAAGCCGTTTCATTAATTTCGATAGGTTTCCCTTTCATCGAATGTTTCGTAGCCTCGAAAATTTGTACCGTAACCATTTTCCCCATATACTCTTCATTCAGCGGTAACAATACTTGTTCGTAAAATTTATTGTGACCAACGTAGTGAAGTTTGTCGTGTGAAATTTCAGTGACGAGTACCTTTTGTATTTCACCGATTTTGTGAGCGTAGGGCTCGTAAGATTGGAAAAACTCGGAAAGTTTTTTCGTACGTTTTTTCACCTGTTGCGTGGGTACTTTGGTCATTGTCGCCGCGGGCGTACCGGGCCTCGGGAAGAATTGATTGATAAACAAACTCGGAAATTTGTACTTTTGACACAGCGTCATCGTGTCTTCGAAGTCATTTTCCGTTTCCGTAGGAAAGCCACAAATGATATCCGTCGCGATCGTAATTCCGGGTACGCGTTCGCGCAAAAAATCAACGACACGTTCGAACTCCGCGCGACTGTACTCTCTCTTCATATCGAGAAGCACCTGATCGCTACCCGATTGCACGGGTACATGTAAGAAACTGTAAACTCGCGGATCTTTTAAAATTTCACCGATCTCGTCGAGGTGCTCAAGTATATACGGCGGATTTGTCATACCGACTCGCATCATGCAATCTTTCGGCACAACTTTGACGAGTTGCCAAAGTAATTGCGGCAAATTCGTTCCGATATCCTTGCCGTAGGCTCCCGTGTCTTCGGAAGTGAGCCAAAGCTCGCGCACTCCTTCGTCGAAAGCCTGTCGCGCGCGTTCCACGATTTCTTCGGGTGGATAACTTCCCAATTCTCCTCTCGCGTGTTTTGTCTTGCAATAGGTACATTGATTCAGGCAACCGGTATTTATCGCTATTATCTCTATGAGAGGATTCCGTCGAACTTTAGGCAAAGCCAGAGAAGCTCCGCCCATCTTTTTACCTGATAATTTTTTTTGGCCCAAAAATCGTACCGTATTGCCTTTTAGCGTCTCTTCCACAACTTCTACCACCCTGTCGATCTGTTGTACGCCTATTGTACTGAGTCCTTGGAGAAATCCTGTTTTCGGAGCGCCTTGCGGTACACACCTGCGTCGCATAATTTTTCATGAGTTAAATACGATTTTTCATACAATTGTCATTACGAGAGATTTGTATCATTGCGATAAACTTACCCAGCGATTACGATGCGTTTTCCCATACGTTTGCCGGATTCTATTTCGTTTCTAAAATGATCCTCCGCAGGTGCTTTTACAGTACAAGAATTAAGCAACCATAAGTCCGCTTGCGATTTTTCGTCCGTCAATTTGTAACCGTATGCGGCCAACTGGCCGGCCATATATTCGCTGTCCGAACTGTTGTGAGTACATCCCCAAGTTTTGACGTAAACGGTTTGCGATCCCGGGACGACACTGGAAAGCGTTTCGACTTCCGGGACACTTGTTTTTTCCTCCGTAAGCTTTTTGGCTTTCGAACGAATAGTCACTTTTTTCCGCGTACTGTAACGCTCTTTGGGGGTTATGTCCTGTGACGAGATTAAATCCTCGATGTCCTCGATTATTTCGACGCACGACGTTGACATTGTTGTCTTTTTTGTTTTTGAATAATATACGTCAGATCGAGTTTTTCATTATTTTCTTGCGAGACTCGGAGTATCGTCGACACGGGTGCCGTAATCTGATATGAAAACGACGTTGCGTGGTTAGCTTTTTTTCGTAAACACGATTTTTATTCGCCATGCGTGATTCGTATGCATCGACAGAATACACTGCTGTCGGTAAGGTAGATCCCGATGTAACTTGTGAGCCAGCGTAACCTTCAAAAGATAACTATATACTTCCAATGGACGTTTCGTATCTTACCGACCGTATGAACCGATTTGATTATTTTGGTGTCGACTTTATTCACCCAATACCAGAGACCGTAGAAGTACATCTATGTATATTTATGTTCTCTGGCGGTGGTCATTTTGATGTTCCCGGTGTCGGCCGGAATTTTGTCGATTTTATTTTCCTTTCGCAAGGTAATCAAAGCACTTGGCTTCACGATGCTCGCTAATGTTAATTCGTCGTTGGGGAAGTCGTGTACCACGAAAAAGAAAGGAAAAGAATTGTTGCCGCACGGACTGGATGATAATAGTACATTACGATACAAGTGCGAAAAAAGTTTTTCTGACGAGTGTGACGTTGCAGCACGAGCCGAAGGCGAGTGTTGCAATAACACGAGCTCAGAAAACGTTTTTCGCACGAGTATTGTACAAAATTTTATTTCATGACGTGAGAAAATGAGGTTTTAGGCACGCGAAGCGTGCGTATAATCGCATTTTACGCACGGAGTGAAATAAATATTTTTCAATGACTACGTTCTACGTACGTTTCTCTTATCGTAAAAAACTACCGACTAAGAAAGGAGTGTCGTCAAGTAATTGTATTAACCAAAAAGAGTTAAATAACAAACAATTATGCGCATATTATAAAATAGTCGAGAAAATATTCATATCCACTGATAAAGAAATCACCCGACTATAACATGCGGATAATTATTCCGTTGCAAAAAAAATGACACATGCTATTGATTGTCGATTAATATTGCGTGTTCTGCTTGCTGCTATTATTATAGATGTAATATTTTCCGTCGATTTCCATGAGGCATATAATAAATCATTCAGACTATAAAGACTCGTAGAGTTACGTCTGTGAGAATCGATCGTCGTGACACGAGTATTGCAAACTTTAGAATATTAGTGGGATATTACACATTTTTCATATCCAATAATCTACGGACATTCAGTTTTCGATAGTCGCGTTCGCAACATTGACACATTTAATTTTATAAAGAAAATAAGCCATGCAGCTTACCAAATTCTTTGCTGTTTTCGTGGTTCTCATTGGAAGAATATGCCTGTCCAAAATTATCATCGATACGAACAACCGGGATGAATTTGCCGAACTGGAGACTGCAGTACAAAAACGTACAAAAACCCTTTTATTTCCCATGTGCCTCGTTTATGAATGATGATTTATTCTATTTATAAATGAAACATTTAAATGGTTCAATGGATTGCAGAAAGGAGTTTTATAAATTTTATTGCTGAAATAACGATTTATGGATTTCAACGCAGAGTCACGAGAACGAGAGTCATAGTTCTGAACTGCGTGATAACGATTCTGTCAATACCTAACAATCTTCTTCACATTCAAACTAATTTCTTTACGGTTTTAACTTATTCGTAGTATTTAGAAAGCGTCCTTGCTCAGCTGGATTGGTCTCCGATGGAGTCTTTCTTTCATTGAGGTCCAGCAAAAGTGATCAGTGAAATGCAATTCGTGCAGAGTTTACAGAACTAATATACCAAATTTGCTTACGACATATATAGTATATAAGAAAATGGTGAACATCAGTAGGCTTCAGTGAAACACATAACTCCCGTCTTTTTAAGAAACTCCGACTCGAGTCCCGATTCGTATTTTTGTTAGATGTTTAATGCACTCGAGATCAGAGCTATTATACTATAAAACATACGGTTTTTCGTCACTTTATGTATACAAAGTAATATTTAAAAATTGTTATAAATGTATTAATAAATAAATTATTTATAATTATAATACTATTCATTTTATTATAAATAATTTTTAACAATAATCATTGTTATTATCATGTAAGAATATTCTATTTCAACATGCCAAAAATTATTGTTCTTTATTGCAAAAAAAATTCTGTAAAAATCGGCGTCCCAATGCAAGCGGTTTATCGTAATGCTTGCAAATACTGGAAGGCCAATTTTTTACAGCGATTTCTTTGGAATAAAAAAAGGATAATTCTTGTCAACATAATTTTTAAATACTTGGCGAACTGTTTTTTTTTTTTTTTAATATTTTGGCAATATTACACAGAGGAAGGGGCGTTTAGGTAAAAAAATGTTACGTCTCATTTGTAGGACGTATAAAATATATATTTTTTATTAATCGATAACAAAGTCAGCTACAACGCAACAAAGTACGTATAAATAAACAACATCTAACTTTTATTATATACAGAACCACTGGCTGACTTGTGTAGTTTCTCTTTCCACCGGCAAGACTGTGCGCGCGATGCCAGGAAAAATTCTTCGATTCCACCGATGCCTTTCGCTATCCGCGTTGAGGAGTATCGAACACTAATATTGCGCTGGCGCTTAGGAATTTAACATCACAATTATGAATTTCTCGTCTTTTTCGTCGTGTCGCTCGACTATACATCGCTAACCCAGTCCGAGAACGTATTTCGGTAGATTGTAGGCAAATCTTGGAATCGCCATCACCACTGACATCCTGTTAATATCAGACAAATATTCATTATCAAGCGTATTAATTATTATTTATACGAATAATTGATAAATAATTATCAGATTCTATTCATTTTTTCTGACCTTCAATATTATCAATAATATATTACAAAATATTTATTATTAGTAATTAAAAAAACCTTTTAAAAAATTATAGAAAAGATGTGCCTTTTGCTACTTACAATGTGCGACCAATATTCTTAGAATCCATCACCGATAAATGTTGAGAGCATAAAGGAGGTTTGCAAAAAGTACAATGTTTCTAATTTAATATAAATTAGAAAAAAAAATGGACGCCGTAAACTTTGCAAAGTCAGTATCACAGACATTCTATAGTTAATAAATCTTTGCTCCGAAAGAATCTTAAGCAACAATAATATGTACAGTTTTTATTAGCAACATTGTTCCCAATCTTAGAGATATGTACCGTTAGTAAGTTTCTCTTAAAAAAAATCATAAAAATACATATAGTCAATTATGTTATATATACAGAATCAGTATACGCATTCGCCACGAAAATTGCGACATTTACCGCGAAATTCAAATTTATATGTATATTGCAGAAATAGTGGCGCTACTTGTCGAATATATATTTTTTAAATTGTAAAACAAAGCGAGGGATAAAATAGAGTACGGAGCTCTCTGGAAATTTTCTAGAAGTGTTTTTCTTTCTACGTCACGTTTATTCACCACCCGCTGTGCGGTGTTTTGCGAAGAGACGCCTGAAACACACGTAAACTGACTTCACTGATGTTTACCACTGTCCCGCAGATTTTTCGCAACGACCGCATGCGTGATATTTCCTGATAAGTCAATTGGATTTAGAGAAGTTTCGCCTCGTATAATTTTTCGATATTAACTGTTTTCCTGATCGAATCGTTCGATCATAAACGTTCGTACGAAAGTTGTGTATTACGTTTTTAGCATTTCTCTCGTAGGATTATTCCGCATGCAGGTAATACCTAACGAGTCGTCTTATTATTATTATTTTTAGAATGAAAACAGAAGAAAAATTAGTAAAAATCAGAAATCTATGCAACAGATGTATAGAGGAGGAAAGACCAGGCGTAGGTGGGTTATTGTTCTGCTCGTTCTCCGTTCGACGAATGATTAGCTACGGTGCTTCGGAATTTTTCATGCTTCCAAATCCAATTCGGGGCCAACATTGTTAGCTTCGGTGTCGCCGTTGTAGTATGTCTTCATCCACCATTCTTGTACGTACGACAATGCGAGACCGTTGTAGATCCATTCTCTCCAAGTTGTTCGCGTTTCGCCGTCTATGCGAGACTCGAGGCTCGAGCAAAGGGCCTTACGGTCGTGACTCCGGCCGCTTCGGAGATCGCAGAGTAACCTCTTCCGACACTCCTCGTTGCAGGGCGGTCTCACCGGTGAATTCTTGTAGTAATGCCTACGAACGAAAAAAAAAAATTAATGTCGATAAAAGTTCTCGAGACAATCAAAAACTTTGAGGCCATCAAAAATTTCGATTCTCATTAAAATTCGTGTCAAATCGACTCACTTGTAGTACAGATCAAAGTTGGATGGTTCATTGGTCATTTTGTCGATAAGCGAATCCCAGTCTCTGGGCAGCAAAGATGGCATTTGATACGCCTGACGAGCGCTGTACATCTTATGCCATATCGGATAGTCGTAAAGATTCGCTTCTTTGAGATTCATCACCCAACTCTCGTGATCGACTACCATCTGTGGAGATAATATTTCCACGCGTTAATATTTTATATCGTATTATTTTGATCCAACGACGCTGTTATGGAGGATGTCCATTTCTTGCGGGCAAAAACCGTATTTTCTTTCTCTTTCTCAATAAAAATGTATGTCACATGTGTGTCATTATTTTTATATGGTCAAAAAAGCAATATAATTTTTTTTCCTAAAATCGGTGGGGTATATCTTACCCTCGTTGTTTTTGGATGATCGCCGTCGACGTAATATATTCGGTAACCAGGATTAAGATCGTAATATGGCGATACCGAGGGACCGATGTACGCTACACTCAGAGCTCTTCCGAGATCCGACGTGTCGTAGAACAATTGGAATTCGTCATAGTGCGTGTGTCCAAAGAATTGGGATGTTATTGTAGACTCGTATCTAAAAAAAAAAAATGATTTGTGTAATTCAATCGAAATGACTGTACGAGATGTTCGTGAGTTATTTTCGAACCGACCTGTTGATGATGTGATAATAGTTTCTCGACCAAACCTTCAGACAGTCGGAATGTCCGGGTGGTATGTGACCAATAATATGAACCTTTTCGCCATTCATTTCGGCTCCTTGTAACTCGTAAACGAGCCATTGAAGTTCGCTAACCGGATCGGTGCTGTTTATGAGAAGCCACCAATTTTTGTTGTTGCAGTAATTCATATTAACCGAAAGAATTCGAAAACCCGGACGAACGAGAACGGAGTAAAAAGCACCGCGACGTACGGTGTGAGAGACACCGGCGGGAAGCCAACGCTTCCATTGCTTATCGAGTTCATCGTAGAGCCACGATATCTTGTTTTCCTCGGGAACGAACGGCGGTGGAAAGCTGTAAAACCCCAAAAACGACATAATCGTAATCAATTTAACGAATTAATTGAAAAAATAAAAAAAATCAAATTAATTGCATTTTTAAAATTATTAATTTTCACGAATCTCCGAAGCAATTAATTCGCATATCTACCTATTAACCGGTGCGCTCTCGTGATTCCCAAGAGCGGGAAATATCGGTACACCCGGAAATGTTTCGATCATCTGCGTCACCGTTTCTCGAAGAATCTTGAGATTTTCTTCTCTCGTTTGATTCCAAACGTCGTGCGGCGGAAGATCGCCGGTCCACAGTATATAATCTATATCCTTGTAGCATAAAAAACAATTGAATTTCGATGCTCCCGAATAAAATAGAAATGTTAAGAAACAAAGTTTCCGAGTCTATCGCGATTTTTGGGTTTCTCGAATATAAATGATAGATAGAGTTAAACAAAAGACATATGGAATTGAATGGATGTTTTCTCCCGTTAATGAGACGACTTTATACGACAATCGTAAATCTTGTCGTATAATTATCGATTTTCCGGAGGCGACGGTATCGATACTTACGGTATGCGTATCGGATATATGTTTAAGCATGTGATCGACGGTTCTCTTCGGTGTATCGCACTTTCTATAATCGCCCCACCGTCCTGCGGCCGCAGAGGCGGTTAAGGGCGCGCCGTTCGTCAAACGGCAGCACAAGGGTTCGTTGCACAAGGCGTTGGATCCCTCCTGATAATAAGGATCGTAATGGGTGTCCGATATGTGAAGAACTTTAAAAGTTGGCGCACCTTCCTTCGGCGCAATCGGCGGTTGAATGGGCGGTTTGTTAACCGGTGGAAACGCAACTTCCCACTCGTGTTGGGGATTGTAAGCGTCGTCGCAGGCGTCGCCGATAACGAAGCTACAGATTTGCGACGGTCCCATGTTCACCTGTTTCAGCACGTAGATTACTTCACCCTATAAACAAAATATCATCGAAAATTGTATCGCATATGTATAGAAAACAAAAAAACGTCAATTGTTGCAGTTGCGATTCAATAATAATTATCGCCAAAATATGAAATTTCGATGGAGAAAAAAAAAAGAAAAAAAAAAACGACACCATATCGATTTTATACGCTATAAGCTCAATCGATATCGAAAACCTAACGGGCGATCGGGTGAAATCACCGAGTATATAATTTACAGGTAGAAAGTGCGGCTGCGAACGGTAGGCGCGCGCGGTCTCATTTTAATTATTTTTTTTTCGTTCTCCATAACTTTCGCATTATGTAGCATATTTGAGGCGCTTAATACGTTAGCGATGGGGCTTTCGACGGCTGAATACAGGTAAATGCTATGATGCTAATCGTGAGAGAAGGATTCGTTACCCCGAAGAGCATCGTGACGCCTTGACAAACTCGTGCACTCTGGATATTCAGCGAAACGCAGAAGTGGTATATGCTGTTCATAATTTCTTGATCGGTTTTGCCGGTTTTAATGTAATGCTGAAGTAAACCCGCGCCGACTTTGCATGCCGTACAGGAAACCTTCGACATCACCGATGTCTCGACTTCCATCATTACTTGTCTCAAGTCGAGAAGCTTCAAAGCTTTGTCCACGAATAGGGAAAGGTGTCCACCCTGCTGGGCATTTTCCATGTCCCACAGCATTCTTGAATAGTTTACCTGTACAGAGAGAACAATTAATTTATTGTTTTTATTAATCTGCCGTTAGATTCGATATCTCTGGAAAATAGTAATCAGTGACGATATGAATATCGATCGTTGTTTATCGATAGCAACATTCGCGCGCGAGTCAACCAAACGGGTTTTCCGTTTTCTTATTTTTTCAAATTAACACCATTCGTACCACAAGTTCAATGGTCTCGATTCGCCGATGGGTTTTCTTGCGATGATTTTGCAGTGCGCTATGTGTCCAGTGAAAGTATTTTGAGGATTGAAAGTGAGAGCTGACAAAGACGTTACGCTTGTGACGCAGCAAACAATTCATACAAGTGTTCATCGGAATATATTGCTATTTATAATCGATTATTCTGTACTAATTGTGTGATAAATGCGAATCATATTCGCGATTACGAATACCGTACCCGTTTTAGCTGATCGATGTTTACCGCCTCGGAATCCGATCGGCCAATCGGCGGTAGTTGCCGTACTTTTTCGCCCGCAGGCAGCAAACTCACGCCAAACTGATCCTCCACCCTTTCCTTCGCTTGCATCCATTCGTCCGCTAATTGAGTCCAATTAGTTCTCGCAATTTCGGCCTCCCGTTTCGATCTGCTGCTGCACTCGCGTACGGGGCTTCCTGCATCGGCATTCGGGACGCGCATCAAATTTTACCCCTCGATACATACTTAAGGTCGCTGCGACTTCATTACGCATAAGTTTAAGAAAAAAGTGAGAAAATTGCAAATACGATGATATAAAAATCTAAAAAAATTCATACATATTAAAAGTACTGAAAAGATTAATTTTGCAAAATATTATTAACAAATTTATGAAAAAATAACCTATCCAACAAATTTTCCGAAGACCTAACTTTTTTTAAAATGAAAATGATTCGTTCATTATTATGAATACGTACGAAATTTTTCAGATTTTTCAGTTTGCTTTGAATTTTTTTCTTTTTATATTGAAAAAATGTGTGAAAAAATACAAAATTCGAAGGAAATGAAAAAATCTGAAATAATTCATACGCCATTCATACGCCATTCTACCGCCATTAAAAAAAAAGTTGGTTTCCGGAAAATTTGTTGAACAATTTATTTTTTCATAAAATTTGTTAATAATATTTTGCAAAATTAATCATTTCAGTACATTTAATATGTATGAATTTTTTTAGATTTTTATGCCATCGAGAAGTATTGGCAACTTTCTCTAATTTTTCTCGAACTTGTGCGAAATTAATACGAAGCGACAAAATTACCCTAACACTTTCTCTGTACGATACACTTTTTTATTTATCTTTTTTACGGTAATTTTTTTTTGGTCTGCCGCGTAGAATTTATTAGTCTTGTAAATTATACCCATTGTCCTTTTTTTAGGCAAATGTTTAGTTGTTTTTACATACCGACAACGTTTTCTTCTAATCCAACGAGAAACAGAAGAAGGAGGCCGTGTGTTGCTAAGCTCCATCTTTGATTTGTCATAATATTCCTCGAACCAACGCAACAATCACCTGTAAGCAACAAGTAGAAGTCTTGTCTCCTTACAATAGTCAATTTCATAGGCGACTATCGATTTTTTTATCGGTTATTTTTTTCGTCTCGGTTAGTTTTTAACAACGATAATTCGACAAGCGTACGCGACCCGTTAGCCAAGAAGACGATAATTTAAATTTCGGACACAGCGTTGACCCATAGATCGCTATACTGTTATGCGTAGCATAGGTGGGTCAATGACGACGAAGAATAAACACTTCGCCAGCATACAATATTCTCGACAAGTAATCGCAGCAATTATAATCGAAACTACAAATTCGTATAATTATTATTTTTTTTAATTCTCAATTAAACATCGCGTATTGCTTCCTCATTATTTTCTACGTTTCGCGATTACCAAAATCGAAGAAAAGAACATATTTACAGTTGTCGAATTTAGTGGGTCAGTGGGATTCGGCATTTCAAGCGAAAGTAGACTCGCTTCGCATTCGCTACATGCGCTATTTGGACGATGAAATCCGTCGTTGTAAAGTAAATAAATATATTCTTTTAACCGCATATTCTTGGGTTCTCGCTCGGTAATTCGTAACATTTTTATTTTCATGCTAAATTTAAAAAAAGTATGTTCCCGGAATATTTTGCACGTATTATACAGTGTATCCAAGGTGGCGAAGGGAAACAAGATATGGCTAAGAGTTGAATATGCTCCAGCCGACCCGTTATTCGACCCACCGAGAGACGTAGCAAACCGAAGAGACCACGTTACAGCTTGGCGCGGGAGCCGAATAATTTACGCTCTCGTGAAACTCGATTATTTTTTAATGATCTAACTAAAATAATGACGAATCCGAGTCGAAAAGTACGCGAAAAAAAGTCTCGATAAAGAGGATAATTTATCGCGATAATTAAAATATATTATATACCAATTAGTCGCCCCATTGCGGAAAACATTGGTATACACCGTAGAATTTCGTGAAAACAACAAAGATGCGTTATATTGAACTGATTTAACTTACATTTACGAGTAGAAAGGATTAATCCGCGCAAATGTGCGTCACAATGTGATTGTTGAGCAGAACACGTGTCGTTTGTAACGAAAAGGTTCGGCCGGAGTGAAGCGAATCCGAACGAAACTGAACGGTAAACTGAGAGCACAAGTCAAAGCTGACATAAACGGATTCTACCGATACGTTTCTTCATTCGCGCGTCCGAATGCCCTTATCTATGGCGTGTTTACCCTCTCTCCGCCCAAATGTTTTCATAAACACGTGACTCTTCAAATCGAGTTAATCGAACGATACACTTATATAGCCGTATCTATGAATCTAGCGGTCGACAGCGTTTCTCCGAGGATACAGTCTTTTCGATCTGCGAAACGCAATAATTCTTAAACGGTATAGAAAAATACTGAATTGAGACAAAGCGTTGAGCGTTCAATTGCTGAGTCCTCGACAAAGCGCGAGATTATTGTGTATCGACAATCGATTTGCGCCGAACGAAGTGACGATGAAATCATCTGTTGCCCCGAGTGACTCTAATTATTTTCTCGATACAAATATCGTTATCACAGCGGCAGCGAATCATTATTATTTTTTCACGCGAAAGTGAACAAAAAAAAGTAACGCGACAATACGAATAAATAATATGGGATACAGTCGCGAAATTATAATTGTTATACGCCATTTATTATGTGATATCATTTGATTGGTCGAAGCTTTTTGTTTCTCGAGTTTTGTTACGTATCCTTCGATAAGAAGCGATAAGAGTCTAAGAAACGTACTTTGCCTTTTGCGAACTTGCATCGTTATCATTATTATTATCGCTCGTCTTTAATTACAATGACTATGTAGATTTTTCATTATGTAGAAAATACTCAGCTTAATTATCTTCAATTAAGAATTTCTATTGCTCTCGTTTAACATTTCTGTAAAACATTTCATTGGGCGTTTGATTGTCTGATAGATCGCTTTTATAGGGATTTGGCACCGTTGAGCAAAATTACGAAGCGAAATGGTTGCCTGTGGTAAAAAGAATTCTCTATTCGTCGAATGCACAGACACGTCGCGATGCAATAGACGGAGGGGGAAAAATTTGATTTACGATACAGCGTACAAAAACCGCGAGCGGTAGCTGCAATCCGAAAGTAATTAAGAGATATTCGAAGGCGCGACTACGAGTACTATAGAATTACGTGCACCAGAGGTATACTTATATGTCGCGTATTTCGCTACACGATCATAGGTTTCATTGAGGTTTTATCGTATTACGAAATGAGTCGAGAGAACGAGTCTGTCCATAGAAATACTTCCGCAATGAGGGGAGTTGATCTACTGCAACACCACTGCGCATCTCGTTTTGCTATTGACTTTGCCACCGAAGCGTATCTCCTACGGATCTTTTGAAAAACGTGATGTAACACGTGCTACACGCGTATACCCACTGAAGAATCACTTTTATATTCCTTCTGAAAGTTAGAAAAAATTTTGTTGATCATAAATATAAAGGAAAAAATTAAATCTTGCGTATCGGTTTCCGTGAAAATCGCATGGAATTAAAGTATCGAAATTCCGGCTGCTTGGAAGATCAAGTTTTCGAGTTTTTCTTATCGTATGTCGAGAGCAGGAAGATCTCTGTTCGTTCGACCGCATCTAGAAACGCGGGAATTAATTGACTTTCGGCCGTAAGATGTCTCTAGAATAGGCTCGTAGCTTCCCGCCAAAATACCCGTTGCTCCAAGTGAAACAGCACGCGTCCGCGTTGTACACGAGGCACCGACGACTGTAGAGTGTAGTAGTGTGAAAGCAGCGATTGCGAGCGTTGTGTTTGACAAAGGACCAAACAAAATTCAGTAACTCACACCCCAGTGTCGGTTACTTATTTATTTCATTATTTTTAACAATACGCGTAATTCGTTCATTTTTTTTCCGAGTTCGTGTCTATAATAATTATCCATTTTAATAACGTATCGTTCGTCTCGGAATAAAGAGTGATCGAGTATGTATGTCAAAGTGAGAACGATCGACGGTAAACGGGAGGTGGTGTTGGACGTTTCCAAGTTAACTACGATCGAGGAACTTAAGGTAGTCGTCGTTATTGCGTTACTTTACAACCCGATCCTTGAATCAATCTCTTCATATTCAATACATCGATAGAGTAAAAAATAACGAAAAAAACGAAAAACAGGTATGTTTAATTTAGTTATTATTTGTGAACGCGCAGGTATTGCTGAACGAAAAATGGTCGATAAACGAGGAGCTTCAGAAATTATTTTATCGCGGCAAGCTATTGGAAGACGGTTACAAATTATTCGATTACAATGTCAATCTCAACGATGTTATTCAACTGATGATAAAACAAAATGTCGTCGATTCAACGGTGAAAAGTGTCGAAACGAAAACGGAATCGAAAAATGATGGCGACGAAGGTAAGGAAGAAGTAAATGAGTCGGACGACACAATCGACCTTTGGTACGAAACGGGCGACAGAGTGGATTGTCTGGATAGAGAGTACGGCGCTTGGTTTGAAGCGATAATATTGAGAATATACATGAAAGCCGATCAAACGACGTATAGAGTCAAATGGGAGTTTAACGAAGATGACGAAGCGTTTGACGTCACCGAAAGCGCCATAAGGCCACGAGCTTTCAGAATTTTGCCGTTTGAAAAATTGGATCCCGGCGACAAAGTTATGATCAATCATAACATTGATGAACCTGACAAAGACGGCTTTTGGTACGATTTGACCATATCTAAAATGCGAAAAACTCGAATGGCGGAGGAACTCGTTGGAACTCTGCACGTCGGAAAGTAAGCATAAAAAAAATCTGAATGTAATTATCGAGACAAGAAAATTAAGTATCATCAATTTTTTTTTTTTAAATATCGCGAAGAGTATTATTTATGCGACATATATGTTAATGTAACGTTTTTACGCATTGATTCAGCGATCGAACGGTCGACGATTGCAAAGTGTATCCGCGGGGCGAGATATTCGCGATAGAGGAGCCGCAACTTTTGGAGAAACGTACAGCAAAGGAAAAAAAAAGAATAAAGGAAGGTATGCCGAAGAGAAGAAGGGCCGTGATATGCGGCAATTGCAACGATGATCAGGCGAAAAATTGCAATGAATGCGGCTGCAAAGTATGCGGCGGTAAACACGACTCGCATCATTTGTTGCTGTGCGACGAGTGCAATGCCGCGTTTCATCTTCAATGTTTAAATCCCCCATTGAGCGCTTTGCCGAGCGACGATTATTGGTATTGTCCGTCTTGCAAACGCGATGAGAATGAAATTGTTAAGGTAAAAAAAAAACGATTTTGCATCAATTCATTTCGTTATCCACTCGAAATTATCAATAACGAATATTTATTGAATTCCTTGAAAGGCTGGTGGAAAAAAACAGACGAAAAAGAAAATAAAGGAGGCTGGTGAATCGAAGAGTAAACGCGATTGGGGAAAGGGAATGGCATGCGTAGGAAGAATGGAGGAGTGCACAATTGTACCTCGGGATCATCGTGGCGCTATTCCCGGCGTCGAGGTCGGCATGTCTTGGCTTTTCCGTTTAGGTGTGAGTATTCAATGATTTTTTTAACGAAATTATCGAATTTTCGTATCGAAAGATATATATATCATTTTCAAGGTATCGCAAGCCGGAGTACACAGGCCGCACGTCGCGGGAATTCACGGTCGGGAAAGAGACTGCGCGTATTCGATCGTTTTGTCGGGTGGCTACGAGGACGACATAGATAACGGCGACGAATTTATGTACACGGGTTCGGGTGGTCGAGACTTATCGGGTAACAAGCGCACCGCTGGACAGAGTTGCGACCAAACGTTGACTCGCATGAACAGAGCCCTTGCGCTCAATTGCAACACAAAGCTTAACGCGAAAGGTGCGACAGCGGAGGACTGGAAGGGCGGCATTCCCGTTCGAGTTGTACGAAAATATAATCCTCGAGAGCATAAATACGCGCCAAAAGTAGGCTACCGGTGAGCGGCGATCGAACTTCGTATTCGACCGAACATTCTTACATTACGAAGTATTTTTTTTTCGCAATTTTTTTTTTCTTCAGATACGATGGCATCTACAAGGTGGTGAAATATTTTCCTGAGAAAGGCAAAAGCGGATTCAGCGTTTGGCGTTATTGTTTGAGAAGAGACGATCCATCACCGGCGCCGTGGACAACAGCGGGACAAGAAAGAATAGCCGCGTTGGGTTTGGAACTTATATGTCCAGAGGGTTACGAACCCGACGGTGAAAAAGACAAAGACAAAAAGACGCGAAAAGCCGCTGTTGCGCTGCCGGAAGGCGACGACGATAACGAAGCATTCGAACAACAACGACCGAAGAAGAAACCAAAACGCGAAGCTTATAAATTGGAGGATCAACTCGTCGAACTCATCGAACGGGACACAACGAACGCGAAAGTTTGGAACGAATGTCGAGCCGTTTTATCCGATGGCAAAACTGCTTTTCTTAAATTGGTTACCGACAGGTAAAACGATAAATCTTTTTTTTTTCGTAAATATAAGGGCGAGACGTATAAACTTTTGTGAATTTTTCATTACAGATTCTTGTGCGTCTGTTGTCAAGAACTCGTCTACAAGCCAATCACGACGCCGTGCGCTCATAACATATGTCAGAGTTGTTTGAAACGCGGTTTTCGCGTGGGAGTTTTTTCGTGTCCGACGTGTCGGCATGAACTCGATAAAAATCAGCAAGTCAACGAGTCCCTGTCCTCGGCATTGTTGTTTCTCTATCCCGGTTACGAGAACACGAGATAATTCGTAACAAACGTCGCGCTGATTCGTAGGATAGTTATTTATATTTCATTTCATTTTGTCACTATACAACTTTACAATTTTTTTATTTCATTTTTTTTTTCTCGACGAGAATATTTCACTTTGGATTCGACCGGAAACGATCAAATGAAATAATTACCGGTCGCGAAATGGCGATACCGTCGATCAGCGTTTCCAAATAATTTCGATACTATTTCCTTTTTCTTCGTCATTAGCATTAACAATTTGTATTCTTTCGAATAAATAAAAGAAGATAAGAAACGAAGGATGTTGAATCAGTTTCACTGCTCACGTTTCAAGTGAAAGCGCAGTTTGTAAAGGACGTTCCGCGCAAGCGGCGCGTTTACGACGGGCGCGATTCTCGACCCGAATGAAATCCGCCATAGGAGTCAGTAACAAAAAAAATGTGAAAGAAAAACACGAAAAATAATGCAAAAAACATTTCGAAAAAAATTAGAAAAAAAAAAATACGAAAACAAAATAAAAAAAAAAACAAATCGATTATCGAACAATCGTCTTGTTTGTAGGACATATTTGCAAACTATCTGCCCGTAACCTTGTCTCGAAGTCTTGTAACATCGCGGAGCTTTCACTCGAGTAGATTCTCGGGCAGCAATTTATACCCATATGGCTGTTTCCATTCATTCCGCGCGGTAGATATTATAAATGGATATTTCCCGGAGACAAGGTCGCTATTGCAATGTCGTAACAATGGCGCATCGAAAACTAAAAAATTTTATACGCGATGTTTTTTGTTTTGTTTTATGTACCGCACTTGAAGTACGTATTGGTGTCTCGTGCACGCGGGGTAATGTTATACACAGTCGTTGAGTAGCGCGTACACAACGGCGCAAGAGTGGCGCAAGAGAAGCGCTTCGTTGGTCCACGCAAAGCCGGCCATCTGCCATTGCGCGAGTCGGTATACGAGTCTCTCGGTCGGGATCGTTGACCTTCGCCCACCGAACCTTATCTCCCGTGTCTCGTTGGCGCGATGTTTATTCGATATTAATCGATTAGTTCGCCAATGGAAGTGCGCCGTACGTGAATTTCTCTACACGACGAAATATCTTCATTTAGTTTCGTATTCGCAAATTCAATCGCCGCAACAGTCATATAGTGTGTACGCGTGCGTGTTGTACATTGCGAGTTTCAACGATCACGGAGTTTAATACTGTATGTGGACCTCGACTTTCTCCATCCGCCGTCGCGCGAGGAAGCGGAGATCTCGCGAGGTCGGCGTCTCGTACCATTTTCGAATATATATTACACGCGAAGTGCGCATTTATTGATACTCGAGATAAATTCTTTCGTCGTTAAAAAAAAAAAATCGATTTTTTAAAAATCGTATCTTTAATTTTTATGTTTACTCGTTCCGAGATGAGACGGCAGGCTATTAATCTGATCGTTTATTCGGAATGCAATAGCGTGCTACTCGGTCATTTCAAGACAATGGTTGCAACTTCCTTTCTCCCGGTACGCGCGCTAATGGATCATTTTACATCGCGACGAGAGTAGTTCGCCATGTTACTTTTACCGCTATCGGTAAAAAATAAGGTTAACAGTACGTTATGCGCGAAAACATTAACCGATATTTGAATAATCCGTTTAAATGAATGGGAGATCGATGGAAGTGGGTGTTAAAATAATACATGGTAAACGAAACTCGCGACGGTTATGTCCCGTTATCGATAGAATTCCGGCAAAGATAGATTGGAGGGGGGGGGTTGAGCGCCCGGATGTGAATTCGTCTCGAAGAATGCGGCCCCGATGACGAAAAACTTGGACGGTCAAAGACCCGGGCGCGATGTATTTTTTAAAGCGGTATTTTTGTGGAGGGATCGTTGAGGACTCCCGTTGCGCGAAGGCACGAGCCACCGTAAGAGATGATCGGGCGCGCATCGTTTCTCGTTGAACGAGACGCGAGAAGACCGCGAGAAGTTCGAAGGATGCGCGTGTATACGGGAGGCGAGGTACGGACGACCTCACTGGGAGAACCGAGACGATTGACCCAAAACGAAGCCTCACGTAGGAGAACGGAGGATGTCCACCGATCGTTCTGTCAGTTTTATTTTTTACATCATGGGGAATACCCAATGGCCTTCTCGCGGAGGAACTGATCGTGCGTCGCTTCGCGCGCTCGCCTTCTCGTGGCTCTCGTGCCGAGTGGCGTCTTGTTCGCTGTCCAATAGTCCGGCGTCCCGTGGCGGACGCACCAGCTATCTAACCTACTTAACCGGCGCTCTCTCTCTGCTCGTGACGTCACGACGAGGTTCCCATTGCTGGTTAACGCGATGATCGAGACCCAGAGATCGAACAACTCGTTGTGTTTTTTTTAACGTTTCCTACCCTTTGTCATTGGATAATGTCGGTTTCTCTGACCGATTTCGTCTTTCAGGAATTTTCGATTCGATCGCGAAATCCTCACGATTGACCGATCGATAAACATTATTTTCCTCGGTTTGCGATCGCTAACGTTGACATTTATTATCAATTAACTCTTTTGTCAATAAATAAACAATCTTCAATATGTCGATCGTTCGAAACTTCGTAATTTCTTTATTAACGTTAATCCACAGGTTGTGATGAACTGTCGTTCGCCAATGGAACTCATCTCGATGACCGATCGAAAGTTAGCGTCAACTATCATCGACTTTATATGGTAAAAAAAAAACTCTTTCCAGCGTAAAAAATAGTACGTTTCGCATAAACGTTCGATTGTAAGTGGAACTAAATACCCGGCAACAATGTCAATTTCTCTCGTTACTCATCGAACCGATCGTCCACTTTCGTAGTAACGAGTCTTCTCCTATTTGTATATATAGTCTTACCGACGCTCGCGGCGCGTGGCGCGGTGATTTTTGCGGAGTAACGATTAGCCATAGGCATGCGCAATCGCTAAACTAATGAAAGTTCGAAGCGTTACAACGGCTAATGTATGCGATTTAGCGTTGACGGAAAGCAGTATATTACCGACAGAGTTGCGAAGACTCGAGTTCGCTAAAGAATGGCAAGGTATATATATATAGCTGTGATAAGGGGTCAGCGGAGCAGAGAGCTCTTACAAGTATTAATTCCAATGTCAAGGCTCAACAGCCAGGACAGTGGACGGCGGCAAAGTGTTCGCCTCATTTCTCTTTGAAACTGCGTCCTCGTTTTCGACCCGTTTTCGTTTGTAATGAAACGCTAATTATGCACGGCTGCAATTGAAAAAAAAAAAAGAAAAAAAAAAAACGATCTATATACGCAAGTATACATTTGTCGCGGGAGAATATGACGCGGAATTCCGAAACTGGAACACAGTCGTGAAACGCGGACAAAAATAAGAAAAAAATTGAATATAAAAAGTTAGTCTTATTTAATGTTTCATGTTTTACTCGCACGATTCATCACATTCGCAATCTTACGCGATGCAATGAAATAATAATTTTTTTTTGGTCTCTAAATCATATAACAAAAAATCGGCGTTAAAATCAGCAAATAATTTATAGTAAAAAAAAAAACAAAAAGATTACGAAAGAAAACGATGAAAAAAGGTTAAGTGAAAATTCGCGCGATCGTTTCAGTTGGCGGCGGAATCGGTTTTATAGGAGAGTATAAACAATTCGTGTCAAACGTTCGCGGGTCATACACCCGTTCGTCAGTGTACATAGCGCAGAGGACGCTGCGAATCGATGCGTAAAACTTTACACTATGTGAAGAATTTCACATTTGGTTTTATTTATTCAGCGCATAGATTCATCATTGCGATACTCGCGGAGCAGTAATTTCAAAAAAATGTTATACCCATTGACCGAATGGACGCGAAAAGGTTGCGAAATTTCAAGTGTTTCGCGAGTGCTCGGTAGTTGTGGGGGTCATTCGTATATTGTATAGAGCAAACGCAGCAATTCCTCTGTGTTTGTGTGCGTGTGGGGGGTACTGTCCGAGTTCTTTCGTAATGGTGCGACGTTACGAAAAAGTTTTCTCACCTATCGTGTCATCTACCCGATATACCGCGGCGTGTTATCGTCGACACGAATATTCATGTGTGGAATTACAAACAACGCGATGTGTGTAAAACGAGTCGTCCCGTTGCTAAAATTGCATGCGGTCATTCCGCGAGAGGTCCTATTACGCCCAAACATCCCGTCTACGTTAACAATCAGATAATTCGCGTTCCGGGTTTGTCTTCAATTACTCGATTCTAACACGTTGTTATTTTCAATGTTACATCTCGAATAAAATCGTATTATTGTCGCGAAGTTTTTTTTTTTAATGACGAATTAACTCGATGTGAAACTTTTGAAAATATTTTCTCGAGTAATATGACGTGCTTATTTTTACGTTATAATCGACACACATTCCGAGTTAAAGGGTTAAAACAACAAACATCTCTCAATTGTAACGAAATTTCATTTCGTGGTTACGGAAATCATTTGTAATATCGTTCGTAAATGATTTCGGCACTGAATTCTCGTTGCTCTTTGCGCGAAATGAAATCTTAGATCATTAAGCTTTACCCACTTACGCGTGACCTGTCGCGGGGACGTTTAATACTAACGCTACGATACCGCGTCTGACAGTTTCAACACGTGACCATCTTTCCCACGCGGCATTATTTCTATTTTATTGCTTCAATTTTTTTTTTAAATAGAACAATTGTACGACGTAGTAGACAAGGGACGCGATTTTCCTGTCACGTAATTTCGAACTTTTTCGCGATCTGATAATACCGCGACGATCATTTGTGATGTTTACGTGGAAATATTATGCTCCGGATATTATTAACAGAACAATGGAGTCACGACAGTGTAACGATGTTTTCAACTCATTGGAAAAAAAAATATATCGAAATAATGTTCGTAATGAATTTAAGTAACATACGATATCCATTTACTCACGTGTATTAACCTGGAACTTCGCGCGGTCTACAGCGGAGATACAGCGAAGCCTTCAAAACTCTCGAAGCACAGAATAAAAAACAAGAGAACAGTCGAAAGAATCAGAAATAATGTACTCTCGTGTTGTTTGGCATTTCTCGATTGTTCGCCGTTCTTCGTATGCACTTTTTTCGAATATGTCACAACAATTGTTTCTCCGCGATGTTGTATATTCGAAAAAGAAAAATAAAATAAAGATAACGTAGCCGACGAGCACTCTCCACCACCCACCTGCCCGAGTTGACGGCTCAGCGTACACTGGGAAGTTTACTGATTACGATGCAGCGCGGACGCGAGGAGTCCCGCTAAACGCCGTTTGATTTCTCGCGCTAGCCGATTGGCCAATTTTTCTTCGGCTATTCGGTGAAAGAATTTTTTCCGTGAGAGACAAAATTTAAAAACGACGAAGGAATTCTATGGGTAATAGACAACGGCTACTGGCAATGGAGCATTTCATTAGAGTTGTATTCGGAGAGTAATAGTAATTTTCATAGAAATCGAAGAAAGGTTGACATTGAAGGTTAATACATTATCGTTTACTTTCCGTCGGTAAAGCCGTCTGCCGCTGAAAAATCCGGCTGTTGGTGAAAATAATGATTACGAAAAGAGCTCCATGTTCCTCTGTCGATATCATAGATTTCTGTTTCGTGTTATAAAAACATTGAAATATATACGTCTAATTTCGCCCGATTACGAATTATATGGCTGAAAAGTATATAAAAGTGAATTCGTCCGGCGATGAAGGGTTAATGAAGGTTCCGCCATTAGCGGTAATAATAATAAGACGATTTTTGAAGATTACAGCGAATTGCTTGTTAATTTGATGCAAATAATACAAAACTGTTTTTCGCTCGTACAACAATGGGTATTACAAAGGTTTGATAATTCCTTTCATGCTTGGAATTTAAGGGCAAAATAAAGGTGTCGAGAGAAGAGCGAGGACAGCGCTATGAATATTATTATCCGCGCAAAATGGCGGCAAGTTCCTCGAAACTTGACGCCTGCATATCGCGATTTCCACGTAGTGGAATTCCTGGCGATCTTTGCTCATTTACCGACACTCTGGTGTCGTACAGACTGGGTGCTTGAAATATTATTCCCAGTGTACCTCCGGTGCATGCCACTGTGAAAATCCATAGAAAAAATCTGTCCAAAACCATCGCTACGAATTTCCAGTCTTCGATTACCTGAAACAACGATTAGGTACAAATATTATTATTACTATACTCCTCGAAGCCTCCAAATCGTAAATTACGCTTGAATTTTCATCGTTTTTCTACAATCGACCGCTTGTGCAAAATAAGTAGCAGTCTAATAGAAGAATTTCTTAAATACAAATTTATTTATTTTTCTTTGCATTTACTTCGTTATCCTTGTCGGCGTCCTTTATGTGTTGAGCAATAAATCGAACTCCCTGCAGGGCCGACATTACATCCGGTGAAATATGTCTCGGCATTGTATTTTCACTGTCCGTAACTAAAATAAACATCGTGGAAATAAAATATTTTCTCGATACAAATTGTTTCGATTTAAATCGTAATGTTTATTATTCATTTATTTTTATTGCAATTATTTTCTAAAATTTCATCGTACGATATTTTTACCTGATGCCTGTGGTATATGATGCGCTTCGCCATCCCGGATGTTTTTATACGCGGATGTAACGCTTTCAAACGCATCGGTACTCCCTTTCAAATCTTGCGGGTAATCGCTTACGCTGTCTCGAATGCTGCTATAAATATTATCTTACAGAATCCATAAAACGTTTCGTGCAAACATTTTTTTAATCGGGAAAAATGATAAAAAATCGTTGTATCGTCGGAACCAATTTCAATGTTGATATTTCGACCTGTATCAATATTTTTTATTGCAAAAAAAATAAAAAAAATTTCGCGTTTCGTATTTTTTGGATAAGGAACTCTGTAATTTGCCTAATTTTCTGAAAGTTACTGTTTCTTGCATATTATCGATTTATTATTCATACCTGAAGTCAATTTCGTTAGTGTATCCACTGTCCATATAAGTGTCGTCGTATTCCGGAGTCGAATACGGCGTACGTCTCATCATTAGTATTCGTGGCATCCAATTCAAAAATACTTGGCGCACCCATGGAGACATATTGTGCGTCGATGGTGAGCTGTTTTTAATATTATTACGTAGAAAGAGATACTTAAAGACCAACGAAATTATTGGCTCAATATCAATACTTGGAGGAAAAACGCAATAAAATCTCGATGTATATTTCGATAATTACATTTTTATCGTAAAAATTTTAAAAATTTTATAACAATGGGTGCAATTCTATTTTTGAATATTTACACATAAATTGCCGTTTATTAAGGTATTCTTACCGGAAGTGGACATTCAGGACACATACGGTAATCCATATAGACAGTGTCACGAGAATCATTGTAAACAGCAAATACTTTCCAAGTAACGGAATGGCTAGCGAAGTTGGCGGAATAATTTCTGCGAGCAGCAAGAAAAACACTGTCAGAGATAGGAGAATCGATGAACACAATGAGACCTGAAAAAAAATATGTAGACGAATAACATTTTTTAGAAACTTCGTAACGATGAAATTCGTGCGGAGGAATTAGCAAGTGTCTTGTGAATTTTACCTTTTCTCCGGAATCACTGGGTAAGTAGAATACTAAAACGGTGAGAAATGTGATTCCAACACACGGTATTATCAAATTAACTGTATAAAACAAAGTTTTCCGTCTCATCGTAATGTTGAATGTTATATCTGTTAAAGAAATTCGATGTTTTATCGTATTCTCGAGTATCGATGCGTAAATGTTGAAAAATAAATAAATTTGTACATTTGTAAAATAAGATTATTTGATTACGTACCGGAATAGGGTTCGGTACAACAGGGATAGTATTCCTCATTTCGTGATGCAGGCACTTCGAGAATATCCCATTCTACAGATAGATAGAAATCACTCAAGTCGATACCAGTCGCTACCAAGTTACTTCCCGGTTCTTGCAGCATGTGCTTCAGATCGACCTGTTGGAGAATACCGACAGTACGATTATCGTACGCTTGTTAAAAATAAAAATTCTCCGCCTTCGCGTGCTCACCTGCGCGCCATTATAGGTCCACGAACCAAATTTCATTATACACGATTGTTCATCGAATGGAAAATATTCAACGTTGATTTCGCACGACGACTTGTATATCGCCGGAGGTTTCCAAAAAACTTCTCCCGTATATCTCAGTGTCGCTTTTGTCATAAGCGTTACTTCGTAATTTCCGTCTGCACTACAGAACGAATACAGAAGAATACATCGAAATGATACATTAGGTTTCGACGCTTCTTAATCTCTATCATCGGTATACATGGCTTTGTGTAAGACATCCTCCTGTCTTACGGGACCGGTAATATTCTTCCCTTGAGTACCGGAACTATTCGTAGTCGCTTCGATTAGGTATATACGTTGATAGCTACGATACATCTTTATCCAACTTTCGTATTTGCAAAAACGCCTTTTTCTTCGATCGTAAAGCAAATGTGACCGCAACAATCTACGATACTTACTTATTGTAGAGAACGATATCCGGTAGCCATATGTTTTCCGAAGGTACGTATAACATCTCAACACCGCCATATTCTTCGGGATCCCATCGAAGTTTGTAATCAAACCATTTCTGTTACGATTAAACAAGAAAACAAGACAAATTATTGCCATTTGATACGCTATCGGTATAACCCGTCGTGGCGCACTTAAAATTCAACTTTGTCAACGTAAATATCGTAAAATTAAAATCGCAAATTACTCACCTGTTCCACCCAAACGTTCGTTGTCATGACTTGATTTTTCAAATTCTGAAAATATACGATTTCTTTGGCGGTTATTTCGTTTCGATTTTCAATTTTATGCGATTTTTATTATTTATTAATGTACTCCGGACGCACCATTTCGATTAATTGCGAAAGTTTCAATCCCAACCAAACGGTAAGAGTCTCCGTATTGTTAATAACGGGACGTATAAGTCTGTTATAATTCGACAATAAATCATCGTACAATCTTTTTGTGTCGGGATTTGCTTCGTATGTTTTTATTATTCCAGGTGAACCTAAAATAATTAAAAATTCATTATTTTAACGAGACTCATTAATAAAATTCGTATTGTTCTCTCGATTTGCGAGATAAATTTATTTCGGTATTTGTCAAATTTCCCGGCATTTATATGCCGCACGAGCGATTTAAAAAACATTTTGTTCATCGGCTCCTTTGAGTTGCGAAAATGACCGAAGGCTTTCGGCATAAATAAAGGGTAACACTCGATGTTTTTACGATTGAATGTCCAGTGAGTCGATTCGAGTGCCGCAATTCGTGCAATCAGAAACTTTACGGACTGATCGCGATAAATGTTTAAGAATCATTTGTAAATATTTTCCACGGAGGGTTATGAATGGATCACATTTCCATTACGAGTTAATGTATCGAATTTCGTGAATATCGTTTCGCTTTATAAATTATTTTCTGCACTCGAGAAATGAGACTCAATGTTTATACGAGAATATTCAACGGGTGTAAATCATTGGATACAATAATAATAAAAAAAAAAAAAATAAGTTCGATTGTGTCGCATCCAAGATATTCGCGTCACAGTTTACACGCGGCATTTTTAGAAACGATGCCTTACCGTTTGCCACGTGAATTGCGGCAGCAGCAATCAGAATAATAACGAATGATTGCATATTACAAAGGTGTCGCGTTAACATGGAACGTGTCTATGCAACGGAATGCCGTATAAGATGTCGACTCGCGTGTAGCCATCGGGGCACTGCGAGCGGCGCTCGTTTCTACTCACAGAGGTCCAGCATCCCTCGTTGGAAAATCGATATTCAGCTTCCCGTTTCATCGCGCAAGATGCAGACGGCAAGAGGAAAGGTGGAGGAAAGGTGGTACACGAACTATACTTACTTTATCTCGAAACAATTCAACAAGAGATGCATATAAAATTATAAAATGCAATTTCTGTAAAGTCAGAAAAAACGAATTTAACGTTAATTATTAATTATGCAGAAAATTGGACTAAAAAATTAAAAAATCGTCAAATATTCACTTGCATAATATAATTCATTTATTTACACGCTAAAATGCACTTTCTCACGCAAATACCTCCGGCCGCACATATATTATAAATTAATAATAATAAAATAATTAATCGATTTTAATAGATTTATACACTAAATGTACAGTACACAATTCCGACAACATTTTTCGTCTTTTCACACTTTGCGTGGGAGGTATGAGAATCCAGAATCATTTTATTTTTATGTATTATTTTTTGTTTAGGAATACGCCTTTCGTACGTTTTGTTTGTAAACGTTAATATTAATTCTTTCTCCCGCCCATCCCAGCCGAATCGCCGACGGAGTCCCTTATCGTGATTCAGCGCATGTTTTTTCCGTCAATTCCTTTGTTTTTCGATTATAGACAATTGTCGGTTATCGGTTGTCGAATGTATTCGGGTTGATAAGGCTATTATACGGTTGTGTTTTCTCTCTTCTTTTTTCAGGGTCTTTGGTCGTCTTGATACGCGGAATACTGTTTCTCTGATCGGCTCAGGTACGACATACGTCCGACAATCAGTCTGAAAAATAACCAAAAACGATATGTGAAAAAAAAGTGCACAACGACATTTTTAAAAAGCAACAAAGTACCAAACTTTTCGTTTGTCACGTTGAAGAAACGCGCCGAGAGAGAGTCAACGGACTTTGAGTATCGCGCCAGATATATATTTTCTATTTTCGGTTTCAACGGGAGAGAGAGACTGCCGTCAGTCTGATTTACCAAGTATTTTTAATCTGACAACGCACTCTGGTGCTATAATGACCGGTAGAATTTTCAAGTACGAGTTTCAACGTCAAACCGATACTGTTGCACGAGGAGAGAAGAAACAAGTGCGAAAAATCCGAATGGACCTTTCAACGATTTTCGATATTCTATTTCTTTCGTTATAAAAAATAAATTGCTTTCATGTTTATAATTAAACATTTTGTGAGTAAAATGTGGTATATTCACCTCTTAAATTGAGGAGAAGGATAACGAGAGTAAAAACTAACGTTATCCCGTTTACCGAGAATCGATAGTTCGAGCCATTGGCGCTCTTGCCGTTTCTCTTTATATCGTTGGTTCGCGTGTCCGCTAGGAGTTTCTTTACATCGTGATAATCATGATGCAGCTTCCCGTAGCATAGAACATTCATGTTGCGATGAATACCCTTGCAGTCGTATTCCTCGGCACCGTCACATATACACGTATTTAACTTGGCCGCTTTCTCCTGACGCGTGAGGATCGCAATGGAGTTCCGGCATCTGAAGAAAACGTTTTTTTAAAACGTTAAATTAGTATTAAAGAGAAAGTAATTAATAATAGTAATAATAGAAATTATGAGAATAAAAATTGTATGGATCCCTCGATAAATAGTTAAAATTGTTAAAATTAATATGCAGAAATGCGCGCGTATAAATTCAAAGTATATTGAAAGTTATAGCGCTTGGAGCGGAATGAGAAATCGATTCGCAGGTAGACGAGCGAACCGGTCGTTTCGCGGAACGCGAAGCATACTCGGCGGATGAGCTGAGCTCATAGCAAATATGATTGATAGCCTCAGTTTTTTTATTTTATTTTTTGCTTATTTATTTTTCTTTTTTAACGTACGAAAAGCCAACAAACAACTTACCGCGGAGTACACTTCCTTCCGTGGAACATACTGTTGCAGTAACCGTTGTAATAATCCAAAGCTTTGGAACATAACGCATCGGCGTTGCAGATCCAAGTTGCTATCCTGCAGGATACCCTCGTCCTGTTCATCGCCATCGTCACCGATGATCTGCAAACTTCTACTCGTTGCTTGGATCTCATGCAGAGATAATCTTCACGCGCGCAGTCGCACTGAAAATTCATCGATATCTATTTTAATGGAAATTTATTAAACGCCGACAATGAGTCTTTCATATGCGTATTACAGGAAATCGACTCAAATCGTGCGGTCGGATTCCATGAGGTTTGCAGGATTTCCCGGTCTAAGTTCCCAATTTCTACCACCATTACGTAACGGATATTTATGTCGACAAGAAGGTTCAATACGCCGTAATCCGAAATTTAAAACTAAAATTACTACTATTTCGTGAAATACAAATAAAATTAATTACCATACTATTGGTGAAAGAATTTTTTTTTTGCAAAGAGTGATAATTCATAGCGTTACAACAAATGAATAACATGTTATCAAGTTTTTTTTTATCTACCTGACTTGGTAACCCACAAGTTTTCGTATTATTTGGAAGCGTCGATAAGAAAGAATGAGATAATTTATTATGTGGCAAATAACACGTTTTCTGTTTTTTTTTTTTTTTTTCGGAGAGAGACCTCTCCGAAGTTTAGAGAATTTAAGAGAATTCTATAAAAGTCAAAAAATGCCTCGATTTAAAAAAAATTTGATCGGCATCCAACAATTCCTTGACAATTTCGGATTTTTCAGGTTTCCACGGTCGCTAGACACCCTTTACTCCTCCACTTATGTTCGTTTCGTTCTGTTCTATTGGAAAAAAAGCCTTACCGTCATGAGCTCTTTACCCTCGTCGGTGCTGGTCAACGCGATTAACGTGTGTTTACACGCCTCGGGACAGCCCTTCAAATCGGTCTGCAGATCCGCCGCGCAACTCGAAAGATATTGTTGAAGTGCATTTCCACAACCTGTCCTAAAAGCGCATCTCAGTCTCGCGGTTTCGCAACTCATGGTTCCGATAGTACTGTTTGTTGTCGCACGAATTATCGTGATTAACGTGGACAGTATAAGTGCGGACGTGGAACTCACGCCTCGAGACATCCTCCTTTGATAAAAAAATTAAAAATTAGAAAAGTAAAACATCAATGTGTAATTTTTTTTGTCACGCGGACATACAAGTATAACTAAAAACCATATTAATGATATTTAAGATGCTTTCTTTCCTCGCGTATACATATACGATATTTAAGGTGTTTTATTAACGAATAAAAGTGACAGCGAGTTTAATGAGTTTATGCCAAAGGAGGAGTCAAAGTCTGGCAGTCAAGGTACCGATTCGTTTCGATATAAGTTTAAGGTCTGATTAATATCGATAGCCAATTCGCCGTCGCTTGGCGGCCGTAAATACTGAATAGCGCAATCTCCCGAAAAGGAGAGGTTTCGACAAAAAGAGAAACGGAATATAATTGAATGGATCGAAAATACTGATCGCTAATCGCGATTTTAGAGAGAAAGAAAGAAAGAGAGATTGTAATTATCGTTAAATATAAAATAGTTTCTAAAATGTTTAACGTAATTTTACGCAGCTAACGATCGCGCATTGTATTTTTCACAAGACTTTGCTGCAATTGTCACAGAGACGGTCGTCAGGCTGACACCGGTGATAGTGTGTATCGCAAGCTGCGCAACGATTACATTTCGTACGTTTGTATGAAAATGAAAAAGTGCATATCAGCCTTTAGCCTGAATGCTGGACTATCGAAGAAATTTAATTGCCTTCAGGCGTAAATTCTCAGTGATTTCAGCTTCGGACTGTTTACGTCGAAATTTAAAATTCCTAACCTAAAAAACTTACTAGTTTATTTCGAAAAATAAACAACATTCGGTTTCGTGTTATTCCGGGTAAAAATGAGTGAAGAAGTTAAAACAAATGGAGTTTCCCTTTGAAGGCAGTAGAAAGGTTCATCCCCGATTGCATATTGCCAGTCGTAAAGGAAGAAACGGGAGGGCGAGTTGGAGATTACTGGGCGGGCGAGTGGCCTCGTTCTTCAAGAGCTATACCACCATCTGTCCCTCGTCGCCACGTCTGGGCGGCGTATAGAGTTGGTGGGTACAACATTTTGTGGGCCCTCAGCGTAGCGGAGCCGCATTACGACGTCACGGCCTCGTGGGCCCTATACCCTACGCTTACTACGACGCCGACGTCCGAAATCTTCTCAACGTCGCTGGAGGTTCGCTCGACAAGCAAGTAAAGTCTTCGACACTACAAATTTTTCCGAAAATAATCAGTTCGAGTTCTTTCATCTTTCAAATTCAAAAGATTTTCCATTGAACGCTCCGCCGATATTTACGATATCATCGACGGGAAACTTTTTCCAAATATGCTTTTTGACGCCGAAAAAACGTAAACAAAAAAAAAAGCGTCAGCTTATCTGTTGATTCCTCCATTTTTAAAGGCGTATTTGCCGATTCGGTTTAATATCTAATTATTGTTTATACGATTCTATTTACACGGCAGCCATTCGGAAAGGCGATAAGTGAGTCTGTACATTATTTTTTTTAAGCCTTTCGTCTTTAAAGGCAAATCCAATATTTGCGCGGTGCACACTTTCGTATTATACGCGCACGTTGACTCGAGCGGCGCGCGAGAAAATGCGCATAGGATCCTCTATTGTCCCAACGTTTTTTTTTCTTTTTCCTTTTTAATTCTTATCTCGTTTTCTCGAATGCAAATAGTCCCAAAGTTTCTTTATATCTTGTTGTTTTTTTTATCCTTCTCTTTTCAATATATCATCTCCCATGTTGAACATCTGAGAGCTGTACAAACAAATAATGAAAGGTAACCGGTAATAAACCTGTCTTCGCCAAGTGCCCCTTGACGCCACGAGAATGTTTAATATTCTTCACCGCGATTGCCTAATTTCTTAGTGTTTGTATTGACCGATTAACGACTTTTGTTTTTTTTAGTTAAAACTGTTACCATCCGATGGTCAATTTTAATTATTTCGAAAATCTTTGTTACTCTTACAATTTTTCAATAATCGGAGTAAAAAATTTTACGCGAATAAACTATTATTGTTTAATTACTGCTATTAGTATTTTCGATAGCAATTAGGATGAATTTCGTCATAAAAAAAATGCTATACAATTTCGATTTGCATATTCGATGTTCCATCTTTCTCATTGAAAAAGGCGTTAACATTTTTTTTTTTTATAATTTGAATGATTTTTTTCGCAAAACTTAAAAAAAAAAAAAAAATTCGTAAAGCTATAAAAAAAATGTTTACTTGACTAATTTTTGGAAAAATTCCACTGATTTTTTTGCAACGTTTCTTAAGCGACGGTGATATAGATATACGCATACGGGCATCTTATAGCCAGTATATGCCAAGAAAAACTTGAGCTACAAGGGTATGTGATCGCTGAGATGAGGGTAGCATTGTAGAGAGAGGAGACGATGAGGATCTGTCCGGAGAATCGCGAGCAGGTGCTGTTTGCAGTTGCTCCTTTAACCGTAGTATACCCACATAGTAGGTACTATAGATACGCGTCGCGGCCCTTACGAGAGTCGAGAATACGACGAGCAAAGGAGCTTCGGATCTTTTAGCTGTGAGGGCATTTTTGCTTTTGGCTCCCTTTTCCTCCGTTTCTCTTCGTTATGTTCTCTTCGCTCCTCTTTTATTCTCTCGTCTGCTACGCCAAGTATTGCGATAGAATTTTATTTTTATTTCAAATTTATACTTCGAGACTTTCATTATTTCGTATTGAATTTCGCCGCGAAAAAAATAAAAACATATTGACATTTTTTTTTTTCGTCTATTTTTTGTAATTCGGGAAAATTTCTTAAAAGCATATAATTCGAAGTATCTTAATGTCCGCAACTCGAGAATGCTTTCGAGCGAAAATTTATCGCGCACAGGTCAAAAGATCAATACTCATATTTATCCTCGAAATTTCGTCGAAAAATTTTCGGCAATTTTTGTTTACTACGCGGTTTAGAGTATTTGAATTTTTGAACAACTCGCGGTTCTCACGATAACTTTTACAATAATTTGTCGGTTATGTGGATAAAAAGTTTTACACAAACGATCGATTGTTATTAAATTGACTTCGGAGAGATTCGATTGTGCGATTTCGATGTTTTTTTTTTTTTTTCGAATACGATATCGACGATGCGAAAATAATTCCAAGCCATCGACAACGTTTGCGTTGCGACGGCGATGAAACCTTGTGACTCGAGCCGCTCATCCTGCATACGAATGGCCAATAAAACACGATGTCTGGGTATCGCGTCGGTGGTTTTGATTGAAAGGGGAGAGGAATAACTGAGAAATCACTGTATTTAAGTTGCATCTAGCGCTCTCCCGTTTACTACATTTGGACGATGCGATTGGAAAATAAGCAAAGGCTCATTAGAGACTATACATTCGGCGTTAAAAATGAAACGTGATTATTTTTTTTATTGAATTTGGCGGGAATTCAAAACTCGTGTCCATTTTTGTTATTGTAATTTTCAAAGTATACATTATTTTGAAATTAATTAATTTCGTAATATTTCGCGGCTCGCGCAATAATAAACAGTAAAAAATGCATCAATTCGTGGATCATTAGGATTTTTTTAAATGATATATTTATCGACTGAGAGCTTTGTTATTGTGGCCGTTGTAGGTCATGGTTCCCGCTATCGCGATTGGCGATGTTATGGATTCTGCACAGTCGGTAAATCGGATACGCAAACGCTAAACGAAATCTCGAAATATTATATACAAACCGTCAACTCACGTATGATTATTATATATTTTGTAATGAAAAACTAACCACCGCGGAAATCGCGATACCGATAGCACTGCATTGACTGAAGTGTCAACAATTTTGCGTTTTTTTTTATCGGACGCGTAAAGAAAAAAAAATAATGTGACGATAATAAATCGTTCCAAATTTTCGGGGGCATAAAAATTGTATGCATTTTAATATGGAAATCAATAATTTCATAGCCGTATGAGTTGTAACTGTAAACCGATGGGAATCGTACTTCCGTAAATATTTCACGCGCGCCTGTCTCTCGGAAATGCCTTGCAATTGAATGGACGTTAACGAGACACCATTGCACGTGTGTTTGCACATCGCGTATGGGGTAAGAGGTAGGAACGCGAAGCCACAGCGTTCGTTGATCGATGCACTCGAACAGTGCTCGATCGCGAATGCGCGTGGCCAACATCAGCAAATAAACAGTGACAGATCGCGAAGGTTATGTTTTCTGCTCGAGAGTGAACTCTCGAGACGAGAGTACTAGTCTGCGTTATCGATGAAACTTATTGGGGGAAGTGAAATGAAGATAAATTTGAAAAAAAAAAAGAGATTAGTAAGGGATTCCACACGGCTGTCGCGTGACGCGCAAAGACGCGGTATAAACCCATTCAACATTTCGAATTTCTCACCTCTTTGAAAAAATGTTCCTTCCGTGTATTCACTATCACATTGTTCTCGCAAAGGCCACTGTCACGAATAATCACCTTCACTAAAAACCTCACCTATCCTTTCGAAGTCTACGATAATTTTTTCGTCGCGACTTTCGTGCCGAACGTTCGTTATTTACTTTTCCCCAAGTCAGACACGATGTTAAGACTTTAACCGCGGTGAACACGGAGAGCGCGCGCGGACCGTTAGAAGGGAGACGATAGGTTCGTATGAGGAAAAAAACCGAAGACACAACGGAAGCAAGTTAAATCACAGTGAGGAATAACAAGCCGAATGCGCGGCTACACGTTCGCGCACGATCGCAGCCTCCGAGGAACTAGATTGAGTTGTGACGGCTTCAGAGCCGAAGGCCTCGTACTCTCTGCACAGTCGAAGCCCCCACCGCTGTCCGCCCACAGGGGTCCAGCGGAGCAGCGCGCACCAACTTGCGGCCGGAGCTTTGCCTGATTGAGATACCAGTCGGGGTCCAACATTGGCACTGGAACCGCTGGCTCCTTCGCCCCCCCCCCCCCCCCCCCCCTCCTCCCCTCTTGCGCCGCTCCGACTCTCCTTATACTTCGACTCGTCGACATGGAGCGTCGCATCGGACCTCTGCCGGCTATACGAGTCCCGAAGCCCTTCGTTTCTTTAACTACGCGTACACGAGGGGCCCCAGGGCTCTCAATTTCTTTGGGCTAATCTATTCGGTATTCTCACGAAATTTTCCACAATAAAATTTCCTTTGGCGTGTAGATTCGTATTTATTTACGAGCTCTCAACTCACGTTGGAACAACGTTCGTTACGTTGGATAGCTTCCAGGTTCGCGAGGGACCTTTTTTTTTTACACAGCGGTTAGACAATCGTGAAGATTTTATTTATTTTTTTCAAAAACTGTAAAACAAAATGTATTAACAAAAGAATTGTAAATTAAATTCGCGTATTGCTTCCCTCATTTATTTTCCGCCGTCTCCCTGAAAGTAATGAAGAGCTCCGTTGTTCAGTTTGTTGACTTCTACATAAAGAGAGCTTTGTGAAAGACGAAAAAAAAAAAAAAACTGAAATTAGGAAGTAATTCAATTGAATTTCAATTGCACTTTATTTTAATAATATACAGAATTATACTTGCGAATATCAATTTGTTCGCAGAACTTTGGTTATCACGGATAACACTAATGATATATATTCCAAAGCCTACCATTTTATCACGGAGTGAGGGTAATGATAATATTGACTTAATAGTCTCATTCATTGTTTGCCGTTAACATTTAGACGATATACTGCAGTTTTTCGTATTTATATATTACAATAATTGCATTTTTTTTTTAACAAAAAAAAACATATATTTTACGCGTATTTACACGAAAAAAAAAAAAAAAAACAGTGCGCGAACAAGCGTTCGACCAATTGAACCTCATCGACAAGCGCATTGATGCCCGCATAATACTTAGCGGGGCATTAGTCGCATGACGCGCGAGGTGTCGAGTGGGCAGAAGTAGGTGCGAGAAATTCGTGTCGCGTTGTTCCGAGCGTCTCACGTCTACGGGCAAAATTCGATCTTTTCGATCTTATGCGTTATCCGATCGAAGTATTTTCAGTAGCAAACAAAATGGCGATGCTATTTACAAATTTAATTCGCGTAAGTTTTCCTTTTGGTTCGGGTGCATAATAGGCGGTTGTGTAGTTTTAAAGTGTATATAACGCCTTCGAAGTGTAAGATGGACACTCGGAGAAAGAGAATGAGAACCTCCGAGAAGGGCCTTCTATCTCGTTTTGGTAGGGTTGGGCCTTCGACAGGACAATGGTCCCAGTGCCGGAGTAAAACCGAAGTAAACCTTTTTGGTAAGAAGCGAGGGATAAGGAGCGAGAGAAGAGCGAGGAGGCCGATGGAAGTGTGGAGACGGTGTCCGCGCAGGTAGCGTGAATAAACTGCGGCACGCGCATATGCCAGCAAAGCTTAAAACCAAACAAACTCGTTGCCGCGTATTCGGTAGTCTCCCCTGGCCGCGTGTGATTCCATTAACAAGAGAGAGTCCCCTTCAACGTACCGAAATTATTGCCTTTTGTAAACAAATTAATTCGATTCTTCGTCTCGACGATAACACAAATTATAATGACAAATTAAGTAAACTACGGTATCACATCGATGGAATTGAAACAAAATAATTAATGGAAAATAAAAAAAAAATTGTATTACGTCGTCAATTTTTCGAAAAAAGAAAAACTGAAATCTAACCTAATAATTAATTCATTATTATTCGTAAAATATTCAATTCGAGTCATTTTTTTTTTTACTATTTATTTTATTTGATTCAACGCTAATTCGATCATTTGTCTCAACGATAACATAAATTACCACACGAACTAAATTAAACTACGTTATCAAATTAATGGACTCGGAAATAATTCATGTGAGTAAAAAAAGTCGTTGTATTATTTTCTATAGTTTAAAAACGAAAAAAGAAACCCGAAACATGAATTTGTAATGTATTAATTGTTTAGAAAAATATTTTATTCAAGTTAATTTATTTATAATTTTTTTTTTAACCGCCGGACATGTCTATCTGAGACCCGACTGAAGTACGGGATGCACGTTTCTGATCCATACAACTGGCAGCGATGTATCGCACTGCGTAATCTGATCACACCGGCAGCGCGCTGTTCGATTTATCGCATGACAATAAATCATTTCTAAACGATACGTATCGAGTTTTCGGATATAGAGATAAACGTGTAATTTTGCACTAAAGTTTTTATCAAACTATTTCACGCACAATCTTTCCAACCCCCTCAAATTTCAAAGAGCGGTTCGGTGTAAATTTGTCTCCGCTGCGGTAGGTTTCACGGCCCCGAAAACTTTTTTGTAACTACGACTACAGTTTAGGGATATTTTTTATTAATATTATAAAGAATTAAAAATTTTCCAAGATTTTGATGACACGTACAGTAGAAACCCAATTAACCGGATGCTTCGGGAGCGAAAAAACCCCGGATACTCGAAATCGCGATTAATCGAATCTAAATGGCAAAATTGCATATAATTTGAAATTATGATTTGGTACAACTTTTACTTAATCGATCAATTTTTTAAACTCGTATCTGTAAATTATATCAATGACTTTGGTTTTTTTTTTGTACATTCGCGCGCGCGGAAAAAAAAACTTTAAAGCCGCGTGGTTAATCCGCCTCCGTTTAATTAACGTGCAAAAGCACTACGAAACCACTGTACGAAAAAAATGTCAGTATAATGGTGTTTTTTCATGAAAGACTACCAAAACCGCACTCGTAGTTTTGGCGATTATTTCTCGTCGAAAGTTGAATCACGCATACCATCAACTGGGGACGATCGCGCGTCGAGGGGGATGGGAAGCGTCTTTTTCGGAGAAATCGATCGATATTTTTTTTGTGAATATTTAACATATCAATAAATCTCTATGTCAAATTTCACGTTGATCCGTCGTATAGTTTCTTCACCAGAAAATTAGAAAAACAAAAAAACCGTAAATTTAGGGATAAAAATCGAAAATCTCCGCTAACCGCGTGGATTTCATGGTTATTTAACTCTGTAAGGAGACTTTTTGTCTGTTTTGATGTTTTTTACATCGCCTTACTGTGATATGGCGCAGTGGAGCCGACAGTGGTGCTCTCGTTGGAATGCCCTAATTGGTATGCATGCTAACGTTCTTTGTTCTGTATGGATTTCTAATCGAGGTAAGTAGGCGGCTGGTCGAGCGAGTGGACGTGTAGTACGAGAGGAAAGTTTCATTGGCATGCTTTTACGTGAGTCTCTTTCGACGGCACTCGTGGTCAAGAATACCATATCGTACGTAGCCCGGCGTCGAGAGCCATGTCGTCCGGCCGTTGTGTACTACGCGCGCATAGGAATATTCGGATGAGCGCTTCCGCGCCGGATGGATGTAAGTAACTCTCACTCGTCGTCGTCGATTCAAACGAGAATCAACGCGGAGCTTCTGACAAAACAGCCGCCTGTCTCTTCAATATAAATATTAAAATGCGTAATTTTCTGTACGAAAAATCGAATGTAATGAAAACGTTATTCGAAATACCCTTGTAAAAAAAGTCCCTTTTTCGATAAAGTTCGAGGAGGAAAAATGTGAACATTTTTTATTTCGATACTCAAGCGGATTTTCGGCTAATCCAAAATTTGACAAGCTGTACATTTCGTAATATTGTATACTTTTCTTACGCTGATCATTCTTTTCAGTTAAATCTAAGCGCATTTTAAATACAATATAACGTTACGGTGTGTTTCCACACTGTTGTTTATATTTTTAAGAATCTCGAAATTTTTTCTCCGTCAGCCTACACGAGGCGCACAATACGATAGTGCGCTCGTGAAATACTACCGTTGCTGTACAGATAATACCGTTTGAAAACGCGATACACACACAGAGCGCAGGAAGGTATAATTTGCATCGGCACCTTGTAATTTCGAGCCATAAATCTTCTATCTCAAATCTTTACGTGTAATTGAGACATAAAGCGTGCCGTGCGATTACGTAATTACACGTAGGTATGGCAATGGTTCCGGACGAGAAGCGGTGCGTGGTCAGCGATCTTGAGAGGCGAAGTCGGGTGGTTAAAGGCTGCGGCCGGTAGGACTGACAGCCAAACTCACACGCGCTTTCTGCAAACCATTTTTCTTTTCTTCTTTCATCAATATATATATCATTTGCTTTTGTCGAAATTACAAACATTTCGTGTTTTTTCGTCTCACGGTCACCCGCGCCATCGATAATTGTCATAATTGTCACTATTTTCGAATAATCAATATTTTCATTAAAATTTTATAAAATTTTGCATTTGATGAAAATTAACTGAATCACTCGATTCATAAATTCATATTTCACTTCGATACTCGCGCGGAATTTCGGTGGAACTTATCACTCGATAAATGAGAAAAAACGGTAAGACGCACGTAAGTTTGAGAGAAGGGAATACGAAGACGCGAGACTCGTTCGCGTGTTACAAAGACCTTTTGTTACGAAATGGCGGTAACACGACAGGCGGCTCTGTAGGAAAGCCCAGTGGTTGAGCTCCGAATGCTAATACTCCCACCGAGGCGCCGAAGTGTACAATATAGACGCTGCCGTGTAAGGGGAACGTCGATGTGATTATATCGGACAAGTTACATCCCCCAAAAAATCGTGAAATTTTTATTCTTTTCGATAGATTTACTGTAGAGCTTTAGTCGACTCGTTTTCATTTCGTCAACTTCGCCAATGCTTAAAGAAAATTTCGTTGAAAGATCGATAGAATAGACGGTTCGATGAGTAGGCGGTGTCCGGTTTTCTCGCAACAATGTGACCTTAAAAAGAATAATCGGTACTGAGAACGTCTCCGGTAATCCCCAGGTAAATGGTGGCCGTTCACGACGATAGATCTCAACGTCTCAATTCTTCCGTTACCATTATTTTCTCCCGTTCTCGCCTTTTCCTCGCTACCTGACTCGTTTGTACTTTAGTTCACGGAAATGATCGAACACAACCTTCTCGCAGGTATACATCCATTTTGAAGAAAATTACCGAACGCTTAGATTCTTTTGTGTATAAGAGCGATCGAGCGGAAAAGCAACGCTGATCGATGTTCAAAGGAACCTCTACTTTCGTAGCGTGACAGTGCGCACGTCTGAAAAATCCCGCGAACGAATGAAATCGTCGAGTTCCGGTTTTAGGATGAGTACATAGAACTAACACCGAGTTTTCGGACGTCTTGCCGTTCGGAAGCGTGCCGTTCTCGAGCGAAAAAAAGGACAATTGTTGAACCAATTTCGATTCTACGACCGATGCGGACAAACCACGTAGAGCATTCGGAGTCTATTCTCGAAAGAGATGTAACGCTTCCAGGATGGATACCAATGGCCTTCGAAGCGCTTACAACACCCGCAGGAAACTGGCCGCGAACCACTGCGGGGGCCTTCGCCGGCCATTTTGAATGTTCGATTTCTCTCTGCAAGGGTTTGTGTAACACACACACACACAACCCGCTTTTATGTTGCTCTTATTCGGAGGTTTGTCGAGAGCTAAGGTAATTTATTCGGTGACAAGATTCACGCTACGACCAATGGCGCAGCAACCGAATTCTAAATGCACTGTATCGTTGATATTTTTCGTATTAAAAATCGTAAAAAACGAAAACTACGAGTGAAAATTGGGATTGCGAGAGGCATTTGATTGGTAGTTTAGAGAAATTAATTATAATGAGTTTTCAGTTGTTAAAATAAATTGCCGAGCTGTCGGTTAAATACGCGGTCTTTTAGGTTCGATGAACCTTATGACGTTTGTTGAATTTTTATAATTCGCAAGCTTCGCACCCTCGCCGCGGGAGCGTCGATTATTCCGAATCCGTCTATGATGATCAACGAGATTGATTGTTTCAAGAAGATTATAACGCTTTTTCAGAGCAATTGTGGCTCGGAAGATAAAAGCCTCTCTAAAGATGTTTTGGCGTTAAAAATAGAATAAAGAACCTCGGAGAAACGGGCTACACGCGGAGAAACTCGATTTCGTCAATACATTTTTTTTTCAACATTTCCATTACAATGTCTTCGGAATGTTTAAGAACGCAAAAAAGCACGTTAACACGCGATACCTGTGACCAATCGTGTGTCTTTACTTGTCATCTTCTTTTTTTTTACAATACCAAATAAAGTTTGGATAACATCGATGTTTTATTAAAATAAAGTAAAAATAGGTTTTTCGGAGTAGAAAGGCGTTGGTGTGTGTTTTTTTTCAATGGCGAGTAAATTTTGGAAAAGATCGATGTTGCATTAAAATTCGGTAAATAGGAAAAATATAATAGGTTATTCGGAGTAGAATGGTCAACGTGGAGAGGATCCGAATTTTTCGTTCGAACGAAACAGGATGTATGCAATTGGAAGGCCGACACTGGTGTTTAACACATGGAGCGAGAAGGGCCCAGTAAAATGCGCTCGATTTGCCAGTCTTTTCTCTGTTCCTCTTCTCACATTTTTCTTCTTATTGTTCTTCTTTTTGCGGGGTTTTGTTCGTTTTGCGTTGAGCTATACGTAGCTTGAGAGGCGCACAGCGCGAGGCTCGTTCGCCTGGCCTCTTATATTCTCGGCTGGTCGGGTGCGCGTCGTTTACAGCCGAGTCCAAGACGACTTGTTGCACTCTTCTCACTCTTTGGTCTTTATTCGCTTGCTTACACGTTCCTTTGCTTGCGTTTCTGGCTTACTCGCTCGTTTGCTCGATCTCATTCGCTTTCTCGCATGGTAAAGTTGCTGCCGAGCGTTGCGCGGCAAACGACTCGTTCGACCATGAGATCGTCGAATCGAGATATCGGCTACCCGTGTACATTGGCATTGGATTTTGCTCCTCATGCTACTCCTTCCTCGTGCTTTCGATGTTCTATCCTTTGAATCTCTATTTTTTACATTAGTTACCAACACCACCGGTGAACCCTCGCGCCTCTCGATACGTTTTCTCTTCTCTCGTTTAGTACGATCGCGCCTCTCGAGAGCAGCCTATACCCGGCGCGGACTAACATTCTCTCGTGTGAGAGTTCCTGTCTTCGCTCGCTTCTTTCACGAGCCAAACGATAATCTTTCCTTTTTCTCTTTTTATCTTTCCACGCGTTCGTAAACCATACGACTTCATCTTGCCCCCTCGAGCGGCATAGAACGCGAGAAGTCGTGACGAACGATTCGCCTCCTTTCCGAGAAATAATTTTTCTTTTTTTTTTCTCGCGTGTTTATGCAAAGGGTACAACAAAAAAATGTCGCTTTTCTTATTTTCGATAAAACAAATAAGGGAAAACTTGCCGCACAAAAAATCGAATCGTAATGATTGATGTGCTCTTTGTTTCCCGTTAAAAAAAAGCAAGTTTTATAAACGAAGGATATTAATGATTATTAATGATTGCTGATGAATCCATGTAAAGTTATATGTGATTACATAAAATTATATATTGCGTTATATACGACACTATATTTTCATACCCTCATTATATATGATTATTTTTTCCGGTTCGTTACTTTACGAAAGTAATTTTCGGTTTCTCCAAGTGGATGTCCCCTCCATTCGTTTAATCGTCCGGATTTAGTGAATAAATTGTATTATTTACTGGAGGGTCATACAAATAAATAGTGCAGCATGAAAGGGACAAAGTTTGGATGGGCAAAGCGTAGTAGTCTGCGAGTTATGCTTTGATACGACCGGCGTAAGCAGAGATCACGGACTCCTTCGAATGACATATGTATACAATAATTAACCCTCGGAGAGCCCCGTATGCGGGTGTTTAATAGATTTATTACGCCTCCCAGTTGTCTCTGGTAGTTAGCATTCATTGTGAATCATACCGCGCGTATTACATACAGTTCTGCATAGAAATTCTTAATTATGCTGCTAACAGCGCGTTTAGATTATTTACCGACAGTCGTTGAGTAAGAATTTTTGCAGATTTATACTATTTCCGATCGATTATCGATTTAATCGACCGGATTTCCATGATCATTGCTCATCATTCGGTTCGCAATTTCGTAAATTAAACAATAAAAAAGTACATATTTTTTGACAAAATAGCCAAATGGCCATGTGGTCCACAAAATAGGAAAATTCGATGTTACCGACACCTGCGATAAGGAATTCGATTTTACGCGGCGAATGTCGCGCAATTTCATGAATTATAACAGTGACGAACAGGAAATTAATGGTAGAGACCACCGTTGAACAGGAAATAGCCGCGAAACAGCTAATTACAGACGCAACCATAATATTTTATGGTTCGTCATTTCCATAGCGAAGATCGAGAGCGCCGAGAACAAACGAAATCGCATCCTCGAGCAATTTGAGTAAATATTTCCACGAAGGGAGACGAACGCCCCGAGTTTCTCGGTATAGACAATTGGATCGTCACTGAAAATTCGACGGAAGCTGCGTTCGTCCCGGTCATTTCGTTTCTATATTAACACTTTTACTTCGGAATAACTGATTTAGATTCGTAAAAATAAAGAAATCATAAGAATGAAGAAAGAGAAATTTGGCGAAATAGCTTCGCTTTAGGCGCTCTTCTTGAAGGGAATAGGAAGGAAAAAGTGTACAGAACGGCGGCACATCGGAAGGAGGGGGGACGAAGAAAGAATATACGAAGCTCATCATGACGAGAAAGGAAAGAAAGAAGTAAAAAAAAGTGCGTAAAAACGCAGGGTGGCTCATTACTTTGTCTGTTTCTCCGTCAGCTTTCCGTCGTTCATTCGCTTTCCTTGTTGCGCTCCTTTTGAAATGACTCGCGATATCTCTCGGACTCGCGGCTATCTCTCTCGCTCCTTCTATCGCCAGAAATTAAGTTGTTAAGACGCTGCCTCGGGCGTAGCCAAGCAAAAGAGAAGATCGGGGCCATAATGGCGGCTCGGCATCGTCGTCATCGGCTTCATACCTTCTTCTTTCGTTCGTTCTCCGCCGTATATGGATGAATATACGTGGTACACAGGTGGTAGAGGTAGAAGTTCACGGGTCTTACAGCTATGGCTATTGCTTCCACCTGCTGCGCTTCGACACATACAATCTATACCTATACTTATGTATTTGTATATATATAATGTAACGTGAGTTTTCAATGTTCATTGCATCGTTGTAGCTTTTCTCCCTTAACCTTCACGAGCACTTGCTTGCCGTACAGCCGCACTTCTTTAAACTTAAAGCAAACCTTCATTTTCTGGGAAAAATTATATAAAAAACATCGAAAAAAATTATTAAACAAACATTTTTCGTGATACCATGTATTTGATGTTCTTGTAAAGTCATTTTAAAAAAACGATCTTTTTCTGGCAAATGAACGAATGAAAAATGTTTTTTCGTAAAAAAAAAAAAATCGTAAATTTTTTAATTTTCGTAATTTCGAAATTCATATTCGTATTCGTATTCCTTTTCGATTTTCGAAATACGTAAATTCGTAAATTTTCGTAAAAAAATGTTTATTAAAAAATACCATATGAGTGAATGTCGATAAGAATATTCGAAACACGTAAACAAATGCCAAAGTTCGAATATAAATTATAGTACGCAGTCGATTGAGGTGCCTGAAAGCTCGTAAAAAAATCTCCGGATCGAATGTAAATTGTAAAACGAAAGAAGCAGCGTCAAGACTGTCGGCAACTGCAAAAAGTGAAGCAATAAAGTGAGAAAAAAGCTATCGGTCAGCTGTGATGTAGAGATGCGGCAAAGACAGTTTGCCGTGGAGGACAAAAGAATGAGCTCCATGGCGAATTAGATCCGGGGATTTCTTTTGAAAATGGTTACCGCTTGGTATTTCCTCGCGCAAGGAGTAATGCCGTTATTTGTCTCTCTTGCTCTCGTTCTCTGGCGTAAATGAGCCATAAGCAGAAAGAAAGTTAATCGAAGAAGAAGACGAAGACGAAGAAGAAAAAGAGAAGAAATGACGCGGAAGAGGAGAGCGAAGAGAAAAGAAGGACGAAATAGTGGCGGCTGCTCCTCTCCTTTCGTTTTGCCTGGATGCATCTGCCTCGGTTCTGCCGATTTCGACGCCGCAAGGAAAGATGCACCGTCCCCCGGATAATGTGGATACAGTGGTGCAGCACTTCGGAACGGCTCGGCGTCGTCGCCCAAGAAGGCCGACGTCTTGCTCATCCTCTGCACTTGGATACAACATCCTGGTCGGCCTCGAAACCAGTTCCGAGATGTTTGGAGCGAGAGAAGAGTTCGCTCTCGAATGAACGGAAGGCTCGCTATCGGGCTGAAAGGAGACGGCAGAGACGAGGGAACGATGCACAAAGAAAAGAGAGGGCAAAGGATAAATGGCAAGAGATGGCTTGTCGGCCAAGAGGAAAGGAGTTGGAAGAGCGAGTATAAAATCCTCAGTGGATGAAAGGAACTAAAGCTTCGGCGAAGAAAAAAAAAAAAAAAAAAAAAAAAAAAAAAAAATGACAAGGATGAGCGCGTGGGGAGGTGGAAAGAGGGAACCGACTGGTCCGGCACGTCTTCATTAGTCGACGGTCCCGGTCATGTCAATGGCGTGGGCAACCATAGTCGTGGCGTTTTGTAATATATTTGTCATTTCAGTTTCGTACCGTCAAAAGTTTGGCAATTAGATTCAGCGCGACAAACAATATTACATTTATAATTTCTCACCCCGCTTCGGTGACTTCGATAAATCGAATTGTTTTCCGATCGATGTTTCATTTATAGTTTTCTCGGACATACATTCCGAAGGGGTAGTTTCGAATAGATATTTATCGAAGAATTGGAGAGAAAAACAACTGTGGAGATTTTCTCCGAATTCTATTGATAAGCCGATTTTCGATTTAATTTAATTGCGATTCCTAAGCGTTGCCGAAATAGTGAAAATATTTAAGTACGCATATTAGGTGATCGATCAAACTGTCTATGCGGCATGAATTACTGTTGGCTGTGATGATGCCGAAAGCGTTATAAAGTTTCGATCGGAATGGTTGACTCCGTTGGTTCTGCTGGTTCATCAGCCGAGCGAGCCGACAGGGTAATATATATATACTATCGATAAGTATTACGAGTATCACAAGGCAACGTCGTTAGTCGTGAACTTGTCGGCGGTGTGTTGCCTCAAACATTTAGTGGGCAAGTTCCGTGGTGGTTGGGAGAAGGAGACCGAGAGTGAGCGATAAAGATATAAAAAAAAAGCTGTTATTCCATCGCCTACCGATGCCACGCGAGATCAAAGATGTCCGACGTCAGCCGCAAATCATTATAATTATACTCGTACAGTTCGGCCCCCGTATGGTTCCACGGTAAACGAGTTCAACCGATATTTCTGACGCGCCGACATATTCCATTCGTACTGAATATCTCCTCTATTTTTTTCATATTCAAACTAATAACTTCAATTGCTTAAAGACAAAGTAACATTTCAATTTAATTAACATTATTTATTACACGTCGACCGTCAATAATTCCTTCGTAACGGTTATTATTTATTGATCAAAGATATGGGATGGAAATTATGGTAATCGATCGAAGGAAAATTATTCAAATTAACAATATTACGCAATCGTATGTATTTATTTATTAACACAATGAGCCAAAATTGTAACATGTTTAACGCCAAAAATGTATCCTAATCGTATTATTTTGATGTACTTATCAATCAAAATCATTGTATGAGCCAAAAATATGGTCGGTTATTAAAACATCGACACTCGTATTTATTGATAAAAACAAAAGCAAATAAATTCATTTGCGTAATTATTTGAAGCCCATTGTAAGTAAACAAAATATTTTTCATATAGATAAAACGTAAAGTTCAAAGTTGTTGATCTATTAAATTTGCAGTGATACAACGTCGTAATCGTGTTAAAAAATACGAGTTGAACATTTCATTCGCAAAACCAAAATTTTGTTGAATGGCTTTACGGGCCGACAGTTTAAAAATGACTCAATTTTTTGTCTTTGCTGCCACCGAAAAATAATCGTTTTGTATTTCGAAGAGTATTATATATCGCCATCAATTTTAGTCCTAAAAACAAATTGATTTTTTAATGCCCACACGATATGAATTTTGGTTCGTCTGTTTCTCAGGTGAATCGATCAATTTTATTCGCCTTTCGGAGTGTAATGTCGATTTGCAGACAATGGATTCGCTGAACGGATTGTTTTTTTTCAAATTTGTATTTTGTTTATCGCAAACTATCGCTCGTTATCGTTGGAAGATTGTCGTAAGTTTCAAAAAGCCCCGGTAGAGTTTTGCGCCAAATTCCAATTTAAATTCCGACAAAAATACCATTTCATATTTGCTACCCACACTGTAGTGGAGATACATCGTAAATTTTTTTTAAGAATCAAATAAATAACTTTTTTGCTTTGAATGGCAAAAATAAAATTTTTTAGTCAATCAGAAATTGTTGTGATATCTTCTAGAAGAGGACTTACGTGACTGTGGTGTTCGTAAATTTCGAGATTTGTTCGGAACATTGTAAATTACAGTGCGACATATTTTCGAATTTGAGTGAAAGAATTTCATTTGTTCAACTCGATTCATGATACATTTCCACCTATGAATGAATTGAATAAATTATAGTAACATTAATCAACTTGATTCTTTCGCGTATTAACCCTCCGCGAGTTTTTTTGTAATATAACGATATCTCGTGGCTGTACGCGCAGAGTCAATACTGACATTAAAGAAATCCGTTAGAATACTTGGCAACGTTTATCCCGTACTTGCTTTCTTCTTTTTACAAACTTCTTTTCTTACTGGACGAAAAAATAAAATTTCTCGCGAAATACTTTCGCATCGGCGATGCCGTAAAGACATCGATAATGGAAACTTTCGTCGAATATTTTGCGTACGATGAACATCGAAATTAATTAATTATTTAGGATTTACCCGCTTAAGTAGTTAATTTGATCGAGAAACGATGAGATCCATTGTATTTTTTTGCAAAACATCCGATTATTGTCGGCGAGAAAAATCTTATGGTCTTTTTGTTATTATTATTTATTCATCAAAATATAAATTTTGCTTCGATATTGATTTCAATTTTTTTGACCGATATATCGAAAAAATTATTTCATGCTTCTGGTTTTGCCATATTATTCAATGATTACGATTATTCGCTACAAATATAAGCTGTGGATACTTTGTGACAAAATATCACATTTTTTTTATTTGGAAGAAATTTTCATTTGCATGAGTTGTTTTGAATTTTTCCTTTTTTTTGAGCTTTAGATTTCTTTATTTGAAATTTTGGTTCTTAGCGCTACAGTGGATTTCCAATTAACCAAACATCATTAATCCGTATTTCTAGATTGGCCGTTATATTTATTTTTGTTACGTAATCCATATGATCGATCGGAATTTCCGAGTCTCAAGATATTCATTTGATATTCTAACGATATGTATGATTTGTGTGTATTTAACTGGCGGTCGGCGCATAACTCGATATTTTTCGTTTTTGTAGCCACAAAACGCAGCTAAATCGGCTCGGGTTTGAGTCTCGCAAATGATCTCCCTGCGGTTACTTTGGATAATTGGATATCCATTGTGCGAATAAAAAACGTATATGTATACCGTTTATATTCTTCTGTGCGTTAACCGGGCGTGTCCTCCTCCGTGATCATTCGCCACTTTCATTTTGCCAAACGCTTTTTCTGCGCGGCAAAATGATGTACAAGAAAATTACACGACTCGCGTCGCGAATGGAATGGCAAAGAGATATCGGCCGTTGAGGTCGAACACACCACGGGTTTGTGTGCGATGCAAGTGTGCGTGTAGGTTCAATCGGAAAATCATTTTTTCAAAAACACTTTTCTCAATCTTTGACAAAATATTTTATAAAAAATGTTCATCGTATCGATCTCCTGGTCGGCCGAATTCGTATCGAATCTTTATGATAATCTTTTGAAAAAAAAAAAAAAAACGTTTTACCATTGTCTATGGAGACTCTCCGATTTGCGCAGCTTGTAGATGATTTTTTGTTGTCAAACGTATATTTGTCATGTCGTCTGTCTCTCGATTGATCGGCAAATAATGTCGGCGAAAGAAAAAACGCAAAAAGCAGAAAAAATTATTTTAAATTCTTCGATCGGATGGTTTGCGCGAAGTAATATATTTCGAATATATGTATCAGGTACGAAATTCGTAGGTTAAGCATTTGTCGTAAAGTTTTCTCCTTAATAATTTTCGATATAATCCTTTTTGGTATTTGTTATCTGGTTATTTTCAAAATATTTCCTTCGAACTATTTGTTATTACGTAATAATATAATTTGTCTATAATCATCGGTATAATGTGCCTTCGTGGAAAATAATTTTTGGCCATTTATCGATTCGTGAAATATTATTATTCCTGCATTTACGTGCGGTATGTTCATGTGGATTGCATTTGTCGGGATAAATCAGTTCGATCTATCGGAGAATTTAAACTTGTATAGAAGACACCCGTCGCGTGATCCTTGGAACTGTTTGTATACATTTCATTCTCGTATCGAATCTGATAGAAATGTGAGATAGAAAAATTTCGATAAGGTCTCGAAAAAAGTTGATTAGAAAGATGAATCCTAGTATTCTCAGATTTTTTTTAGATTCGAAAATTTTGTTCGGACCGTTGTGAGGTTAGGAAAAAAATTCCGTCTATAGTCTATCTATATATTTCGTCAAAAACATTAAATACCTTTAGCGATCCATGAATAATAAATTGTTTCTACGTATATTACACGATGTCGAACGTCGATGTTACACTGTACAATACAGTCGTTAATTAGGAAGAAAAACCGAAGATTTCGTCAATGGAAGACAATTCATAAACGAAATTGGTAATGATCGGTCCGTTTTGCTAATCGTATGTGAGATTATTAGGCGATTAATGTCACAATTGTTCGAATGATTCAAAGAAAGTGCATTATTTCCAGAATTTCTAGAACACCACAATCCCCGATACTAGCCAAACGGATTAAAATCAATTTTGCTAACAGCCGTTTTTTTTTATCGACGATCAGAATTATATCGGTATCTATCGGCTCTTTGATAACAATAATTTAATTTTTCGGTTTTCTATTATATCATATTTATTTTTTTATTTTGGAAAAATCTGTTTTTCTCGAATAGCCCCTGATTTTGAAGCGAGGAGATTAAATTTCCAGACGCGATTGGGTCCTATTTCCGAGACATAGAGTTCGGTGCCGTTTGGCGATATCGCCATTCCGTGGGGGTTCGAGAAGACCTGAAATTAAATGGAAAAATAAAATGGCCGCGTCTTAAATTGTTGGTCGCGCGGTACGTCGAATAAAAATATCGGTCTCACCCCGAAGGTTGGTCCCCAATTGGCGAAAATCGTCTCGGCGTTCGGGTTCATGATGAATCCACGTATGGGGATCATAGGCGACGTAGGACCGTTCACAGCGTACACCGTGTTGCCTGTTCAGTTATAACGAAAAACGATTAAAAATCGGTGTTACGGAAAATTGGCTCGAAGGTTCGTTCGCTTCGAGATGTAGCCGTCATTTAGTAATTGGACACAGAAGGAAAACGTTTGGTACGAAGCAGCGGTACGGCCGTTTTACGAGCCGAGAGAAGCATTTATAAATAATACTGTTGGCAAATAAAATTCATACCGTAGGATGCAATGGCGAAAACTCTTCCGAGGTCAGGCTGCTGTATCGTGAGGGGTGGTCCGCGCTTTTTTACGCTTCCGCCGAGTCCGGCGTTCAGACAAATGACTCTCATGTTCTCACGATCGGCGACGCAGACATCACCCTGTTCGAGAATCGTCAGTCCATGCGGTACACGGAGGGCCATGAATTCTGTTCAATTTTAAATCATTTCCAACTCTTATTTATTTTTATTTTCTCTATGTATCTCATAAAAAAAAAATAAAAACGTTATCTCATTAAATTCTTAATATCGTATATCGCCGAAAAACTGCTGCAGCAAAGCTTACCGCCCGGCTGTGGAATTCTGTCCAGCAATTTCCCAGAGTAATCAAAAACCATCAGTCTGTTGTTGCAATAACCGTCGGCCACGACGACCTCGCCGGTTGTTGCCACTGCGACTGAAGTCGGTTGACAGAAATGTTCCCGATCGTTTCCCGGCACAAATCGCTCGCCAAGAACAAGTTTTGCTTTTGTCGAGCCGCGCTGAAACTATTTATTTCATATCTTTGATGGATATTCGTGTTTCCGAAAATGTCAAATTAAACAAAAAAAACGTTAAAATATTTCTGTCCCTAAAAAATGGTATAAAAATCTGAGTAAATTCATGCATAGCAAAGATACTGAAAAAATGTATCCATCAATTTGCTTTGATTTTTTAAAATGGAAATAAAGTGTGAAAAAACAGAAAATTTTTCGGAAAATATCGGTTCGCACCTTGAATACTTGGTGCAGGGCAACGTCCGTAAGCCAGTAATTGCCGCGGGGGTCGATGTGCAGTCCGTGCGGCAAGTAAAACGTTTTGGCACCCCAGCCGTGTTCGACGGCACCGGTAATAGGATTCAGCGTTAATACGGTCTCGTGATGAATCGGCCCATCGCCGATTTGTTTGTATTCGAAATTATCGTCGAAGGTACTTTGAAAAGAGATAACAAATGGTATTCTTGTAAAATCTATGGAAGAAACGCGAAATTAACGGAACGAAAAATTATTCAAACAGCTCGTACTCGTAGTTCCAAACTCGTCCGGCACGATGAAAGATCACCGGATTTCCAGCGGCGTCGACGGATATACCGCTAATTTGGCCGACCATGCGAGGTCCCTGCCACACGAGGTTTTCGGTAGGAAGTAGCGCTTCGCCTTCATTCTCCTTTTCCTTTTCTGCTAAACGTCTTTGCTGCGATTTCGATAAATATATCAAAATTCGATATTACGGGCGTTCAACGTTTTTATTAACCGTAATGAAAATTAATTATTGATGAATCTTTAATTGCAATACAAAAAATCTTTTTTTTACTCCGTTAACAGATCGAAAATACAAAATACAGATCCAGGTCGATGGGATACAAATATGCAGAACGTCAACCATGTAGAAGGCACTAAGAAGATTCATTATGTATAATAATAATTTCAAAGTTTTTTTTTTTATAAAATAGTTTAACAACAAATTGTTCTACGGAGAACATAACCTTTTTTTAGCGAAAGTAGATTCGTTCATTATTTTCGGGATGTATATGAATTTTTAATTCATTTTTTAAAGCCTGTTTTTGGAAAAATCTTTAATCGATATTCCCACATATATTTGACCGATTGCCCGAAAAAATGTTGAGTGTATAATGCACAGTGTTTCTCCGAACTTTAATTCGGCATCTTTCATAAAACAAAAAAAGTTTTGCAAATTAGAAAGAATTTTTATAAAAATTTTCTATTTAATTTTTGTATGTATATAAAGTTATATTGATAACTTTTTGATATTACTGTTATGCAAAATAAATCTCTTTAGGACTTTCCATATGGCTGATATTTTCATCTCATTGAGAAACAAATTTTCGAAATTCGCAAAATTCAGAATTATTACATTTTAGTAAATATTTTCGACAAAAAAGTAGTTTTCTTAGTAAATTTAGTAAGTTAAACATAACGATACACCCTTAAAAATAGGCAACGTAAAACGCAACAGCAGACAACTCCGATACCGTCATTGAGTACATTGATTCGGTACCGTATGCCGCCATACACGAGATCAATAGGACAATTTTCAAATATCTCGTACTCACGTTGTACATATTGAGTAGTTCGACAACAGCATCAGTTCTGTCGGGAGCCGCGCGAATTATGTCACCTGACTGAGCGACGGTGAACCCAATTGCAAAGATCGCCAATAGTAGTTGAACAACTTTCGGCGTCATGTTTACACGCATCATCGTGAAAAACACGATGAATAGTTAAACGAAAATGTTTTTGCTGTCGATGCGTCTTCCTTTGCTCCACCAGGTTGCCGATGTTGCTCTGCCGCCTTATCTCTCGTGCCGCTTGTGTAGGTCAACCGTTTCGTCGATTTTCAAACGGATCAATAAAACGCGCAAGCGCCCGTGTCCTCTATTATTTTTCAGTTGTAACGTTAACCGAATCGGAATTCATATTTTCGGAACTATTTTCTCATTGTACACTTTATGAAAACCAAATCACCGGAATATCCTTCTTCAAAAGAACTTTGCGTCAATTAATTAATCGCTTAAATTTCGTACGGGAAACTGATTAACATTTTTTTTTCGACCATTTTCTGTTTGTTTTCAATTTGTTTTTGTTTTTTATTTTACTCTTCTTATCCGGAAGTTATTATTTTTATTTGAATGCTCTGTTGCATGGATTTTTAATTAATTAACCTTTGAAATTTCGTACCACTGAATGATACAAAACTTTCATATTATTTTGAATTAATCATCACGGATTAAAATGTTCTGTATTATTATTATTATTCCTATTTTGTTATCATGGAGTATATATGACCGAAGTAGAACTATCGATTATATGCTATCGAGGCTTTCACGTAGTTATGCCGGAAGTCTTAAAGTTTTTCTTTTGTTTATTTCTTCTATTGCGCACTGCGATTGTATGACGGAAGTGTAATTGCGTTTCGTAAAAATTTTATTCACATTGCGCGTGACGATGTATATAAATTATTTTTGTTTTCTTTATTTTTTTTTTTTTACCGGAAGTTGTCAGTTGTTTTTTTTGCGGAATTCTCGATCACACGAATTTTTGGAGTTCCTGTTATTTTAGTTTTTTTTAGATTCTCGTTTTATTATTGTTATTGTGAAGCACGTAAAATGAATTCGAACGAAATTAATAAGCGACAGTTGGCGAACAATCGTCGCCGTTGATTGTCCGTGACCAACTGCACTTGGTTCAGGATATGCAGGCGAGAGCCTAGACGCTGGTATCTATAGCTCGCGCTTTGCTGCAATCGATAACATTGCGCAGGTGTCATGAACACGAGAAATTCAACCGGAATACATGTATTTCTGATTATGTCACTTATCTAATATCAAATTTGATAACCCATTTACCATCGGCAGCTTGTCCATTGCATCTTTGGGGATAATCCGATTAAAAAAATGAAAAAAAAATCGATGATTCCTCCATTTTTTTCGCTAATTTTTTAAATTACGCACCGGTGAGGCCGTGCAGCGTAGTCTCGTAAATCACGACCCGGAGGACTTCGCACCACGTGACTTTCGCTGTAATTTATACGTTATTTTCGAGGATAAAACGTACCAAGGGACGATCAATAATACAGCGACAGTAATCTAGGAATAGAGCTGACATAACATTTTTATTACAAGTATCAGGGCGATTGGCAGCGATTTTGGATCGTTTTTAGTACATTCGTAACCCCTTTTTGGTAGCAGAGAGTACTTGCTTTTTCCAAATTGTAGACGTAATTTTCAAGTCCACGGACTCGGAAAAAAAAATTTATAAATACTAGGAGTTCGGAGAGCTCGCGCGCTGATCGCGCTCGCGCTTCTTCTACACGATCTCTACACGATGAAAAAAAAAATTTACAAAAATTGAAATAAAATCCCAACTGGAAAAGGCTACACGCTCATAGAAATCGTATTAACCAAAAAGTGTGAATTAACCGATAAAATAAACCGATTTTCTACGCCCATTCTTTAGCCGCAGAAAGTCATTTTCAAGCCGTCATTTTCAGCCGTTTTCGAGAACATATCGAACAACAAAATCGCTCGCGTCTGTGAAACACGTAACTCCCGTTTTTTGCCCTATTACTCTCACTTTGAGACTTTTTATCAAATATTTTTATCCCAATGGCCCCTTAAAGAAGAAGGGGACTTACAATGTTTCGGTTCTCCCCCCCCCCCCCCCCCTCCCCCTCTACTTCTCGATTCTTGAGCATAGCGGCGAAAAATTTTTATAATATAGAGATATATTTACGGCGTATCAAAAATATCGAAATTAACTTGCGATGGAGTCGAACGGCAATGGTAACCCAATCAAATTATCGAATCTCTAGCGATGAATAATTTTATTCGACGATCGTGAAAAGTTTTATACAACACAGATTACCGGGAGAGACTTTTCTTTTTGTTTTATTTACTACTCTGTACAGCCTTCGCGGTTATTCGATAAACAAACAATTTTACAACATCTTATAGGATTGAAAAACTATTTCGTGGAGACTCTGGTACGCTTATTCCACGCGAAATTTGCGCCGTACGAACGTGGCTTTGGTTCGTCGATATTTGGTTTTTGAATATAGTATCGCCATTTCATTTTCTTGCAGTGATCAACAGCCTCCTCTTCCGATGCAAATTCCACCTTTAAATTCGACATTGGATCGCCCCTGAAAATTTAACGCATATTTCACACGATGGTAAACAAAAAAAGGTTATAAATGAGAGCGAAAACCGATGATATTGCATTAAAAATGACAAATTGTGCATTAATCGCGGAAAAATCGATTTGTCGTTTCAATGCAAGATAAAATAATGAATAATCGATCGACGATCGATGCAAAAATAATAATGCGCAAGTTTTCGTTTTTCAGTTAATACTTCGAAACGGCGCGGCGGATAATCTAATATATTTATTTATTTAGTGACGGGAAATACCCTTTTACTACATTTCATATGATTTTTCGTTTTAACATTTTCAAAAAAATTAGATTAATTAACATTCATTTGATTAAATTAAATATCTTAACATTCATCCGTTCAACGATAACTATAGAAAATCAGAGATTAAATAAAAATGTTTATCGATATTTTGTATCATGTATGAAAAATAAATGTTTTTATCAATGATTTTTTTTTTTTTCATTATGCAAATTTTTTTGTTTTTTATTTTGTTCTCTCACTGTAAATGTGTCTTCCGTCATGTAACACGTTGGTGCGTTACTATATTTGATGGTCTTAAAGCGTAACGAGTTGTAAAATAAAAAAAATTACGATACAAGAAACCGATGGAACTTACGTGGAACACCAACCGATCAGCGGATTCTCCCAACGCTCGCGAGTGTCAAAGTCGATTTGCCAATATTGTATGTTATTTGTACCGGATTGCATGGAATTTTTGGGCGGCCGATAGATCCGTACCGTTCGATTCTTTATGTGATCCTCCGGAACACCGGATACCAACGAAACATCTTCCGTGTCATCGACGGTAATGAGTTTGTTGCGTCTCTCTGCGGCTCCTTCGTCGAGACTCTTCTGAATCGGCTCCGGCAAATTGGACACGAGCGCAGCGTTTCTGACGCTGCCAGTCGACAAGCATCTCATTGGCCTGCAATTATTTTTTTATCAACGCTGCGGACACGAATTTTTATTACGAAACAAAGTATTTTCCGTCCGATAAAGCATAATTATTCAGACGGTGATAATTTATAAAACGAATAATTGCCTTTGTTTTACGACTACAGGTGAATTTTTTCGCACGGAAAACAAATATACGATTACATAAAATAGAGAGGTTAACACGAATTTACGAATAGAAATATATCACGCGTTTGTAACATAGTGGCCAACATTTATTTTTATTTATTTTTCTTACCCATCGCTTTTTCGTAATTCATTGACACAACGTTTCAACAGCGTACGGGAAGCCATTGCATCGAAATAATAAATACCGTAGCGTAAAACAGCAGAAGCCATAGCGGACTTCTGTCATGGAATCTGATAGGTGCGCAAAGCTCTTCTGCGCACCGTACCTATTTCTCTCAAGTCGCTAATATTATTCCGACAAAAAGAAACAATATGTTCGCGTTTAAAATTATAACGCTTGGAAATTGCCCGAATCGAAGGATTAACAAGGTTTAAACAGAAAAATCGTGCAATAATATTGACCTTGAAAGACAACTCATAAAGCCAATTACCGTAACTCGATTTCAAGAGAATTTTGAACTTGAAATAATTTCATTGTTTTGGGGGCTTTTAAAAAGCGTGACATTTTTGTGAAATTGATTACATATCGCTGTTGCTCGGCGACGACAATCTTCGGTATACCCTGGTGTTTAGATTACTCACGATTAAACTTAAATAAAAAATACATTTTTGACAAAGAAAAAAGCGAAAAAAATGTCTGGAGGAAAATCAATGAGATAGTTAAGCAGCGTGACTCGGATGGTTAAAACTGCGTTACTCTATTTTGAGGAGTACGCATGCCCGCGGTCCCCATCTCGTCTGTATACGTTTCTTTCGTGATATCTCGTCTCGCAAGGAATTAATATTTTCCCAAGTGCGATGCGACTGTTTTGATGCCGCTTATCGAACGTATTTCTGGGGTGCAGTGAATCCATCAAATGTAGTAGTTGACGAGTTTGAGAGCGTGCGCTATAAACGATCGGCAGATATGGCGGATAACGTGAGTGGCGGCCTGAGGAATGGTTCGCGTTGCACAAACCGAATTCATCGTTGTCTCCTACGTCACGTTCATTCATCGGGAAAGCTGTTGCGAATAACAGCTGTTGCACGATACCGTTTCGAGCGATTGTTAAAAGTCCCTTTAACTCAATGAACAATGTATAATTCAATGAAACTTACACTTTGAAAACCGTGTCATATGTACGATATAATCAATGAAAGTTCTGTGAAAAGAAAAAAACACGTTTATGTTTAAAAGTTACATTACGCATGAGCGATACGTGAGCGCCTTGTCAAATTTATTTCGTCAACTACTTTTCGGGTGCAACTTTACGCGATAGTATAAAAAATAAAGCAAATTGTTAAATTATTTCGTTAATTATTTTTCTTCATAACGCTGAAATATCCACCATTGTGAAACATTTTCTTTAGCATATTAATTTACGTCATTTTTTTTACTAATCGTTTGACTTGACGAGAATTTCATACCAAAAATCACGGTAGGCCCGATGAGTTGAAATATTAGCGATATGATTTTCGCGATTTATTTTTCAGGATACGAAACAACGGTTACAAAAGAAAATGCTATTCTGCGGTTTTATATAGTTCCGACACTCGCGACTCCAATAATGATCCCTTTCCCCGTCCGCGGAAATAATCGAGTTATTAGGTCATTGCAAATACGAATCAGTGTCGGCTTACGAATAAAAAAAAATGTAAGCTGTTCATTCTTAAATTTCTTGGATTACACTTAAATATGAATGTACCGTCTTAAAAATATTGTACCATTCGGAATAAGCGCTATCAAAATCCACTGAACGGCCTGAAAATGATGAATTAAAAAAGCATTTACCGAATAACGTCACGAAGTCTCAAATACAAAATAAAATGGATTTCGGCGCAATTGCGCACTGATAGTGTTCCCATAGCATGTCATTCTATCAATCGATAGTTATCGTTATTTCATTCTCAATTACGCTATTCTCCCTGCAGAACAGATACGCACCACAGTTATTTCTGATACTGGCGTTGTTCATCGCCGTTTTATCAGCTCACGCGCGACACACCATTATAAAGAGAAATTACAGCGATCAGAGTGTGAGAGGTTACTTGGCTGAGGTAAGAATATACAGGATATTTACTCGTTAACGATACTTTATTACCACAAAAAAAAAAAAACAAGGCACTGCAAAAAAAAAAACAAAAAAAATCGGCAATAATTTATGACAATTATGCAGTCCGGCGGATGAGGAATGAAAATCGTTGAAGAAATATCATAAATTATTACGTGTATTATCTGTACAATTGATCGATATATTTTTTCAAATCTACAAAAAAGTAAAGTCGTATATTATTCATCGCAGTTTTGCTTCTCTCTTCTTTCAGAGAACTTGCTGGTGGAACGAAGTTTGCAAAGAAGAATTTCACAGCAAATTTCGATGTCGCTGCCCAAGATGGTCCTATTGCCGTGCGCCGGGAAGATATTACGATGCTCATTGCAGCATGACGCGAACGGGTTACATTTGGACGCAACCGGAAACTTCCGTTGCTTTGGAAATTGATAAGTGAATCTGTGCGAAGATTTCCTACACGGGGTATTTTATTACACGTTGCAATTTCGCCCTTTCAATTTCGAGAAACGAAAAATCATCGAAACTTTCCCGACTCCGGGGAAATTCATGCAACGACAGTAAAACGCCCTTTATGCTTACAAAACGATAAATACAACTATGTTATTGTTATCACCCGTTCAAATCGAACGTATTAAATCAAACATTATTGCCATAAGTGTAATATTTATAAGTCGAAAAAAAAAAAAAATGCTCGTCGATATTATATCGAAACCATAATTTTGAAAGAGGTTTTAGAACTCTATGTCATTTTTTCCCAAATTTTTGGGACTTACCGAGCTTTGGTCAAAAATAAAAAAAAAAACATGTCGTTAAAAAGTTCAATACAAGTGAACAATATATTAAATGATGTTTCGTATTGAATTCTGGGCGATTCGATCGAAAATGGATAAAATTTTTGAATATTTCAAAAAAAAAATTTTAATTTTATTGTACATAATTTAAAAGTTATTCGGTTCGTTTCGCAGACAGCTTTCTTCATTAATGAAAAAACGATTCGAAAAAAGTTGAAAATAAAAACTGGAAATCTTGGCGTTTTTGCAATTTCTGCATATTGAGAGTCGATTTTTTTCTCGCGGCCGACCAAACATTTCTTGATGGATTTCGGCACGTAGGGCAATCAATACGCTACGAATACCAATATTGAATAAATAATGCCGTAAATTGGTTTGCCGTAAGTTACTTTTTTGGCGGCACGTAGTGTGCTGCGTTCGCGAATTGTTATTTATCGTAATATTCTCGTTATCGTCTTTGAGACGATTTTTCTATGGTTCATCCTCGGATCGATCTATTCGCATAATGACATTATATTATTGAATAATTATCGTTGCCTTTACTAATATTTAAGATATCTCATTCAAGTTGATGACTTGCTAAGCAACTGTAACACTTGTAGAACGACTAAGCCATCGGTCGGGCGCGGGAATTCGCAACAACTGCGAGACCTTTGGAAGAAAATAAGCGACGCAAAGTAAGATTTATCCAGAGGTGATAAGTTTCCAGGCACCCGGCAGGTGGTTTCGTTATTAAGTACTTTGGTCACATATCTGTTCGACCGATGCCACAGTGCGTCAAGAACCATCGGACAAATAAAGATAATAGCTATTGATTCCATTGTATGCCAAAAACCAGCATTCTACTTTCTTCATCGCTCCGCACCACGGATATTAAGAGAAAAAAGAAAAGTCTGCGATGTTTCATAATTATCAAGGAAGTGAAATTTTCAAACAGCAAAAAAAAAGTGTGTAAATAAAAAAATTAAAAAATGTAAACTGACAATGACAGTTGGAAAAATCGAATTAGCCTGTGATCGTCAAATCGACTGTAAACAAAATAATTGGAAAAACGATTTGTTATCGACTGAATCGGTATCGCCTTAAGATTTATAAATGAATTATTCCGATCAATAAATGTCACGCGTCTTCTTTTCGCTTTGAAAGTCTCGTCAAAACTCCTATCATGACAATCGATTTCGTATCGACCCGTTAGGCCGGCGGTCAGGCAGTAGATAGAGTACCCAGCTACAAATTCGATAGTTGCAATATATTCAAAATTAAATACACTATTTGTATAATTATTCGAGAATTTCGCTGTTATAACGGTATATCGGGTGATATCTTCCCGATTCGACAGATATAATCGAATATCAATAATATTCGATGGTAATTCTCACGAAGATGCATTATGCCATTAGGTTATATCAAGAGTTGATAATGACGGGCACGTTTTTTCAGATACTCATTGATCCTTCCGCACGCTTGTTGATAGTCAATATAACGAAACTAAACTCTCGTAGACACGGTTACCTTACAGTCGATTATAGAATTTCAAGTCACATATATATTGTAATTTTTTTACGCGATTTTGCCGTACAGCGAAATCGCGCATTTTGGTCAGTTTTGTCCTCTTATCGATCGATGTTTCGAGATTTTGTACCAACAGTGGGTTTCTCTTTGGTTACAATATATCACGGTTACATTTCGTATAGTATAATCTTGGAAATGTTAACACGATTTCTCGTAAGCATTGACGAATTTAACAATCGGTAACGATCCCTCTTCGCGCCGCTGCTAATTGACTGCGATTAGAGCTTTGCTTTGCAGGTATCTTGGCAATGATCGCGTTCCGCCGATTTCGGCTGTCGGTCAAGTCGGTTTCTCGTTTTGCGCCTTAAACGTAGTTGGGTTAAGAGGAGGTGAAACGTATTACCGATCGAGTGCGTTTCTCTCGCTCCGCCGTAAACTCCGATCGCGCTTTCTCTCTCGCACTCGATAGATGTGTAGAATGGATCATGTAAAAGTCGTTTTTAAGTTTGGGATGATTGTATTGTTAATATTGTTAATAAAAACAAAATATTGTTTTTATTCGCGCCAGAAAATTCAATGTCGGTGTGAAAAATACAAACGATAACGAAAAGTTATAGAGGCGCTGTTCAAATAATAATCCAATCCAATAAAAATCAATATAACATGCTGTACGATAATCGAAGTCGTTCGAATACGACGATATCCAACGCGTATAACGGTAAAAAGGATTAATGAGACGAGCCGAACATTGCAATGATAATTAAAATATATTTCGTTTGACAAAGCCGTATTTTCGCACTCGTGAAATAATATTTTCTGCGATAGTCGTGCGAGAAACTTTTTCTCAACTCGTGTGATTGCAGCACAAGCCGAAAGCGAGTGATGCAAACTCGCATTCGTCAGAAAAAAATGCATCGCACTTGTATCGCAATGTACTGCCGTTGACATAGTGAAGATTTTGGGTCTTTAGTAGTTATGAGTTTTGCTACGTTTTCTCTACCGCGGCCCATTCGTAGGTTGACCTTCCCGAACAAAACGCACGCAGATCTTTTTTGCTGAAGGAGAATTTGCATTCTGGATGGTTGACTCACGCAAAGTGCGGTTCGGAATCAAGGGTATTATCAGGACCGGACGAGCGGTCAAGACGATCGCGAATCGAACAGGCCTTTCGTTATATTACGCGGAGTCGCGTACTCCTCGTTAATAATCGACTATTTATAGTCGCGTTGTCCAAAAAATTACGATAGAAGAATCATAAAAAAAATGCAAAATATTTTCGAGTCGTATATCGGATCGAAGTTAAAACGCGATAAATACAATATGCGAAAGATTCGTCTACCGGTCGAAACGCTCGAAACGCGCCAATAATCGTGTAATAATCCGACGACTGAGTAGTCGATAAACGAAGAGATTATTAACCTCTCGGTGACAATCTTTTCGATCGGTTCGATTGACGTCAAGAATTACGAACAACCGGTATAACGATCAAACGTACTAAAATTATGGTCTGCGTGTGACGAAAGAAAGATGTTATTATAAAGCGAAGAGACGAGTTTTCGTACTGCGAATCGAACAAGATTTCAAACAGGCTGTCGACACCGCCTTGGCACTTGGATCAATGGGTCGAGATACAACAATTTCCCCAAGGTGAACACATTCCTCAAACGTCTCTGTGCGTCTCATTTACAACGATTCCACTCTGTTAAACGCGAACTTGAAAATATTTATTCGAATATCCCGCTTCTTAACTTCTTTGCATAAATTTTAAATCATCTATATACGGCATGTCTCATTTCGACGAATTCTCCTATAAATATACAAATATTTCTTCGATTTTTTTAGAAGACTCGAATTTTTTAACGAAATTATCAAAAAAAATCGGAGCTTTTCATCGAAAATGTCATATTTTTTTCGAAAAAAAAAAAAATTTTAAAGCTGCTGAAAAATTTTATCCAGTGAAAATGATGAATCTATTTCACGAAACGGCGGACATTTTCAAGGAAACATATCGGAAAATCTTACGAATAAAATAATTTCGAATCTACGATAGTGAATTCTTTGAAATTGGACACTCTGTATAAATTTGAATGGCCGCCATTAATCGGGATGGATTTGAGAAACAAGCCTTCTCGTCGTTATTCCTTCATTTCCCCTGCCAATGAACATGCACCCGAACAATTTAGTGTGTGCGATATATAATTATACTCTTCACCTTGCATGTGCGGTATGCGTGATATTTGAAGGTCGTGTATGAGATTCAAAAAACGTGTACAGGAAGTACGAAGCAATCGGATAGGCATATACAGGTATTTGGAAGAGTCGTTCATTTCGGAACGGAAGGGCCTTTACGTGTGACCTTCACTGAGACGTTGGCCTTTATGCTGTAGCAATGATCGTGAGATCATGAAGTGCGCGAGCGCTTCATATCTGTCTACTATTGTACGTCCCTTCCTTTCAGGTGAAAGGGTCCATCGGAGAAACGTTTTTAATGTCTGCAGATATTATATTTATAGACTAAAAAAGCCGGGTTTCGAAACCGGAAGTAACCTTCATCACCAAATAGACGAATCAATTAGGTCAACGGGGGGGAGCAAAATAAACTCGAAATTTAAGCTTCTTATTGACGCAACTACTTAGCTACTTAAATTTCATCTATCAGGCTAATCAATTATGAAAGTCATATTAACCCTTTTTTTAACAATGAAAACTTATAATAATCTATGATAAACATTTTTCATTTTTTCAATAACTTTAATGTCCAATGTATCTCGCGTATCACATTTAAAGGTTTGATAAAAAAACGACGGAAAAAAATTCAAATTCATTTAATCAAATTTAATTGACGAACTGTAATGCATGACAAAAAATTTTTTATCATATACTCTAAAAGAATGATGAATCGGGGGTACAAACAATTAGTTGTTCGAATTAATAGTTAACTCGATCGTTTTTTTTTTTAATTAGTTGTGTCATCTAATTATTAATTCTCGTTAATAATTAACTTTCAGTGCACAATTGCGAATTTTTAATTTTTTTTACGAAACTAGGTTCGCCTGATCCACATTTCGAAACGCCACTTTTCGATCACCTGTTATGAAAAGTTTAACATATATCGTACAGGAAATTAGATCGATGTCTTACTTAAATGGCTGTCAACCGTTACCCCAAATTAAGGTCGTGTACTCGGTTGTCGTAATTATTTCAATAATTACGAATAACGCACCTTGACGCAATATATGCGAAACCACCAGCAGGAAGTTTCCGTAGCTTGGGCTGTGAGATTCTCCGAAACCATTGGATACGATCGGGACAGCCTTGAATTTCGGTGCCTTTTCCGTTGAGTGCATGGCGAAGAACGATCTCATCCTTTTCGTTTTGCGATTACACCTCAACGCCGATCAGAGTCCTCCGACTCGGTTATTTATTTTCTCTTTATTTATACACGACGAGGTTAATTCTTCCTCGTGTCGCGAAAACAATCAAACATTCGCTACATTGATCGCCTATCAGTGACGAGCACAATAATAACAAAAATAACATTTAATTATTCCTCTTCAAAGTCATAAAAAAACATTATTATTATATAAATATAAAAAAAAATAAGAAAAGAGGGAGAGACTCGTAAATTCGCGGAATAAAGATAACGACGAGGAAAAATTCGCGACTTTAATATGTGAAGAAAAAATAAAGAACCGAAGAGACCTTTGATCGGAGTCGAAACATAATGCCAAAACAAAAAAGATGAGGTCTCTCTTCCGTCGTACCTAACGAGAAGCGTTCCTTAATTTCACGGTCATTCCAAAGCAGCAATAGAAAAGATCATTTATTTTAAGAATAATTAGGATTTAATTTTAGAGATTTTTTTAATTGATCGACGGGGTAATAAGAAAATGTATCCCCTTTGCTTGCTCTGCATCAAAATAGTGTCTATATTTGCCGCTTCTTCGGTTTTTTTTTTTATTGTCTACCATAATATTAAATGTACGCGTATTGACAATAAAACTAAGATCGTCGTGGATTAAGTAATAACGTCACTGTTTTATATAAACGAGAAAAAAACGAAGAACATACCCCCATCGAAGCGGATACATTCACTGCCGCTGGTCCCCGAGACACGAAAACCTTCCAGTGCAACGTATAAGCTATTAATGAAAAAAAACTTGCTTCCGCGTCAAGGTTCGACTTTTAAAAAATAATTCGATAACTGACGATCGATACTCGTATAATGAAACTTTCCACAACGACGTTGGAATCATTCCTTATTTTGTTTGAATGTTTTTGTTTTTCTCGGAGAATCGCTCGGTTTAGTCATTGCTATATTTCCTGGTTCTATCGAAACGTACAGTGTTATGTTTCATGGTATATCTAGTAGTGTCTAAAAGTCTTTACCTGTACGATATAACAGCAAATTTTCACGCGGCGAACGTTTGAATATTTTCCGCCAAGTTTAGTATTCAAGGGTATCTCTACTACCCTTGGAAAATGTATTAATTAGTCGACAACTGAAAGTAACATTAATTGTTTCAGTACGACTATTCCTTCGTGCCCCACGCTACATAGCAACGCGAGGAGCAGATTCGACGATTAAGTGAAAAAAAAATTAATTCGTCCTTCGAGAGACGAGTCGATCCGATGCCCCCTCAAACTCGCTCACTGAACCGGCAAAGTAGTTATTGACGTCACCAACGACTCCCCAAACGAGTCACCTATAAATACGCGTTGATTTCGATAGATGCCCAGTTCACGACAATCAGCGGACCTGGAAATTTTTCAATAATCGAGTAAAGCCGTGTTGAATTTAAAAAAAAAAATAGAAAAATGTTTTCGAAATCAGCGATTTTATTGGTCGCATTGGCCGGCGCGTTCGTAATCGTGAAGTGCGAGATGTACTCCGACAAGTACGATTACGTAGATGTCGACGCTATTTTAGCCAATCCCCGACAACGCAATGCGTACTACAAATGTTTCGCGGGCGAAGCACCCTGCCTAACTCCGGATGCGAAATTCTTCAAAGGTAAGTTCCAGAAATATTACTTTGAACGTATTGCGCAAGTGATATTCCGACTGGTCAGCAGAATCGAGTAGCGCAAGCAAACAAAAAAAAATTCCATTATGAATTCGGTTGAACGTGTATTCCGGAAATTTCGAGAAATAAAAATAGATATATCTATATTATACGTGAAAAAAAATGGCTATTTGAGAAATTTGATGAAATATTAATTAAATTATTAATTTATATTATTTTCATTTCATTATTCTTTTTCATCATCATCTTTTCGAACGAAACTTACGTAATTAGTATTTTTTCATTTTGAATCCACCGATTATACAATTCAACTTTTTTGCTGCATATATTCGTATAATTGCAATATTACCGTCATCACCGTATAATTAATAATTAATTTGCATAATCTTTAGTGTCCAAAATGATTTTTCTTGATTGTTATCACAACGAGTGGATAAAGTATTCTTTGTGATCGACGGCCCGTCAATGTTATCAAGTTATAAAAATAACGTAAAAATAAAATAATGTCAACGCTGCTGCATTTTTTACTATTTCTCGAGAATTTTCTTCCACAACAAATTGCATAAAAATGTCCGAAACTTGTGAAGCAATTTTATGTTTTTTTTTTCGTATTGCAGATCATTTGCGCGAGTCGATCGTGACGAGTTGCAAAAAATGTACGGATAAACAAAAAACCGCATTCGACAAGATCACAGTCTTTTACACGGAAAACGAACCCGAAAAATACAGAGCGCTCGTCTCCAAAGCAATCGACGACGCGAGGAAGCATTAAAGATTACTCCGCGGGACGTGAATCTCAATTTGACGGAAAAGCGACTTTGATCGTTGGCAGAAAACGGATTTGATGTAAACTCGACCGGTTGTTTATAAAATTTTTGTATTTAACGGATCAGTGGAAAGCGCACGTTGTAAATAAATACAACGGGCAAGTTGTTAATTTTTTTTTTCGGTGTACTATCACAAGCAATAATTCGTATTGCACACTAGTCTAAAGTATTGTAAAAGTTTTTTGCGGAAAAACACAAACAATCGTAATAGCGATACGCACAACGATATTTCCCTCTAATATTTAGAATTAATACGGTGATCATTTTTTTTCTTCGTATGTTTACGAAAAAAAAAAAACAAATGCGAGAAAAATGTTGTCCATTGAATAAAAATGTTGTTAACTGAATGAATCGTCGAATATTTATTTATTATTAAACATTGTGTTATGTCTCGAGGAATTTATTAAATTGTTCCATAAAACGATTGTCCGGATCGTATTTCTGAATGAGTTGGGTGTAGGCTTCCGGTTTAAACTGTTTCAAGTGTCGAACGATCGTTATCGCCATTTCCTTTTGTCTCGGACTGCATCTGGTACAGTTTGTTGAGATCGCATCAGGAAGCGTCACTAGAATAAAATTGAACCAATTAGAACGTTCGTCCACCAGTATTGCGACACATTACGATGCAACAAAACGATCGTAAAAAAAAGCCGTTATATTATTATCGATTGGTGGTATCACAATGAAAAGATTATTCTTATATTAAATGAAAGCGTTAATAATTATTTTTTGAAATAATTAATAATACACTGACTTTTGAATGCGCGCGCATCCGCCGTGCAGGAGCCTTTGTCGAGCAAACAAGCCATATAAGGTTTGAAAAGCCGTTCGTTTTTCAGTATGGTTTCCACATTGGTTTTGTCGTACATGTCGGGATAATATTCCGTAGCCATCACGGCGAGTGCCAAAATCGGTACGGTGATGAAAAAATTCACTCTCATGATTATCGTACAGTGCCCTCCGCGGATTAATTCAACAGCAGTACTTTTTACACCCACAAGTTTGACGCGAAAGTACCGAACGAGTAATGATGCTCATCGTCTTGTCGAATCGGTCTATATACCGAATCTAACATGTTAATCAGTTTTTCGAGTCGAAAATATTATGTCTTCCTGAATGTTTTTGAAATATAGCAGAATTATGGTATTCGTCTTGCGACGAGTCAATCGGTTAACGGCAGTTTTGGCAGAGGCACGTTTTCGTTTCTATCGATACCGGAGGTGCGTTAATTACACACGCGGGGCGCAATATACTTGTCACGTACGTATGCAATTTTATCGTTGAGTTATCCGCTGAACGTGCTAAGAACCGTCAATCAGTTGTGTCGTCAATTCACTTGCGTATTAATATCGATTAAGTTATCGCTATGAAGAATCTTCTGGAATTTCGATGTAAAACACCACGTGTTTCGTTTTTCTTAACGTACATTAACTTTGCGGCTACGAGAATGGACAATAGTATAGAATAGTATTTCATTCGATTTTCCTTCGGAAAAAAGGTATTTATTTGTATCGTTTATTCGTATTTATTCGCGTTTACATTAACATTACATTTTTATTCGCTCAATATTGTTGACCCTCGTGACATTGATATTTGTAGAATGCGCCTAACTTTCATTCGTTTAATTTCGAGTGGTATTTTTAACGACATTTTATCGGGACAAACATTTAAATGGAATCGGGTTGTGTAGAGTGTGAAAAATCTGTGATTGACGCGCCCGAAAAACATCGTTACTAATTCGGAATCAGCATACGCCACGACGTGGCGTAATCACTGCATTTTTTCCACATTATTGCATATTTCATTTTTTAACCACTGTTAACAATGAATTTACGACTACGAGCCCCCGGAAAATTGTCCGACGAAAAATTCCGGGCTCCGAAAAACTCTTTCAGTTTTCAGTTTGTTACTATTTTTTCGGTAAATGCAATTTCCCCGAAACACGGAATTCCCCGGAAGTCGATCAGTGCAAAAAAAATCGCGACCGCGCGAGTTGTATATGTGGTGAGAATAGTGCGATCTTCTAATGTATCGTATTGCATATTGTTTTATTGTCGGGAATTAAAAATCGCGCACACTTCACGCGGTTTGGGGGACAAATTTTCGTTGTTCCTATTTTCCGGAGGCCATTTTTCTGGGGGCCGATTTGCAGGAGCTAATTTACAAAATTCAAAGGAAATCAAAGTTTCTGAAAAAATTCATACGTATTTGGAAAAATGAACCAACAATTACCATAAAAAAGTAAAATTGGCTTTCCGGAAAATATGGCGAACAATTTATGTCTTTGAAAAAAATCATACGCATTCGGAATAATGAACGAATCATATCCATTGAAAAAAAGTTGGCTTTCCGCGAAATTTGTCGAACAATTCCTTTTTTTCATGAATTTGTTAATAACATTTTGAAATTATTATTATGCAAAATTAATCTTTTTAATACCTTTAATATGCTGAATTTTTTAAGATTTTGATACCATCGCGAAGTATTTGCAATTTTGTTTAATTTTTCTCGAACCTATGCGAAATGAACACGAAGCGGCAGAACTATCTTAACTCCGCGCCAACGGGAAAGCTAGGAAAGATTAATTAAACAACAAAATTTTATTATAACAAATAGAAACTTTATTATATTCATCGCGGCATTGGTAGAATATTTTAAGATTTAACAAATGCATTGTATGCACTCCAGTATCGTGTTAATTGGACACAAAAATACGTTTTAATTTGAAATTCCGATTTTAAACACATCCGGTAAACTATATATATATTTTAACGCGTTGTAAATTCCTTTGCTTTACTCTGTACGCACAGAAAAGTAACAAACATACAAATGTAAAAGTCTAAAAATCTTCCGATTCGTCTGTAAAGCGATCGGATCATTATATCTAACAGTGATGTTTACTCGTATATATATTTTTCTTTACTTTCCTCAAGAGGAATAATCATATTACTCATACATTTTGATATATTTGCCGTAAATCTTATGTAATGTTTAGAAAATAAGCGTAATTTTAATTCCTTACTAAATCCTTATATCGTTTACAGAAAAATGTTGTTTTATATTTTATTTTACAACAAATCTCTGGTATCTCGAAAAATATCGTTATTCTTCGCTAATGTGGAAAAAAATAAAATGTGCTATAACTGCGACAGAAATAAAATGTAAAATATATGTTTGCTTCGTCGGCGTGTCACTTGCCGTATCGATAATTGCCTTAGCCGGTAACACAATTTTTGCGCGGTTACAGTTGTCATTCCGAACCATCGTATTCCTGAAATCATGTATTTTCAATTTGTATAAAATTGTCGGCTATCAGTAACAAATGATTCCGTATTATTCTTATTTTTTTATTGTTTTCAAATGGCCGATAATTATGCTATCCAGTCTATCATGTCGATGCGAGAAATGTGAATGGTGCGATTAGCAACGGTACAATTGATAATCATCCGCTTCAAATAAATTCGTAAAAATAAACGAGGATACAAAACTCGTCGTCTCGGTTATCTCAATAGAAACTTTAGAGCCTTAAATTTCGCACTGATAAGGCGCCTTGTAAATGTTCATTGGGTCTTTTTTATGGCAAATTAGGATACTATCACCGATTGTACCATTCGCCTCGATTATGAGGGTTAGTGCGAGGAATGTTTGAACGTATTAAAGAAAAAGCGAATTGCAATCAGTGATACTTTTATTGTGCTAAATATTACAGGATTATCCCGATTGTGCGCAGATTTTCAATATATATTGTTCTATATATATATATATATATACGTTTACAAAAAAACAGCTTTTCAAAGAAAATAATATGAACAAAGTAACAAGAAAACATTGTATATGCGTTACCTGAATTATGCGTGTAGCAACTATGTTTGTCTGCATTAAAAAATTATCGTGAGTATTTTTTGTTTTTTTTTTTTTTTTTTAAGTATGGAAGACGCGGGATGTTTAGACTACTCTTGTGTTTGGCTAATTGGAAGATTGAATGAACCGTCGTGACTCGATACTATTTCATTATAGTATCGTATGATTATTCAGGTGTCGTTTCCCGACAGTGATCAAATATCGCAGCTTTGAGGCGTCGAGACGATTATTGTCACAACGTTCATTATAGCAAAAGCGTGAGTTACGAGCTGAACTGTGACAATAGTGCAAACAATGAAAAGAATAAACTACATATGTGCCGACTTGTGTACCTTCATCGCGGCTCTGAAAGCAACTGATGCTATTATACCCAAACCAAACATAATCATGTGAGGCAAGTAACGAATTCCGGGGATGTCGGGCCGCTTTGCCAGCAAAAGCTGCAACAGTGCCAACTTCTTCTCGGTATAAGGCGGGTAACGGCATCTATAAACAAGAAATATTAATATTAATAATCTTTCTGCGTGAAGAACCGATAAAGTAAATGCATTAGTCGTCACTGTGTTCTCAAGAGTTTAACAATATCAAAATGTTATTAACAAATAAATCATTTAAAAAATAGTCAGTGAATCTTTTTTTTTTCTTTTCAAATGAATTTTTTGATTTTTTAGAAACCATATGGATTTGTTAATAACTTTTGGGATTATTATTTCTATGCAAAATAAATCTTCTTGATATCTTTAATACTTTTGATTTTTTTTTTTTTCAGATTTTAACTGTATCACAAAGTAGTGGAATTTTAATGATATTAAACTTTTGGTTGGAAATTTATTTGTAATACGAATTTCATTCGATAAATGATTTTTCGAATTTTTCAAAAAATTCCGATCACTCGATTTCCGATGATATATTTGTGTATAACATACGAGGCTAATTTTTCGGCCAGCGGGTTGAAATCCTTCACGAGACAACCCTTCTTGTGAACGAACGTATCATACGTAAGTTTTCCGTGATACGCTCCCATCCCGGATGAACCAATACCTCCGAAAGGCAGAACGTCAACTAGAGAAAAAAATCCAAAAAATTGTGAGCACACGATTCTTACGGGATAAAATGAAAAAAAAAAAGGAAAGGGGCAAAACTTTCTTCTTATTATTCACTATTATTTAGTATTATTTTTCCTTAAAGTTTTGATTCGTATTATCTGAATTAATTTCCGACATAAATTGTAAGTCGATGTATTAAATTATACGATTTTTTTTTTTAGAAATTTAATTTTGAATTTGGATACCTTTTGTCTCACCTTAACACTACACACACACGCATACGCACACGCAGTACCTAAGGCACACCTAAAAAAACTTCTGATTAATCGTATATTTCCGTCTGCTAGTTGATTAATTATTGAATAACAATATCTGAAAAACTCGGCGCAACTGATCCAAACTAAAATGATTTACATGTAATATTTTTTTTTGCGACGAATATTATTGACAAACGATAAGAAAAATTTGTAAAAAAAATGTCTAGTATCCGCGCGCTGTACAGAGTGTTTTGTAAATATACAAATATACAATTGATTGTGCGATGAAAATCAACAGGTGGAAGATTTCAATACCCTATATTAATTGTTATACGGAGATAAATACATTTTAGTGCGTCAGAGAGGTGGGTTTTTAAATTCAACGCTATATAAATCATAGATACCTGCGGCATGCAACAAGGACTCATTGATGGCGACACCACCGCTAGATGTGTTCTTGTTGATTAGTCGTAAAGTATCCATATCTTTGCCAAATAAGTACATCGCTAGAGGCTTTTCCCTGCACCATATGAGTCGAAAAGAACCAAATTGCGTTACTAGAATTCGCTTGTTCGTTGCGGTGCATCGGTTCAATCGTAACAACATTTTTATTAATTACAATTATAAACTTGTGAAACGAAACGTAAATGCGACTCTGTGTACGAATGGTGCAATGCCCACCGGCGACGTATGTCTTTTGCAACCAATTAGAAATTATTACGAAATTACGGGACGTGAAAACTATATTCTAAGTTACAGCAAATAATTACGCGTTATTTGTGAAAAACATAAAGCAACGATAGAAAAGATGTTTAGTTAATGAAAAATAAAGATTTCAAAGCTCGTCGACAATTGTTAGATATTCGAGTCTCGTGCTGATTCCCAGGTGCGCTTTGGCATGCAATCGATTCTTTGGCTTTAATTTTTTACCTCGACACACATGTCTTTTATTCATTCCTTTTTTTCTGTTTACCACCTTGAAATTTCTGAATATTAGACATTATTTAATTACTAATTGGAGTACAGTTAGGATATTTATTTCACGCATCTTTATCCACCAACGAAATCTTAATCTTTTTTTTTTTGTTTCAAAGTAAAGCAAAGTAACTAAACACTTGCATGTCAACAGAATTGAGATTCTTGAACTGAAAGCATAAACGTCTAAAACCTTTCGTACGAAGAGATAAAAGTTAGTGTTCTCTTCGTATGCTTTTTAACAATTTTTTTTTTCCTTTCATCGTCTATCCAATGCGCCCCTTAAGTTGTGTAAACATTTTCGAGCAATTGCTCACATTACAAAAATACGATACACTAACGATTATCTCTAATGTGAAATTTTTCTATTCGTAAACTAAATCGATATCAAATGGTTCGTTGATTTTAATCGTCTAAAATACATTTGTTGAACTTGAAGCGCTTATTTTCAAAGTATCTTATCTCTCCAGTTATCTATGCAAAAGCTTTTACATTTATTCGAAAATACAGTATAACGATTTATGTTTAAAACGCGTTCCCGTTTAGCGCCGACCGATTCTCTCATTTGTACACTCGTATTTGACAGCGTCTTAGCGCCTGAGGCGATGATTCTTACAGTGTAGCAAAGAAAAAACGTTTAAATTGCTACTGCGAACTTCGCTACCGTTTGCAACGTGAATTTTAACTTACCGGCATACTGCATTATCGTGTCGTTGACGCAGACAGCGCCGCTGCGTGTTTGACTTACTATCAGATCTCTCACTCCCTTATCCTTGGTAAATATGTACAATGTGAGAGGGCACTCGCTTCGTGGATAAAAGAAAGAATATTAGGTGTGAATTTAGCACTCGGAGAGAGACTTTTGTATCTCGTTTTGTGTTACTTTTTTTGTTCGATCGAAATGGAAGAATATATCGCGACGCGAAACGAGTTCGTGATACTATTCACATTGCACGGCATTGGCGTAGAGAGGCGGAAAGACATGCGAATGTGATGAGATCATCCAAATGGAGAACGCATTAGTTCAACGCGAAGTATATATATATATAGATTTTTTTTTAAACATATTACTAAAATTTGTAAATCCATTTTTAATGTTGAATGTTTTATTGCGTAAACGAGTGGTACGAACGAGGCAAGTGAATAATTTACAGTAGTGAAGCACAACACATTCTCGTGCACAAAAATTTTGTATTGCATTTCTTTTTGTTTTTTATGTTCTTAAGCCTTCGCGAGACGGACACAGTAAGCTTAATTTTTGCCGAAAATTCCCATTACTGAACGGTAAGGAAATTTCAATACCTTTTTTTTTCGTTAATATTTTGGATGACTGATGTTTTGTAATAAAAAAAATCATAAGTAAAAACTTACCGCTGGTTGATGAATTTAATGGCTTCGTAAGCATTGTCGACCGTTACGATTGGTAAAATTGGTCCGAATATTTCTTCCTGCATTATAGGATCCGAAGGTTTCACATCGGACAGAATCGTAGGCGATATATACCTCTCTCTGGGATCGGTATCACCGCCGATCACAACTTTACCATTTCCCGTGAGGAAGTTAACTATACGACTGGAAACGATAAAAAAAAATATAGATTTGAAATCACATAATTTTCGAAGGATTACAGAAACAATTAAATACTGTGCATTTAGACATTTTTTCCATTGTACTCCTTTTTTATACGATTTCTTCATTATTCGTTGCAATTTTTTAAATTAGAATTTTCTTTTTAATACTTCCGTTACTTCGATGCATAAAACAAAGACTCGACTTGACTCACTTGTAATGATTCATGCTGACGATGCGACACAGATCGGAACTTTCCTTGGGATTTTCGCCGAACCATTCTTTTAGAATTTGCGACGCTTTATCGATGAATTTGCTCTGAACTTCTTGTGTACATAAAACATAATCCGGAGCGATGCACGTCTGACCCATATTTATGAATTTTCCCCACAATATGCGTTTCGCCGTTATGGTTATATCAGCGCTATTGTCTATGTACACCGGGCTAAAAAAATCCAAGTTTAATTTCATTTAATTTTCTCGTTGTCGCATATAAAGATTTCAGTGATCGATCGAAGGGTCGCATTGAGAGAGTTCCAAAAAAATGCATGTATATCAAAGGTACCGCGAAGATTAATTTCGTATAATAATAATAATTCCAAAATGTTATTAACAAATTTATGAAAAAATAAATTGTCAACAGATTTCTCGGAAATCCAAATTTTTCTTTCTGAAAATTATTCGTTCATTTTTCTGAATACGTGTGAATTTTTTCAAATTTTCCAATTTGCTTTGGATTTTGTGTTTTTCACATTTTTTTCATATAAAAAAAAATCAAAGCCGATTGAAAAATTCGAAAAAATTCATACGTATTCAGAAAAAAAACGAATCATTTACACAAAAAAAAAGTTGGACTTTTGGGAAATTTGTTGATCAATTAATTTTTTCATTCAATTTGTTAATAACATTTTGAAATTATTATTATGAAAAATTCATCTTTTCAGTATCTTTAATATGCATGAATATTGTCAGATTTTTATACTATCGCGAAGTATTTGCAATTTTCTCTCATTTTTTCTCTCTCATACCTTTTTCCTCCCAATTCGAGAGTTACCGGCGTCAAGTATTTATTAGCGGCTTCGCGAACAATTTTTCCGACGTTAGTCGATCCCGTGTAAAAGATATAATCGAATCGCTGCTTCAAAATTTCGGTTGTTTCCGTAACGCCGCCGGGAAGTACGTGATAACATTCCTACAAATTTAATTCTCATTAATCGAGCGCTGACACGTCGACTTAAATTTGTAACAAAAAAAAAAGAAAAAAATACGTACATAAAAGACAATTTATTTTCTATTTAATTATAATACGACGCGAAATAAAATTAAGCAATTAATTACCAAAGTATCGATTTCTCTACGAGAAATAATATCGCGCGAAGTAAAACTCGGTATTAAAAAAAAAAAAAAATACTCACATTATCCAAATACTTCGGAATCAATCGCGCAAGTAGCGCCGACGTTGCGGCGGAAATTTCCGATGGTTTAAGAATAACGCAATTTCCCGATGCGATAGCACCCATCACAGGCACCAAACACAATTGGACGGGATAGTTCCAAGCGCCAATCACAAGTACGACGCCGTAAGGATCTTTGTAAATTTCTACTCCGTCCAAAATATTGATGAGATCTTTCGATGGCTGAAAACCAGAAATCCAATAAACTATCCGATACCGAGTGCTCCGCTTCCGCAGCTTTTTCAAACGCATACCTTTTCCGGTGCGGCCCATTCTTTGATATGCATCAACATGCATTTAATGTCATTTATGCAGTAATCGATCTCTAGGACAGTCGACTCGAATTTGCACTGCGGATCAATTTTTCGTATTTTTTTATCTCAATTAATGCTTTTCTATTCGGCGTTAACGGAAAACAGAAGAAAAAAAAAACGAAAAATATTCAACTGACCCGTCGCAAATCCGTATTGAGCGCCGCGTAGAATTCCGGTTTGTTTTCCTCAATCATTTTTTTCATTAACTTCAATTGTTTTATTCGAAATTCCAGCGGACGAGTTTTACCGGTGAAAAAGGCATCCCTCGTTTTTTGAACGAGCTGCAAATTGCGTAAACGCATAAACGATGAGATTTTGTCGATCGTTGACAATTACATTTACTGTACAACTTGCTGGCTTTTTCACTTTGTAATACTATTTAATGAATGCATGTGTACCATAATTAGATAACTTACGTCTGCATAATTTGTCATTGCCGCTTTGCCGTTCATTTGTTCTGTAAGGAAAAAAAAAGTGAAGAAACTGCAGAACTGGATAGCTATTCGAAATTTAAAATTACAAAAAATCGCTGTACAGCGGCTGCTTGTTAATCATCTATTCTCAGATGCATCGTTTACAATGTTCGCGTAAACAAGTTATTTTGAATAAATGTAAAAAAAAAAAAAATTATCGAAGCTTTTCGACGTGACGAATAAATTTTCCACGGACGACATTATCACGTACAATGTTATCGTCGATGTATTCAACATCGTTAGCAGCTAAAAAAATGTTTTACGCTACGAAAAAAAAAAAAGAAACTCCGCGTGCGATGCTGCGATCGGCAGCATTAATTTCATCAAACGCTACAATCGATGTGTTTTTATTAGAAATCTATCTGTGTTTATGAAATATTCACGACAAAGCAAAAAAAAATTAACGAAAAAAAAAAATGAAAGAACTCGTAATTACGATTCAAGGTGAATGTGATTAGAGTTCGTGTATTCAACACGAGAGTACAATAAATACTCGCTGCAGATCTATACTTAGTTATGACGTAATCGGATGAATAGTCATCTATGATAGTCGGTTAGAGTAGATTTCGAACGCCGTTGCATATGCGCGCATTTTTCGAGAATGCGATAACAAAACAAACGCGATACGGATGTTCAGAATTTACGAGATCGATAACTGTCAAATTATAAGCGAGAATTCGATATCAGTACGGAAGCTTATTCACAATGATAAGAGCCTTAGAAAGTATCTTAGATAAGCGTTATGAAACTCATCAAAGATATAAGAACTCGAAAATTATACAGTTTCGTATTACGACGAAATGTACAGTGATTGGCAGAACACCGTCATAGGTTATGCCGCGGGATCTGCCGATCACTGTGTCCCGCGACACCAATTGTTTTTCGTTCTTCTCAACTCGAGTATATCGCGTGTCAAAACGCCCCGGACTCTGTCCACGACAAACAATCGATCGTAAAGGGTCTTGACATTTGACAGTACAAAACGCACAATTGTTCCGCCCTTTTTTATCGGACACTGTTCGAGTAATCGACGAAGATATGATAATTTGCGCAAATCAACGCCATAAAAGCCGTAATTATTGGTTAAAAAAGAAAAACAAAACAAAAAACAACATGAAACCGGTGACAGTTTAATTGTTGACGAGTTCTCACCGTTCTGTCAAAAAGCACCGACCGATGGCAACCTAAGCACAACTCCGCGGAGAGAATACCGAAGTATTTGTCGTACTTTTATTTTCGATTAACGAGAAAAACGCGTATTTTACCGCGTGCAAACTCCAAAGTACGACTGGTCGGAAGAACTAAGACTCTCGGATCATACGTGCCGCGAGTGAGGCTGAGTTTTACTTTCGACGCCTATTTCTCAACTATAGCACTGGTTTACATAACGCATTTATCAACCGGTTGAGGAGAATACTGTTGAGCCTTCACGCCAGAGGTCACCACGAACGAACTTTCACTTCGCTCGTGGACAGACTCCGGGCGGAGTGGAAACGAGAAAAATAGGAACTATGAATTTCCGCTATCAGCATTAGAGACGTTCCGACCACATTGGAAAATCGCGGAAACGATTATTACTGGTTCGCGTGCTCGAGCTTCACTCACATGCGAGAACGTTTAATAGACCGTAATTTTTCCTAATTATATAAAAAATGTCCATTATTGCGGAACAATTGATTCAGAACGTACCCGCGCAACGGTCGAGGAAGCGAATGATTGATGAAAAAAATTGTCGCCGAAATCGAAAGTAATGCGCGATTCTCTTTGCTGATTATACCGACGAGCGTTTTTACTATCGAAAACAAAAAAAATGTAGGTTTGTGTCTCATAATTCGAAAATTACTAACAGTTTGTCGAAAAATGAAAAATATATAACGTGGCCGCGCGTATTTAAAATTATTCTATAAACGTTTTTATTTTTCTGTGAAAAATACACTACAATCGAGAATCTTCTGAAAAGTCTGTTTGGAACGTTAGATTTTTAATTTATCAATACCGTTCAGTACGGTTCGACGGTTAGACTTGAGACGTTTGTTCAAGTGAAGGCGGATAAGATAATTGAAAAAAAAGTCATCAATTTTCATCTTTTAATAGATTCTTGTCAAACTCAATGCCAAGTACATTATTAGCGATAGATCCACTTGTGAGCAAAAAAATTCTATTCGCATGTCCTCGTCTGCGAATTTCCATCCACGTCTTTGAAGCCCCGAAAGTTCACGCAGCATATTTTATTTATTGACATCGGTAGGGAAAAGTGCATATCCAGTTCTATACGGGAGCAAATGGCGCCATTCACGAACGGCTCGACCAATACCGGTTTCACTGTTTTCCTGCGAATCGCCGCGATTAACAACACGGATATGGCATATTTGCCTCCAATAAAAGCAACAGCGCGCGCACATTCGTTTAGCGTTCATTATTGACCCTTTGAAAAGTTTTTCATTGCGCATCTTCAAAGTAATAAATGAGACTAAATCGGGGAGCGTAATGTGCAAAAATGAATGGGAATAATAAGAGTGAAATATTTTACCATTCATTATTAATCGAGCTCTATTGAAAAATAGATGAAATTTTCCCAAAAAAATTATTTATTTCGCGAAAGAAAAAAAAATCGGTACGTAGAAAATCGTAAAAACTGTTTGCTACCATCGGTATTCCGAAAAGCGTTGTGCGTCGGTTCAACTTGAATTTTTATGGCTTCTGGGCTCATTTTTCGGTTTGTAGACGTTTTTTCAAAGGAATCGTTAAACACCGCTATCATTTCACTGCCCGACATGTTTTTTTTACACCACTTGAAATGTTCTTCGGTTGATTAATTTTGTTCGACTTGACGGCAGTCCACCTTCGACAATAGATAATTCGCGAATGGCATGAAAAAACTTATTGCAAGCCCTGTGACGGTGGGAAAAAAACGATTCTGTTGCAAACGGCACACTTTGTCTAATGGAATAGAATAGCAGCCGCATATGGGCCGATTCCATGCTATTGCATGCATATACGCGATTGCGCGACACTTCGATTGGCATTGATAGCCCTACTTAGTCTCTGCTAAGTTGAAATTTTAACGAGGGAACACACCGAACGGACGTTCTTAGCTGCTTTACAGTTAGTTTATTACGAAAATAACTCCGTCAAAGTAACTCCACTCTAATTTAATTTCCTGCTAAATAGACTTACTTCGATTTTATCAATAGGTGATAAAATTGCGATTCGATGTAAAAATTTTAAAAATATGGAAGTGCCGACCCTAATATTTGATAAATAAAATGTGTAATAAAATGTCCCTAATATTTGACGCAAAATTTGAGAATTTGGGATTTTTGTTTCGAAATCAATAAAAAAATATTCGATTCCCCTTTTTTTTTTATTTTATGTCCAATTTTTTTGTGATTTTATATAAATCGTTATTGATTATTACGACAAAAAAAAAAAGGACAATATTTTTGAAGAATTTTTAAGCGATTTACGCCGGTTTAGTGGCCTCGACGACCAATTTTTTTTTCTTTTTCACACCGTACTTAGTTCTTTGAGTTCAGAAGAATATTTTAGTATGGGATATACTATCAAAAAATGTGTGTGTAATACGTCGTAACGGGTAATGCAGAAAAAAACGATAATTTGAAAAGTTGCGGATGGAGTTGAGAGTAAACTTCTGTCAGTAGATCGCGATGCCCTCGGGCGTCACTACTATATATGCTTTTCAAAAGACTGGTCGATTCATCGTGACGCCTCGTTGGACGCCTCTCATGAATATGTTTTTTATCTCACTGCATCTCTAGCGGAAACCTTCAAAACTGGAATCTCTATACCGTATTTGCTATACAATATTTTATTAACGCAACAATGAACAATGTATGAATATATAGACGCATAAGAATTCATAAAAGAGTGGAAAAAACGTGAACGGCGATCGCGTACGACGAATAGAAATTCGTCCTTGAACTTTGATCGCTTCCGGAACGCTAATCTATTTTAGTACCGTACCATTAGATACAGACAAGCGCCGGTCAATTGAATATAAATCGAAAAAAAACTAACGTCTTCAATAAAACATAATAATCATCAAAACTTGTCGGGTGTTATTAAATATATGTCAAAACTCACTAAATAAATAGTCGTAAAGTATCAAAAACTTCGGAGATTTTATTAATTTTTGCTTTTTCACCGAAAAGTCTTTTTTTTCGTGAATTTTTTTTTAATTTTTTTCAAGATTTCAATATATTTTATTTCCCGAACATTCCATTGTTTTCCGAACAGAATTTTTTCTCGACCACTGAAAATGTGTTAATAAAAAAATATTAATTGCACCACCGTCATTGCGATCGTTCGTGACAAAGTAAATGTTGTTCTACATGCGATAAAAATTGTCCGATAAAAAAATGCAGAAACAATCGGACAATGTGCGCAAAATGGATTATTTACATTTAGTCCACTTGCGTTCGGTGAAAAATCATATTTTCAATCATAAATAACTCACACAGCCGTCGAGCGTAGATTCGGCGAAGACGGGAGATTCTCTTCGCGAAGGAAGTCACTATGGGAGTCGAGCTACAAAATCACTGTTCGTCGGACCGACAATGTTTCAGACTTTTATCGTCGAATTTTTATCAGTAGTCGAACACAAAGAAACGCGAACGTATTGTGTACTCATTGCGCGTCGCGCGGCTGAATCTCCGAATCGCGAGTGTAGTCGAGGAGGGTGCGCGTAAAACTCCCAATGAGGCCGAATAAGAATAATTACTAAGACTAAGAGAATACACGCCGTGATAAAGTTATCGATGCCCGTGGATATGTTCACAGCGGTTGATACGTGTTTACGAGTACCGCGAGCCGCTCTCTTATACGTGTTTTTTATTCAAAACAATAATCAACACGATTCGATTATCGCGACGATAAATCTTTTCGCGTCTTTTTTTTGTTTTTTTTTTCATCTCTTATCTAACCCACCAATTAAGCATCGTTAGCCGGCCGAAACGTGATGCGAGATATAAATAAAAAAAATTATACTCTAAGGAGGTTAAATAGGTTATATATACTCACTCGGGTCCGAAGCGTCGTGCAGTGAAACTGGAATGTCGGCCGTTGAAAGATCGACTCTGCAGGTCTCGGAATCGGATTCCATGACAGTTCGATAATGCGTCGGTGATGTTTCCCCCAAAGCTTCCGAGGCTCCCATGTCAACGATTACTTCTTCAGCCTGTCAAGGCACAAGGTACTTTTTTACGTCACCGCAACAAGTTTTTTCTTTTTCATCCGCGTCTAGACGCGCAACGAACGTGATTTTTCTTTCACTAACGAGATTATTGCAAATACATGTTTCGTAATGCTAACAAAAAAAAATCTGTTTACTTTGTCTCGCGATCTTTTTTTTGGCCACAAAGGAAATGTAGTTTTTGTAAAAAAACGATATACATATGCATATATAAGTGAGGACGCTGCAGATCGTCACATCTTTTGCAGCATCTGTTTTAATTTGCGTCGCGTTTTAATTAGCGCCGGTAGTCTCAACGGACGCAATGGAAAAGCGCACGCAATGACGCGCGCAGCGCGACCAAAGACGGTCGAATTTTGTCAACAACATTTTAGAACATTAATTCCTACAATACGGAGTTTATAGTGATCTTTTAACACTGTACCCGGTGTAGAGAAACTTTTCGTACCAATCGGTCAGTTTTTACTCGAAATCTTTCGATGTTTTTTAACGAATTGTAAACATGTTTTCCCGTATCTCTATAGATTTACGTGGTAATGCATTCAATTAATGCCTGATGTTTCGAAGATTTCGAGTAGTAACAAATATTTGTTCAAATTTCTTCTCGTAAAACCATTCGAAGTTAAAATCGGGGCGAATCGAAACACACGCTAAAATAACCTCTATTTTTTTACGCGTATTGCGCGACTAGTCCCCTTCGCCCCAACAATGTAAATAAGATACGAAGGACTAAAGAAAAAAAAAAAAAACTTTATGAAAATAAGGAAAAAAATGTGCATCTCTGTCTACTTAAGAAACGGCGTAATCATGTCCACGTAATAATAACGTGCTCTCGACGTTCCATTAATAAACGAATGTCCCAGTCGTCGGCCACCGTACGAGATATTCGCTGCACCGCATACGCGAGAGAGACCTTAAGTGGAGGTGAAACACGTTACCGAGTGCCTCTTTCTCGCTCCGCCGTAAGTAGCGATCACGTTATCTCTCTCGCACTTGATAGGATTTCACGTCTTCTTACTTAATACGATTTGTTGTGGATTCTTGTCAAAGCGTTACCGGGGGGGGGGTCGGTTATCGGGACACTCGTCTCAATACCCACTTACTTAGTGTTTTTTCATGCTCGTGACGGTGGTACTGCAGTATCAGCGCAAAAACTGAATCCTCGGAAAACGCAATAGATAATGAGATCTCGTGCATCACGCGACGAAGTCGTGGCCATGCACTTGTTCAAGTTCACATATGACGAGACTCGTTATCGCGAGTGGAAAAGGTCAACCACTACTTAATTATAGCAACGATAATTAACGTGTTAAAAAAAATACATCGATCGGTCATTGAGCCAACGAAGATAATTATTGGTTGAGTTTTCTCTACAGGTTTTGAAAGACGCGTGGAATTAATAGTAATATGCGTCAAATTAACGTTAAACCGATAAATACGTGATCGAACTTGACTCACAATATCTCAATCGTTCAAACGGTCTTCGCGTGTTGCCGCGTTTTTCTAAACACTCGAAACTATTTCGGCGAAGATACAACTTAAATATAACATTTGCGTAAACCAGTGACGAATTATCTCGTTCGAAACGAATCTTTTGTTTCGTCTCCAGTAATACGCTGTTATGAAAAAAAACATGGCGTCAAAGTAAACATGGAAAATGGATAATATAATAAGAATTTATAACAAGAATTGTAAATTGAAGAAAAGTAGTTGCGATTTAAGGCCCATCATTCGTTAATATTATTACTTTAATTAGGGGATGAAGAATCGGGTAAGCGCCGACTTAGGACGTGCTACTAGCGAGCTACGCATTTATATATCAATCTTCTCGTGAGGAAGGGCGCTAGGGGTACCGGAAGTGTGTGTTTTATAGTAAATAAAACGACACATCGAAACAATGTTTGCAAAATCTTCGCGATAAGAATGGAAACGACACATCGAGGAACTGCTTAGAAATTTTTTACGATAAGAATGAAAACGATACGTCGAAGCATTGCTTAGAAAATCTTCGCGATAAGAATGGAAACGACATGTCGCAGCATTGCTTAGAAAATCATCGCGATACGAGTGGAAACGATACGTCGAAGCAGTGCTTCGGAAATCTTCGCGATCGGAATGGAAACGATGCGTCGAAGCAGTGATTGGGAAGTCTTCGCGACAAGAATGGAAACGTTTCAGTGTTCGATGACCGCTAAGTTTGATCGCATCAGAAAGGAAAAGAAAAGCAGCGGGAGAAGCCGGAATCACCATAAAGTTCCTGAAGGGCGCATCGCAGAAAAACGATATCCTAAAGCTTTTCTGGAAGGAAGGCGCGACGGGGAGAGGCTGTGATACTTGAGCAGTGGGAAGAATTTTGCCAATACACAAGGCGGGGAACGTCAATATGGCAGCGAATTATCGAGGATATTCACCCTTAATTACGAGATATAAGCTGTTGACAAAGATAAAAACGGGCAGATTGAGATGTTGGCTCGACAATAAAAACGTCCGGGCGAGGAAGACGCGATGATATCTTTGTGCTAAATGCCTGACTCAACAATCGGTTCAATCGGAAGAAAAGTCAATTTTACGCCGCGTTGGTGGATTTTAAAGCCCCGTTCGACCCGATCGATAGAAATGTATTCGAAAAACTCAAAAAGCTCGCAATGGAATGGAAAATTTTGAAATTATTAAATAAATTTCAGAGATAGGGATGCGGCAGGGTTACGCCCTCTGCTTTTTAACGCGTTTAGAGAAGACATTGACGAGATTTGGCAGTAGAAAAATGAAGGATCCGTCATAGAATAGGAAATAGTGTATTGTGCAACAAGACGACTATTCGCGGAAAGTTGCCGATTGCCACGAGTATTACATAAGGTCTGAGCGAAGCAAGTTGCAATTGCCGATTCGGCTCGAGGTGCACAAAGAATATAAATATTCAGGTACGTGATCCTCGGCAAAATGAATAAAGTAATAAATGATGCATTTTTCAAAAAAGCCCAAATACCAAATGGTTTTTTTTACGCCGCGTGTTTCAAATAACTCCGATCGTCTATAAATTGCCAGATTGCGGCTATACCAGCGCAGCTAAATTTAAAATTCTCTCGACATTCGCCTTAACCGAAAGACCTTTGTATGTCCTTAGATGCAATAATAATCTCCAAGAAAAGCTAAACAACGATTTCCAACTGTTGCCAGTTGTTCGCCTTACAAAGATACAAGTATAAAGTTCCGATAACGGGAAATGCGCGCAATGCAATTTGTCTCTACCACCAGACAATTTACGCTAATGCGGTACGGTACGTACGGATTCCACGGTAACGTACCTAAGTACCATGTAGCGAGCGGTATAATTGAAAACTTTCCCTGTCGATATCGCGAATAAAATACAACTGCTTCTGCAATGGTTACCTCGTACGATTGATATAAATAAAATCGTTTATACGACGGGCTTCGTAAGCGCTGTACCGAGGTGGCGACTCCTCGACTTGCGTTGCTATATATTGTTATCAAGGTGCTCCTTGTTAATAAAAACTTTATTTTCCATGGCAACACAATCGCCGAAGGCGACGGAGAAAATCTCGTTATACTCGCGCAGTTTTTGTTATATTTATGCGTATTCATTGCGTAAAGCGCGCGTGTTAACCGGTTGAATAGATGTTTGCACATCGATGCCGATAAAGCGATTTGCATTAGACACCGCAGTCGATACGCTGCGTGACTCGTTATCGAGGGATAAATCGGCGTTTAACGACGCGTCCTCAACATTCGCGGCGAAAAGGTCGAAGCGATAAAAATTCCACGGAGTGCGATACTCGCGATGCGTGGGTCCTTCGATTTTCATTACTGTGTGTTTTTCGAATGGCCCCGGTCTTCCATATTAAAAATGCTAAGGATATTTTCTTCTGCAACATTTCGTAGAATGATTTCAAACAAATATTCAACAAATTTTTGAGGAAATTTGAAATTCTGGTATTTCAAAAAAACATCAAATTCAGTTTTCGTTAAAAAATTTTTTTTCTTTTCGTCGATAACTTTGCGGAATTATCATCGCGCACAATGATTTTCCTGGGGTATCTCTTCCGGAAGGAACATGCAGAGGCCTCTCATTAACAATTAACCGATCGATATCCGAAAACTTCACTGATTTACGGCAAACATCGCATAACGCTCACCATTCACACAAATCCGGATGAAATGTTCACTCAACGACACTCCGGCGACACATCGAAGATTGCGCGAAGAAACTTTTCGATATGCGGAGTGTTGAAAAAGAACGCGCGATATATTCTATATGACGATCGATGCGGTGAGAGTAACGTTCGTTGCGCGAAGGGTCTCACTGAAAATCCGGTTATGCGAGAGAGGCCCCGAGGACTTTTTCACGATAGAGAAACGAGACGATGAACAACGGTGCAGAAACTCACCGAGTCGCGGACACGCGTTTACTCACCATTTTAGCGTTAGCAAATTTTTTTCCAAGTCGGACGATCCTTGACGAGTTCTGTGCCACCGTCGCTGCTGACCGTAGCAACTATGCGCTATGCGCTGTATAGAAATATAAGCAGAAAATATTACGCGCACCAATCGAGCAACGAGAGCTCGAATGTCCGGCGGGTCGGCACCGGCAATAGGAATTCTTCGACGTCTACGAAAATAACCAAACTCGGCAAACTCGTTCGACACAGTCCTACTATCGTCGAGATCGCGATTCGCAAAAATAAAAAAAAAACAATAAAAAAACAACGACTAGACGAACACCTTGTGTTTCGCAAATCCGGTTGTTCCACCGTCGCAGCGAACAATCGATGCGGCTGAACTGCGCTATCCCGAAAAAAAAAACTGATCCCAGACGGGTCTTTCGGACGAATCGAAGTTCTACAATGAAACAGCAAGTTTGTCGTCGCGACTTTACGTAATGCCCCATCAACGCGTCGGAAATTCATTGTGCATTAATCGATGAAAGAATTATACATCGTATCGGCGATGTAATGAAAATTCGATTCGACCGGTAGTCGAGGGGGAACCCTCGAGGCGCCGCGGAGTTCCGACCGAACAGACCGCCGACTCATACATACGACTATTTGGCATCGTTGGTAGCGGAGCAACGCGAAAACGAATAATAAACGAGTAATTTTATCCGGACTTTCAACAATAGCCATTGGTATTTTACTCAAGGATGGAAAATTGTTACCCACTATTTGTTAACATATATATATACTTTTACGTGAATACAGCATTTTTATAGACGCAGATTTGAAAGTGAAAACTTAATTTCTGTAAATCATAATAATAATAAAGATAATGGTTTTCGTCAGTTTCCGATTGTCTGTTATTAATTGCTTTTGAAATAAATATTTTGCGAAATTGGAAGATAATGGAGGTTGGGTTAATTTGAAACACGAAGCAACCGTAGTTACGTTTTAAAAAAATGGAAAATATTTATTTAGGAACGGAACTCGATGAGATTTTTCTATAGCTCTATCGTTGACCTGTCGTTCGTATAGCGCCGATTTCCCCTACACGTCCCCCGCAAAAATCTGGCCCGCCATTCAACGAGACGAGTCAACGGCGACGAAACGTTTCGAATGAAAACACTTTCCAAGCGACATTAGTGGTTCAACAGGAGCGCTAATTTAATAATAATAATCAACTCGCGATCGTCGAATTTCCGTCTGTACTGTGTCTCCTTGCTAAGCCGGAGCATTATAATCCAATCGCCGATAATACTTTGAATTCTCTACGACTAATGTTCAATGCTTCGGGGGAGACCGGGATTAATCGCAACAGGAAGCAAAAGTCGCAGAATTTAAGCGGTAAGTGAAAATATCGAAAGTTTTACACATCGAGTATGTGACGCGCTATCGAATTAAAGTTATCGTAAGTAATTGGAATAACACACCCGCTGCGTAAAATAGCGTGGATTGTGAAATGCAACGCGTGTGTTTCGTCTAATCCCGGTCTCCCCTACTTTACCTACCGCCGATGAACAAATAAATCTTCCGGATGATCGTCATTGTTGCATATTGAGCATATGTTTGCATTGCGACAGAATTTGATTTACTTATTTCGCATCGCGTAAGATTCCGACACGAGTCAATGGACCCCGGTATGTCGGGGAGGCGTAAGCATCACTCTTCATTTCGCTAACTCTAAGCGGTCTCTCGATGCTTCTCTGCATATTACAGTCCAATCTCCGTATTCTTGACTCTTCTTAACTTAACTGCTCTCTTATTTAGCTCGTTTTCGAGTCCGTTCTCCCCACTCCAAGTGGTATCTACGGACGCGCATATCCCTCATTTCCGCTACCGCAGCAGCTGATCGAGAGTAGAGACGATAGAGGAAATACGGAAACGGGAGCGTGATCGGTCCCGTCGAGTTAAGAATACGGAGCTTGTGCTGTAGTTTCTTGCGGCGTGTGTTCGATGCTTGGATCTCTCGTATTTACACCGTTCAGATTAATCAACGCTATTATCATTGCCGCAACAACCTAACCTCTTTTTTTACTCGCTATTGTATAGAGATTGCCGAGCCAATGTTTTTTTTTCGCAATGCACACTTCGATTCTCGAAAAAAAAAAAAAAAAAAAAAAACAGGAACGGGTTTCACATAGAGAGACCGGCGCTAAGCCAATCATTGAAAACTTTTAGTAATTATGGCAACAAATTTGAGGAGTCAATTATTCAATTGTTTATTCGAAAAAATCGATTTTCCATCCGTCCCTCTGAGTACTTTTTTGCGCGTATTTCGCATTTATTTTTTCCTAAGTTCTTTCGAAGGTTTTTTTACAAAATTCTGTCGTATACATCATCGTTTTTTTTTTTAAATTATCAGCGTAAAAGCCTCACAATGGTAACGAAAAATCTTATATATTCACTGTGATTTTTCGGGTGCGTAAATTATTACGTTGTATTATTGTAGTCGTTGCTCTACATGAATGTAGAAGTTTTTGTAGAAAAATATTATCGAGAAACCGTAAGTTTCTCGACACGAAAACAAAATTGCGCCACGTCTATATTGTATAACTATATTAGTACTTTTATCTCCCGGACGGGATTTCGTGTCTCGTGAGATTTTTAAATATTTCAAATACCATCAGTCTACTTGCCAGTTGTTGGTCCATAACAGCGGCGTTACACGCGCTCAGGTACTTTGCATGGAATAACAAATAATCAAATATTCTGCTTAATCGCTGACGGCAAAAAAAAAACAATAACATGTTAATAAAAATGAAATACTGAACACTATATGATTGCTATTTATCGATATGTGATATACTATCGATCGATATAGTCTCCATATAATATAATGAGAATTAAAATTAATATTATATTAATCACTTATAATAATTATTATTTTATTATACATATCAATATTAAATTGCACTATATATAATATGATATCATATTGATCGCCATAATACAAAAACAGTAGTAATTCTCTGGACAGCCTTCTGCCATTTCTGGGTCTTTCAGTGTAATTGATGTTTTTAAGGTACTTCCGTCGCTTCGCGTTCACTTCGCATAACTTCGAGAAAAATCAGAAAAAACTGCATGCATAATACGCATTTTTTTATATGGGAAAGATGTGTGAAAAAAAAAGAACAGAAAATTCAAAGCAAATTGAAGAATCTGAAAAAATTCATGCGTATTTAGAAAAATAAACGAATCATTTTTCTTAAAAAATAAAAGTTGGGTTTCTGAGAAACTTTTTGACCAATTTATTTTTTCATCCATTTGTTAATAACATTTTGGAATTATTGTTATGGAAAATTAATCTTTTCAGTACCTCTAATATGCACGAATTTTTTCAGATTTTTATACCGTCGAGAAGTATATGCAATTTTCTCTGATTTTTCTCGAATTTATGCGAAATTAACACGAAGCGATAAGACTACCTTAAAATATAGCGGTCTTGAAAAAACCGTCGAAATAATTCAGATATATTTTCCAAAGGTTTTGAGTAACGACCGTTTTATAAACCTGAAGTCTGTTTGGTTCTTTTTTTTCGCGTCGTCAATATCTTAAGTTTAGAAATTGCAACCGCGGCTTCGACGCGAAAGAGTCACATTTATCGCGACGCGGTTATATGGACGTAAGAAAATGTAGCTATTTAACATTTTGTACCATAATTCGAGTATTGTCCGTAAAACAGGTTGGTGGACCGTTAACTGTGTTATATTGCGAATCGGTACAGTCGTCAATACCATTTCTTGAAACGATCCACGGCTCGTTTCCATTGACGAATCACAGGTTGATAATCCGTTCGTCGGCTTTGATTGGGTACGAAAACTTTATCGATTCCGCGCAACGCTATCAACTCTTCTTTAGTCTTCCAAAATCCTGGAAACATAACATTTTTTCGTCGTGAAAATGCTACTGATTGCATCTCTCTGGATTTCCTTTTTTTCCGTTTAGCAGTTCTGCATTATCAATATAGTCTTCGATTTTTTAGATTAAAAAAAAGCAAAGAACTACGAAAAACCCGCAAAAAGATGTGTTTCATAGCCCACCGCATTGAAGACCAGCGAGAAATGTGACTCCCAATATCGACATTTCGCTGCTCGTTGCCCGTTCAACTTCCAATCCCGTCAAATCTGCTAATAGTTGCATCACAAAGTCGTTACGAGAAACTCCACCGTCGACTCTAAAAGTATTTCAAACATTTATTGGTATAAAATTGTCGAATTGCAATGAATGTAATAAATCTCTTTGCTTCACCTAATTTTATGATATGTACGACATGTCTCGGAGCACAACGTATCGTATAGCAGCAATATTCGAAAAACTAAACTCTCCAGGAGCGATCTAACCACGTGAGCTCTTCCGGAAGTCGGTTTAACTCCCAAAAAACCAGCAGCAGCGGTGTGGTCATTGATCGGCGCCTGAATGCCAAAAACATTTATCGTAAAACGTCTCATTTCAGACTTTGACTCGTATGGATCGTTTTCTATGTCGAAAAGGTTCGCTGACCTGTAATCCACTGAATGCGGGTACAAAGTATACGCCGTCGGCATTGTCGACCGAATTTGCCATATTCGACAGTTCATCAGGATCATTTATAAAACCTGTAATGACCATTCGAAATGGTAAGTAATTTTCGACGCATTGCAAAAAAACGTAAATTAACAACTTTACCTAACGATTTTGCCCATTCTATCAGAGTTCCCGTATCGTTGGACGCTCCTTCTACCATGTAGACGAGTTCGTGTCCTATTCTCCATCCGACCAGCGGATATAATCCTGAAATCAGTATTTTATCGTTACGAATTCGCTGTTTATATAATGAAGAATGCGCTTTGAGCTCTCGAGCTGAAGTTGTTAACGCAGATTCACAGTCAGCAATGTTTTGATTTTCAGCAATTTTTCGAACGAATCTGTTGACCAAATTTACCGGCTACAGAAGCATGAGGCTCTCTTCCGGTATTTACATCAACGAAAGTTCCGGTACCCATAGTAACTTTAACATCTCCTTGTTGAAAGCATCCCGAACCGAATAACGATGCCGCCTGATCCGCCATCTGCGAAACGCATGTGATTGTGTAACTCGATTAATCGACAACTTTCTCTTCTCGGTTAATCGCAATTACCGAACAAGCAATTGGCACTTCGACCCCAAACACGTCTTTCGGCGTGCGACCAAAGTCCCCTGCGGTGTCAACGACCTCGGGAAACATTGTCGAAGGTAATTTGAAAAGATCCATTGCCCACGAAGACCAACACATGGTGAATGGATCAAAAAGACCGGTTGCCGATGCGCTCGATGCATCGGTCATATGTTTACCTGTAAATCAATGTTCTGCTTTCAATATTTCTCTCCGATTTCTCGTCTAGAATTGTTGCAATCCTTTAAATTCCTCAAAAAAAAAAAGTCTGAAAGTAATTATTTTTATAAACATCGAAAAGACCGTGTTTCTTCGCGAAAGATACTTGTAATGTGATGATTACTTTTTCGTCACATCGAATGTGTATAAAACCACAAAATTATTACAAATTCAGATAAAAAGTATCTTTATAAGAAATGACAGTAGAAAATTAGAAGAAAATATCAACGAATACCGGTGAATTTGTAGAGAAGCCAACAGTCGACCCCACCGAAGACGGCTTTGCCGCTGGTTGCCGCTTCTCGTAATCCTGGTACGTGTTGCAAGGCCCACGTCAAGCGCATCGTCGTCTAAAAATTACATGCATTTTCATCACAAAGTTTCGAAAATCAAATGAAATCGATGAAATTTTAAGTACATAAAAAAAACTTGGTTCCTGCAAATTCGACTGTCGGGGATGTTATCCGGAAGTAAAGTAACTTGTTGATCGCTAATTTACTGCTTACAAATGTGGATTCACCTTAAGGAATTATTGCGAAATATGAGAGAAAAAAATGGTTTTTAGATGGAAAATCGTACTGTGACAATGACTCGGAGAAATTAAGAATGACGAACAATTTTTTTTTATCGTCTGCATCAATTGTCTGGATAAACGCGGTTATTGAGAATACGTGTTTCGATCGCCGTGTGTATAAGCGTCGGTGATGAATAAAAGACCAATTGACAGAGCGGCAATTACAATTGGCGAGAACGCTTTTGCCGGACTCATTGGTCGAGTGTTACATGTATGTCCCGTCGGTATGTCAACGTTCAAAGTTCTCTTTGCAAAGTAAAACTTTTCAATAGTTCAGAAGACCAAATGATGCCGCGATTATTTCATTTCGCGGACGAATACGAATACGAAACGGAGATAAATTCGGACACAATTACCAGAGGCAAAGGGTAACGCAATAGATAATAAAATAACTATTGATGCAAATTCTGGAGGGTTGTTAAGGCATCGGAGGATAATAATTAGCAACTGTCGGTAACAAAAACTGTAATGCATATCATTTCGAAATCATAGAAATTTAAGGAGTATAAAAATAGTCTATACTTTCGAAATGACTTTAATGACCGTTTGTTTTGCTCACTAATCCGACGAGTGCAGCACATCGCTTTGAGAGATGTCACTGTAATTCATTACGGTATATCTGCTTTAGCGATTTTGCTTCCATTCCCTATTATTGGTCTTTATGTTGCGTATAATTCTACGCACCTGTGTGTTCATCAGTTTCAATACACTACCCGCGAGAAATCGTTTGCTTCGCGAAATAGTATACAGAAGATGAGAACCCATTCTGAGGCCTTTCATCGTTAGCGATGAATTCCATTCCTTTACCAATGAATCCGCTCGCAAATCCTTCCATGTTATGAACCTTTTGACATATTTCATACGTATAGTACGGTTATTTTCGGCTGCAAGAATTTATTAAATCAATTTTACTTAGTTAACCGAATTTGGTAAATCATTTACAAAGTTTGACAAATAAAATGTAAAGTTTGTAAACTCTTTATATTTTTTTTCAAATCAATTATGTCGAATTTATGCGCACATTAGTTTATAATTTATTCAACACGGAGGAAAGAAAATCGATTGAATCGACAAAAATACAACACTTGGACCTACTAGAAGACGAAGGTAAAATAAGTTACGAAACAGCAACGTTTCGAGTGAAGGATCACATTCTCATTTGAGAGAATCTTATGGCGTACATAGTATATTTGTTTTTGTAATAACAATAAATGAAAAATAAATACATTAAAGAAATAAATAAAATTAGACAAATAATTTTATTTATTTATTCGATTTTTTGCAAATTTTTCTCCCGATAAAAAATAAAAATTAGCATCTCTGATGTTTGTAACAGAGGAGAAGAGTCGATAATATTGATCCAAATTAGTTGGATTTCAGAATCGATGGGGATAAGTTAAACGATATATATCGGAATATGGTATATTACGAAAAGGGAATAAGAACAAAAATATTATAAACGTAAAAAAATTGAATCGCCAAAATTAACGCTGGCGGCGGGCGAAAAAAAAAAATAGTCAATATTTTTTTTTCTCGGTGTATAATTCACAACGACTCATTTATACAAAAACTAAATTATATTGTAAGAACGTCATAAAGTTGCAGACTTGTTAAGATATCGCGGTTCCGTTCCATGCCGATTTTTTTTCTCATTGAACTTCGGCCCCAATGACCGATAAGATTATTGATCGAGAAAACTTTTATTGCTGTTTATGATTACCTGTGATAGTGTTTCCCTGTTTCACAATTCCAGGAAGTGAAGCTGCTTCGCTGAGTGGAGATACCGAGCGAAGCTATAGAACTCGCGTCGATGCCGCTATCTGTAATGTAGATGAGTAAAAAAAACAACATAGACAAAAATCATTGAATATTCGCGGAGATATAGAAGGTCATTATTTTTTGCCTTTCGTAATCGTCCGCTCTATTTAGTCAATGTAAAGATACAAGAAAAAAAAAAGTTTAAGTTAACTAAGACGAACGCATTACGCTTGTAGAAACGTGGAGAATGCACGTGATAAATCTGGTCGATGTACTTACCAAGCAGTGAATCTTTTATTACTTTGAGGATTGCGTTCCAAAGCTGGTCGGGATCGATCTCAACGTAACCCGGCTTCGGATAAAGTAGCTCGACCTATGAATCATCGGCGAAAAAACAAATGACGTTGCTGCATAATTATTGTCGCTTATATAGTCCCGTTAACATTTGGCAAATCATTTCGATATTACGAGTTATTTCCGTACTTTACGAATTAAATAAGTTTCACCTGTAACATTAGGTAACCGGACGTCGCGTTTAGTTCGCGTTTTTTTTAAGTTATCGCGCCGACCCTTGTCATGCAAACTTTGTGTGTACTTGTGTTGGCCGGAATCTTACAGATTATTTTACGATAAGATTACGATAACTTTGGATACGGTACCTCTCGCCGTTACTAAATAACGCTCAACACTCATTTTGTATTCGCCCACTGAATCCACATTCCTCCCGCGACACGATTGCAGATGTCTCTTTGTTTTTTATTGAACCTTAATGGTATACCTTAAAAAGGTATATCGCGAAATATTCGCAAATGTCGCTTTCAAATTTAATATTTATCACAGACCGCCAAAGAGAAATCGCAAATTATCGTCCCGCAAATAAAACGTTCTTCACCTCCGAAAGATTGTTAAAAAAACGCTGCAACTACTTGGATTGATCAACTTTTTAAAAAACAAATATAACCGCTACATAACGACACAACCGGTCTCGAGACTGACGTTGTGACTATCGTTACGCAATCGAACTGCTGCTGCAGCAAAAAACGACTTGTTTTTTTTTTTTCTTAATAAATTGTAGTACGATACTTTAGAATCTTTCGATGGTAAATAAATATAATTATGAAAAGTTAAACTACATTTTTCATTATTATCATTATTGTTGTCGTTATTTTATTTCATTTTTTTTTCCACAATTTTCATATCTTCTATCTTCTATATCCCTTCAAAGATCTATACTAGGAGTTCGTCTATCAAATAGTTTTTCTTTGTTTTTAATTCCTATAAATTTAAATAACTGCCCATAGACCTGCGAAGCGATTCAACATACCATTAAGCAAAATTCAACCATTTTTATTGGTTAAGGAAAATTTTTAAAAATCATTATTGAAAATACGATACGTACAGCGGACCTGACAGCTCATTTATTCCATCGAGTCATTACATTTACTTGATTTTTATCAAGTTGTGTAATCAAATTTTTACCGGGTAATGAAAGCTAATTGACTTTATTCGTGAAACGGTCTCTTTCACCGATTATTCGAGTAATCGACAAATAATATATATATATCGATAAACGACATGCGCAACAAGTCGAAATGAAGTTACAATGATAACATCGCATAGTTATGACGATACAAGGGATAGATTCAACCGAGTCACGAACAGTCGTGTAACGTGCGGTGAATAACGAAACATGCGATATTATGAAAGCGTTGGCGTTATCTGGAGCGCCTAAGAACGCGGCGATTAAAAAAAAACAAAAAAAAAAATCGAAACAAACGTAACACGAAAGTGACCGATTGATAAAAGTGTTGAGGATTCTCCAAACCTTTTCCACAGCCGAGCCGACGGTGACGGTTGTCTCGTCGACTATATGACATCGTACAGTCGTAGTTCCAACGTCAAGTGCCGCGATGTATCGCATTATTATTTTTTTGTTTTTAATCCTCGCTTGCCGTGAACTTTAACGCGGTACCGAGGCTCACTACGTTCGAAGTGAAACCCGCGTTCCACTACAGTCAGATTTAGTACGCGCGGGAGCCACCAGATCGTCGGGGAACGGGAGAGTCGCGGAGTCACGAAGCCGTCGTATAGCCGGGCAGATCATCGGCGACCACGACAGTTCCACCAATCACTCGGACGTATTAACCAGTTTGGGATAAGTGTCGTCACGGTCCAACGACCGAATGATATGTTTCCGAACAAATTCAACAAGATATACGATGTTTTCGCAGGCATTTCGCCTCGTGTACTGCAAGCGATTTACGTTTACTGGGGCAATATGGTGACTACGCGATTGCGATCACTGCACATGCGCCGCAATCCTACGATATCACTGACACACACGTCCGCACGGATAAACTCGCTTTATGCTATACGATGCTTGATGTCTACGTAATGAATGTAATCTTACAAAATTATGGCGCATTGTTCGACGATGAATTGGGGACGTAATTCTTGCGAAGCTATAAAACCGCGTCGAATTACTTATTCTTATGTACTTTGTCCAACTTTTTTCTTCGCGGTTGTAAAGCCGTTTGCGGTACAGTCGTCGATCACGCGTGTACTCATTTCAAAAAATAATTTATTCACACTTCATAGGCAAAAATAGCGCATTTTACGATACTTTATCCAAAAGAAAATGTGTAACATTAAATTTTGAAAAAATTTACGTGAGTAACGGAAAAAACATTTACGCGAGTTACGCAAAAAAAAAAATTTACGCTTATATTTTGACCCAATTTTTGCGAAGCCATAATTACTTCACCTTCCAAAATTGATATCTTCAGATTATTTATATTTTTTTCTTGAATTCCGTGTCCTCAACTCCTTATAACCCACTGCAAGGATATAATGTTTAAGTTGCGTATTAAGATAATCACGAACTGTTAATATTTTAAATGTTTTTCCAGACAGTTTTCTCCAATTTCGACTTTTAAAATGAACGGTCGAAGACTTATTAATAGTTGATACACCTTCTTGAGGTCCTTTATCAAAGATTATGTGAATTTTGTCAGAATTTTTTGGTAGCGAAATAACAGCTCGAAAATCTTTAGTGATCCTAAAAGCCTAAAAGCCTCGCCGATTGGTTAAATAATCATTCGACTACCGATTATGTATTATTGGTCGTTATATTCTTCGATAGAAATATTTTGATAATAATTAACTTCTGAATATCGAATATCGAAATTTTTGCAATAAACGGAGAATTATATGACAACACGTGTACTTTTAACCATTTATTTCGATCTTCAACGAGTATCTCATGAGCGTTTGAAGGAATTACACTTCGTATTTGTTTCCAAGTTCTTCGACGACATCTTCCGATTGATTTTCGACGTTTTTTACGTAATCGAAGAGCGTTTTGAGATCTGAAATTAATATTACATATGGTAAAAGTATCGTTTGCTACTTTCTATGTACAAATATATCGAATATCGATATTGCGCGATAGAAACACATACTTTCCTTGTCTTTGCCGCTCATAAACATTGTAAGCGTTCTGAATCTCTTCACGGCGCTCAAATGTTTCAAGTAATGGGAGACCGATTCATTGCGGCTCGTGAATTCCGACCTCAGCACGTTTACGATTTCACTGAAAGTATCGGACTCCATCGAGTCTTGGAAGAGCGTCGGTATGTATTCGGCTGAAATTTGCTGCAAGGTATGTCGCAATTGCTGAGTTCTTAAATATCACAGACAGAATTAATCAACCGACAAACCACGATAATAGATACAGCGAATGAATAATATAGAAAATAAAATTAAAGATATTGAAAAAACGCAATAAATGAAAACAAAAAATCATAAAACATCTCGTTATTAAATTAATCAAAATTGTTTAACGAAAAACAAAAGCTGCGATTTCTTAATAAAAAAAACAATTATTCTCTGCGCGGATTTTTTTTTTTTAAGAAATAGAATACATAATATCTTTCTGTAACATTTCCGCATTGGCAGTACAGACATTGTGCCGCAATAACAAAATTTCGTTTGTCGTTATTACCTTTAGATACTTATATCTGAATGCCAAAGATTTATTTTTTCTCCACGTCATGAGAAATTGGACAGCAGTTTTCGGAGCAACCGGTACATCGTCGCTCGCCACTTCCAATCCGGTAAGTTTAATCGATGGATCTTCCTCCTCTTCGACACTTCCCGATGGCTCATCCGATGACTTGATTATCGGATCGATTACACTTTGTTTTTTAGCTCCGAATTCCATTTCTTCGATTGACACCGTACGAAAAGGTTTCTTATATACGGAATGGAATAAAAAATAATTATTCGATGTATTATTCGAAATATAAGGGAATTCACATTAAAAATTCCCAATAAATAACATTATGTGACTAAAGACGTTGAATAATTTTGGCTTCAACTCGATGTAACCTTCTTGAACGACGCGACATTGACAACAAAAAATTAACCTCGATGAATGGGCCGATGTTCGTTGAACAAATTTCGAGAAAACGGATATATACATTTTACCACTGGATTTAAGAAAAAAAAGAATTGTCTATACCTTTGATCTTTGATGCGGTGGTTTTGTCATGACCTTAACAATCCCTACGTCCTCTTGTACTTCCGGTAACCATTCCGGAAGTTCCGAATTTAAGTCGATTTCCATAGGCTTTGCGTCTGTAATTATTTCTTGATCGCTCCGTCCACGAGACAGAAATTCCTCTTCGACATTTTTCTTCTTCTCGGGATCTTTTATTTTCTCACTTGGGATTTTGCCACACAACTTTTCACCGATCTTTTTCTCGATCGGCAGATCTTCGGCTTTTTCGCGGACACTACTTATTATCAACGGCTTTAATGGATCAGAGAAGATGTTTAGTCTGATAATCTCATCAATGTACACTAAACATTGTTACGCGAAATCGAATCACCTTTTCTTTGTCGATCAATTTATTGACGCGCGCAAGCAGCGATTTTGCCTCTTTGTTCGACGGTTCTAACTTTAAGATGCGTTTTATATCTTCGGCAGCTTCTCTGTACTGTTTTAGCTCGATTCGCGCCATCGCTCTTCTGTGATAAGCTTTTACATAGCATTCGTCCAACTGCACCGCAGCGGTGCAATCAGCTTCAGCCGAATACAAGCTGACGAAATCCAAAAGGCACAGAACTTTACGTATTAAAATAGTTCGAAATTGTTGCTTAAAATTACGTGAATTACTATCGTCTGTAAAAACTCCAAAGAATATTAACTCGATACCATAAACATTATCGGAAAAATAAAATTGGCTTTTGCTTGTGTCTGTTTTACAGAGAAAGACAATTTTCTTTTTCTATAAACGTTTGCAGCATCAAAATAGGTATTCATTGGTTTATTTTTTTACAAACAATCGTAAAAAAATGTTTAGCAATAAAATTGCAGTAAATGTTTAGTTTTTTCTCTATCTTTTCAATCGGAGCTCGTCGATGACTCAAAAAAATGGTTTTTGCTGTACGAAGTTTTTTTTTTGTTTTTTCACTATTTTCATCGGAACTCTTTGATTATATGAAAAAGTGTGTTTTTTACTTGAAATAATTGACTAAAATTCATACTTGTCTATTTTGAGGTAACAGAGCGCGCGATTTGCATAGAAGACAGCGTCGTAAGGAAATAATTTAATTGCCTCGTTGTAACAAGCAATCGCTTTTATCCACTGTTGCTTTTTAACAAAAAGATTTCCCTCTGTTTTGTGCTCTGTAGCCTTAGTGTGATTCTTCTCCAATTCCTCCTTTGATAAGGGCTCTTCGCCACTTTCATCGGATTTGTTTTCATCGTCGATCTCTCGACAAGCTTTGTCCTGATGCACCAAATAAAAATTTTTGAAACCATTATCAACAAAATAAAATATTTATAAAACATTGACAAAGTAAAAAGTTTGTTTTCTCACCACATCAAATTTATCCCACGAGGAATAATCCGATGATACAATGCGTTTTGACTTAACGGCATTGGGTATGTTCTTTGGTTTTTTAGTCGTTTTGGATGACTTTTTTTTCCTTCGTATCGGAGGAAGAGTCTTGATAATTGAAAAGCAACATTGACGATAAACCAGTGAGGATAGTTAAGATTAAAAAAAAAACATAGAAGCATCGATTTATCACCTGATCACCGTCGGCATTTCGTATCGCGGAATCGGCTTTTTTCATCTGTTCTTCCCAATTTTTCATATCCAAAAATTCACTCTGCAGATCTTCCGAATTGTTTCTCACTTGCTTTTGCAGCAGAATAGATTTGTCAACTTCCATTATCGACCTGTTTTTTTTACAACTTTAAGAAAATTTCATAGAGGTGCAGATTCCACGGTGAGGTTAAAGCGACAATTGACAGTGACAAATATATACTATGAGAGTCGCGCGACCCGGTCGTTATTCGCGTGCACAGTGGGGAGATACACCAAGAGGACTGTGCGGATCGGTAGCATGCGAATATAAAAACAAACGAAACTATAAGGGATACTGGGAACAAGGCGCTTGCTCCGAGAACAAGATGTGGTTGTTCTTGAAGAAGAACGCCGAATTCCTTTCGGAATCAGAGTTGACAGTTTCTTCTTCTTCTATTCAATTCTACTGAACCACCCGACGTACGAATAGAAACAGTTGACAGTTTGATTATCGCGACTAATGTTGATACGCTCCCCGCGCTCTGCTGCAACACAATATTTCGGAATATATCCTTTTTGTGTTGTTTCGGCGGCGCTGGTGGCTTGTGTGCACACTAAGCGTGTGGCGTGAACTGTTTGATTTCTCTTTCCGCCCACGATTGTTTTGCCGCTCGAAACACGTGTAGCAGACCTCAGGTAAAAGTAAATACACTACTAATAAACTAGTAGAATAAGCGCGAGGTATGCGATTGCGAAATTTGCCAAAAGTTCCGTACAAACGAGAAATCAATGAATTGTGTGGATGCCGAATAATCTTACAAATGAACGCTTAACCTTCAAACAGTTCGAACGTAAGGTCCGATTGTATATTATTCCCACATTGTTGTAGATGAAAAAACTATCCGACAAGACAATGTCGGCGTATCTCGCGTATTCGAACAAAAGAAAGAACACCGACAAACTCGAAATAAAAAAGAAAATGGACAAAAAGCGTATACGTCTTTCCGATATATTACCGGAAAAGCCATCCGTCGCTTTGATAAACAAGGCTTCGTTGATCGAAACTCCGACGTTTAACAAACAATCGGAAAAGAAAAAAAGCGCTAATCCCCAAAAGAAGAGTGCCAAACAGAAGTTCCTCAATGGAGAATTTGACAAAGCAAAAGTGAAAAAACTCGGGAAGGCAAAAAAAATGGTGAAAAAACAATCGCAAGCTATGGTACACGCGACTCCAGAGACGTGGATAGACGAGACACGTGTTTCTTCAAAAACGACAAATGGTTCACCGGCAAAGAGTGAAACATGCGTTACTTCACCAAAGGCAAACAAAAATGGTGCAAAGACAGCGGAGCACAGTATCGATGGGAATTTTCAAGAGCCGATACACAAAAGTTTAAGCAACGATCCAGCGGAAGATGGACGATCGTTGTTCCGATGGCTTATACATCCGTTGTCGATAGACAATTTTTTCAAGTGAGCTTTCAACTACACGACCGCATATTACACCAAAATTTTGTTAATCACTTATTTTTATACAATGTAAATATACAATTTTTGTTTTTTTACAGAAATAATTGGGAAAGCGCACCGTTGTACATAAAGAGGAACAAAGCAAATTACTACAATCTTCTCATGTCGACCCCTTTGCTTGATAAGATTCTCCGTGATAATCATATACTTTACACAAAGAATATCGACATAACGTCGTATTCCAACGGTCAAAGAGAGACTCATAATCCCACGGGTCGCGCACGCCCCAGCGTCGTTTGGGATTATTATTCCAATGGATGTTCAGTGAGAATGTTGAATCCACAAACTTACATACCAAAGCTTCATGCGTTGAATGGTTAGTATTCCATATTATTTTTATTTATTTGCTTTATTCCGAAAATGAATGAATTTTATTAAAAATATAAAGTGTAATTACACATTTCATTTTACATTTGTTAATTTCGTCCATCGGTAAACCGTAAAGTGTCGGTAAAAACGGAGCTCGTTGCTAAATAAACGTAAACGCAGGACTAGCGGTTCTACCGCTATTTATATATTTAATAAACTTCTAATATCTATTTGTTTGAAACAAAAAAAAAAAAACATTATACGATAAAATAAAAATAAAAAAAATCAGAGCACTTTTAAAAATTATTAAAAATAATAAAGAAAATTTTAAATATATAAAGAAAAATCTATTATATAAAATAACACGATACATACTGTGTATAATAATATTATTACACATTTTGCCATTTAAAATATAAATATAAATAAATATGTATCGGTATTTCGAGTAATAATAGTAATAATCACTTGAATAATAATATTTCGAAAAAAATTTTTTTATATTTCCGGGAAATTCAGTGGTTTCAGTAACTTTTTTAATGGTTTCCGAACATTTTCCATTTATTATTGCGAATTTTTTAAAATATCGCTGGTATGGTAATTATTGGTTTTAATCAATTGATCGTGTAGGAAAGATTTTAACGATATTAATTTAATATTAATTTAATAATAATTTAATATTTTTCAGCTACGTTGCAAGAGTTCTTTGGATGTTTCGTCGGCGCAAATTCGTATCTCACACCGCCGGATAGTCAAGGGTTCGCCCCGCACTACGACGACATCGAGGCGTTCATAATACAAATCGAAGGAAAGAAACGTTGGCGTTTGTACAAACCGATCACCGAGGGAGAGTATCTACCGCGTTACTCGTCGAGGAATTTCGATCCGTCGGAGATCGGTGAACCGGTCCTCGATACCGTCGTTAACGCCGGCGACCTGTTGTATTTCCCGCGAGGAACGATACATCAGGGCGAAACGATCGAGGGCACGCATAGTCTTCACATAACGCTGAGCGTTTATCAGAAGAACAGTTGGTGCGACTATTTGGAAAAATTGATTCCCGAAGCGTTGAAAAGGGCGGTCGCCACAGATTCGCATTTTCGCGAAGGTCTTCCATTGGATTATCTTAAACACGTTGGATTTGTTAATTGCGCGGAAAGCACACAGGAGCGACAAGATTTTATCGACAAAACGAAAGATCTGCTGCACAGATTGATCGACAACATCGACGTGGACAGAGTCGCCGATCAAATGGCGAAGGGCAATATTCACGATTTTTTACCACCGGTACTGTCGTCCGAGGAACAAGAATGTTCGGTCGTCGAGGATGGCGAGCGAATGACCGCAGCTGGTTTGGTCGAGACGAGAGTTGAGATCGAACCGGACACGAGAATCAGACTCTTGAGATCGCATTGCGTCAGGTGACGATATTATTTATGATAAAAGAAACGTTCAAACTGCAATCTCTTATAGCTTCGATAATTCATAATAATTATTTCAGACTCGTCGAGGAAGATGACTGCGTACGGATCTATTACTCAACTGAAAATTCCAAAGAGTATCACGAGTATGAAATGCAGTATCTCGAGGTCGACAAAGAATTTGCACCCGCCGTAAAGGAGATAATCAAACGTTATCCTGATTTCGTACGAGTCGACGACTTGCCGATCGAAGGCGAAGACAACAGGGTAAGCCATTGGTCTCTGGTATTAATAATTAACGTAAATATTCAGTTTATTAAAAATTTTCTCAACCAAGAAATCTTTTGTTCCCATCAAGGAAGGTTTATCATCGTGTATTACCAAAGAGTGAAATTCACGTGACATTCAGAGCAAATTACGAATACTTCCCAATTTCATAAAAATCTGTAAAAAAACGACCATACAGAAGATGCTGAAAAGATTAATTTTTCATAAAAAAAAATCATTGTATAACAAATTACCCGGTAATCCAATTTTTTTTTCAACCGAAATTTATTTGCTACTTTTTTTTCAATACTTACAATTTGATTAAGAATTTATACTAATTATCGAAAATTCGTGATTTTTCATTCATGAAAAAAAATCAACATTTTTTTTTCGGAAATTTTCAAAAATTCTCAAAAAATGCACAAGTATTGAAAAGAATTTTGTCGAAAGTCTCTCCAAATTTCACGTGAAACGCATTCTTTTGTAATACGCAACGATACAATCTCCTTCACAATCGATAATAAGAAGTTTTAAATCGATAAAATATATGTCGACGAAATTAATGTTTTTTTCATTTTTGCTTTTTTTATACAGGTGCAAGTTGCAAAGGATCTCTGGGAGAAGTGTATCGTCGTTACCGACGTACCATTGCCAGTTGTGGAATAACTTTGTTTTTTCGCTTAAGAGAAAAACAAACAAAAACGTTCCTCCTCGTCGATGATGAAAAGAAAAAAACTTGTATGTATGTTACATTTATATGGATCAATAAAGAGATTCTATTGTTTTTAACGAAAAGTATAGTTACTTATTTATTATCAGTTTTATTAATTCGAGTAATTTAGGAACTGGACATTTTTATTAGTATATACACACGAACGCTCGTGTGTGTCTTTTTTTAAGGAGGAATATATATTCATCGAAAAATTAAAACTCTGTGGCCTCTCGCGGGTCCCTCGGATTTGCATTTTGAATGATAGTAGAAAAGTATAAATCAATATTCAGATTTTAAGTTTCATGTCTCTCCGCGATTTCTCGTCCTGATCCCTCTGGCGTCCGAGAACGTACTCTATGTACCCCAAGTATCCGTCGTTATCCAAGTCATCTTCCTTGAGAACTCTGTCTATGAGCTCTGCGAACAACGTGGCGAACATTCGGACGGTGCTATTGACGATAATATCACTTTCGCAAACTATATAATTTTATTAATATAATCTATAGGTGATTTTTTAAAACTTTATGCTCACCGACAACCCACGAGTAATCGACGGGCGAATCTTTGCCGTAATCGTCATCTATCCGATTATCGCCTTCCGCGTCGTCGTGATCGTGAAGCGTATGCTGAAGCGCGTGGAGAAGTTCAAGTCCGTCGAGTTTCGTATTATTGTCAATATCGTGAACTCTGAAAACGTAAATTTACAATAATAATAATATTATTCAATTCCGAAAAAGTTAAAAATTTCGTAACAACTTACTTAAAGTAATAAAATTCTAATTCTTGAGGATTCATCTTCGATACATCGATCTGGTTGGCGAGTGAACCCATATCCTCAGCAAGATGCCTTAATCGTGAATATTTTAAAAGTGAAACAAAAAAAACAAAATGTTTCCATTAGGTTCGGTTGATTCGGATGATTATTTTTCGGCTGTTTTAGAACTCACGAAGCGTCGTGCAAAAGTTCCTCGTCTTGAGTCAATTTAACATTCTTCATTGGCACGTAATGATGATGGGACACAGTACTCTTGGGATGATGAGGCCCCCGAAAGCCAAGAATGGCTTCGATAAACACCGAAACAAGTACGAGCGTCAAAAGTTTCGACATACTTGTTGCCGATCTGAAACACACGTGCAATTATGTTCATCGGGTTTCGAGCGCCAATTTTATCGTTGTTTATCGCAAAAAAAAACTTGTGTAACGGCTGAAAAAATGTAAAATGCCGCTGAAATTAATAAAACAAAAGGAAAATGTGAATTTTTATGTAGAAAAATGTTGTTCGCGGTACTTCGTTCGCGGTACTTGGAAAGTAACGAAACGAATTAAACATTTTTTTCCGCTCCGCGTTTCGTATTAGTCGAAACGAAACGATTTTCACTCGAAAGGTTGATTCACTCGATCGAATAAAGTGAGATACGCGGCGGTGGCCTGTTCGCTCTCGATATGAAACGTCGTGCAGCGGCGCGAGCGAGCGGTGTAACGAAGTACAATAGGACCTGCTGAGACACACTGGACCGGGCGTGGATTCGCGGGCACAGGCACCCCCTCTGCTAACGACAGATGTACAGTAACGGGGGGTGGTCCGCGGTAATTATTATGCGATTACCCACAAGCCCATTGATTTAGATTGATACCAGGAGGGGGTCTGCCCGCCGGTCTGCTTCACGATTTATCGGGACTCCTCTGTGTAAATATATTTCGCGCGAAATTTATCGCGTTCCTTCGATACCTACGATTATTCAAAACAAGTCAATTCAAAACAATTGAATTTTTTCATAAACAATTTTTTCGATGGCCCGTTGTATCGTTGTAACGAAACGATCGCGACAATCGATTTTTCACAAATTCGATCGTAAAAAAAATCGTTCGGCCGACATTAATCCATCGGTTTTTTTTTTTCGCGTCAAGTACATGTATTACGCAAAGAAACAGATCGAGTTTCGGGAAAAAAAAATGGGTCGAGGTGTTAAAAGACACGACAGAGCCGTGATACGGATTTGGCTGTAGTTGGGGGCACTTGGAAATCAATTCTATGGGCTTTGAGAACGCAAGGGAAACGAACGGGTCCGTAGGGGGACTCGAGAATGCATATGTTGAGAGAGTCCCCCAAGGGGCTCTCGATGCAAGTGGACCCCCGTGAGCGAGCCGCGGCACCCCAGTCCCGGCACGGAACAGAGAGTCTCTTTCCCTTTACCCCTCGGGTGTCGAAATCCATAAATAATTTATATCATTTGGTCCATTCAACGGAGGGAGAGGGGCCCATATGTACCTGTGTCGCCTTACAGATCCGGGACCTGCGACTCTTGTCGGCGATGATGTTGCCGACGCTGCTAGTGGTATGATGCACCCTCGACGCGTACGAGAGACGAGGCACAGCATGTTACACCCTCACGCTGCTCTACAGTTGCTAACTAATCTGCGAGACACGAAAAAACGAAAGGACATTTCGGACGATAAGTCGATACAAATAAAAATCATTCTTGTAGTGAAACAAGTGAAAGCGGTATAATGAAAAGAACGATAGATCGGTTGTTGCGTTGAAAAAAAAAGATCGATCGACCGATCGAGAAAAGAAAAGAAGTATAACTAAACAAAAGAAAAGAAAAGTAGTATAACTAAAAAAAATTGAACGGTCGGTAAAAAAACATATAAAAAAATTGGACCGATTTTTTTATTTTATTTTATATTAACGGATGGTGATGATAAAGCGATGACATGGTCAAAATAAATTTTCCTAGTGGATACTTTGTATACGCGCACCATACGTATCCCCCAATCGCCAATCGAAAATTGAAATACGATATGTAACGAATCTGTTGCCGTATCAATTTTTAACTAAGTTAGACTCTCCGCACACTTCGCAGAACCCGTGACTATCGGTCTTCGATTATCAACGAAGCTCCCTTCTCCGACGCGTATTGAAATTTTTCGGATTATTTTTACATATGTACGGATGAAATCGTTTCTTTTACCGACATAAAAATTTTGCAAATTTTTCATATCGAAAAGTTTCCGAAAAAAAAGACGTTACTCAACAATTTTTTGTATTAAATAAGAAAAAGAATAAAATTCTGTCGAAACAAAATTGGAACGCGTTGAACGAATCACCCCATTTTTAAAATTTTACGAAAAGTATTTGATGGAAATCGAGGAAGATAGTGCCTCTCACCATCGTGTTGATAACGTACTACACCGAGGAGCGTTATTGAAGATAAAATGAGTGAATATTTACCAGTTGTTGCGTGGCGATGCCTCACCTGTGGGAAAATCGATCTATCGTGGATGAGAAAAACGTGGACGTACCTCGTCTCGATCCTTTCCAGGACACGTTGATAGAACGTCGCGTTTTCGCTGGGGTTATTTCGTTCGCATCTTCGTCGCACACGCGCGAGCGATTATCGACGTTTTTCGACGGGCCTGCGTCCTCGCTAAGCTGCCCGGATTCCGATGCGCGTAGCGCCGGGCGGGTTTCGCTCGTTTTTTCGGATCTCTCTCGCTTGTCGAGTATACGAAAAAGCTTTTCGTCGAAAGCTCCATCGATGCAATGAATTCGAATGTTGAATAACCGCTCAATCCGATTTCAAAACTTATGAATTCAAACTAATCGATCGTAAAATAATAAGGAATCAATGCGTCTGCGCATTAAACAAATCTGTACGTTTTTCGTTCGATTGCTCAACAGATTTTTTTTTTTTCAAATCGAAGAAATTACGTCGATACGTTTTTTTTTGTTTACTTTTTTTTTTAAGAGAATTAAAAAAGTGTACTCCTTCCGTCTTTTTTTTTACGCTTCAGTCGTGATATCCGTTGCATAGTAGTTTTTCGAACGCGAGACCCGGTTGATGGAAAATTCGTGGATGATCCCCTGCGCGCGATAGAGTCGAGACGGCAACTTTTGAGCGGCAACAGGGTTCGGAGTGAAGAGATACAAGAGGATGAGGAGATAGAGAGTGAGTAGAGCGCGGACGGGTCTCTCGTGGGTCGCCATGGCGACGAGCGTAGCCTAAAGCTATGCTTTTATTGATTCCAAGCCGCAAACAATGTACAGGAGTGTGGATGTTTCGCCTACGTTCTCTCTTGCGCTCATCTCTCAACTGGCAATTTCCCCTCTCTTGCTAACCCCAACTCACTCGGTTTCGCGCACAAACCTGGGGATATCTCTCTCTGCCTAACGGCTACCTTTCTCGAAATGTCGAGCGCAAATTACCTTCGAATCCTTGTTCAGCCAATGCTTGTTTTTCCTTTACCATCTTTTTTATTTTATTTTTTTTCGCATTTTCAAAAAAAAGACACATTTCGTTTCGGTAAAATAAAAAGTTTCAAATAGAATGTATTTAATTCGTTTTTTTTTTTTTTTTTCGATTGAAGATTATGAAATATATTAGTCGACTATTCTACGTACTTGTAAAATTGCAGTCCGCAAGGAATGATCGGAAGAATTGATCGAAAGACAGCTTTCTATGGGACCGGCGGTGCAACGATTCCGAGGCATTCGTGTGTCGGAAATTGGAGGCATAGCTGGTAACAGTGATAATATCGTTTTATCGTGTAGTGAGATGTTATTCTTATCATTTCGTGCTTGGAGTTTCTTTGGCCGTTCGCGTAAGTGATAAACACGAGATGCGCCGATAAGGAAAGAAATAATTTTGTCGAAACGCGCGAACAAAAATATTTTGCGTAATGTGATCTCTTCGATTTGACAAAAAAATAGCAAGCGTATTCCTTTATTTTATTTTATTTTTTCCACGATTTTTCATGGATTCGTTATCCGAAAAAAATGATTTTGAAACTCCGTCGAATAGCCCTATCGGCATTTTGGGTTTTTTTTTGGAAAAATTTCACCGGTAAACAAGTTAAGGAAGTTATTTGAAAAATACCAAAAAAAAAATCGGCATTTTTTCGGAACATTTGTTACGACAAATTCTTACATATCGTCGCCTTTTTTCTTTTACATTCAATATAATTTGCGTCGGAAACTTTGAAAAAAAGAATGCTTTAATATGAACCCAACTCGGCTTATGTATGGGGAGCGGGTTAATAATGAACCTTTAAAGATAAGAAGAATCAATGCGGTTTGTGTAGTGTACCACTTGTGTTTGCAAACTCTCGTAACAATCGCAATTTTGCGAGAATACGAGTGTTAATTGTATTTGTTGATTGAACGTCGCGTATATGTCTGCATCTGTATATATAGTATATACATATATATATACACGCGATCGGTTCTCGCAATACTCCCCCGCGGTGCGTCGCGGTGCGCGCGGCATTCTGACGCATGAAAATTGCCCAAAGGGATGCGCCAACCGTGATCGATGTTCCATCCGATCGGAGTCTACCGAAACTGCCCGCCGAATAATATATTCATAGCTTCCGGATGGTTGAACGCGACTACGGCCCCCCTTCCCTTTCCCCGCTGCGACTTGCCAACGTACGACCCTCTGGACCCCCAGGACTCCCGTGGACTCTCCGATACGCTGATACACCGCCGGCGGCCGGTCGCCCCCATTCTGGCACCATATCGTTCCGTCTCGTATTTGGTTCATTCGCATCGTAAATGGGCTATCGAATAATTTGTCCGAAATACGGCTCCCGGACTTTCGGATAACAATCACAAGAATAGGAAGCATCGATGCAAAGTCGACGCAAGCCGAACCGCAGCGCTCATCGATAACCGGAAATTCATCACAACCCAATATCATTTAACACATTTCAAGAAAATAAATGTACCATCCATGAAAGTTAGAAATTAAAAAAGATCAATTAATAAAATGACAAGCGCTATAGAGGTTATTTTCTCAAAAGTTGTTTACTTTTGCGCGATTTTTCTCGGAAAGTTCGGAAAGGAAAATTCGCTTTTGACGCCATTAACGTAGTCGGTTCCTAGACTCATGCGTGATATTGCGTATTATGTATATACGGCTGTTTTTGCTATAGGTTACATAGTACATATACCATGCGACGCGGCATCGACCTTTAGATCGAACAATTCACTCATCGAGAAACGAGAGTGGCGTTCGGGGGATAGAAAAAAGAAATGAAAAGTTTAACGAGATGAAATGGTAAAAAAAAAATAAATAAAAAAAGTAAAAAGTGGAGGTTGTCGTCGTTGGTATAAGAGTAGAGTTTTTCCTCTCTTCCGTTTCGCGGTCCTGTATTTTTTTTTGTTTGTTTTTTCTTTTTTCATATTTTCATCGTCTCATCGTGGCTCTTTCGCGTTTCTCTTTTTTCGTTAAACGTAGCTAAGAGAACGAGGCGAGGAGGAAAAGAGTTTCCACCGGTTGCAGAGACCACTCGGCGCTACCTTATACCCCGTCGCGTTACACTATTCTACAAGCAAAAGCATCGCCCGTTGCGCGTTCGTCGACTCGGCTCTCGCGTCCGACCTCTCTCGCCGCGCCGTACCCCGAGCGAACGCTTGCGAAGAGCTAAGTGCAAAATTATTTTTTAAAATATTTTTCCTAACCGCGTTAGCTTGAAAGCTGACCCCGCGTGTGCGGAGAAGCTTCGCGTGTACCCTTCTTTCTCCACAGTTCTCACCCACCCCCGCCCCCGCGATCTCTTGGCGCGCCTACGCCGAAAGAATCGGAAATGCCGCTATGCGGTTTTTTACTCGACTCCGCGAACCCTCCCCGCGGTTGGAAACCCCTTTGTACACCTACCCAACTCGCGGATACCTTCTCGACCCCTTCGAACCCAACTTTTTAAGATAATTTCGTACAGGAAAGACCGCTTAACCGCAACCCTCTGCTCTTCTGTATTTCTTCGCTCAACGGTAAACAAGGGATTCAATGATGACCGGTTTTTTTTTTTTTCGATTTTCAAACATCCCATCCAAGTGACCGCGTCATAACAAATTATCTTCATTTTTCTATAATTTTATTCCAATAATAGGCAATAATCGCAATGACGACAAAAAAATTTCACACTTGATGTACGCAATTCTGACAAGTAATAACGAAGAAAAAAAATTAAAATTTACGCGTACATGTTTCAATAACTATATACCTATAATTGTTTTGTTTTACAACGTTAACATAAAAATGAATAGAAAAAAAAATTGCGATAACTGATAATAATAATAAATAATTAGAATCAACGGAAAATAAATAGCACAATATATATATGTTTATGTATATTTACTTGTATGTATATTCCGGTTTTTTGTACTTGGTCTATTTATTATCTTTATTATTAGTAAATATTAACAAAGAAATCGTATCCTATCGCGAAAAATATATTTTTCGTTTTAAAACAAATCGTTCAATATTCGGATTAGCGCAAAAAGCGAAAATGGAAAGGCTTTCAACATTCTTTTATCGCTTTATTAGTCGAGCACTGCTTCCCGAATGTTTCCAACAATTTTGCCAGTTTTCCTCGTTTCTACGGAAAAATAGAGAGAGTTTTCCTTCTTCGCGATCTGTCTCACTCCGTCGAGAGCTCAAACGCGGCTCTTACTTTACCCCGTGTGCCTATAACTTGGGTGCTACAAAACGTCCAACTTGTTCGGAAAGCTTTTCCTGGGAGATCGGTGACGAGGGGGTTGCGGGACGGCGAGCGGAGGGCGCATGAGAAATTCATCGTGCAACCAGGACGATAGAGCGAGAGGAGTACTCGTGGATATATACTCGACCTTGCGAAGGCACGAAGAGAAAAAAAGTTGGACTCCCTACTATTCCCTTTGCTTTTTTATTTTTCTTCTTCTTCTTCTTCTTCTTCTTCTTCTTCGACTCTCGGTACTTCGGAACATGCGACTTGAATTCTTCGTAATCTCTAGCTATTTAAACGCGGCGAACAAGTACGAGCGTCGAACGTGTCTCGTCAGTTGGGTCGCGGCGTTCATTACTCAATTGCATCTCATAATAAACATTTTTTTTAATTCCTATGGATTTATGGCGTCTATAAACGAACTATTTTTAAGGGACTTTCAAACGACGTCAGGCAAAACAATATACTTTTTGTTCTCCGTAAAAAGCAAAATCGTGTGACCAATGCGAAGCGATAGGTTATTCTTAAAGTTGGTTGATACGTTTTAAAAATATTTTCATATTATCGAAAAAGTTTTAATATTTCAAATGAATATTTATTTTATTATATTTAGAAATAGAAATAAAATGCTTTTTTTTTTTAATTCCCAATTTAATGAATCGCCTCGAGTCGTCTTATTTTCGTAAAAAAAAATAAAAATAAATACAATGCTTCAATAATTTATTGTTTGCAGCGCGAACAGTTATCAGTTATCCCCGTGGACGTGATTGATCGAAATATTCTCGTGAAATACTTAATTTACTCGAAACGAGGCGCTATCTTGCCAAGAGAAGAGCCACCAGAGGAGATGGGCCTTTCTTGGCTCCGCCGTCGTTGTGGTTCGTCTACAGCGGAGAGTTTTACATTATGTGCATATAGTATAGTATCCATATACCTTACCTGAGAGGCAAGACTTATGATGGGGTTCCAATTTGCCGCGGGGCACCGTCAGGCTGCGTTTAACAACTTTTTAATGGGCGGAGGGATGCTGCTGCTCGTTGCTCCTGCTGACGGGGTACAAGAACTCGAAGCTCTGCCTTCTCTCCTCTGTTCGTGTTAGGGAGTGACTCTGCTTCACCCATCGTCGGGTCTGCGACCATTCTCATTATAACGGGTGCTCGTCACGGATGCTCGAATGAAACGGTACTCTTTTCCTACCACCGACGATAAGTCAATTACGTAAAAAAAAAAAAAAAAGAACCCCTAATATCCAAAAAGTTATACACTCTAAAAATCGTCGGAATTTTTTTTTTTTTGTTCTGTAATCTATCGATATCATCACGATTTCATAGCATTCCGTATAGAAACATAGAAGCTTCGATGAGTACGAGGCACGAATGTGTGTGCTCGAGCGCATAATCGTCGACTATCCGCGCCTATCGCGCGCGCGAACCCGGGAATCATCACGCAGGTGTACAACTCGACGCGTCGAACGAGGTGATCGATTTTTCGCACCGGCATACCTCGTTCGAGATGAAAATCAACACATACGCACGCACGTCGCGGAATTTCATACGCAACCGGGACAATTTACAACTACAACGTAACCATTATTATGTATATATTATGCTTTTCAAACGTATGTATATTGTCGAGTATCGATATCTCGATTAATATATATGTATTTATTCCGCTGTATATACATATATGTACATACACTATAATATATATATAGTGCGTGTAGTCTCTTTGTATATAGCGTACATGTAATATATACGTGGAAAACGATACATATATTACATATATATAGATATATATAGGCCGTATAGCGCTGATGCCTTCGCTATCTCGGGTCCTCACAGAATCTGCCGACCCTCTGCGTTCCTGGTAACCCTCTTCGCCACCCACCTCGTTCTAGCTGTCTCACGCTTTTTATCCTTCGCTCTCATTCGATCCTCCTCCAACGCTATCCTACTCCATCCCGGGGCCATGCCACTACTACTACCCGGTACCACTACCACCGGTACCACTACTACTGCGAACGCCACAAGCGTCCCAACCCTCTCTTGGCCGAGCAACGGCGCCAGCCAGCATCTCTACCTCCGGTTCTTCGTGTACCTCCTCCGTCTCTCTACTCGGCCGCGCAAAGCTATAGCAAAGCCAGCGGCAGCCCCATACTGTACCCCACCCCCTTTCGTTCCCCGCCGTTCCCTGGCCCCGTCTAACCTAGCGCAGCATCCGCGTTCTGGAGCAGCTCTCGCAGCTCTCGTAATCGCATTTGACGTCGCTACGTTTTTGTTTCAGAGCAGTACGTGACGCTTCCGCCCCGGCGCGGAGGGTTCTATCTCTCTTGAGCGAAACACGCGAGGTATACGAAGAACGAAAAAAAAAAGAAAAAAAAAAAACAAGAAAAGAAAAAAAAAAAAACGTAACCCCGTGGCACGAGGAATGGAGAGGTTTGGTAAGGGGCGCTCGAAGGAAAGACGGCGGAGAGAACAAGACAGGGAAGGAGGGATGAAGCAGAGAAATGGGAAATATAAAAAAAAATAATACGAAAAAAAAAAAAAACAATTACGATGAACGCGATGGAGGATGGAAAATGAGGCGAGAAGGAAACCAGCGAACGTCCGGATCGTGTGTTCATCCGATGATTTGTAGATGCGGTCAATGTTCTCAATTGTACGTGTCGTTATGGTCGCAATGCGAATTTATTGTTTTTTTTTTCGTCAATATTGTCGTGACTTGGGTCACTTGAAGTTACTGCTTCAAGATAACTTTTTGCACTTCTAATTTAGACTTTTCTTTTTAATAGATATCAGACGGATTATGAATGTTTACATTTTCTTTATTATTACGAAAATTAAAGAGTATGATTTGCTATTTGAATTGTTATTGAAGGATCCGACATAATATTGTTAAAATCGATTGTTTACAAAAATATCGTAATGCAGTAATCGATCGTAATTGCAAACTATAGGCATTGAAAACTATCGATAATCTGAAATCGATCGTAACATCTTTTTTTTTAATCATCTTTCACATAATTTTCAACGGTATTAAAGTCGTTTCCTAAAAAAATCGGTGACTGTTGGTTGTTTTCTCTACTTAATCGTCACACTTAATAAACAATATCACCGCATTTTTAAAATAATTTAGTAGAGTTTAAATCGATTTTATGCACGGGAATTCCGGCGCGATTGATCGAAATTTTCCAGAAACTCCGCAGAAGACATCTTCAGATTAGTTTTTTTAAATTTAATGCCGTAAGGGATGTTCAAAAGATGCGGAAAAAGAAAATTCAAAATTTTCGAAAGTTTCGCGCTCGACTCTTGAATCTTGTGCCACGGAGACAAGTTCGCGAACAACGGAGGGGGGATCACCGAATCGGGGGGATGAAGAGCGAATTGATTTGGGCGCACGTGCCGACGATAAAACCGCTCGGTGAACACCGCGGGTGATTCAAATAGGCCAATATATCGTTCCACGGTGTTAAAGTCACCCGCCCATGTTTACCGACTATAGCCTCGTGGCAAGTGGCCCCCATCGATAATTGCTGTGTCCCCTTAATCGAGTCAAGACGATTGGCGTTTGGTGCCCGCCAACGTCTTTCGACAAATTAACGGTAGTTATTACAATAAAAAAAAAAGCTTCGTTAACTCACTGCGGGAAGCTAACCTCTTTCCGGAAAAAATCAATTTTTCAACTTACTTCGAAATTTTTTTCTCTTTGAAGAAAAAAGCACACGAACCATAAAGTATATATCATCGTAAAGATATATTCTCAAAATTTTCGAAAGTGGACGAAGTGGTATTATAGCGTCAAAACAGCTTAAAAATTACGATCGAAAATGACTGACCGCGATTGCCCCCGTAGGTAAAGAATTACGCGGAGTTCGCGTGTGGGAGAACGATGGAAAAAATAATAACGAAGGAGCGACGGTCTAAGTGGACTCGACTCGTTCGTAATTTTATCTCGAGATCATATGACAAGAATGTATCGACGAACGGGTGTAGGAAATTCGTCGGGCCGTAGCGACTCGAGAAGGTTGGTGCAGATAGAAAGTTGTATGTAGCAGTTCGCTCGGCTTCACTGCACCCCCTCCCCCCTTCCACCCTTTGCGCCCCCGGCCCGCGCTCCCTCCAGAGGCCTTCGAACACGCAGATCAAAGCTGGTAAATTCTAGCGAAACGTGCGATGGCAATTCGGGGTGTGTGGGAGGCTCGAGAGACAAGCACAGGGAGAGGCAAGGCGCGAGGGTGCCATATCGGCGGGGCGTGGTCCAAATCTGTCACACTGGCCGCGAACGAACGTACGTACGTTTATTTCTACTGTACCACCCCGGAGCCTTTCGATACAACACTCTGAACCTACGTACGTAGCTTCGTAGGAGTCTATGCCTTTCACAACTACCAGCACCCATATCCCAATTTGTTTTCATCATACGCGTTGCTCGTATCGCGTATATATCCGCCGTAGTCAATCCCGTCCGACGGAAACGCTATAGAGTAAATAATCTTGGAATACGAATAACTTTGAGCGATCGCGATATTGCGTTGAACAAATTGTTAAAGAATAGTTCGACTCCCCTATGAATCGGGAAGATAAATTATTGTCGATTTTTTTTTTTTTTCGATCTTTGGATAATTTTTATTATTTTCGTACCAAAGTACAGGATATTAACAGTATGTCATAGAATTTGATTTTACAGAGTTAAAATTTGACACTCAATGATTGTTTATTGTGTTTGCGGAAAGATAAATTTGACGATTGGTTATGTTTTGGAATGATAGAAAATGAGATTTTAGTTGCGTATAAAAAATGTAAATTTTTTCGATGTTCTTTTTTTGTAACGGAAAAGAGGTTTGGGCTGTTGATGGGTTAAATATGAATCTACCACATTCACAATTCATTGTTCCGATACGTGAAGAGCGTTGCGAACGATGTGCGAGAGACACGATAGGAAATTGGTAGGCAGATTTGCACGTACATATACAGACGCCGAAGCGCGTATTCACAAGGGTAGCGCCGGTTGGCAAGTTAGATAAAACGCGATTACAATTACCGGAATATCGACGTTTCTCTCAATATTTTGTTATTCGGAATTTAATCCGAAATGGAACATTGAGAAACGCCCTGTCGCGAAATAGTGTAGTAACGCGATGATTGTGCATTAAGAAAACGCAACATCCTTAAAATCGAGAGAACATAAGAGTCTAAAAGTAGCCTTACGAAGCGGCGGGTTACATATGGGCCAATTTATCTAATCTCCATCCATCGATCTACCCCTCGCCGGTCTAATGTTCAAGAATCTGTATTCTACATAGAGTCCGTCAGCCGCCCCATATAGATCGCCGGGAGATTCGAGAGCGCGGCAAGCACACCACCGGGGTTAGTGTAACAAATAGCGGTTTGACGTTACTATGCGATGTTATACATCGATGTAACTTATACTCTTGAAAATTTGCAAATAAAAACGGTTATAACGTCAGTAAAAATTTGGATACACAAAGCATACGTTAAATTTCAGACAAAAAAAACGAAACGAACGAAAGATTCTTTTAAAAATATTTCCGAAATTTTTGCCAAATTTTATCGTCAGATTGTGATGACTCGTCAAAATTTAATTTTTTGTTAATTTACGATTGTAGTAAATGAAACATTTTTTAAGGAATTTCAATAACTTGATTTTCAATTTGACAATGAAATTTATGATCGAAACACAATTTTCTTTTATTGTCAAAATATTTTTATATTCATTGTACAAAACATGTACATTGAATTTTCGAAAGATTACTTGACTTTATTATTAAATTGGACTTATGAATTAACATTTTTTTAATTGCACGGAGAATAATTATTCATAAAAATGTAAAAACTTTAGTTTCGAATAAAAAAAAATCGACAGAATCGCGATGAATCCTTTCGAAGGAAGGTGCGCGGTTATTTATAACGATGTAACGACCGATTTCCAGCTTATTGGCCGAACGCTCGTGATAATTGCTTTTTTACATATCGCGCCACGGGAAAATGGAAAACGTCAACGAGAATTCTTACCGAACGAAGCTCAATGCGCTCTTAAATCTTTTCACGCGCATACACAGTAGTGAGAGACTATTGGGATACGACGAAGAATATTGAATTCTCGATACATTATAGATACTCTCCGGGGACGCGTTATCGATAGAGTAAGATGTGAATCTTTATCCATCCCATCGGTTCCACTGTGACGCCGATAAAATTGAATTTATCAAAGGCACATTCGAGTTCCACAGCGCTAGTCGCGGCGTTTTTCCGACCAATTATCGTACCGATCTTTTTCATACTTTCATGCAGTCATTTTTAAAATTTTTCCACTTACGAAAGTTTCTTACAAAAATCGCCTCTCCAATGTTTACATCAATATTTCTTGTTTTTTAAAATAACATCTAATTAAATTGTTATTCAGTTACGTTCTGATTCTTTTCTCTCGGCAAAGAAATAAATTAAGACGAGAATAGGACATCGAAAAAAATGAAATCCTTCGTTAAATAAAGATCAAGTGATGTTCCCGACTGTTGACGAGCGAACAGTCTTTTAAAAGACTAAATTGATTGTTGGAAATAAAAAAAAAATTGGTACACAGCGGCCTGGGAACGGGGGGCGAAGATGACAGAGTGAGTACACGCCGTGAGCGTCGCTCGGCACTTACGCGTTCGACAATGGACAGCGACCTCAATGAAACAGTTTTGGTTTTTGAATTGGCCCGCTTTTGATACCGGTTAAGCGCATTGTCGGGCAAATTACAGCCTCTAGAGACGGCGGTGCACGCGTCGATGGGCGTTCTGTTTTCGTTCAGATTCGCGCGAGACACCGTTCTCCATCGGAGCGAAGCGATCCGAGATCCGTCGATGCTCCGAGACAAAGTGCGTATTCTCATTTTTTTATTTTCACAATGAACACGAGTCGTATATGGATGTGCGCGCGCACGCTCGCGCGTTCGACACCCTGCAACGAACGAATTTCATTGAGTTTATCGAGTCTCGACGAACGGTTTTATTTATTTAATTTCAGTCACTGACTCGTGGCTGAGGCTAACATGAATATTCTCATTTTAATATTTGATATTTCACCCGATTACTCGAAACCCATATATCCACAACCGATGCGGGCGGCACACGGAATTATGCTGATTCGATTCGTTCGTAGTGCGGGGAAACCGTGCGAATCGTTTTTCCCTCAGTTGAGAAAGTGAAAATCGTCGGTGACATAGAAACACTAATTCGATTTAGACTAACGCGATCGGCAAATGCATTGTGCCTATCTGTACGCGAATTAATTTTACCTGCCTACATTGTATTTATATACGTTCTTCGGTATAGTAAGCATCAACCCCACCGCGTCGACGCTTTTTTAGCACACAACTCGTAAGAGGCTTCAACAAAAATTCATCATACTTTACAAGTCACTTAACGGCAATACAAAATTATTGTTTCTAATCAAGAAATCTCTAAAATCGTTTAAATAATCATTCGTATATTTTTTCTCCCACTTTTTAGCGACTAAAAATAATATTTATTGCACAGCAATCGTAATTTTGTTGAGTATAGGAATAAAATAGAATTCGTGGATTGTATCGATTGAAATTCTTTCGCTAAAGATTAATTGGTATTCTAGTTCATTAAATTAGCATAATTGAATATTTTAAATAACTTTTTTTTTTTTTTTCAATAAATACGAGAGACTATTATTCTTTTATATTTTCAAACATTTTTTAAACATGTATTTTTCTTTTGCATTCGGCAAAAAAAAAAAAAAAAGATTTCCACCGCTTTTGGATTGTTCATAGTTTTAATTAACGACTTTAGTTAACTATTTCATGTGCCGTATAATTTTTACGAAGTGAATGAATAGCCTGGCATCGTCATGAGCGTGGGCTATTCGAGTTGCAAGACAACTTCCGCTTGCCAAAACGAGCCGGAAAATTATTCGTGACTTGGTCGTAGATGGGGTGGGAAATCTCATATTCCAGAGACCCGTAAAGGGTTAACAGCCGTGGACTTTTATTTAACAAATGCTATTTATATGCGAAATATATATGTATATAAAAATGACGAAATAAAAATGGACACTAGCGTGTTTGGTAGCGGAAAGACCTTATTATATCCACAGCAATTCTGGAAGCTCGTAACAGCACTCGGTATCGCTCTCCTTACAGTTGGGCAAAAATCCGCGTAGATTCCGTTCGGGATCCACATCGGTGAGTTCGCATACATACACACACAGAGCAGATAGATCCTAAGGTACGGGGTGTACGTTACAATCGAATCCCGAAAAAGGAAAAAGAATTAAAAAAGCTATCTGCCGCGAGCTGATGGAAAGAAGGAGAAAGAAAGTATCGAGGGTGAAAGGAGAGAGCGAAGGTAAGACAGGGAGAAAGCGAACGAGAAAAGTAGAGAAAAGCCACCCAACCCTCGCGAGTTTTTCTGCGAGAGAAAGAGGAGAACTTCGAGATGGATGAAGAGGGAGATGAGGGATGAAAGCAACGCTGAACAAGGATGGAAAGACGCGAGTGTCGGTGTGAGCTTCGGCTTGGAGGTCCGAAAAGGGATAGGTGGAAAATAGTCGTCGTAGTAGTACCAGTAGTAGTGGTAGTAGTAGTAGTAGCAATAGTAGTAGTGGCAGCGACTGTATCGTTGGTAAAGCTTGTGAGCCGATGCCGTTGCCGTTGCCGGCTGGTACTCTCCGAATGGTTGGAAAATAAAATCGCTCGGAGGGCTATTTTCCGGAGGAATTTTCATTGGATGGACGCCATGTTGGTGGCCGGGGGTAGCTCACCCGCTCGCACGAGAGGAGGATTGGTCGTTGTCCTGGCAACGCTTGGTGAGCCCGGCCAATCACGACCGTTAGACTCTCGGGGTATCCCCGTAGGGTGCGTGTGTCAGAGTCGGAGAGTGAGTTGCCAGTGCTGGGCGAAGACCAACCCTGCCGTTCTATCTCTCTGTGTACAACACATCTCCCCCCCCCCCCCCCCCTGCGACTAGCATCCCCCAAGTCACCGGGATAACTGCATTTCGCGGACAGAATCCCACAAGAACTCACGGCGAGCGGTACCCCCATCATCGGCCGTCATCAAACCGTCGACGTTACCATCCTCCAACGTCCGCGCGTTGTACGCACCCCACGGTGGCCCAAGGATAGGCCCCATCGGGATCCGTTTGGATTTTTCGTCTTTTCGTTTAAAAATCAAAACTTCGGACGTTCGTCGTCGGATCATTCCGTAACGCATTCGAATCTTTGGAGATATTTTCATCGTATATTGACGGTTTTTTGTTTTGTTTTCACTTCGACATCTGCATTTTCAAGGCCATTTAACCGCCGATACCCGTGGGCACGAAAGACGCGCGCCATCAAACCGACATCAAGCGTCAACAGCAGGCGGCAACCCCGGACACGGTGATTCCTGCTTTCTCCGTCGTTCCTAATTGGATCACGGGCGATAATAAGATTTGAATTTGGAATCGAGGCCAACCGGTGCGCAACCATCCGCGAATACCATAACGCTACTTTCGACTCGGGGTTCTCCGATCGCCGGGCCCTAATCAAACGCGAGCGTGTTCCGTCATCTTCGTTATCGTTGTCCGGAAACAACCAAACGGGTACTTTCGAGGGAGCACGGGCCCTTGCCGCGACTAAGCCGGACGTCGGCATCGCGCCAAGAGAACTTTCCGTCTCAATAACCGTTTTTCGTTTTTTTATTTTTCTTTTCATTTTCGTTTTTTTTTAATTTTCACAATTTTCGCTTTTCGCTGTTGAGTTTTCCGTTTAATTTCAACAAATTCGGTTGAAATAAATTGAATTAATTAAAAGAAAACTCGATCGAGCGGTCGCGCATTGTACGAACGAATGGTGCAAATGATTCCGGAGTCATTAACTATCAACGCAAGCAGTGATTGTGTCACCGAAATTCGTTGTGTTTATACGAACAAATAATTGTAAACGTTCCAACAAGGATAATCGTCATCGAGGTTGAAAGCGAACGATGTTGGAATGCTAACAATCGGAACGATCAACGATCCGCGAGGACTCTAAAGATCTTCATCGATCGTTTGTATCTCGGTGATTTTTCATAAACTTACGCGGATATATAGTTTGGCGATATTATTCCGAGAAGATCGTCAACGAGTCAGCGAGTGAGACGGCACGGGAAAGGGAGACATTTCTAAAGGTCGAAGAACAATGTCAACGTAGTGAGGAGGAAATAAAGCGTCGCGAGGCATATCTGTTGCGCCGACCTCAATAAGGTCACCACCGGCATCATCCTGGCTAACGACTTGTCCGGAAGTAGCGGCCCGGGCGGCGGTGTTGGTTCCGTCGGTAGTTCGGTAGGTGGAAGTGGACTATCGACGACCGCGCTGAGTCTTGATCATCAACAGTTCAACATATTTCCCGCCATCTTCAGCAGACAATTAAATTTCTCAGCGGCGGCCGCTAATTGCGGACAGAACAAGCTGATGGACGAGCTTAGGCCGAATCTCGGACTCCTTGGGGTCGGTCTTGTCGAGAACGACACGTTTCATCTGAATCACAATCAGGAAAAGAGAAAGTGCAGCAGCACGAGCTCTAACGAACAAGATTTTGGTCTTTATGGTGTTCATCAAGGACTGGAAGCGAGTCCTCCCACACCGGCCGCAACACCCGGACGTAATAGCGTCGGCAATGCCAGCAGCGTCGGTGAGTATTATAGTTTCGTTCAGTCGTTATTGTACTTTTCAACATCGATTCCGTTGGACAAAACGATAGGCTTTCATTAAAACGACCATTTTTTCAAATTACCATCGAAAAAACATCCTCTATTGAATAGCATTAACGTCGCGTCTACGGTTATTCCGGGGAGGTTTGCCAATGGTATCATTCCTACTTAGACTACGAATCAATTTTTATTCAATTCATCATTTGTAAAATGAGCTTCAAGTCTATTTTTTATTGATACCATTTATAGTTTATTAAGTGATCGTATTCTGATCGCAGATTACAAATGATATTTCAATACTTATGCTTATAAATACATCGAACGCTGATAAGGTCCGATTTTTATTGGCTATTAAATGGTAATCAATCCAACGACAATGACATTAAGATCGATTTGAACCTTAAGTCAAAGACAATCGGCTGTTTGTAGAATGGTTGAGAGTGCGAAAAGTATCTAATCGAGAAACGAATAAGAAAAAATAAGTATTTAGGTACATAAAAATGGTCAACTTTATTCCCACTCGAAATAGATCAATTTTCCGGCTGTTGAGTCTCGAGTACGAAACGTTGAGACGTAGTCTGTTGACAATGGGACCACGGGACAACCATATGGTTGTACCTGTTCCATAGACTATTATTATGTTCCGATGGGGCTCGAGAGACTGACGAATGGAGGGCGAAGGGGAAGCTTAGTACCCCCGAGGGTTCTCTCGCTAATGTGGCATCAGGCGCACCGAACTTCGGATAGAGTTGGATCAACTCGGGGTTCGGGCTACACTCAGCTTCCGACGCTTCGCCGGCCACCGCAACGACATGAATTTTCTCGTCTATCGAAAAAGGGTGCCACCTCGTTTCTTTGTTTGACTTATTCAGTGTCTCGAGCCTTTTCACGTCCCCCAAACGTCATTCTTCCTAATGATACTTGTTGAATAGATTTTCTTTTCTTGTTCATTTTAATAACTCGACGATAGTTTGTCGCTTATCTCGCTCGAAAGACTCTTCGATTCTTTTTTTTTCCCAATTATTTTTGTCTGCTATTCTCGTAGTTGGATTTTGAATAAAAGATTTTATCGTTCATTTCCACGATTATTAACCGATGATCCTACGTCGCTGTTACAGTTTCTCGATACACGAAAGTTGTTTTCGCGGTTTTCCAAGAGATTAAGAATAATCTTCCTCCTTCGCGGACCGGGGATTTTGGGTTGTTTTCTCGAGCAATTAAGGACAAATTAATGTACTTGGGGTTGTTTTGACTCTTTGCAACATCAAAGAAGAGCCGACAAACGATTCTTATGCAAATTGCGAACGGCATCCGACTCGGAAAAGAGTAGTTTGAGGATAACGAGTTAACTCGTAGGATTTCAAAAGGGCGGCGAAGACTACAGTTTCTTTAGCTTCCGATTGCCGTGGCTTTGTTCCAATTTTACCTTTACTATAAATTCACTTTCTACGATAATTTTAATAGGCAACTGAATTTTTATCAAGCACAGTGGAGAAAAGAATCCTTAATATTTTTTCGATACCTAGTCGATGCCTACTTAGTCGTGACGGATGGTCTTTTAAATTCGGATCTTCTTTGCTTAATAACTTGTCAACAAATTCGTATTTTAAAGTTTAATTATAGCGAGCGACGAAAATTATGTGTAACACTCGTAACCCCAAACGTTTAATGAAAAAACGCACATTTCTCCGCGACCGTTGTTCCCAAATAGCGCAAAAACAGATGAAAATTTAGGTCTACCGTCGGTCCACGGAACACCGCTTTGTAAAATCGCGCAACCATTCGAACGATTTTAGAATAGCTTCATGGAAAAGCCTATCCGTATCCTCGTTATTAGACAAGTTTCCGTACGCGAGAGGGTTAACGATTGTCAAAGTCCCCACCGAAAGGGTTTTAAGTACGACGAAGCGCCGTACACGGATTAGACGAATAGTGGGCATCCGATTATCACAGCTTTCATAGCTAATTGTAATCCTGTCCAGCTGTACGAGTCGAACAACAGCTGTTTCGGAATAAGTAAGTTTGTAGGTGTGAAAGGTCCATTCTGCAGCTTCCTCTCGGCTACTCGTTTCGCGAGTCGTCCGAGAGTCGTTAGAAATCGTTGTCAATTATTTCGCCCGACGGTCGCGTCTCGACATCATTGAGGAAAGGGCAATCGCTAACAGATGCTCTTTCCATTTGTTGTTTTCCAAAATTCCTCAGTCACCATCAAACTATCGATGTAATCATATTTCTCACGTGAATAGAGGTGTTTTGATGCAAAATTCGAAGTGTAGACGATGAGGAACGTCTTATTTGTACTCCTAATATAGTTGAAGCGCGTTCTTGGACGAACTTGACCGAGTTCCTCCAGACGGGTGGGGGGTTCAATGGGGTAAACGGGGCAAGGCGCGTAAAGTGGACAGCATTCATCCTCGAACATTGAATCAGCATGTAACATGATTAGGTCATTAACGCCCTAACCGAGTTAGCATAGTGCGAGGGACTTGGCTCTCTCGCCAGGACACGGCGCGGCCCTCTCGTCCTTGCTTCGCGCCGTTCATAAACTCTGGAGGCGCCTCTGATACCCATACCGATGCGGTGCGCATCCATTCCTACGGCTGATATTCCAGACCGCAACTCTCGTTATTCAATCGGCGCTGATTTATACTAAATACTAATGTTACGCGTCCTTTACGCCGACGGGACTTGACGAGAAGATTTTTTTTAAATTGACATACTTTTTTCATGTACATCGCGGGAAATAAATTTTTCCAATTTTTTTTTTTTTTTGTAGTTTTTTGTTTTTTCCGTAAATAAGTATTTATTTTTTGACGATTTTGCGTCAGGTGCCGAAGGAGCCTTCAAAAAATTGAAACCCGAACCATGCGCGGCGAGTCCTCACATCGGTCACACACCAACGACGGCGAGCTGTCCAACGCCTGCACGACGACGACACAGGACTACCTTTACACAGGTTAGTTGTAGTACATTTGGCGCGATATATTAATTCGTCAAGAGATTTAATTAGATATCTCGATTGTTACGGCAGTTCTTCGCCGGTGGAGTCGACTTCGATATTGTCTTAACAGTCGATTGACTGAATTGAATTTTTTAAAATTAAAACGTCATTTTTTGTTTTTCAAAATTATATCCCTTTTTTTATATGAGAAACACTTGCGAAGAACGGTAATTTTCCATTAAAGAGTGTCTACTTTGGGTCATTTTTTTGTTATAAAGCAGTCATTTAATTCTAAATAGAAAATGTACCGAGTTACGAAATTAATAAAACTTTTCGTCTGATTGCGAATCTGAAAAAAATTCTCCGAAAATCTTCTCCTCAAAATGATCCATTGTTTTTGAAAATTATAAATTTGACTCCACTGAAGCTACGTAAAAATATTTTCGTTTATTTATCGATGTAAAGAGAGTTACTTTTCAAGTAAATTCAAGGGTATGATTTTTTTTTTATATAAAATAAGAATTTTTAGACGGAAATAATGAAAAATATGAAATGCGACGAAGGGAGAAATAGTTGATACGTGTGCATTGAGCGTGTCGCGCCTCTGTTTGTTTCGCAGGAGCAGCTGGCGGAATTGGAATCGGCGTTCGCGAAATCCCATTATCCGGACATATACTGCAGAGAGGAATTAGCGAGGAGCACCAAATTGAACGAGGCGAGAATCCAGGTGAGTGTCGCGATGCGCGGTTCAAATTGTGGTACACACTGTTTTTCAGAGACTAAAAAAAAATGATGAGTCGAAAAACTAACATTTAGTTGTCCTCTCGTCAATTTTTTGCGCCATTAAAATTTCGGTGTACATTTACGTTGCAATAAGTTTCCATTTTTCCCGAATGTTACGAAATACCATTTTAAGGAGAGTGTATCGCTGCGTATTACCCAAAAGTGCGATTCGTATGAAATTCCGAAAGAATTTTGACATCTTTCAAATAGAATACAAATCTGGAAAAAAAATGTTGACCTTTTTTTACGAATGAAAAATAACGAATATTCGAAAATTAGAAAAAATTCATAAATATTGAAAAAAATTTGCAAATAAATTTGAGTTCAAAAAAAGTTCGTTTACCGGGTAATTTGAATGAATGAATGAATTTTTATTTAAAATATAAAACGTAATTACACATTTAATTGAACATTCGGCGAACAACAATAATGATATAATAATAAGAATTTTAAAATTATTATTATGGGCAACTAATCTTGTTCGCGCGTTTAGAATGGTTGATTCGTTTGAGATTTTTATGAAATTGGTAAGTATTCGAAATTCGGTCTGAATTTGACGTGAATCTGACTGTTTGATAATACGCAGCGATACACCCTCCTTAATGGAAACGTTGGTGCACAGACTTTCGTGATGGAATCAATTCTTTCGATGAGTGTCGGGGGCGTGTTGATCCGGCGTGCGGGAGGAGATCGAGGGAAGGCTTTAAATGGATTAATTTAATGAACTCGGCAGAATTGTACGCTGGAACTACGTTAATACCGGGGCCCCCAACGCGCTCCCATACCCGGTGTTTCGTCCGAGTAATTATTCGGCAAGGTTGCGTAATTATTTAGCGTGAGGGAGCTGCTCTTCCGCGTATATCGTGCTACCTGTGGCCGGATGGCTACCTGCTTCTGGTGTACCTCCGTTGCTGTTTCGAACATTACTCCTGCACCGTCGTGTTGGTTGCTGCAACCATATCCATACCTCTGTCCGGACGGCACATAACTTTATTCACCAGTCTCGCCGGTTGGCCGTCCGTTTTTTTTTTTCGTCGGTTTATTCAGTTGACGAATTGCTTTTTTTTCGGCATTCGAGTCCCTCAAAGCGATTCTTTCAACATTTCGAATTGCAAAGCCGCGATATACTAATGGCTCATTTTTATTATCTTTTACCATTTCCGTCGACAAGGATATACCTATCGTTGTAATGAATTAGAATTTTTGTGACACACGCGCGAGAGCTCATCCAAACGATACCGTATTATTCCGCGATAGTCGGCGACGACGCGAGCGCCCGTGGATTTCGCTCTCTCGCTGGACTACGATTTCAATTTCGGGATCCTATTTCGAACTGGTGACTCGATTAACGCACCATCCATAGGACACACAACGAATCCTGGCTTTGATGGCTTTCCCGGAGCAGCCTGACGAGGGTGTGTGGGTACACAGCCTTGCAATCCTCCCCCGTGCAGCAGCCCGTGCAGTTCGATGCCCTATTTCGCTCTCTCGACATTTTCTCGCTACGCGCACCAGTCCGTTGGCTCTGTGTTGCATTGACGTTTTTTTTACCTATAAATCCCACTCGCCTCGTCCCCGTTACTGCTATTGGGCTTTACGCGTAGATACCATTTTTTCGTTTCTTTTTTTTTCCACCCTCTGGCTACTGCGCTGTATTCGAAAAATCGGTGTAGACCTGCGCTTTTCCACTAATGTTGCACCATAAGTAATGCAAAAAGGCTTCGGTTTTATGACGGAAATCAAACCCGTCAAAGGGCTGCCGAGCGCATATCCTCGCTTTTGGCCCTTCGATATCGTAATGCTCTTTTTTTCTCTCGCGTGACGCATTCGTTCGTAATTGAATCAAAGAACCGTGTGAGACGCGTATAGAAATTGAATTATGAGGACAAATGTCGATTCAAGATACACTACAATCCCCGAGGTTCTTCGCTCCCCCCATCGTTTCTCCCTCTTCGTTTTTGTCTTTTACGATGAGGGTAACGCGGATGAACACTCTAGAAACTTTTTTTTTATCTTTCTTTTTACTCCCAATATTCTCGACATCCAATGAGTAACAATCCGCTTCTTCGCTGAATACGCGATAATCCGAGTTTTCAACAACGTTCTTATACCGTTAAGAAAATTTGTCGAAATTGGCTACAGGCAGAAAAACGAAAAAAAAAGCGTCAATCAATTCAAGTATCGCGTATTGTTAATAATAAAAAACAAACTTTCGTAAACAAATAAATTTTGCATTGAAATTACAAATTTTGTCACAAATCATTGCCTTTTCTTTCATTCAATGCATTCAATTTTGGTCATCATTTACGTCATCAATGTCATGACAACAATAATCGACTGTAAAAAAAAAAAAGATTCGGATAATTAGTAAAAAAAAAAGCGCGAATACCGTTGACATTTTTTTCTTTTTTCGGGGAATGAAAAGGACCAAAGCATGCAAGAGAAACTCCGGACGAGCTCCGCGAAATGCGGAGAGCGCGGGTACATATTAAAACAGTCCGACGCGACCGTTTCCCCTCTTTTGATATATAATTCACGGGTGTTGTTTGCGTTAAAAGCCCGGGAACCACCGCGACTTAACCCTGTTAAACTGCGATGCCAAGTAAAACGCGGTTTGCTTTTAGTCGGCTCTCTCATAAGCAATGCCCAAAGGATACTCATCTATGGACAAACTAACGGCGCATCACTTTCGCAACGAGTCGTTATACATTAGAAAAACACGGTAATCATTGGAGTATTCGACGCGTTTAACATTTTTTTACATTTTTCCAAACAAGACACGAGTTGCGTAAAAAAAATATATATATTTATCATTTTCTCGTAAAAAAAATAGCAAACTATGAACGATCGATTGAATTTCGACGCAAATTTGTAAAAACATGAAAAGTTTAAGAGCTGTTTAATTTTTGATATTTTCAAAAATAAAAAAATATACATACACTAAAGTATCGAACAAAGTGATAGTAAGAAATGTAGAGAAACTAAAGATGCGAGTAGAGAGCACAAAACGGCGGAGTTCTGGGGGATTAATGGACGCGCAGATTCTTCCAGGAGTTCTTTTACTCGAAAGCGAGTGAAGAGGTGAAAACGCGAGGCGGCAGCATATATGCAATAAACAGGAAGGGAGAAATAGACAAGAAAAAGCGATGAAGAAGAGGAAAAGAAAAAAACAAGTATAGCAAGGATGAGTCGGGGGATGAAAAAAAAGAAAAAAAAAAAAGGGAAGGCTGAGGCACCAACGCTGAGATGGTGGGTGGCAAAGTTGAGATGAATCGAGGGTGGACGACGATGGTACCAGGGGCTGCCATTATATCTGGGCCGCCATTTTAAATTGAATTTTCTCCACCCTACATAGATCCGAAACGTCTCGGTCACGACGACGACGACGACGATGAGCTCGGCTTCGCCCCTTTCCTTCCCCGTGCTTCTTCGTTCCCTCGTACACCGTCGGCTCCCCCTTCTAGTCTTGCGCTACTTCTTCTTTGCTCCCCTAACGCCGTCGTGGCATTCCCCTTGTGATGAATATATCCCTCAATCCAGAACTGAAATTCAGTCCCCCACCCGTTGGAAAAGTGATACGACGACGCGAAGCAACGAGACCTGCGGCGCCGTTGCCGTTGGCATTCCTTGGCAACCAAAAATCTGATGACTTCCAAAAGCATTTTTACGAGCGATCTCCGATTACTCATGCATTTTAGGTTTCTTTTTCCTTTTAGATCAATTGGTCATTAAATGGTTATTATCCTTATATATCAAACGCTTGAAATCGAAAGCCTCTCATTTCTTGTTGAAAAAAAAATCATTGTTTTCGTTTTTTTGGCATCGAAATACTTGCAAACCTTTGCTTCGATTGTATTTCATAACATTTTTCAAATATTTTCGAAATTCACTTTCAAACAATACAATTTTCCATTCCATTTTTACTCCGAAGTAAAAAAAATATATATAAAATTTCGATCCGAAAATGTTCACCTTAAGATACTTTTAAAATTCATCGAATTTTTCGTCCGAAAATAATTAGATTAATGTTAAGAAGATTGTAAATCAATCAAGACGAAGATCGCTAATAATTTTCATTCCGGTAAAGGGAATGAACCCATGAAACAGCCTCAGTGTCGTATTTGCATATTTCATCCCCGAGTCTCATGATACGCGAAAGCCATCTATAGTTGGCGCGATTAGTGCCGTCAAAAGGGTCGACAAACAATTCCGCGATATTAATATTTTAGTAATATATATAATAAGCATCTCACATAAATATCGTGAAAATAATAGCATACGATTCACACTAATATATATATATATATATATATATCGAAGAAATGACCGGCTAGTTCAATGAATTAAATCCCTTGTACCGCGACCGGTGCGACGTCATTTTAATGACATTTCCTGCGAGTCTATTCGTTGCGATGTCGACGTCGACGACTCAACCCCGAACGAGCGAGATAATTACTTGGCAAAAAAAAAACGAAAAGGATTATCAAGAACGAACAAGGAAACCAACTAGTGCGCGAGAAGGAAAAAAGATGGCCGATGCTGGCCGTTGTCGGGCCACGGTGAGAGAATAATTCTCGAATCACCGCACAAGAAATCCCATTACGAGTCTCGACTGGCGAAAAAAAAAGCCAGGAGAGAAAGGAGTAGCCTCAGCCGCGGGTCCCCGATATCGAGTTAGCCAAGTTTTCATTCGATCTTTTTACTTCGCTTCACCTTCGACTCTCGATCGTGGGAGTTAGTTGGGTTCATCAACTTATTCGTAGTAGCCATACAGTCGAAACCATCTACGATTATTCTGCATGAATTACCAACGTGAATCAATTTTTTATCGCGGAATAGTTTAAATTTAGCCTTACAAAATAAAAAGTTGCGAGTTATTTAAAAAAAAAAATCGTTCCACGATTTGAGGAAAATTATTATTATTATTGTTACACATAAGTGCATTATGATTCCATTTATATTTATTACTTATTTAGAATTGCTGTAAAAAATATGGCGTCTGAATGCCGCGTCCTTATTTTAATGATAATTTTCCTGAAATTGCTACTTGGCAAGCGATAATTTCTTAGAAAGAAAACTTTTTAAAACCCGATTGAGATTAAATCGCGGTCGTTTTCTCATTGGAACGCTGTACAAACAATTTTTGAAATTTCGTTTTACTAAGAAACAGAGAAGTTAAGAGGTTTCATTGAAATATCGTAGCGGAACAAAGATTTTTCTCTGCTCCACTCGGAAAAGTATCGCGGTGGCTCTTTTCTTTTGACTCTCGTCCTCTTGAATCTCTCGGCGCATCATGGCTACCGAGAGGAGAGGACGATAGCCCCGGATGGTGAAACTCACGGAGTATAGTTATCGAATTACCCAACTCATCGCTTTCCTGTTCTCGCGGTGTCGTGGCTATCCGCCTTGTGTCCGCCGTGCGAACCCCTTCGAGTGTGTATACTATATACCTGTAAAATCATACTCTCGTCTCGCGGTGCTTTCCTTTGTGTTCACTGAGTCACATTTTTTTCTCTTTTACCGTTCGTTCCGTTTGTTGAGAAATATCCGGCGATACAGTCGGATCAATCGAGTAACCAAAATCTCGAAAAAAATGTTCGTACAATTTTCCAATAGAAAAATAATCCGAACAAAAATGCATCTTTAACTTGACGAGTTGCATCGATTTAAGGCAAAAAATTTAAATAAATTTAATTTTATCGAAATCAAAAAAAAAACACGGATGTCAAATAAAAAAAATATAACGTGAATAATTGTTGAAAAATGTCCGTCCTTCGGATTGTTGGTTGAATATATCGCGAATGGCATATAGTGTGATATACATCGTGGCAATGTCTACTCGGGGAAACGCCATGTTAGCCAAGAGATAGTCGAAACGCCCTCGGAACAGTGACTCGCGGGGTTCGTTGGAAATGTCGATAAAACGTGTCCGCCAATGAGGAAGGCCCCGGTGACGTCACAGCCGCCCCCAGCGGCCAATAGCGTGCCGGTTATGACGTCATTGCCTCGCGTGGGCGGCTACCCCCGACTACCACCCCCTTTCCCCAACACCGAGCCAGCAAAAATCGACGGTTCCGTATCTTATCCCTCTTGTTTTGCGGGTAAATAAAAAAAAAAATGAGCCGTCATTACCTTTTTTATTCTCTCAATAGAAAAATTCGTTTTTTTTCTCTTGCAGGTATGGTTTCAAAACAGAAGGGCGAAATACCGAAAGCAGGAGAAACAGTTACAAAAAGCTTTGGCTCCGATACCGGCTTGTCAGGGCGCTATGATGCGAAACATCTATCCCGGCGGCGGCAGGGGGTACCAGCCTTACGCGCATCCGCACAATAGCATAAACGGCATCAATCGTTATCCCCAGGTGAGCAATAAATAATAACGCAAAACATTAACAAATCGAACAAAAGAATTTATTATCAATCGATCGTAAATGATTTTCATATAATTAATAACCTCAAAAATCAATATATTATTTGAATTATTAATATTGATATAATTATTATAATGATATTATTCCCGCGGGAATTTTTCGAACGGATACACGCTTTGCAAATTGGTTTGCATCCGGGGTGTTGGAATATGTATACGCCGATACGAGGAGCTCGAGGCCGCTGTAGCTAAATTGCATTTGCCTCGTGATTAGTTGGGTCGGACGCCTACCAGTTTAATTGAGCCCATAATTCATCGGGCGCTGTGGCCGGCCACAGAAAAAAATCTCGGTACCCCTCTACCGCTGATAGCTCCGTTTCGTCGCACATGCTCCTCTCTGTAATATCCGGCCTCGAAATTCGGGAACGACGACGAAAATATATCGGACCGATTAATCCTTACAGATGGGTGCCACGTCGTACCCAAGTATGCCGCAACCGTTCTCAATGTCGCACTCGGCGTCGAATATGTCGTCGGTCACGGGAATGCGACAAGACACAATGGGTAAGAGGCAAAAATATCGCTTTATTCGTCGTTATTGTATAATTTTTTTTTTTTTCTTTTTTTTTGTACGGACTGTTGCACTGTAAAATTTATACGAAAGAATGTCGACCGGAGATGACGCGCGAGTCCGTGAGAGCGATGTCGAGACATTCGCTCACTAGAAGATTTCCTCTCTTCCCTCCCTTTCCACCCATTTCCTTTCAAGCACCGTCTTACATCATTTCCGGCACAAGATGGCATATCGCTTTTAAATCGAATCAATAGTATTCGCGAATTGCCTATCGACCTTATCGGCGCGTTATGCTCTCAACGCGCTTCGACGAGACGGAGAAAATTTCATCCGACATACCGTATAACGATTTAACCTTTTAATCCGATAGCGGATTGTGAACCGTTCTAAATTAGCTTTGCGCCTCGTTTTCCAATCTATTATACATTTTCTCGTACCGTTTTACTACCCATTACTTTCAGTGTGTCGATTATTCGTTCATTGTAAATGGTGGAATATCCTTTCGTATCACACCCTCCAAATATAGATTGAACAAAGTGGAAAGTTCGATTTAAAACACTTATCATTAATCACGTGAAGATACCAGTATTTTTATTTTTTTGTAAAATTTTAAAAAACATTTTTCCGATTGTTTCTTTTGTAATATTGTGAAGCGAAAATACGCGCCACAAATTTTTTTTCGTAAATTTATATTTAGATAAGTAACATATACCTATATAGATGGAAAAATGCAGGTAATATTTTTTTTTTCGAAAATAATTTTGAAAAAAGTCTCAAATAAAATACGATCGATAAAAAAATCGAACTTTCCCTTAAATGCGATTAACCCTGCTGTTACGTTCATTTTATCTTATAATGTAAATAACATAAGTAATACAACTGTATCGTAACATACGTATGCATCCCGCATCGACAAAGACCCCTTTAACCACAAGTATTTAATACGCAACATTTCGATCATTCGTACAGCGGAGTTTTTCATTGATTGTATCACGTTCGGTCAGTATGATCCGAACAGTACCAGTGTATACTGAAGCAGAACTGAACAGCAGAGTTAACTATTTTAACCATACCGAGTTCGAGGTGACAAACGCCCTAACATATTTTTATACATATATATATATATATTTCTTTTTTTTTTTGGTTATCGAAGCGGCAAAACAATTTGGGGATAAATGAAAAATTTTTCCGAATAGGTATGTCAGCCGAAGACGAGTGGTACAACAAGAGCATCTCGGCGTTGAGGATGAACACGGCTCACCATCCCAATCTCGCCGCACCGATGCTTCAATACCAAACATAATTTTAGACGTAGTTCGAGGGGGGGATGGGGTTCTAGATACGACTTTGGACGATTCGTAATGACGACCTCGTAAAAAAAAAAAAAAGATAAAACAAGAAAAATTAAGTACGTGTTCGCATCGTTGTCCAACTTGTAAAATTGCACAAATACCCGAGCAGCAAAAAAAAAAAAAAAAAAAAATGAAGCGAACCGACGCGTGGACCGAGAGGGGCGTCCGTTCGATGACCGTAAGAGAAGAAAAAATAAAAAAAGCAAAATCTAGTCCCAATTAGTTTATTTTGTATTCATCAACGTCTCATTGAGATTGGCTATTTTTATCAAATACGAATTTAAAAAAGCATCGTTTGTCATTACGATTAAGAATTTAATTGCGTAGACCCGTCTACATGTCCAAGAAAGTATACATAAAGAAATATATATACATATATATATATAAAGAAATTTCAACACAAAGAGAAAGACGCAGGCGCGAAAATGGAACGCGAAAACATATATTATAAGACGAGAGGGTGATACTTTAATCAATCGAGTATAATGAAGTATCAAGAACGAAGAAAGTGCAGAATAACCTAACATTTTGTTAGTTCGGAAAAAAAAAAAAATCATTGTTTCGCTGCCAAAGCGAATGTCTTCGCTTCGACGGGTGGTGTTCGAAAACTCTTTAATTAGTTTTCACAACAACGATTCGAGCCAATTGCGTTGAGCCAATTGAGAAGAGATTTTACCGGGTTTACCGCGAAGGAATAAATGACGAGCGTGTAAATACGATTTAAGGCGACGTGCGTTTGTAGTAAGCGAATATATTCTATAGCGTACGCGATTTTTCAATGTCCTTTTAAAAGTGTAATAAACGAAATACCCCTTAATAAATATTAGAAACTCACTTTTTGGGGCTGTTACGTCATGGTTTCGATTGGGTGGGATACTGAAATTACAGCGCAATGGTAAAATCAGATGCCCAGCGGGGATTAAGGATGCACGGGGTGGTTCTTGCATCTTTTTGCTTCACCGACGAAAGCCCAGAGACCGTATTGTCGATCCTAACCTTCAATTCAATCGGCCAATTGTTTATTTTATTATTGTTTTGCGCAAACGAGACGTACGAAGACGCGTACATAATTTTCTAGTCGAACATTCATATTATCATTATTATTATTATTATTCAGAATAATTGAAAATTCGATACCATTCTCTGGTCTTTCGAAGGTGCGATACAAAAGAACCTGTTTGCACACGGCAACTGTCTATATCGGTGTCATTTTTCGATAACTGTCTAATCAATATATCGGATTCGAAACGAGTGAAAGTGTGATAGAAAGAGCGACGGGGATGTACGACGGAAACGAAAGAGGCGGCGGGGGGGGACTAAAAGATTGTGAATTTACAGCGATCGGATAACGATTTTTTTGCCCAGATTTATCGCGACCGAAATACTCCGCGCGAAATGTTCCTAAAAAAAAAAAAAATTTTAAAGTTTGTAACATATCACACGCATTTGAAGGAGTACACGATAATATGTATGCAAGACACACACACACACACCCACCGACACAAGCGTCACGTCCGATCAAATGCCCTATAGGAATAATACAAAACGGGAATTGGTATAGAAGCGCGCATATTTCGCTTGGGCGAAATTGTCAAATTTTAACGGCAAAAAAAGAGTAAAAAAAAAAAAAACAAGCACCGGTAGTTTATCGCATTTCGAACGAGCGCATGCTACTATAGCTCTAAGAACGGATCACGTATTGTACGTATATGTTGTACATAGCCTGAATAAAAAAAAACGAAAAAAAAAAAAAATTGTCAATTTCTTATAATGGTTTAAGATTATGTGAAACATGTTTTTTCCCGACGAAACTCCCTTTCGGCCAAATCGCACCGACACTCGAAAAATTCGGGCCCTTTGGAAAACAGCTGTACTCTTGATTACCGACTGTAATATATCGCGTCCCATTCAAGGCATGTGATACTGCAGTCGGTAATAAAAACTGCAATGTTGTTTTTTTTACGGTGCGAAAATCTATTAGCCTTTGAAGGGAATAGAATACCACTGCGAAACTAATAGACGCAGAGGCATTTTGTTTTCGTTGGTCGATGAAGTTTACGCACCCTATAGGGCTTTTTTATATATAAAAAATAGCATTACAGTTTTTATTATCGACTGAGCGCGGGTAAGAGGAAAGGGAGCGTGTCTCGCATTTTCTTAATACTATAACAAAAGTACGAATACCAGTCGAAGTTGAATCAGCAAAGGAAGCTTCGCAACGCCATGAGGTAAAAAAGGATTCCATACCGACCGAGTAGTTTATTCTAATGACGAATAATAAGTTTTTCGGCTATACCATTGGAGGATTTATCAAAGTCGCGTAGAGATGAATGTAACATCGATTACTTACCTGCAATACTACGAAGTCGGGTAATGACCAAAATTCCCGATAATACATATGATTTTTTTAACCATCGATTGGTAACGGTAACTTTCGGAAAAATAATTGACCCAATAATCGTTGAACACGGGAGATGGCCCTCTGAATCTTCACGCATTGGAATTTCTTTATTAAAAAATATCAAATATCCTTAACTATTATTATTATTTATATTACATTTTAAGAGAATGCGACGCCTTCCTGAATGCCGTTAAGATAGACGACGGACGACGGAGTGGTGAACATAAATCCTCGCAACGAGTCTTCTTCCGGTTTTTCTCAAATTTGCCTCTCGTTACAGCTTTTCTTACCGAGCGAACAAGTGTTATCGACTTGTAAGGTGGAATCGAATAAATTCACCGACAAACGACGCTGCGGCACTGCGAAACTGGCGTTCCTCGTTAACGCAACAGTTTATTTGGAACAATAGCTCGGGGTATCGTTGGTCACCGAGGCAAGTGCACATTGTCATCGACAAAAACGCGATGGCGATTTGATAAATTTTGCATACCCATTGGACATTAAAGAATCTCAGCTTTTCGACTGCTCAGACTCTTCTTTATCAACGCCCAATCCTCAAGAATATCAGCGTCATTGAGCATATAAACGATGTATGGACCAGCAACGGAAACGGCTCTTCTTCTCTCCGTGTGATTTCTTCTTCGTCGGCCGCTCGAACTGAACCACAAGTCCGCGTGAATGTCCACGTTGTTGCGATCCTCTTCGAGTCGCCGTATTTTCTCCTGCAGATCGCTGTGAATTCCATCCCAGACGAGACCCTTTTCGCTTTCGAAATTTTGCAGCGCTGCCTGCTCCTCAGCTTGAAATTTGTTTTGTATATTCTGCAAACGCAGCTGCTTCAGAATTCCCGCTACCTCCGTTTTTGTCTTCATATTCTCCTTTAGTCTCTCGAGCGGTATGAGGTATTCCTCGGATTTGCCTATTCTAACTTCGCCAAGCTTCGTGTCGACCTGCGTTATTCGCTCGCGATAAAGTCTGAAACAATATTATCGATATATTAATATTATTATTCTTATTATGAAAAATTAATAAAAAATAAATGAACAAACAAACAAATCAATAAATCGTGACAAATCGTCAATAGAGTCTGAAATAAAGCCATTCATTCATTGATATTATTATTATTCATATGACAAAAAATTGATAAATGAACTTTTTTTTTTAATAAATACATTTAAAACAAAAAATTAAATTGAAAGCCGTATAAATCGTAGTAAATCATAGATATTGCATTAATATTCATTGTTTTATAAGGACAATTTATATAATTGTTGAGAAATCAATGATTCATGCATAGCGATAACGAGACTCGACTCACTGTTCTTTCAATAGAGTAAATTGTCTTTCGAGATCCACTAGATTCTCCATGCACTCGTTTCTTCGTCTCTCGCACTCATCTTCATCCATCTCCGACGAGTCGTCGCTATCGCTGTGCTCCGCGCTGCTGTCGCACGACGCGGAGCTCTGATTACTGTCATTGCTGTCGTGCGACATTTCCTCGCCTTCGCCCTCCGATTCATCCTTGACGCTGGGCATCTGCGTCTGTAATTTCCTTCGCAGTCTTTGAAAAAAAAAAAAAAAAACACAAAACATCTTAAGCACAACTCTAATTTTCCTTGTGGACTATGTGTAATTTGTGATAATGCATGAACTTACAGCATTTTTTTTTTTTTCGTTTACAGATGAATTATTATTGATTTTTCTATCGTTTTTTTTTCACCGATTCAGCGTATAAATTATAGAACAATACAGTACAATTCATAGGGTAAACTCTGGTGAGAGATATTAACAAGTATCGAGAACGCAAAAAATACGAAAAATGAAAACAAAGAATGCGGCGCGAAAATAAATAAAATCACCTGTGGCCGAATAAATAATCAAAGACAATTTATAAAAATCGTATATTCACGAGGAAATCCTATGTGTATTCTGGCATCCGTGTATTGCAAATAAATATTAAATATCGAGTACGAAAATAACCTCAAAACTCAGTTTCTGAAATAACCTGCCTTTTGTTTTCGCTGTTTTAACTCACGATCGAATAAACAGTCATCAATTAAACTCGAATTATCGCATGTCGAAGAATAATTCTTTCGAGACTGTAAAAGTACTCACTGCGTTTGTTCGTCAGGATGTTTTCGATAAACTACGGTTTCTTGTCGTCTCTTGTGGCGGGCGAAACGCGCAACTGCGCGGAGCACTTGTCAACTCTCTTCCAAACAGCGGCCATTTGCAATGCCAGTGTTTTTTTTTTTTCTCGTTTGACGTCACGCGAACGAGCGCGCGCGCGTTACGCTCGTACAAACAATTTTTCTTCAATGACCGTGAAAATGAAATCAAAAGCAAACAAGAATTTTGGTAACTACTTAACGCAATTTAGTCGCAGCCAAACGACGATACGCGTTCCACATCACAAATTCGGGGGATAACTTACTGATTCGTCTGGAACTTGAAAGGTTTTTCATACTTGATAGTTTCGCAAATAATCTTAAAGGAAATCCTTAACGCGAAAACAAATAGCTGTGTAGCACGTTCCTCATACTAGCTCGGTCAGGGCACGCCGCTCGCGATATTAGGGGAAAGAATGCGAGCGCTCGCGCACGATTCACGGTGGAAACGATTTTTCTTTGGTGACCGTAAAAAAAAAAAAAAAAACAACAGAATAAAAAGCAAACACGAATTTCTTTAAAAGGTGCAATTTAATCGAACGATCGACGTTACGCATCCCAGATTACAAGTTCTCAGGATGATTTTTCTCAGTTACTCGATGGGTATCTCATAAATTTTTCTCGTAGTAACTCTTCGAAGAGTAAAAAAATAGTCGTATCTTTATAATAAAAGATCGTTCGGTGTACACTACGCTGTATGATTACCCCCTCGTAACGGTGTCGCCACTTTGAGAACACCCCTCGACTTTATTAGTGTCAAAGGGTGCTTGACCCAAAAAGCCAACGCCAACCTTTCGCGAGTTTCGAAACGGAATTCCACCATCTTATTATTTTTTTTCATTTTTCTATGCTTTTTCACGCTGCTATTGGGGTAGTGAGAAAAAGAAAAAAATGGACCAGAGCAATAACAACAATGTCAATACGAAGGGACGTTAGCACTTCAGGTTTTACTGAAAAATGTTTTTTTTTTTCTGCGTTCTCACATATAACACGATAGTAAAGATATACATATATTCCGTTATACAATATTCCATCAGATACAATAATACACATTTGGACCTGTATAGAACAAACAGACAGATAATGCAACATTCGCATAACTGCAAGTTATACTAGCAATTCATACAATTTGTATATATATTTTAATATATATATATACTTTTTTCATGTCGATTTTTTTTTTTTTTCATTTTTGTTTAATCATTTTGTTTTGTTTGTTTTTTTTTTTTGAAGACTTTCGGTTAAATAGAGCTCGATTTTTTTTTCTTTGGCGAAGAGTTAGAAGAAGGTACAGGTCATTTGTGCAAATTCGCATGAAATTACTTAAATCCGCGTTAAACGGGTCGACGAGTTCCGATGGCCACTTTCCTGTGTGTATGTGTGTGTGTATGTGTCGCGTCGAGACGATTTTCATGAGTGCGCGTTATAACCCGAGGGTGTGACGCGTTAATGTGTGAAATGGTTACGCTGGTCTACCGTGTAACGACCGCTTAATCGCGGTATTTAATAATTCATTCCATGTTAATATTTATCGTGTCATCTCAGCGGTTCACGTAAATTAAATTCGAGCCTAAAGCCGAAACGAGTTTCCGTTGGTTGTCAAAAAAAAAAAAAATTTCCCCCTTATCACTCTTCCGATAGATACGAATCCAGTCTCTTCCTACATCCTACTATGTACTTCCATTTTACACCAATTTTTTCGAACTCTTTTGCCCATTCGCTTTTTTTCTTCGGCCCTCTCCACTTTCCGATTAATCTGAGCGTGACGATTAATCTTCCCGAGATTCGTTACAAATCCATAGTTTTTTCATAGATCGAAAGAGACGGGACTCGCTTAGCTCGTCGAGTAAAAAGTTTGATTGCTACACGCTTTGTGTCATACTTTTTGGAAAGCGGTCTGAAATCTCCATCCCCGGAATCCCGGACTCGATCGGTAACATTCATCAATCATGTTTTTTTTCATCGTTGTTAAACTTTCATTTTGAAAATTGTCCTGTGAAACTTTTGCATCGATGTTTTATTCCGATTTGCCTTAAAACGATCTACAAAAAACTCGGTCGGTAACAAAACCATTTCTTTTCACTACTTGAATGTTTTTATGGAATGCGAAAATTATTAGTGATTCGACCCAACAGAAGGGTAAACTTTGATAAGATGATTTTTTTATAAAAAAAATTAGAATTACATTTTTTGGTACCGACTGGGCTTGGAAAGGGGATTTCACATCGCCTTTGATGATGCAACGAGACTCTCTAAATCACATTTTGCGGATGTCGAAAAGCTTTTGCGATAGAGACGATAGCCTGGAATTTTTTTTTTTTTCCAAAAACCACCTATGGAATTGACATTTCGAAGAGGGATTATTATTCGTGGAGTCAGATCCGTCGGTAACTAATTGGCGTCGTATTTTTTTCTAATTTCACATCGACCATTTATGCGACGAAATGACTTGACCCTTGAATTCTAATCCTTCAGCTTTTTTTTTCACGTACGGAATGTACGAGTCGTGCAGACTTTCAATGATTACCTACACCCCCTCCCCCCGGACATCACTCGATATACTTTTTGGGATGGGGATTTTTTTTTTTTCATTTTTTATCTACTATCAACTAATACGCATTTTGTTTTATCGATGCGCGTTCATCGTCGTTAAATTATTAATAAAAACGAATACCGCGTGATCAACACGCAATACAACGTAAGTAAAAGGTGATACATCGACGGCCGCCGGTGTGGTAAACCTCTTTCGCATGGAACAAACAAATAGAAGTTCGATCTATACGACTTTAACTAATATACATATATCACTATTTTATATATATTTATATATATATAGTTTTTTTTTCTTCGACTTTATCGTATCACACAGGCGCTGTTGTTGGGCCGACGTTCTGATGACTGTGCGCGATGTTTTCAAATAATTTATATATATATGTATATATATATATACTGTTTATTAATATAAATATAGAAAAAACAATGTAGATAATCAAAGGAATAAGTGTTTTAGTAAAAAAAAAAACAAACGAACTAAAGGAAGACAAAGTTTTTGGGATCGACAATGTGACTAAAAATGAATAACAAAAAATTTGAAAAAAATATAAATAAAAGAAAAAGCGTCGGAAGTTCGGAAATTGTTATATGCCTCTAACAATACTTTTTGACTAGAAAAACATTAGTTTCGAATTTGTTCGACTGGTAAAACGGATTTTACTCTCGTTGAATCGTTAATCGGTATTAAACTTTTCCGTGTCTCCATCATACGATTGTTACAATATCTATGTACGATGGGGCGATCCGCCGAGCGAAGATTTCGATTGTTTTTCACCGCAATTGTTATGACCCGTTGGGGGCTCGACGGCAATATTGTTATTGTGACGTCCACTGTATTACACGTCCATTCGTGACAAGTTTGTGACTACGCGGTCGAGTACCATTTTAGTTGGGTATTGTGCGATGGAAACGTCGCGATGATCCGCGGATAGCCAATAGCGAAGACGGAAAAAATGATATCGATACTTGCGCAACCAAAATGCCGTCGGCCTCCTTGCGGACCAAACGATTCCAACCGATGTCCAGAGTGGTTTTTTCGAACGATGACGATTCGAGGAGACTAGGATTTGGCTTTGTCGGCGAGCGCTTTGTCAAAGCCGTCGATCAGCGTCTCGATTATGAATTTTATCGTAAGTTTATATATGTTTTCGACGTTTTCCGTGTATCGATCCTCGAGGGTGCGTTTCACAGCTTCCAAAAACGGCTTTTCGATTTTCTGGCAAAAAGACAGCAGGTATAACGTTAGATGCGCTCGATTAACGTTAAATGTACAAAGACCAAGACGCTGGATGGATGGTTCACAAAACATCGAACCAACCAACCATCTTGCGTGACAAACGATTGGTGTATTATGCGATGTAAAAGCTAACGAAAAGTAAACGTTTGAAAGATTAGGGTAACAGTTGATTTAGTCGAGCAATGTAGAAAAACGGACCGGTTGTAGAAAAACGATCGATATTTAACCCTAAGTTACGGTTTAGACGCTCCAGAAGGGGATTCAGCGTTGGCAAATGGACGCTTCCATAATAACCATTACGATTCATCTCGATTTCTATCGACCTTTTTGATATCAAATGAAAGCCGCGATGCACTCTTACGAGTATCAATTTTTATTGAATAAAAAGTCCTAAAAGTGCATTTCCTTTTTTTTATAAGTAATGCCGATTTTGTCGGTTTTTATCCTACGAATGGAGTTGCCACGACACCTTCGCTTTCCTTCATTTATCGTCGTATGGCAGGAATTGGAATTACACATCGCTACTCGTTGTATCCTGACGCGAGATACACGCGTCTCGTTATGACGACTCGCAATGAATGCCTTCGATATTCATACACGTGTAACCGAATGAATTCACTCGAGTCGCCGACGGGGGAAAGAGAGGATTTCACTACAATACACGACTAGGATGGGAAGGCCGGCTATGTATGGACACAGAATGGGAATAACATCCGTCTCATGCGTCTCTTCTGCATCCAGCAGCATGTGAATTCGTATATGTTGCATGCAGAGAGGCGTTAAATCAGGTATTACACACTATGGAAATATCGTTCTATATTATAACGTCATCCGCATGCGGGCGCATCAATATATTATACACCGCATCGAGATTCAACGTCATGAGTTTCTGTAAACTTTAATACCGTAACGAGTTCAATTCTGTATGCACTATGCACGATACGAAATAGTCTCTTCAGTTCAAAACTACGAGGAATGTTTTACGATTATTGATGGATCTATGTCACGGAGGTCATTTTCTGCTTGCAACCATTTTTAGCCCATTATTTTAATTCCCATACGATGTCCGCGATGTAAATACGAACGTTTTTATTTGAAAATCTACCCGAGTTGAGAGAAAAAAAAATGTTGTGTAACATTTTTTTTTTTTTTCGAAAGCGGCGATCGATACCAATAATATCGGCCTAATGCCGATTGCTCGAATAAATGGACGGTTATGAATACGAAAGACATGTACAGTATACAGCAAAGTAGGCTGTAGTACAACCGGCAATAAACGCACGAGAAAAAAAAAAGAAGACGGGCGCATTGTTGATACCGATAGACGCGCCGATATCACCGGTCCGCTCGTCGAGTTCTAATGCAAAAACGTTGAGAAGCTTCGGAGCTTTTGCGAGAACGCGAGCCTTTCCGCAGCTCGTGGGGTATTATGCAGGCCGCGTCTTTGTCTTGACGAAACAATGGGGACAGTAGTCTCGAGGCGCGGGCAGCGAGCTTCGCGCAATCGTCGTAAAGAGAAAATTAAAGAAGCTTTACGCGATAATACCGTCAAACTCGCGAGTCTCGATACCGATGAAAATGGAAAACAGATCGCGATACCAGCAGAAAAATTGATTGTTCGTGAGTCGGATTAAGACGAAAGAATCCATCTTGCGGTCAGAAGATAAATCGAAATATCGGAAAAATATTGTTTTCGAAAAATTCATAATTTTTATGTTTTTTTATTTTACATCCAAATAATCGTTCTGAAAATAAATTCGCAGGCGTACATCGTAAAAAAAAACAAATCGTTACTGAAATTTTGATTAACAAAAATGTTTGTTCTTTCTGCCAATTATCAAAAAATCCGATAGATTTTTTTGTTTTATTAACAAAAAGATCGCATGCAATATTTGAGTAGTTTTTGAACGAACATCACGCGTTGTATGTATTTTTACGTGTACGGACGGGAAATGGACGGGAAAGTAGTAATATACATGCATATTCAAGCGGATATGCTCACCCAGAAATATTGCCTGTTGAAATTAGGTATCTTAGTGTGCGATGCCCCAACCTGATGTAAATAGGTTAAAAAGACATCCATATTGTCGAGACCCTTTATGCCCTCGTCGAGAGTCCCCATTACTGTCGTCGCATGTTCCGCGAGTTCCATACTCGTCGATTGTTGCTCCTTCGTCTTCAGGTCTTGAAATTTCGTGAACATGCTTAACAATTCCGCGTTTTCCTCGAATAATCTGCCGACACAATGACACAACAATTTACGCGCTTAATCCAAGTCAACATTTTTTTTACAGCGCCAAAGAAAGAAAAAAAATCGCTTCAGGTTTTTTTTTCGTAGTGATTATTCATAAGTATTGATCATTGTATTATTGAATGTTTACCTATTTTTATTTCTTTATACGCGTATTAAAGGTAAAATTCCCTGAATAAAGATAAATTTCCAAAAAATCGGATTTTTAACAAATATAGTGATATTTTAGGCAAGTTCCGCGGTGTAACAAGTTTTGTAAATTATGCAGCTATATACAGTATTAACGCGTCTAATTCGCGAGTATTGATAATACGTATCTACATCTTGTTTACCTCTGGATATAATTCAGGTATAATTGGAATGCAGCAAAAACAAATGGTGACGAAGCAACTGGTACAAGCGGACGCTATAGTCACGTAACGAGTACAGTACAGCAGCTTGATATGGCCGTTTATTGATTTTTGGAACGCGAGCTCTGCTGGACCGAAGGCTCTTGTCGAGTTCTCTCATCCCTCGTTCTCTGTACGTCACGAATTGAGTGACCGAACCTCAATTAAGTTGTTGAACACATGGAAAATTTTACTGATGTTAAAACATTTTTCTTTCCTCTTTCGCGTTATCTGCGACATACCTATCGCGGCAATTTAACATTCAATAAAATTTATTTTAAATACGATGTTATTTTTAATGGATCCGTTGTTGATTGTGCGATAGTCGGCAACAGGTTCGCTATGCCGGTGATCCTCAACATTTTTATAAACTCGCTAAATAATCCATTTTCGCAATGCCACGATATTCCAAAGTTAATTGATCCATCAATGTCACACGAGATTAACATTGACAGCGTTCGCATTTCATATAGGTATTTTTTTTTTCAAAATACCGAAAAGTAAAATAAATTTCCGACAACGCGAAATAAAGTCATCCACGTGTTGGCGGCTGATTCGCTCCAATTCCCAGCTGGAGCAGACGATATTTACTTTTCTAGTGGACCAATTACCGTTCCGTTACCCTACCCATTTCCACGACCCTTGCTTCATATATACATATATATATACGTATATATCACGAGAAATCCCAGGGATTTTGTTCCCCAACTCGACCCCTCTTCTGCAATATCCTCGAGAAAAAGAAATGAGGGACCGAAGATGAAAATTGCAATACTTTTCGTGCCGAAAAAATATTTATTCCCTTGCGGCAAAGAATTAATGACAACGCAACAAAGTTTTTCCATCATTGACTTTTTCTCTCCTGTCCTCTTCCGTTCCATTCGAATAGTTAGGCTATGAGGCTTCCAATATACTCGGAGCCATTGTTCTTCATCGAATGCGCAAAACGGTCGGAGATTAGAAACGCCATTCGATAACGAGATAGAGTCTGAAAGTGAGAGAGCAACGGCAGAAAGCAAATTCACCGAAAGGGGATGGAGAGGGTTAGAGAGAGAGAGAGAGAATGTAAAGAGAGAACCTCCGTTCAACGGGTCGACTTGTCGTCGTTGTCGTCTGATCGTCGGCTCGACTTAAATTGACAATCCGCCAATTCAATCAATCCGCACTGTGTTGAACTATTATTAGCTTCGCCGTTCTTCTTTTCTTCTTTGGAAATTGCTTTGAAATGCGTCTAGCCGACTATCGATTCTATTTATTTGATTGACTCAATGAATAACGGTTCGTCGTCGGTATATGAGAAATAAAGTATCAGGAGAATCGACCGATAGCATGCGAAGGTAGGCGCAGCCGGATTCTTCTATCTAAAAGGGAAGTTGGGGGTGGAAACGAACCGCTTTAGCAATTCACGAAGTTTCATCGATATACACAACATTTTTGTGAAATTCACCACCGAATCTCCTTAATTCGATAGTAGGAATCTCTGATGATACGATAAACTTGCGTTCTGTTCTTTTTTTGGTCGACAAATAAAACGGCATAGAGGCTTTCCGGGTGGATATGTTGGAGGAATATTAGATGACCAAATCGCGTTTCGTCGATATCCACATTCGCTCGTGTTGGTTCATTAATCGTGCAGAGGGTGGCACCCGTATGTTGATATCGCTCTCGAAAGTAAAGCGGAACTCGCGGCTTTCCTTGAAAGCGTTAAACCGTACTAAGGTCATTGTGCTACTTTTACCAATCGTTGTTTTTCTATCGAGCAACGTAGAGGAAATTTCGAGTTTCCTTTCAGGGGAAACGCGGGCTGATTGTAATGATTGGTTAGTATCGATAATTCGCCCTCTTTCCGCAGTATCAACGTTTCCTTTCCGCGATTATCACTACCCAATGACATAAAGATATCCGGCAAAACAACGAACAATAGATGAACCACAGATGAAAAAAAAGTGTAGCAATTTGATATTATCAAAGGAATTAGAAAAGCCGAGACGAGTTGCCGAGACGAGTTGTGTGCGTTAAATATTAACAAATGATTTTTTTTGTGTAGCGTGGGGAGTTGTCTTGCTTAAGGGTCTCTCTGCGTTATTATTCGTGGAATAAATTTAATCGAAATGAACGCGGAGGCAAAAAAGGTACGGAAAACGGCACTTTCTCGATCGAGTTGGGTCAACACGTTGGCAATAACGCGAATACTGTTGTATACGAAGAGACTTTGACATTGTCCGCCGAGTATAGGGTATAGAATGGCCAGGGGACGATAAGACTTGCCCACCGAAAGCCCCTGAAGGAGATGAACGAGAGGGGCTCATTCACGAACAGTAGCACACTCGTCCAGTTACGGCTTCGCTTTCCATTCTTTCCTCTATTTTTTCATTATTATTTCCAGAATTATTCTCTACTGCAATATTTATTCGTTTATTTATTTATTTATTGCGCATTTTGGAGTCATAGCATTGATTATTTTACGAAACGTGTTCCGAATTATAAAAATGCGTACCGACATCATCCATCTTCCGTAATCGAAATTTCGTAAATTCCGTAAATGAAATTACACGTAATCTCATAGCCCGACGTTCGTATTGGCCCTCGAGTACCTAAACACTAACCGCGTCATTTCTTCATGAAACGAAGAAAACGAAGAAAAAACTGTTTTTTTTTTTGCCAACTGCTTAATTCCGGCGTTAAGCGGAGAAACAGTACGGTTTCGGAAAAATTTGTTCAAAAGAAGCACTGTGCTGTGTTCTTCTGGCACTGCTGCCCGAACAAGTGATGGGAAAATCCGCGTAGTAAATTTACGCGTAAATATTTTTTTTTTTTTACCATTACCATTACTGATTCTCTGGTATGAAAAAACAAAGTTAAGAAGAGGTGAAACCTTATCGTGTGCGAGAGGGATAGCGTCAACGTAATGCCTTTCAAGATTATGCATGTCGAACGAAGTAAAGGGGGTGACACACTAAACCGCGATACACTAAAGTTGATATACCGTTTTTTTTTTTTCTATTTCGACAAGTTATTTGATGAAAGACGGCGAGTCCCCAGTCGGCAGTATCGGCGACGATTGAGATCTGCCCTCATCGATCAAGTCTTACCTGGCTTTTTCCTTTAGTTTCTCCTTCGCCTCGCATGAGCGGAAAGGAATTCTCGTATATAGTATACGTTTGTTAGTAATGTAGGCTAGTAAGAAATGGACGGGCCACAAAATGCAGAAAGTCGTAATGATTTCGATGGCACGAATGTAACGAGCAAGTGTCGACGCCGTATTACCCTCTATAAATCGCATAATAACAACGCGAAGACAGCTTTCGGATTGAGTTTACTTACTTTACGAACATGTAGACACCCGTTGGCTCCATCGCTCTGGAGACAGCCTTCCAACTGGCGATAATCGTGTATTTTTGCTTCGCCGTTAGAGGCAGTCGCGGATCCGTGGCTGCCGGGGGCGGTGGATTTTCCCGTCCGCCCTGATTTTGCGACGTCGAAGATGCCAATTTGCTAAGTTCGCAGCCCATGATGAAGACGATCCGCTATCGGATAATTTCTCCTGAGCACCGCTCTTAAACTTTTCAGCGAACTTTGTATCGTCGGCGGCTCGTTTTATCCCGTATATCCTGAGAGTTTCAACACAATTCATTCGCACAACGCCAACGTCACGTAAACGTTATATCAATTATCCGAAGGTAAAAAAATACGATTAAATTTATCACCTTTTCACTCGCATTCTATTCCGTGTTTATCGATTAAATATCAATATCTAATGGTCGGGCGCATCCGGAGAGCAGAGGGAAAAAAATATTTAATTGACAATCGAGAATTAACGCTTCTCACCAAAGTGACAGACAAGTTTAATGTATAACGCGTAATTAACGAAAATACACTTTCGTCGTAAACGAGCGTGAAATGTTGATTATTACGATAAGCACACTGATTTATCCCGTGAGGTTCATTTGGCTGGTCTCTCTCCCTTTGAGCGTTATATCCTTCACTATTAATTGTTCATCATTCGTCGCGAATTTCCGGCGATATTCTCGTCCGCCGTTTCTCCCTTATCTCGCGATTACTGTGTTCGCTTCTATTTTTCGATCGAAAATCTTTTTAACTCTTTCGAAAATTTGTTCGGCCGTTCACTCAAAAATTCGTTCGATTTGTTTTTTTTTCCAATTCCTTGGCGAGCATCCGATGATTCTGATTGATTATTCCGAAGAGAAGCAACACTTTCTCCGTCCTTCGACGATTCGTTGCTCGATTAAAATTCGAATGATTCCATCACACCGGATCGGCGCCGGATCCAAATTTCCAAAATCCGCGAGGATCGAGGAGCGTTTTCCTGCCTCGCGATGGGGCCGCAGCCCGAGGAATTCTGCGCATTCGTGGCTAACACTCTGCCGCTTCTTGGACACTGACGCTCTCGCGGCTTCGAACATCTGCGAAAATAATATTTTATTCATTTTTTTTTACTCTTACATTCTCTCAATCGAACGATAGTAAATACGCGATTCGTTAATCTTGAAAATACCCCGAAATTATATTTATTTACTTTTCATTCTTCGTAGAGGCATTTTTTCGTAAGGAAAAATTAAATTCCTCTCGAGTTATTTGTGGAGACGTTTTTCTCCGTTTCGCTAATGATGAGTTAATTAATTTAAAAAATTTTATTGTATTGATTTATCGTTATTTTGAGAAAAATTGAAATCGATCCTCCGAACCTTATCGCGTAACTGTTGAAACTGAATAGAGCCGACAATTCGTGTGACGCTGACAAATGTCCTCAAATTAATTCACTTATCTTTCAGCGCATCTGTCGTTCCTAATCTCGGGACACTCTCATGATATAATATTGGTATTAGGCATTAGGAACTATATTGCGGACTGTCGTATCAGTCGGTTCCAATGCGAAGCGATGATAGCTTCGTTTAAACAAACCCTCGTCGAACCGCTGTCGATATCGGAAAAAGTATCACCGCGGGAGTCGACGACTTATCGTTTCGATTGATTGCCAACTTTTCCCCGAATGAAACAAATCCGATAACGCGGTCTGTGACCGTTACTCGGTAACGTTGGATTATCTTTCATTCCTTCTTATAATTTTCGTTGCCATTGGAAATCATCGGTTTCAAAGTCGGAGAATACCATTTCATCACGCGGCGTATACATTTTAGAAATGTACTATGCATTTCCTCTTTTCACTTTTACAATTCCTTTCGAAATTAAATTTAAAAAATTAAAAAATTTCGGAATATAATATTTCCACGAAAAATAGCTATTTCGACACAATGCTAAACACGGTACAGTCAAATTTCATAAAATTTTTTCAAATTATACAAGAAGGTATCGTGATAAATAGGAAATTTAATAATAGCGCGAAAGATGATACATTGAACGTTGAAGGGTAACGTTCATTTTTTATGCAATTGTTCACGTGAACTCGAAATTTTATGCTTACATGCGCTCGTTCGATATCCGCGACATTTCACGATGTTTTCCCTCGCGCTTTTCCCGCTTTTCTTTTCCTTGACAGCCAAACCTTCTACTACGCTTCAGTTCAGTCGGAGTATATTGTGGGAAACGCGACAGCCGGTTCGTCTCTCCCATCTTTAAATACTTGTACATACATAGGGGAAAATGGGGCAATATGATACAGTCGCGTAATATGAATTTAAGAAAAAATTCACCGACCGAAAAATTCATGAAATTTTAGAAAATTTCGATTTTCAGAGAAAAAACGCAGATAAATATTATTTTTCATACGAAAAAATGGATTTTTTCTTACGAGAATACTTAACGTATCGTGTATAGGTGTTGAATGATTTAAAATTTAAATTTGTCTTTTTTTAATGCACGCTCCATTTTAGCCCATATTTCTTTTTCTTCGTCTCAATACTCTTAAAGGGCTGTATCTCTCGAAACTTCGGATAACTTGTAGTAGAATTTTTATCTTAATACTCGTAAAAGGGTATGACGAATTTATTTTTTGCTTCATAAGTAGTAGAAAAGTTGTGTGTATATCAACGAAACTATTTGAATTGCTAAAGCCGTTCACTTTTTCCTCGCCTTTCCCTACGATGCAGCGAGCGACATAAGTAGAGTCGGTAAGTAGTAAACAGACTTCCCTAACGATTACCATATCTATAGCCTGTAAAGTGTAATCGGGTTATGTACAAAATATTTATCGAAAAAAAATGGTCTAACATAGAAAAAAATATATGTATTACCGATTTTGAAGCCCTTCGGTTTACCGCGGATAGACGACTCAAGTGTTGCATTTTCCAAACTGGCACAAGAGGATTTAAAATGTACAAGTCAAGTCCGTGAATAATGGAACGCGTTGATTAATTCAGCGAATCCGCGCGGAAAGCGAGAGGCAGTGAACGGCGTTTTATCGTCGCCACGGTGGGCTTGTATTTCTCCAGCGCGACGAGAAAAATACGGTTGAGGCTTTCGCTCACCCTTCACATCGAACGAAATCATTTCATTTCATTTTCATTGCAGATTTTCAATGTCAATAAATCCCCGTTGATTGCTCAATGTTGCTGTTTTTTTTTTTTTCTAATGGACCATTGTCATTTGCGTCGTTATTTTCGACGATATGTTTCCCTTGTAAAAGATACTTAAATATGCGTGCAAGACGCATGCGCATTCGCGTCAACTTTTCATATCGCGTAATTTAGACATCGAAACGATGACTACGAAATTTCATCGTGTAAAGTCGAGAAAAAACTCGCGTGAAAGTCGTAATAAATGTGACGAAAATCATTTTTTTTTTTTCACTTGGAAATACAAATAATTTTACTTGAATTTTTATAATACGAGATAAAACATCGTACATCCGACGCTGTACTGTAATAAACGAGTCCAGAAAATTGTTTGGATTGGAAAAAACATCGTTGTCAGTTATCACAATCGCCATAAGTGTGACAATTATCCTTCATGTTAGTCCTATGTTCCTGCCGCACGCGAATAGATTTAATCATTCTAACGATCGATAACATCGCTTTTTTTCTTTTCGTATCTTTCAAGTGTATTATTACGTATTATTTAACCGTCGCTACGACAGCGTAACGAGGATTCCGTCAAGAAAATAGAGAGAGAAAAGCGGGTACAATTATGTACTTATACTTGAGTACATGAAAAATCGAATTGGCGAAGGATCGCAGAGACGATTTCGTTATTCTTTCCGCGAACTGTGGGGATGAGAAATGGGGATGATGATAGGATCGCCACATACCGGCGGCGACGGAGGGACGATCGATTTCACGAATCCACAAAGCCCCCCACGGTCCGTCAGTGTCGCCCCGCTTTCGTCGCGCTTATAACGTTTTGACCAAAGCAAAGCCCGCCTACCATCTCCATTCGATATCGTTCGTAACGTAAATATTTTACTCCATACTCGGTGCATCATTGAACGCGAGCTGATCGGAAAATCAGCTTGACCTTTACTACCTCGTAGCTCCGATTATTATTTTTCCTTTCTCTTTTCTTCTGTAACCCTTAAAGTTCATTTCATCTATCAACGTATTTATAATGACGTCACCGACTGATAAAAAACTAATCGTTTTTTTTTTCATTCGATGTCTTTTCATCTACACCCATCGTCGATAACAATGAAATTTTCCAGAAAATACGTGATTTTTTTTAAATTCAACATATTCTCGCAACAATCAGCGTTCACGAAACTTACGTGTGGTAATTTCAGATCAATGCGTTGCTCAGTCAAAATACCTTACATTCTCATGAAATTATTTTGTACCTTTGCGAAAAGTTATTTTTAATTGTCAATATAAAAAAATTGAGTGTTCAGAAATACCCCAGCAAATGGTTGAATTTTCAAAACTCGAAGACAATGTGTTGAAGATTTTTTTTTTTATCTTAATACTCTATTGGGGGGTAACAATGGTATTTTTTTGGGTGAAAAGTAGTGGCGAAAAGTGTTGCTCATGTATATCGACAAAACGCCATGAATTTTTCCAGGGATATTTAAAAACTATTGATACGTCAATACAAATCAGGCGGATAGTAATTTTGCGGGGGTTGGTACACAATTCGCAACACCGTATCGACTATTCAATTAGGTCGATTACAAAAATAGATAGAAACGAAGGATGAGGCGAGAAGAGGGCACATGGAAACTGTTACGCGAGCCTATCAACTTGCCATATCCGAAGCTAATTAGACAAACACCCAATGCTTCGAGAGTAATTGCCCCCCGACAATGGCGCAGGCGGTTCTACACGCGCGCGGCGAGGTCGGCTTCGTTCGCAAATTGTTGATTAATTATGATGTACGGAAGATATCGTAAATGTCTTATCGGTATAACGCCTCGCGACCAGATGTTTTAGACGTAATCGATTGCTTCGTGTTTCAAAACAGCAATCCCCACCGCTATATACTCGAAACCGTGCGATTCTCTTTTTAATTAATTCGCGCGCGTTTAATTTTTTAACCCCGAAGCCCCGCACCCCACGGGGCCAATGGACCGAATGGTTTCGAAAAAAATCTTAAAGTTTAAAGTTTATTATGATTCGAATGGCGTCTTAATCTTTTTGAAGGCTATAGGACTAATAATTTATAGAAACGTTCAATAAGATGAAATAATTACAGGAATTGAATTTAATAAAAATTCTCTTTGCATCTTTGTAAACGGAATTGCATACGGTTTTTCTGAATTTTTCGGTAGCCGATAAGTACGGCTGCAGCTACGAACGACATTATAATGTGACGCAGTGTATCGTGTCTATTAAAAGTACTCGAGTATAAGTTGCAGACTATAAAAATAATAACGCCGCGCGATAGCGAAACACCATCCTCGCGGCTTGATTAACGTTGTAGCTGGGTACGTTCGACTGCTTATTGACGTAGCGGTGTCGGCCCGTCGACGCTCGTGTCATAGTATAAACCATATGCCGTGTATCCGTATCCGGAGCTTCGATTATTGATGATGCGCTTATAAGCGCTCTTACAGCGATATAGCGCCTTTGAAGGCGAACGTAGGTTAGTCGATTGCCTCGGTTACTGTACAGAGCCTTATTACGATGCAGTCTCGTCTATGCATCTTTCCGTTGTGTATGTATATATTAAAAAAATCGCAGCATGGACGATCGAGCTATTAGCATTTACGTGTACTCGTAGTCAAAGGTTGCGGCATGGATAAGAGTGAGGGACAGATTTAAAAAAAAAAAACGAAAAAAAAATAGGGGTTGAACCTTATTCGTCTCTCGGTCACGCGACGAGTCAAGTGGGCCAAAGAGACACAATCGCGCGCGAGAGAGAGAGAGAGTAAAGTGGAGAAATAGTTGCAACAGGGGTGAGGGGGTAGCGAGCTCCGTATGCATTAAGCGCCTGGAGCCGCTCCGAAGAGTCGAGATTGCGGAGAGTATTAATTGCAGCCAACACCGGCACAGCCCGCAGGAATAGAGAAAAACGTTCAAAGTACCAAAGTCTTCTTGTTCCTCCGTGAAAATTTCAAATAAAACAATTCCGTCACTCCGACTGATATTTTACGAACGAATACATCGAAACGACGCGATTGATCGATTATACGTACGACTATCGTTACAACCCCCGAAGCCACATCGCTCGATCGTTTGACTAACGGGAAAGTACCGAGAACGTTGTCGCGTTGCGATTCTTCACGACTCCCTAGGAAACGATGGGGGATGGTATATACGTATGCGCGTAGGAAGAGCAACTCTAATGACGCCCGCGAGACCAACACGCATATACGAGAGAAAGATTGATTATGGGACTTGTGCGCTCTATAAGTAAAACGCGCCGCGACCAAAGTACTCGATAGTCCTTACGATAATACAGGTACACGCGAGATGCGTCAATCAAAAAAACGTATAACGCGTCTTGATATTTTTTTCTACGCTTTGAAAAATACATGTTTGCGACAATGCTTCGCATAAAGTATACGCTACTCGTGACACGCACTGACCGATGGGTATACGCCACGCGGCGTACCCATAGTGACGGTACTGAACGCCAACTCGACGATTTGCTCATTATAATATATTTAATATAATAATTCATTTAATATATTATTATTACAAGTCGATTAGTCTTCGTTCGTTATTCAATACATTCAATACGATACATACCGAGAAATATTGGAGACAATGACGACGTGCAAATATTCCACAAGCACGGGAAAGCGTAGTTTTATTTCACTCCCTTGTCTCCCTTTTATCTTTCGATCGGATCAAATAGACTTGTATCGTTAAAATTCTTCGGCTATTTCGCTAGTCCACCACCTAACTCTATCCCGTCGCGGTGATGAGAATACGAGGAATAATATTTATCTCCGTTTCGACCGATAAAATATTTTTGGCGTACGTACGACGAATGTTTATCCGTACAGTGGACCGCGTGCCGAGCGCTGTTTCACTCGGTATAATTCACGGCTCTATATCTCAATCGCCGCGTCTTCCCTCCCCCGCACTTGCGTTGATCCCTGGCTATTCAACAGCCCACGCCGCACTGCCCTTTCTTCCACTGTCTCGGTATCAACGGCATTGCTACCATTTTTAACATTTTTTTTTCCTTTTTTTTTTTTCTTCGATCGGTTATTCAAACATTATCAACGAAAATTCGGTGGGGTCATTTTAAAACGCACGCGATTCTCGAGGACGCCATTACGCGCGAGTATTAAGACCGCTTGTTTTTACGCTTTTCCGTTCCTTTTTTCCGTCGACGTTATTAACATCGACACCTTATGTTTCTTTCCTTTTATACGTATATTTGTATGCGTATATATATTTAAAAAAAAAATTTTCCTCTCCTATTCCGCCGATGTTCGATTCGCGTTTAGCCCCCGGGAGCTTCGGGATGCTGGCTACCGTGCTACGTCGCGGGGTTACTTCGTAGGAACGTAGGATGTCGGCGATGCTGCCTACAGCCCAGGCGAGCCGAGACTGAGGCGCCCATAATAAACGGCTCGCCGGCGCTTGCGCCCCGACTGCGCGGAATCCTCTCGCTCGACGACGCTCGACGGACTCCTCTTTTGCCACCCACACTACCCGCGTTTTACACCCCGTTCGGCTTTCTCCCATCGGTCACTTACGGCAGCGGTGGTGGGCCATGTACACGACGAGAAATTAATTGTTTATCCCTCTCGGCTTTCTCTCTACGCGCTCACGTCCGAAGCCCACCGTTTTCATGTACAACGTACTCTTCTTTCGCGCGTAACCGTGGACATGCACGATGCGCCTTCATCGTCATTCTCATCCTCATCCTCGTCGACGTCGTCATCGACCTCTGAACCAACCCCCCCGAGAAGAACTACCGGAAAAGCTCGATTGAACCGGGGGGTGGTCAACCCCAAGCCGCGGCTAAATTACTTCTCTCCTTTCAACGCGTAGGGCAGAGATACAAGAGAATGCGGGGCAAAATGAACCGCTATTTAGCTATTCAGGAAGTTTTATCGAAGTAGACTGCATTTTTCCACTATTTCTAAAATTCACCATCCCTCAATTGCATTAAAAAAATGGAAAATTTGAATTTTCGAAAATTTACTACCTATAAACAATATGTCAACTATTCTCGTAAGAAAATGTTGCCATGTTGAAAGTAATAAAATGTTTTTTGAAAAAAAAAAACATCTCAAATTATAGTTTTTATTCATTTTTTTTTAACGCTCCTTTTACACTGGAAAATAAATATTCCGTAGTATATCATGAAATGGCTTTCTCGATGTTTTTTTGTTAGATCAACAGTGATGAGAATAAATAATAGCCACAAATCTTGAAAATGGAAGGTTTCTAAAAATTTCCAGACATTTATGATTGGTCCATTTTGCCCCACATATGCCCTACCGGTTTTTATCACCGCTCGCACGTTCGTAAGCTGATGAAAATGTGTCATCAATAAAACTGATAATCGAAAAATATTGCAACGCCGAAGATTGCTTCCAATGTTCGCAAATCTTCCGACGAATCGAAATTGATGATTAGCACTTCTCATGGAAAGTACTTTTTTTTTTCTCTTGGACTGTGCAAAAATAAAACATGTGTACGATCGATTTCGGATTATCCGGGATTTTCAGTTGGTCACACTTGCTCCGGATAATGGAAGCTGTACCGTACACGGCGACGAACAAAGCAGCTGTTTTCCGAGAATGAAAATTGGTTGACTATTGAGTGGTAACGCGCGTGAGTCTCTCATAAAAATGATTATTTTGATGCTAATAATTTAGGTAATTCGATACGATACGATATTTCTAACTCTTTCCCCCGAGTTTCCCCCTCACTAATCCTCGCTTTTGACTGCTACTTTTATACTTATCGCTATACAGAGCAAAGCTTTATCCAGCAAAGTATCTGCTCCGACGAAAGTTTTACGCCGCGAATAAGGGAGACTCGGTGAATGAAAGAGGAAGACGAAACGAGAATGAACTGACTGGCGGATATTCATAATCCCTCTGACCCCACAGGTTTATCATAGAACCAGACAGGCAGTCGACGGACCGCGCAACGAATCGAACATCGATTAACGTTCGCTCTTCGGCTTTTCCAACAATAACGCAAATTCTTTCCTATATTCTTCGAAATATATCGGTCAAATAACGATTTTATTAAAATCAAACAAAAACCATCCGTTTTCGAATTTTTCAAAAAATGAATGATTCGTGACAATTAATGAATTTTGGGTTAATTTTTTCCAAAAATTCGATTTTTCGCGACTATCCCATTTTGCCCCACTTTTATCTTATTGAGATGAAAGGAATAGAGAAGAGAGTGTCGGTTAACGTCGTCCACCCGCTTTTCGACTTTTGGAATAATCTCAGCGTATTCGCCGAAGCGAAGAACGGGAACGAAGTAAAGGAGTCGATGCGCTCGTAAATTGCGATAGGACCGTTTGCTGGAAATCACGGCGAGGTGAAAAGAGCTTACGGCATATGCGGGGAGCTGATATAGCGGGGATTGGTCGATTCGTGGAATCGACCTTATGAACCGACACGAGGGCGTCGGGTATACTTCTCGCTGAAAGTGGGTCAATTAACTCGGCTAATTTTACCAATATCATTTATGGCCGATTTGACTGTCACCGGTGAAAATGATATTGCACCTCCGAGAACTCGAGGAACCGCGCAAGTGCGGATTATCGTTTTTATCCGTATCATCGTAAATACCGATTGTTTTTTCATCCTCACGCACGGATAAATTTTTGTTTTTGTAATGGAAAAAAAAAATGCAATGAATGCCATTTTGAAAACATCGGAGATCCGAGGAAAAATTTCCAAAAAAAGACAGACGCGGGGACAGAAAATTTTTCAAATCGTTGTATCACCTTAAGACAGATCGAATGTCTCGCATTTGCCTAAAATGTAGGTGAACCATAGCCGCATTTGGGCTCAAAGACAATAGTCCTTGACGCGCACACGTACCCTACACACGCGAAGTGTATTCTATCGATCCACTTGTTTCTCTGTATCTCGTGCGTGCATCGAAAAGTTACATAGCTATTCAAACTTGTGTCGTCTTCGCTTCAAGTTTCTCTTTGATACGGTGGATATAGTTTATCAGTTTTGTACTCAACATTGTCGAGACTGACACGTTCGTATATCTACAATAACTACCGGTTCATTGGTGATATCGATCCGCGGCCCATTAATGAAGAGCCCCATTCCCGCGGTACGAACCTTGACCCATATAACGAAAGATAATGGAATTAAATGTATCAATTCAAAGCAGACATCGAGACTCGTTTCATTCGATAAGGCAATTTTATAATCGTACCGGAAAAAATCGGCCAAAATGGGACAGTCGCGGATCTCGATCTTTCGGAAAAAATGGATCAACTGTGAAATTCATTAAAAAAAAAAAAACAAGTAGGGCGCCTTTTTCTACTCGGATATCGGTCGACCGAGAAAATTTTAAGGGCTCACAGCCCTTGAGCCTGTTACTTCTTTCTCTCTTTCATCTCATTTCTTCCGCCTCTCCTGCTACAGAGCAAATAAAAAATGCTTCCGGCTCGTGACTAAACGTGACCTTTATATAAATCGGACATATTTTTATTTATTTTTTAGAGCGACGAAAGGCGAGATAACTCAATGAAAAGTTTCTACAGACTCGCTGATCCAACATTAGGGTTATTCGGCACAAAAGCGTATATTTATTCGACTGTATGTCGGACTCTCGTGATGAGGGGGTGGGATATATGCATGAAAACGATGCGAGGCCAAAGGATTCGTGGGATTCGTTTCCGACTCTTTTTCGTCGTTTCTCGTCGTACGAATAACTTCGCTCCGGAGGGATCGCACCCTATTTTCCTCCCGTCCTCGTTATTTCGAGAGTTTCTACTCGCGTGCTATACGCTCGACTCTTCTCACTGGTATTCGAGTCTTGAATCGGACATCCATCTCCCTCTTTCATCGAGTTTGCCTCGTCAAAGGACGAACGCTCCACTGTGGCCGGAGAACTTGACGAGAAAAAGAGGTCGAGAAGGCTATTTTTTTGGAAAGCGTCATTAAGAGACCGCGCGCACCACAGGTCAGAACTCTATTGACAAAGTTATCGCATGGCGTCAGTTATGTACCAATGAATTTTTCTTTTTTTCTTTTGGCCGCTTGGAAAGCTGCGAATACCACTAAATAATGAAAGTTCGTAAACAAGTACCGTATAGTGCAAAATAGTATTGAATTTGCTAATGCAAATGGAAAACCTTGAAAATTCAGAAAAAAATTTCAAATAACACGACACCGTCTTTAATTATTCTAGTCGACCCGCACGATATGATAATATCAAATAACCGGAAATTACACATCTACGTCTAGCAACATATACGAAATGAAAAAAAAATATATATATACATAAAAGTCCGAAAAAATAGAAATTATTTTCGTCGCTCCGATATTTCGAGATACGAAAATGTTGCTATGTCAGTAAAAAAAAGAAGAGTTCGAAAAACGATCCCTCGGGAATGTATCGTTCGGTCGGTTAACTTAGTGTCGTAGAATCTCAGTTTGCAACCCTCGATAAAATAAACGCAGCGGGTCCCTTTTCACATGTTGACGGAAGAGCCCCGCTAAATCCCTCCCTTCGGCGTTTCCCCTTTCATATCCCGTGGACATCGCGTCCGATGTTCACTTACTTTGTGTCAAACCGAAAAGCAATCGGATAAAACAGTGGATTCGTAGGATGAAAGAGACTCTGGTCGTTTGTTAAAATTCGCCCGATAGGCTGTATCGATAGGCGGTGTAATGGACCAACAACGATGTACCCGATCGCCGGGGCAACTTGTCGAGTGTAATGTACTTCGGGACGAAATACATTGAACCGGAGTAGGTCGCGCCTGCCGAAGCCCCTACCGTCGAGCTGCAGGTACACGATATTGCACTATCCAAGCCTCCGGAATACGTCAAGTTTCCGCATGAACGACGAACCGATCGACCGGGCCATCTATTCCCAAAGAGAGGCGCTCACCTCTTATTCGCCTTTTAACCGATGTCCGAAAATTCGATACCGATTTATCGATTGTCTTCGCGGAGGACAGGAAACGTGGTGGTTTCAGAGTTCGTTTGAATCGAGTCAGCGATCGATGCGTGTTTTAGATTACGAGAACACAAAATCATCAAATTCGAAAAGTGCTGTATTTCTTTTTTTTTTACCACAGCTATCCAACAGTTTGCAGAGAAAGAAAAAGTGACGGAAGGCCAAAGTAGAAATTAGATTTTTTGGCCAAGTCCTTGGGCCCCGTCTGTCTAGCGGTTGCGACGAATGCTCTCGAAGAATATTTAGCAATGAAGCCGTAGCTTTCAGGAGCAACGCTAGACATATAATTAGAGCTCAGGGTAGAGAAGATCCCGTGAGAAAATGCACCGGCTGGTAATGGCCGTGTATCACGGAACCCCCTTTGCTCGCTCCCGGGTTTATACTCGAATGCCGCAGGCCAGTCAGGTACAATTTTCGCATCTTCGTGCTCTACTATCTCCTGTTCTCTCGTTTCCCGCCACGCTATATATTACTCATACTCTCGTCTTCGCTTCAACTGAAAAATATCGTATCTCCTCGACTCCGCGATATATGTTCGTATCAATCGTTCTCCTGATGCGAAAGTTGTTATTTTTTTTCGGCTATAAAGCGTTATCGACGGTCGGTCAATAAGAACGGATGGACAGCCGAAATGGGAAAAATGCGTCAACGGAACAAAATGGGACAATCGCCCACTCAAATTTCGGACCAACCGTAGAATTCAAACAAATTTTTTAAAAGTTGGACATTTTTGAGTTTCATGGTCATTATTTATGCAGCAGATCGCGACTTGGCAAAAATTGTTATTTATTAATAGTACTAGTATCGGTTATAGTTACTAGAGTTAACAATTCAAATGATTCAAAAGCCTTTTCGACCGTCAAAGCGACGCGTCAAAAAAAAAAAAGAGAAGCGGGAAAGTCCTCTGTTTACCTCTCACTTCGTTCGACAAGAAAGACAGTGGGAGAAACGCTTTTCGTAAAACTTCGACTTCCTCAACGAACTCTTCCGAACTCACGGCAAATCGTCAGGATTTCTGAATCGCCGTGAATCCGTTCTCTCCGAGTCTTGCGGCCGTCGTGTTTCAACGGTCGCCGGGCTGGAACGCCCTCTAGTCAGGGTCCAGCCAAATTGGTTAAAGAAGAAGAATCCGTTCTCTCGTCGCTCCGCTCGCCGATGTCCCCCTCGCGCGCGGCTTTCTCAGGTTCTCTCCCCATACTATGCCTTGTTATACACTATATAACTCTCCGTTACTCCCACCTTGACGCCTCTGGCCGAGGAAGCCGGGCCGCGATTCTATACTGTCCCGGGCTTTATGCTACACACACGCTTCCTCGGCGCGTCAGTCAACGGCATCGGTACCCGATGCCATCCGGCGTGATATAGCGGCGCGGGGATCAAATAAACAGACGAAATACATAGACAGTGTTATTTTTATTATTTATTTTTTTCATCAATCAAAAAAGGAAAACAATTGGCTATCGTGTGATCGCGAAAAATAAAAACTACGAAGATCGATCGAATCGATTGGTGCGTATGTATCTTCGCCGCGCGGTGTGGGACACGAGTTTTTCGTTCGTTGACAATTAACCACACATTTCATTGTTCAATACGAGTTTCTGAAAAGACATTCAAGTTTTTCGCGTACACGAGTATCTCACTCGAGCGTGAAATCGTTCCCGTGAGTTTTTTCTTTCGCCGCTTCGAGGAAGAGTGCGGCGTGCAGGTGTTGCGCGTGTGGTACGGCTGCTCCTCGGCTAAGGATTAATCGGTGCTCGCAGTTCGTACTCGAAGTGCTCTCCGCGAAGTACCGGGGACTCTATACGGTGCGCGTGTAACGCGGCGACGCACGATCTAATCGCTAGTGTTGGTAAGATCGTGGAAAAACGGTCCGGGCGCCGGTTAAAACGCCTTGGAATGCGAGAGAATCGCGAAGCGATATAAATCTAGTGGCAACTGTCGATGGTACCCGTGGATTATCATTGCGACGTCTATGTCTTTACGCGAAACTCGTGCAACTCGATGTAATCGATTGATCGAACACCGCGATCGAAAGTTTTTCAAGTTTCAGTTTATTTGTTCATTTCGATGTTTTTTTCGACATAAGTGACCGTTAAATATATTGAATTGACAAGTTCGAGATTTATTTGTAATTGCGCGTAACGCGACAGTGCGAAAGGGGGTTAAGGAAAAGGGGAATGTGCAGGTGCGCTACCGTGTTGAGGTGCTCTTGGATGAAAGGACGTAACGATCTTGTGTCATTCACCTGAGATTCTACGAGACAGGTAAGCACGCAAATGAGCATTTAAATCATTACCGGCCGAAAAAAAATTGTTTACGAAAGTTTCTCGATGTTTGAAAAAAGAAAAAAATCGATGTGCGTGTACCAGGTACAGGGTCCGGATAGCCGCGAACACTAACCAATTCCGTTCGCACCTATACCAAACCGTTATATAAGATTGAGCCGTAATTGTATAGATGCCACGTTCAGATACGAGAACCTACCTACGAGAATTAAATCTCAGCGGCGCAAAGGATACTATATATGTATTTTTTTTTAATCACACGCGCTCGTCTAAGGCTGCGGAAACGAGAGAGGCGCGAGGGGGCACATCCTTCCTTTCCCTGTAGAGGCCCCATTGTGCTACGAGCCACAAGAACAAGGCACGCCGGTGACTATTCAAAAGTGAAAACGATTCTTTGTAAATAAATTTTTACCGTAAGGAACGACTTGATTCAATATAAAAACAATATACGCCATAAAATAATAGTAATACATCGCGTTTAATAATTTTATTAATTTATTTTGAAACGTTTTTTTTTTTTTTTCTTTTTCACGGAAAAACATGTTATTTTCATCTCAAACTGACGGACGGGAAATGGGGGAGTTCTTTAAGGTTTCTTAAAATTAAGATATTTGTCGACGCCATAGAGACGATTAACGAACGAGATTTGGAGTGGCTGTAGTTTACGCGCATCAAAATCGAGCGATCGCTCGTGCGTGGAACAGTTTGATGAAAATATTTCTATGCACTCGTTGCTCATACCCTTTCTCCCGACGTTCGTTGCTCCGTAACCCACGCGCTCACGAAGGCTCGTGAGTCCTCGTGGGGCCCGAACGCCGAGGCGGTGAGTCCACTGACTCGAACAAGTCCACGCTCCATGCGCTACGTACGCGAGTACACGAGTCTTGACTCTTACGAACCTGTAGGTAGATACTACGGATAGGAGAGGCGATTTCCCCCCTCCGCGACTCTACGAAAGTACTTACGGCAAGGTGCTTCCATAAAGTTAATGCCGTTCCCAAAGGTTTCCGCGCGATGCTTCTTTCGCGATCGAATACGAGACGAATACGACAAATGAAAAATCACTTTTTTCAAAACTAACCTCAAACTATTTTAACAATTTTTAACGTATTTCAACACGACTAAAACTATTTATAAAGCCTTCCCGTTCCCTTTTGTGTACTCCTCTCGGGTTTCTATAGTAAAATACAGCACTGATCTTCTGCGGTTCTCGTCCCTTTGTACGGGCAAAGCCCCAAGATACACGCAGGTGTGCGTGCTTACTACACAACGCCAATGATCCTGTACTGCGTACTATGCGGCGGCAAGACGAGATCCTAGATCTCGTTTCAAGGCAAAATCGTCGTAGTACGCTTGACGCGAACCGGTTCTATAATAATCGAGTTCCGATTCCGCGGACGCGCGCGAGCGTTCTACGCAATTAATATTAATCCGCGCGCGATGATGAGAATCGGCCGTGTCGTCAACTTCGGCGTCGACAGCTAAACCGATCGTTGCTTCTGAAGATTCCGTGTATTAAAAAACAAAATCATGAAAAAAAAAATGTTTATCGAATCGTAAATACCTTATTTCCTGTCTTTTATTTTTATGAAATTTCAATTTCATCGTATTTTCGTTTTGTGTTCGATGTATTTTAACATTTCCGAAATATCGCAGAATATTTCGGAAAATTATTTTTGAATATATTAAAGAATTTTCTTTACTGCGAATGCATTGTTTGTATGAAACTTGAGTCGTAGCTGTGTGCACCGTACGGCGTTAAAGAAACGAATATTACAGAGCGCAAAGTACAGTTAAATCGGTACACAGTCGCGTGTAGCATAAGCACCAGATGCTAGACGCGGCGAAGAATCAATTAGATGTGCGCGTCGACCCAAAGATTCGATATTATACAAATAATGATAATAACGTTACAAAAGACGCGCGTGATAAAGTGAACGGAATAAGATTTCAGGGCGAGTATCCGGTCTATTCGATAAACTCGAATAGGCGAAACATTTTTTTTTCGATTTATTTTTTCACTTAAACGCGGCAGATTAAATTTTCCACCGTAACTAGCGTATGTGATATTTTAGCGGTACGAAATATGCCTATTTACCGAGACTCTCCGAAGGTTATTTTCATCGCGGTTCTATAATTAAGGGAGGGAGGGATAGAAAAAATAAAAATCCTCGTGCAGTGTGCTGTAAAGTAGAAAAAAAAAAAAAGTGAATATACGTAAATTCGCCGTGTGTATACGCTATCGCGAAGTGCAAAACGAATGAAACCTCTTCCGGAACGATTATGAGGAGAAGATAAGAAGGGCCTGTGTGGATGGAACGAGACTCGATGCCTCGAGGTTAACATTACGAGCGCGTTAGCGCGCACCACACAGCGATCGGTTGTCAGTGAAGATAGAAACCTCTCTCGGCGGAGGATGCCGTAGAAAATACGCTCTCTCTTTCTCTCTTTCGTCCCGACCGATCGGCCGTCGGTCGTCGCGACGGTAATCGAAGGGGAAGGGAAAACGAAATTAGAGTCTCGGCGTTCTTCGGAGCTTTCATGGAGCCGAGAGATCTAAAAAGTAGAATATAAGTGGCCGGACACGCACGCTCGCGAGTACGAGAGTACGAGAGCGCCGGAAGGGGGAAAGGAGCTGCAAAAAACGAAAACGAAAATTTTAAGCTTCAGTGGAAATATGAAAGAGCGCGCGCCTGTAATGACTATTGACGCTGGGGGAGGATAAATAAGAGGTTAACCGGTACATCGAACGAGCAACACTGTAAGAAGCTTTGCCAATGCAATCTCAAGAGCTCTCCGCGTTATCCCCAGTACGGCACAGCAATGCTACTGCAATGCTACGTCCGAGTCGCTTCAAGTAATTTTTATATTTTTTTCTTAATTCGGTGTCGCGGACGTTTCGCTGGCCCGTGGGAAAGTCCGTTGAGAAATTCATCCGAGCGTAGGGTATATGAAATTTATTTCGTTTATTCGAAAGATAGAGCCGCCTCGGCTTCGTAATATTAAAGACGGCGAGGAATATTGTGTAGTCGAAAAATATTGAGGAACAGCGAGGTCCGGAAAGAGGGGCATAGGCATCGGTGGAAGCAAAGAGGAGAGCTCTATGCTGCTCGGCTTGCGGTCCTACTCTCCTGGCGGTAGGCGCACTGCGCACTCGAGCCTCGCGCTTGGAGTCAGCCAGGCGTGGTTCCCCGGGACGGTGAGGCTCCTTATTGCCACGTTGCACGATTCTACCGCTGAAACGACTCGGTCGACGGGTTTGGAAAAAACTCTTGAGATACTAGTTACATACTCGGAGATGAAGAAGGAGGGGGGGAAAGAGCTACCGATGTTTATACACGAGAAAAATGGGATGAGAACCCCGCGCGCGAGTACTCGATACAAGTACGAAGGCTCACTGACTTTTCCACGTATCTTACCTCGCCAAGTAATACGAGTATTATACTAATAACGGACAATACATTGTCGATTAACCGAAGCTTCTCGCGTTTATTTCTCACAATAAACTACGGTTAACGCGCACACTTGGAGCGCGTTAAAAAAATATTTAAATTATTTAATATAATAACGTTAAGAGGTTATTTTTTTTTCTTCTCGAAAATTATGGGAAATAATTTAAAAAGATGTTGTAGTTAACTTTCGAACATTTTTTTTCGGCAAAGAATGAGAAAGATGGCGATCTAAATATGTGGAATAGATTAAGGGTACATCGGATCGGGTTCACGTGTTCCCGTAACTTCTCGGTCCACGAAGTTTTCTCGTCTCGGCGAGCGGGCGGCTGCATTTATAGTTCTCTCTCGGCAGCAAGGTGCAGGCGAAGGTACAGGACGAGAAAAGAAGGCAACTATTAGCACGTACCTACACGGTCTATGGGCCCCCGGAATAAATTATCCCGAGTGTGTCTTCTCGGTCGCGTATAAACCCATCGCGGTACAAGCCACCGACACGACGTTTGGACGCGTAGTGGGATGATACCGGAAGTCAAGTCAGAGCGGCGGAACCTGCGGACGTTCGCTCAATGGAAAGTTTGTGTCTTTCAGTAAAGGCCAAGTGGCTCCTTGGGGTGGTTGCTGCTTCGGCGTCGGTCTCGGAAAAAAGAAAACAAAAAAAATCGTACGATGAAATTTTCTATTTTGTTTGAATTTTTCATCAATTTAAATTAACGTAGAGCTAAAAACTCGTGTATCAGAAATACTTGGGCATTTCTTTCATTACAAATAATTAAAATTCGATTAAATCGGTGAAAAGTTCGATTTGTGCATTTTTGTTTTTTCGGCGGATTATTACGTCAGATATGGTCAGCCAAAACGCGATGGCCACGACAGTTCGTAAAGTAAAGCAAGAAAATCGATTGAGGAGACAGAATCAGCATCAAGGTATATCGTTCATTGGGGAAAAAAAGAAAAACATTATTGTGCAAATATGAGATCGAGTTTATTTTTTTATCGCGATCGTTTTATACGTGATGATTGAATAAATCAATTATAACCGCATGAGCAATGCCCGCGGTAACGGCCAGGTAGAGGAAGGGGCAAAATGGAACGTCTGAAGAATATAAGCTGTTGTCGTCGTTCAAAAGGCGTACATTGGTTGCTCATTGCAAATAAACTTTCATATCAAATATATCGAGTTTCCGAAAGAAAAAACAAATGTTCGGTAAAAGTTAAAAGCGTTGCAATATTTACATTAAGAAGAATGTTTATCTATCGCGCGAATCAAGCGGCAGTCCGTTAGTTCATTTTGCCCCCAACTCCTCTCGAAATAAATAGATTTGCAAATGAAAAAAGAATATGTGCCATGAACGAACGAAGTTGGAGGTGCGGAGATAATTGAAGGACCGTTCATCGGGGCGTATGTACAGTTAGCGTCACCAATTAATTCGCCGCGTTCAACTATGAATAACGAGCATTTTTTTTGCTATGACCATTAATATAGCTATTTGGTAATGGAGGTAATGTAACACGAATGAGTAAAGAGGCGTTTGCAATGTTACAGATGAAGAGGGCGCCTACAAAACGGTGCAAGCGCCGAAGCCGGTGCCGAATAATCAACGCGAGAAAAATTGTTCAAGAAGCAACGAGCCAACGTCGCCGACGGTCATTTGTCCGAACAACGTAAGCGATCGGATCGCGAACGAGGATAGAACGATCGATTCCGGTCATAGCGGACCCGGACCCGAATACAGAATGCCACCGCTATACGGTGAAGAGCAAACAACCAATCAGAATCAACCGACGACAAATCTTCAGACGCACAGTAACAAGTTTCCGGTAATAACACAATCATTTCCTTAAAGAGTATATCATTTCCTTACCAAGTATATTTTCTTTGAATTTCTACAATTTTAAATATTTTCAATAAATCGATTGCTTTCGAAAAATCGACCATCGATTTCGATAAAATACGAAAACGGTACTCCAGAGAGAGATTGCTACATTTGTTGCAATGCGTTGACGAAGTCTGTACGAGTGAAATCTCTTTGAAATCGGTTCATCGTACGCGGGGTGACGATGGTAGAGGTAGGTGCTGCTGGTTCTCTTAACGATTCTTGGGAATATTCTCATAGTCTGTTCTTTCATAGAGAATCGGTAGAAGGTAAGAAAGAGACAAAGGGGATGGAAAAGTGGGGGGATAGCATCGTTTGCCCCGTTCTCGACATAGCGCCGACCAACCCGCTGTGGCGGTATATACCGTTTACCGGAAACGACATTACGATAGCCGTTCGGCTATACCTACCGCGCCGCATTTCTATCTTAAACTTTTGTTGATTCTTCCGCGATGCTGAGGGATAAAAATGTTAATAACGCGAACTAAACGATCGATTGTACTTCGCCTTATTGAAAACTAATGCGCATCTAAACAAATTGCAGATTGAACGAGAAGTGGTACTTTCCTCGACCGACAAGAACTCCAAAATTCCAATATTACACGAATACAAACAAAGAAGCACCGGGAGAGTCGCGATTGCGCCGGATGCGCCGATCAAGCAACAGGCGTGGGTCCAGGAGGTAAAAAGTCGATTGACGCTCTTGAATAACTAATTTCACCCACAACTTCCTATGATCAGAGTCCAATTACGGTATTCGACGAAATCACGAGTCCCGCATCGCGCATTTCCGGTTCTAATCGACTTAAGATCGATATAAAAGCGATCGTAAACCCTCCGGCGCCGGAAAACTAAAATAAAAAAATAAAAAATAACTACGCGGTTGGAAACTGTTGCTATTGCAAACTACCGATTTCTAGGTCTCTCGTCTATCTGAATTTATAAATCCATTCGTTGCGCCTTGTCGAAAATAACTATACGCATTACGAACGTGTAGTACTCGACCGGCCACTGCTACTGTCCCAGTTTCACGGCGCTGAACGTTAGAACGTTCGAATCGGTTGTCCTCTTCGCTCGTCTTCGCTCGATGTACCGCGTTGGGAAAGTCTCAACGATCGTAGCAGTGCCCTGCAAAGACGTCGAATAAATTCTCCGTACAATGATGATTCTTTAACGCGTTTCGCTCTATTATTTATTGTACAGTTATCGAGCGAACGATTGGGCCCCGCGAGAGCATCGGTGCGGACTAAACGGACTGAGAGTCCTCGGGGCTTTGGACGTTCGATCTGAAGAGCTCTCGATTGAGGACAAAGTAGAAATTCACGTGTTCGACGATCGTGCCACGCGAGTCGGTCAAGATATTTCTGTTTTTTTTTGTTTACGATCGAGTCGATTAAATATAATATTATTGAATTTTTAGAATTTTGATATATATCAAAACAATAAAAATGCATCCCGCGCGCAGTTATACGTACTGTTACGGTATTACTCCGCCAGAAATAACGAGTACGGAAACTCGGTCATGCAAACAATGGAAGGAAAAAAAAATCGAAGAATGCGCCAACGGACTTCTCATCTGTGTACCGCGTGTACACTTATGAATGTTTTGTGAAAGGAAAAAGCCTCCGAACGGGGAACCGTTCGTTGACGTATCGACGGTAAACCGCGGTGAGGGAAGGGAGTTTTATCGATTCTCTTTTCTATTTATACGGAGGAACCGAATCGTCGTAACTAAACCGCCCGGTAAATACGAAACACCATCCCCCGCGTGTCCTCAAAAAATGAATATTCCGTGAAAGTTTATAGTTTCGAATATTAACGAGAGGCGCGATGGCCGCGCGCGTTACAGAAATGGTTTTATTATTGAGAAAGTTGGCTACGGAGACGGATGTTGGTCCCGAGAGTCGATCGAATCGCCGACGGGATGCTTTTGCCATCTTTGGCGCGACGTTAAAAGTGCCGTTCCGATAATTTTTCGATTACTAGGCGTCTTCTTGGTAAATTTGCTAAATTTGCGGGGAAAAAATGTACAAGTTGGATACACGAAAAATTTAAAAATGTGTAATTAAAAAAAAAAATTGATCGCGTATATCGAGGGATAGTAATTGTTTATTTTAAATGGCAATGAAATATATGCCGTTCTTTGCCGTATATATTCGTTTTTTTTTTTTTTTTTTTTTCAATAAAATATTGAAGAATCGGAAGATTAATTTTTTACATTACGCGATATATACATCGACGCGCAACTTCTTCTTATCAACACAAACGATTAAAACTGATTTAAGCACCGAGGCGAGGGAAACGGCACGGAAAAGAAAAGAAGGATGTTGTACATTCGAGAAGTGAATCGGAGTTGGAAGAAAAAAAAGGCAATTATACAAACGCGGATACTAAATGTATCGTACCATTGTGTCGCGCGCGAGAGCCGTGGAAAAAAGTCGAGAGATCGGGAACTGTGAGTTTGGCGTTAGTCGTTCGCGCGTGGTAAACGCATAATTTTCCCACGAGAGACAATCGTCACAATCGCCGTACCGAACATAAATACAGCAAATGCGTAGTTATAGTTAAAGCGGTTTCCTTACATTGGCGCAATAAGGAAATCTCGGTCACTCGGGAGAACAACTATGTTGTCCCACATCCAGAAATCGCACGATTTTCGAAAAGAAAAATAAATAAATAAAAGAAAAAAAGATCGAAGAAATATGAAAAACTATTTGTATTTCGAGGATTTAAGAATAATACTTGAGCTTTTTATGCGATAAAGCCGCTGAGCGCAATCGAACGGACGATTAACTCCCAATGATCGTTGAAACGCGGAATTCTTCTCTTTCATTTCGAGGATTAAGAATAATAATGAAGCTTTCGATCAACGCCCAAAGATCGCTGAACCGCGGAATTCTTCTTTTTTATTAATAACAGCGATGCAACGGCATTGATGTAACAACCGACGAACAATGTCGAAACGTAGAGAACGATTCTCACCTACTGGCGTATCCTCGCGAATCCCCGCGTTGCAATGAAGAAACGAGCGAAATCCAGTAAAATAGAGAGAGCGAATAGCGAGTTACTATGACTGGTTGTATTCGCGGGTCTACAGTCAACAACTGCAGCCAGTAATTATCCCGTGGGACTGAAGGAGATGCACACTCGGCGCCGCGGCGCCGACGGTGGCAATGCACTTTATACTCGAGCAGTCGAGTCTCATGCGAATGCTCGTTATAAAAAATAACAACGACACGATATATCTCAGTAGTTCTCGTCGTCTCTCGGACGTGAATCCTTAAGAAATTGATGTGCAAAAAACGAAATATACATATTCTATACACTTCGAGAAAGCGATTCAAATCGGAACGATCGTTATTGAGAATTGCGTACGGAGTACTCAAAGTTGGTAATAAAAAGTCCGGGTAACCGAAGTAAGAACGAGAAGCGGGGGCGGCGTGTATCGAGAGGGGAAAGAAGAATTAAGTTTCGAAGTAAAACTGGCGGGAATAGCTGCTGCCCATACGTATGCGAACGTAAGTAAGCAGCGTGCCTTTTGCGTATGCAAGATGCGAGTTGGAGAGCTCGTCGCTCCTATCCGGGACACTTATCCCCCTACCGCCGATTTCAAATGTGGAATCTTGTTATTCCAGCCGCATCCCTGCGCCAGAGTCTCCCTCTCTCTCCCCCGCGGGTGTTGTACAATTCCGTGGTTACTTAGAAATTCTCTGTGCGCAACAGACGCACGGCACACGAGTGCATATAGAGACTCTCAGCGGGCTTTTGGGCTCCACAACGATTATTCGATGACCTTGAAAATACATATATATATATATATCTATTGGTATTGTCCGTCGCAAATTAACAAATATATCGAAATAATTGCCCAACGAATTTTCATAAATTTTCGGATTATTGAATTTTTTTGTAAATCGGAACGTAAAAAATATATCGAAGGAGTCGACCAACGAATTTTCATACGTTTTTGGATCATTGCAGGGACACGATCAACGGCAAGAGGTTCAAGCGAGAAACTTAAAATCGCACGAAACATATTCGTAAGTGTGAACGCAGCGTTTCAGGGATTGAAGGAAATAACGGTTATTGAAGACGACACGATTTGTTTCACAGATCAACTTGTACCGGAGCCGTACCGAGGACCGGAAAGGGGGATGAGGAGAAAACAAAGTCCCTTTCGAGGACCTATCACACGATAAAAGATATGATCTCGAGCCGTTTCGGGCCGAATAAGAAAGACGCCGAACCGGAGCCGGAAGTCAGTTTAAACAATGTTACGGAGGAACTTAGAAAGTCGAGTAGAAGCATAAACGAGGAAGAGGCGAAGAAGAAAGAAGGCATTTATGGAAAGCCGCGTTCTCAAGATCCAACGATCATCAACATGCAACAGTATTCAAAAAATACTTATGGTAAATGTTTAATCATTTTAAAAAAAAATTATTATTTGTTTAGTTCAATGTAAAGAGTTGACGATGAGGAATCGTCGACATGAGAAATGAGAAATTCATAAGTACCAACGATGAGATCGTAATAAACTCCATTGCATCGCAAGTCACACGCACCGCGTCGATTCTTCGTTACTTTTTTTTCTCATACACTATACTTCCACGGGTTGCGAATAGACGGCGATTCATCTTTCTGTAACAATGAAAACTTGTGTAATACATGGGTACGAAGTCTGACGGCAACCGTATGATTCCACAGATGAAAAAAAAAACGTTCCTATCCCAACGGTTCCTATGGGAGATTATTTAATACCGATAGGTTTCTGTAATACCGCAAATCTATGTAATTACCGTTAATTCCTTGATGAAGGTACATAATATCGTGAAAATTAAGTTTAAAATTAAGTTAAAATCTTCAGATGGACTTTTCACGATTTCAGTCTTAAGGAAATCGTATTTATCGCATTTCATTATTATCTTCGCCGAAGGAGAACGAATTTCAGAATTCAGGACGTAAAAAAACAGTCATGAGTTTCACAGTTAATAATATTAATATAAAAAGAAAATTACAAGTGTTTTTTTTTTATACGAAATACCTTCGGTAATGTTCGATGCAGCAGTTCAGTACGGACAGGCGTACGGCTACCAGAGTAATCAGCAAAACGTACCGCTGCCCGGTCAGCTTCAATCCTCGTCGCAGACGCTTCAGCCGAGTTTACCGGGTCAGAGCGCTCAGCTTCACGTGACTCACATCACACCGCCGGGTGGAGTTCAAACCGTTCATCAGACGGTGGTGTCAAATTTCGGTAAAACGGCGAGCGGTGTGCAGCAAGTGCAAAGCTCTAATCGAGAATACGGAGGAATGACTCCGCAGACGATGCATCAAAGTCTTCATCAGTCATCGGTAAGGAATGAGACAACGTAACAACACGACTTTTCCATTTTTTTTCGAGAGAGACTAATAATTCTAATTTTCCAGATAAAAAATGCGCCGGTCAACAAACATGGATTGCCGATGCAGCCAGCGGCGTCGAATCAACCCTATCAAAGCCCCCAACAGCTCATTCACCAAAATCAAATGCATCACAGTCCGCGATTCTCTCAGCAACACGTACAAAATATGCATCAGCGACAATTGATACAACAGATGCAGCAGCTCGTCGGCGGCCAGCAGAGCCCTCAGAGCGCTATGCGTCGAAATCAACAACAACAACAGCAGCAACAACAACACTTTTCCGTCGGCGTTAGTTACCAGTATCAACAGCAGCAGCAGCAGCAAACCAGACAACCAATGTCACGATCTCAGCTCGACTTGCCGAGCACCTCGAGGCAAAGTCTTGACGTCCGAATTCCGGGACAAGACGTTTACTACGCTCACTATGCGCAGAACAGAACGAGATACGGTGGAGCGCCGCAGATTTACATGAAACCAGAGACGAGCAATCAAGAGGGTGAATTTCAACCGAGAAATTCGGTCATTGAGAAAGCCGCGTCGCAGCCCCAACTCTGCTTCGACGAAGAAAGAAATTCCGAAAGAAACACTGCCGACAAGGAAGACTACGCGAAGAGTATTACAGTCGATTCGATGACGAAGGAAAAATACGAGATAACAGTAGAGGATCGTGCCGATGGCGTGGACTTCGGGAGAAAGGGATCGCAGAGACAACAGACGAAGGAACAACTTAACAGACCCGAGACTAGTTTTGCTCTCGTTAGGGACGAAGCGAGATGTTCCAAAAGGGATTCGTCAAGCGGCGAATATTTGCAGCAACAGCAACAACAGGACGCAAGTCGTATCGACGATATCCACAAGAGAAATGAACACGAAGCTTCCACGTCGACGTCGTACGGTCAAAAAATAATGAAAGAATCGTCGACTGAAGCCGAAATGTCGAGGATCGCTGTGCAGAAAAATCACATTCACGAGACGGCGAGTAAAGTGGAAGAAACACCGAGAAGACTGGACAACAATGCGAGTTACCAAGAAAGAAATCCGTCTATGAAACACGACGTTAGAAAAGACGATCTCGAACATGGAATGTCGAGATTAAAACTTCAAAATCAAGGCTCGGGTTCGGATTACGACAAAACCGGACAAAGCTCATCGAACGTTGACTCGGGTAGAGGTTCCGCCGTTTATTCCAGCGGGAGGCGACCTGCGCCCGAAGACCAAGGTGATCCTCGTCAAGGTTCGTTGACCGTCGATTGACAATCGAACGATTGTTATGTATTATGGTATTTCCTTAGCGAAGTCTTTCATTCATTGTCCTTAAAGAATTATTTTCTACTTAATTATCATTTTGAGAAACTTTATCAATTTTAATTTGTACTCATTTAAACTTACTATAAAACGAAAGTATCGTATTAACGACGAAATATCAATACTAACCGGTTATGCATTTTCAACAGGTCAGGATTCCGAGTGGGTTGACATCGTGGAATCCGAATTGCGTAGCATATTGGAGCCTCGAGACGTACCGGCAATGGCTCACTCGACGCTTTCGGAAAGCGTGTCTTCGGTGAGTCCGCCTTTGCCACCGCTGTCGCCACACGGAAGTCCGAGAACTCCGAGAAATCGATATTCAGCGAGGTATACCCATTGACATGCGTGTACTTGTCGTCTTGACATCGTCTATGTTTATTTTGATGATTAGCTGGCATGAGGATTGATCCGGAGGCCAAACGCGTTTGCCTCGGCTTTCCGCCGGAATCGTCAATTCAGTTGAAACAACAAAAAAAAAAGAAATAATTTAAAAGTTTACATTTATTTATAATTGTGTCTCGCAGTTTGCCTTACGGATCGAAACCAAACTATTCGGAATACGGGAAAAATAGTGACAAGAGAAACTTTCCGAATGCGACGAAACATCGAGGTGCTTCGACGTCGAAGAAAGATGCCGCAAAGAAATTGTCTCATCGTGAGTACTTTTTGTCGGTTAACCCGCAGATATAGTTCGACAAAATATGAATTACTTTTTTTCTTCCATTTTATTACAGTATTTGGTGTGGAAGCTGGCGATCTAACATCGACGACGACAGCCCTCGATTTGGACTCAATGCTCGATAGAAGTGACTCCGACTTGAGTACAAACGACGCGCGAACGATCAGAAAGCAGTTGGAAGGATTGGAGAATATGTACAGCGAGGCAAGTATTCGCAATCGCCGCTAAATTGCGCAAAAGTGGTTCTATACGAACATAGAATTAATTGAGATTGCGGCAATTGTAGGTTTTGAAGTTACTGGGCGGTAGCGTAAAGAAAAGAAGAAAGGCGAGAGGATTGGCGAGTTATGGTTCCGTGTCATCTTTACCCACGTCTTCGGTGTCCTCGAGACCCGTTGCCAGACACCATGATAAGAGGAGATCTCATGTAATTGACGACCGAATGAAAAAAGCAAAGGATGTTAAGGTATGAAATTCTCGACAAATGTTTATTTTTTTATTTTTATTATAAACGCAAAAACAGATTGGTAAATGAAATATTATGTACTTTCAGAGCATAAATAAGCGTTTTCAGCGATTGGAGTCACATGTCGTTACCCTCGCGAGGTCAGTCGCACATTTATCATCGGAAATGCGAACGCAACATCTGATGATTCAGGTTGACGAAATTTTTCAATGATTTAAGTAAACAATGCGTCTAGGAAGAGAAGAAATTGTAATATTATCGTAAAAAAAAAAACAGGAAATGGAAAACATACGAGGCGAGATCGCGGCATTAAGAACGCAGACAAGTATGGCGATGGTGAGGTCGCAGTCGCAGCCGTTGATCAAGGATTCGGAACTTCCGGCTCTTTCCAATCCGTCGAGAGTCAAGAAATTGACGAAATTCTTCGGTGCCGAACCTCCACTCATACGGTTATTTCTTCGCGAACTCGGCTACGAGGTGAGTTTCGCCGGATGAATTCAGCCTTTCAAGTTATCGTGAGAAAATTACAATTTCGTAGAAAAACGTGCTTTGGAGGCGTTAAAGCATTTAAAAACGTTTTTCGTTAAAAATACGAAGGGATTTAAAGTTGAAAATTAAATTGTAAAGTTTACCTTTGACGATCTTGAAAAACATTTGAATTGCAGAAATACGCGAATGCATTTGAAAAGGAAAAAGTTGGAATGGTCGAGTTGCCTTACCTGAGCGAAGAGAGGCTACAAAAGATGGGCGTACCGCTGGGACCGAGACTGAGGATTCTTCAAGAGGCAAGAATATCCGTTTGCAAAGATCCGGTTTACGTTGTTTAAATATTACAGTGTATACGTAAGAGAAACAATTCTTTTTATACAAGTCTTGTTATGCGATGGAAGGGACTCAAAGTTACGCATAGAAATTATCACTATTCTTCTTTTTTTTTGTTTCTTAAATCCAAACTACGGCACCGAAATTTTCAAAGGGCTTCGACCAATTATGTTTCATAATCGTCAAGAACTTGACATACTATCTCCATTAATAGAGTGCCGCATATCAATCAAACGAAAGACGATGGTTTATCGTGGGTTTGCCGCGATCGCCACGGTTCATAGAACGGAGTGCGAGCGTTTTAAAGAATTTTCTTTTACTTAACTATTAAAAATCTTAATATCCTCCGAGATGTTATCTACCCGAAGAGACGATAGCTTTAACTATTTATGTACGAAAATGACAATTAATTGTTATAAAACGCGCGGTACAAAAGCCGAGGCGAGAGTACAAGGATCGTGGCATAGGATTAAATAACGAAAACGGGGGAGAAAAAAAACGCCAATGAGGAACACGTATTGTTTGCCAAAGAGACTTTGCGACGTGGGGGATGGTGATCGAGGGTCGAATAGGGACGGAATGGAGAATTTGATAAAATTCGAAATAAAGTTACGAGGCTAAAAAAAAGTTTGAAGGGAACAAAAAAACGCAAATTTGCGATGACATCGAAGACCACGAAGTCCAGACGTTCAACGTCGACGCGCAGGGTACCAAAGAATCATGAATATCCGTTCTCGAGTGCCGACCTAATAGATGCCGCCTCTTGACTTTTTTTTTTTTTTTTTTTCTTTTATTTCTCTTTTTTTTTACATATTTTCAACCCGAACGGGTAAGAGAAATCTTGAAAAAATAATCGAAATCACCCCGATGTTAGATGATATATCTCGTACTTATTTCAAACGCCGATCGATCTTCAATCCTTGTACAGTAATAATTAATCCGTAATTAGTTATTTTATTCGTGTATTGATTATTTTTAAGCGATTTTTCATTTATTATCAGTACTCTTATCTACGATAAGTTAAGTTTATTCGCTACGTTGTTGTTGTTCATCTTCGTATTTAATAAACGATTCAACAACGTTTCGGTAACGATGTTATTTTCGTTGTATATCTCTTCTAATTGTTTTTCCGTCCTCGCGGGATTGAAATCTGCGGTGCTGGGAGAGTTTCCTCGAAACTTTTAGTCGACGATTAGCTAAACGACCACCCGGTGTCTTGAATTGGATAATCGTTGATAGACACGTAGCGGCGGCGGCAGCCGTAGCAGCAACGGCACCCAATAGCTGATGTTTAAACGCGCGGCGAATCTAATGCGCGGAGCAACGGAGCATTCTATTTTTATGTCTCACCGACTTGAACGCGCCGAGCGTCTACGCCTGCGTCGCGGTATATATTAGACATAATTGTCGATTACCATGGACAATAAAACGCGTTAACTCGCGTGTAATTAGATTGAAACGGTAAACCAGCTGCATTGATGCGCGTAATATAATGGTATTGAATCGTCGATCAAAATCTTCAAAAAACGGCTCTATTAAATTCTAAAATAAACTTGTTTTTTTTTTTACTTCCGTAAATCGAAGAAATTAAAAGTATAGAAATAATCTCACGCGAATTAATAACGAGAACCGATTTTTCGGAAAATTTTAATTCATTCAATAGTCGAATGACCACTATAGTTAAATTACTAAACAAACATCCATATTTTGAAACCCTTCGAAATATGTAGAGTTCGATAAAATAAAAAACTATGAAATTCGCGAAATATAATATCCATGAAAAATCGTTTTATCATCTTTTTTTGTTTTCATTTTTCTATTGGATATTTCGAAATGTTTCGATGGCGTTGAACATAAAAGTTCTATAGACAAATTTTTCTTATTACGAGGATAGCAACGGTTGATTCACGAGAAAAAATAATTATGCTAAATCAGCGTATTCTTTTTAAAATTTTTTTATTCTGATTAATCCGTAACTACTCGTGACTCATCTCAGTGTTGATAGTCGCGATATTAGTTGCATCGCTAAACCGTACGTTCGAACGTTTATGTGTACGTTAAAGCGCCAATTGTAAACCGGAAACAGATCCACGCCATTGAATGCGTTATGTGGAATATAATCGACCGATGGAGACAGTAAGATAGCAAACGATGTACGCTCGGCGCTCGAGGGTCAAAGATCTTTGACCATTCCGAGAATGATGATTCTTTCGTGTACGGTACACGACGCATTGGCAGAGTACTCGCGCAACAAGTCCACAATGAGCAATCGATTAGGAATGGAAATACCCGCATAAAATGAGAGCGAACGCTTGTTTTCGATAAACAATACACTACACGTGGCCCGCGCGGACTTGGAGTTTGCCACGAGTCATTTGCGCGCAGTCATTATCACCAATGAGGGATGTTATCATCTATATATGTATATAACGAAACGTCTAACATAACCTCAATGTATACTGAAGGAAAAAAAATAATCGACATGATAGAACAAGAAATTATCAAATGCTATTAATAGTTTCTCTATTGCGAACTTTTAAGTTTAAAAGGGGATTTCAATTTTTTTCTTTTTGTATCGAAATTTTTACGAAATCGCAGGTAAATTTTGTTGTTTTCTTAAAATCATCGAATTTTTTTTTTTTTTTGTTTTACTAAAAGTCTTTAGAGAAACGAATGTTAATATCTGGATAAAAATAAAAAAGAAAGATATTGCCATTAGAAGGATACATTTTCGTAACTTAAGGCTATGAAAATATATGTACAAAATTTAAAAATGAAACTCGGAAAATTAGTCAAGTTATAAGCCATTAACCGACTAGGCGCACGGGTACCGCATTTTAGAACATGCGGCAGCTGCTTCCGTGGTTAGTGTGTCGAAGCAGCGCGGTGCAAGTGTCGTGTACGATACATTAATTTCTTTCTGAAAGAAGGTTTTCTCTATGCAATGGCCGTGGTATAGCGGACGAGAAGAAAAAGACTGTAAGTACTCCGTATGACTCCGTGAACCGTACTTTAACCTTCAAACGGCTTCTTCGTAACTGGGTGCCCTAGTTATTGAAAAAAAAAACCACTCACTGCGAAAAAATATATTAGTACATTACGATACAAACATTTCCTGACGAGTGCGAATTTGCGGCACGCAATAAAAAAGATTCGTACAATATTTTATATATGAATAATCACGCTAAAAGGCTTTGATGAGGATACTATTATTGCTTGACTATTATAAAAGGCGGAAAATGTTATCTCGACTAAAAAATGTTGTAAAATAAAATAATTCTTTCGTCACGGAACTAAGTAATTAAGTTGCTCCATTTCTCTCGATTAATAAAATTAAATAAAAAAAATTGAATTATTACAAGTCAATCGAGTGGTCGGGCGCGAAGTGTGATTTTTTTTTAACAATAATTTCCGTTTTTTTAATTCCACAAACGTGTGATAATTTTGAAGAAAAACGAAAAAAAAAAAAAAAAAAATCGCGACTCGATCGATATTTCTTGACGCAACTTGTAAGATAAAATGATGAAAGGACAAAATCGTGTGTTTCGCGTTAAACGTGGTATTGTTTACAAGAAGCTTAAACTTGGAATAGAAGGTCAAACGATGCGTAGGATACGCGATAAAGAGCCACAGGCATGGTATCCCCGTGAGCGCAAGGCGGGACTTGAAACGCGGCGTGGGGCTGAATGGTATCGTGGGGGCTGACGACACAAGATCCAAGACGAACAAGATACTATATCAATTGACCTATGCCCCACCCTGGTCCTGGTTATCAACTTACCCGACTCGACAGCCGCATCGGATTTCGTTCACTCAGTTGGAAACGTTGCGACGAGAATGAAGAACTACGTTTCTACGATCGCCTTCTTCGGCATCCTTGCCACAATCTCCAACATCGCAAACGCCGAAGTCGTTACGTGGCAAGCATGCAAATATACCGATGGTAAATTTTTATCGTCAATATTAAAAAAAAAAAAAAATTCTTTTTATCGTTGAACAAAGCGATATCGATCGAAAGTTCGATACATTAAATTATAGAGAATCCATTGAATCTTTACTTTGATATTCGATAGTGAATCCTTCGACCAACTGCACCATCAACGAGGTCCGCGTTAGTCCTTGCAGGGAGGCTGCTCAAGGGAGACCCTGCCGCATAAAGCGCGGTACTAATGCGACCATTGAATTCGATTACACGGCGAGTAAGTACGATTTTTAAATATTTTTAATAAAACAAAAAAAAACTATAAAATTTTGATAAATAATCAATTCTCGTAATATTTTTAACATTTTTATTTGATGAATAAAATATTGTTCGTATATACATCCATAAAATCTTATAAATGAATTTTTATATTAAACGAAAAACGTAAAAGAAAAAAAGTATATATACGAGATTTTGATAAATAATCGTTTTTTACAAATAATAGGCCGCGACGAATTTCCGCTCGACAAATGATTATTCGTTTCTACCAGATTTTGAAGCTGACACGATGGAAGGACGTGCCTATTGGGTAAGTCAGGTTCTCGATCTACCCTTCCTAGGTATGGATAATAACGCTTGTCTAGCGACCGTCTGTCCAGCGATTTCGGGACAGAAGCAAACCTACCATATGGATCTCCCGATCTCGAAGAAGTATCCAATCGTAAGTGAAATTGAAAAAATTCATTAAAAAAATTAATAACCATCCGATTAACATTGTGAAATTCGCATTGTACTCGCCAAACTGCATGAAACCTATGTTTTCGGGATCGCTGAACTCCCGAATAATTAAAATCGCGGTTACCCGCGATCCGAATGGCGAAATGGCGTATAACTTTATTTCAATTAATTTCGGTACAACTTTCACTCAATTGATGAATAGTATAAATTAGTATGCGAAGCTTCTTGTCTTTTTTATTATTCCGTTAATTAATCGTTTTTTTTTTAAGTAATCAGTGATCGGTTTATTTTTTGAACTTTTTTCACGCGCGAAAAAAAAAAAAATCTCGCAAGTCGCGCGGTTAATCCGTTTTCGGGTTAAATAACCGGCGTCGGCCGGTTCATCGGGTTTCTACTATAGTATATCTCGTTTCCTCGTACGAAACATCGCGTGATGAGAGCAGAAGTGAAAATCTTCAGTCTTCGAGAGGACATTTGTCATCGTCCGTTTTACGATATTAATTAATAGTCAAAAGAAACCAAGTTGCATTGATGGGTCCCGTGCATCAAGCGATAACTGTTACAAGGTCACCGCCCCCGATATAATTGATAAATGGACATCAATCAAGCGGTTTCATAGCGTATAATCACTCTTAAATTACCCATGGCGCTTTCGCATACGAGACTATTGATTAAAGGAGCTCGAGACTCATCTCCGTACATTAGTAATTGTTACGACGCGTGACGAGAGAAACAATTTTCTTTTTAGCGAACATACGATGTCAAGTGGAAACTCGATAATCTTCACGGACAGGAGTGCTGCTTCATTTTCCAGATCAAGTTTTACAAATAACAGCCAAAAAAAAATTGTCAACGTTCAGAAGATAAACATCGCCACCGTCAAGCGTCGCGAGGATCCGTACCAATCAACAACAATAATTCGAGAAGAGTTGACTAAACAAAATTTATCATAAATTTTACCAACGATTCATTGTTTTTTTACGATAACCACCCTTTGCCCCGACCAATAGTCGCAACTAATTCAAAATTCTTGTTTGTATGGTATTATAAAAACTGATAATGATACTGTCTTTATTTTTCGTTTTACCTCGTTTAATCCTTGGAATATAAAAACATAAAGTTTTTACCAAAAATTGGTAATTAAAAAAAGAAATGCGGGATAATGTGGAGAAACTGGGGCGATATGGGCTACCGCGGTAAAATCGTCCAGGTAATCGTCACGTCGATACTCGCTCCGGATGTTATCACGTTGGAAATTTAAAAAAAAAACTCGAAAAATCGCATTAATAGCAATAACCATCAAAATTGATAATAAGAAAAAATTAATTATTAATCATTTTTCTGTTTTTCGATTTTGCCATTTTCATCGCGATCTATGTTTCTTTTTCTCCGAAGTCTAAAATATTTGTTACAGATATAATTTCGTAATAACTAGTAAAATCATGTCTCTGAAAGAATAAAACCGTTCTATATTTCTTAATCGGCCCGTTTTGCCCCCTTTTTCTCCTGTCGCAAGTACCGAAATTACGAAGCAAAGACATTCGTAGCCAATAAGACTGAACCGTTTTTTTCTATCGATAGGATAAGTACTTACATACGCCTAACTCAGGTTAGCTAACACAACCTATAATCCTATAATTGATGTTACTAAGAATACAGTCATCGATAGATACGAGGTGAGTTGTGGCGTTAAGAAAAAAAAAAGAAAAAAAAATCCGCTGCGGACAGGATTCGAACCTGTGCGGGCAAAGCCCATTGGATTTCGAGTCCAACTCCTTAACCACTCGGACACCGCAGCTCGTGTTAATCGTTGACTTTAATTCCCGTCATAGCGACCCCGAGAAAACCTTCGACACTAAAGATCGATTTGGTATTATTTTTTTTCATTAACAATACTTTCGCTAAACCCATCGAGTCAATGGTTGCATTGTACTATACAGAAATAAGCAAGTCAATCATTGGCGTTGTCAGTTAAGAAACGATGCTGCGCCGACAATGAATGAAAAAAAAAAAACATCGACACCTTCAGTACTGTAAGATGAATCATCTTGATTCACGGTGGAACGATCTTATTTCCGTTTTGAAAATAGGCTAACTCGAAATTTAAGTCCCCCTTCGCAGGCCTGACATACATAGAATAGGACGTACATATAGCGCGAACGGAAGTGACTAGCTGCAGACAGACGCTCGAGCGATTCAAGCCGACCCGCGAGAAAGAAAGTGTTGCTATTGTGAAGCGACTTGTGACATGCATACGTGTTCGCACGTACGTTACGTGCGTGTGAAGGATAAAAAAATAATAGGCGTTAATATCACTTATATAATTAGTCATTATAATTTTTAATTGATTATATTTCATATTTATAAAAAAAAATAATGTTTGAAAGCCGTTTTGATTTTCACCGACAGACTCGTTAGCGTATCGTCATCTAACGTCGGGTTACCGCTACGGCCACTAGATGTCTGTGTAACAAAGAATATATACCTATATCGGACGATTATCTGATTTACCCGCAGTCGAAATTATCCTGCTAGTTCCATCGTGCGTGTAGCTCGCGCACACACGAGAACCGGCGAGAGTCATTTCGCGGTACCGAGAGCTCGCGATAAATAATGACAATATTCGTAGTCCGACCGTTTATGCGCTTCTGCTGTTGTTCGATCGTGTGCGATAATTGCAAGCCATATGTATCGGTGACGCAAGTCTTTCGAGAGGGGGACGACTATAGTTTTCTCTGTCAAAGGCTTATCCGACATTATCTTCGCATATATTTATCGCGCGATTCAAAGTTCGCTGACAGTCTCTAATAACGTCGAAAGACTTTTGCGACAATCACCGACTGCCTTTTAGACCGAATGAATTCAATAATCAATATATCGACTCGCGAGAGAGTCGATTTGTTTCGGTCTGTCAAATGTTTGTCAAAGTTAATAGAAAATCCAACTAAACAACAATTGCGCAAATCGAGAATATATCGTGTATATAACGTATAGTTTCGGTTGGAATGCCGCAGCTGATTTTTCATGGCGTTCATTGGACGCAAGCCGATAGTCTCGCGCGAAAGCAGTAGCGTCCAGGTACAACTAAACGACCGATGGGGTTGGGGCCATTTTTTTTTTGGACCATCGGTAAAACTACGTTGCGGAGACGAGCCGCCGACCGCATGAAAAATGATTTTATAGAATACTGTGATACGATTAAATCTTACGAATGGATGCGTTTTAATAAAGAATATAACAAAAAATTTGCCGCTGGATATCTTTGATGAGATTACACCGAGAATAAAACTGTTGATTTGTCTTTAAGACTGTTTATTCAATAATAACGTGTGTTTCCCTGAAAATACATCGCTGTGTACGTACCGGCGGCAAAATACCTTGCATACCTGTTGCCTCGATTTCTCGACGCCCGAACAATCGCCTCGCGCCGTCACTGGGGCCCGAACTGTTGGCACGGCTCACCTGTTGGCCTCGGCAGTATCCGACCGGAGCTTCAACCGCACGGGTCTTTCGTGCTCGTTGCCAGATCGACGCGTCAATGTCTACCAACGGTTCGATCGATATATTCGATATCGCACGGTAGAAAAAACAAATACAAACGAAATAAAAAGTGTCGGGGATCGTCGATGTTTGTTGATTTCGCTCGTGTTTCCGAACGCGTACGATCGTTTTTTTCGCTCGGAAGGGAAACACCGATCTCCGGGTAGATTCCCTTTCGATTTCGCGTGAGCGACGCCCTGCACGCCTGCCTGCTTGCCTTCCGGAACGAATAACACCGGGCGTCGCAAACTGTTACAAGTATATATATATACGTATTGAAAAAAAAACGTGTCGAGACGACGTACCTAACGTCTCTATCTACGAATATTTGCTGACAAAATTGCGATCAATTTTCATTCGAGGAATTGGAATTTCGCTTTCGGTGAGTAACCAGCTGTATACTTCGATAGATTGTATTACATGATTCGCTTCGATCGTATAAAAAAAATGTATCGAATTTCAATATCGTTTTCGTGACGTAACTGTCAAAAAAAAGACAAATCGTCGGAATATTCTTCGATACGAATGATAATAATGAGTCATGTGACGAGAATTGCGATAGTTTCTCAATTTGATAAATCATTCTCTCCGGTAGTCTCGAAAAAACAATACACGGTACGCGTTGGCTGATAACGTCTGAATTATTACATCGCTGAGCAACAGTATACTTTTTCGGAGTAATTTTTTTTTTTTCGTCACCTTGGACTCCGCGCGACGTCTCGTAAATTTTAATAGACAGAAGCCGCGTATATATATATATATTTTTTTTATTTGGCGGCACGATTCGAGGCTATTATCACGTACCGAAATGTGAGAGCTAAAAGAGATTCTGCACACGGTGGAGAAACTATTTCGTATCGTCGACACACATCCCCGTGGCGTAGGAGGTCACGTTCCCCGCGCGAGTTCCGTTCCCACAGAACCGCGATAACCGTGACGACCCCCCACCGCTGCAACGTTCCTCGCTATGGTATTCGGTAGACTCGAAGATTCCCTTTCGGCTCCTCGAGGACGGCGAAAGGCTATTTCATTTCTGTATCCCGTGCGCAGTTAACTATTGTCGGAGGAACGATAATGCGTATTCATATCTTGAATACGACGCGCTGCTATCGACCCCGACGACCCCCGTACTATTATATACAAATTACCGCGCATCTTTTTCAAACTTTATTGTTATTGTTACTGTTGCCTATTGTCACGAGAAAATTCGTAATAACAAATTGAACGCGAGTGTTTTTTTTTCTGACACGCGGCAATAAAGGGAACGAGCGTAACTACGATCTCACGGGGGCCCCAATGGCTTTGCCAATTCTCGACGAATACGAAGTCGAATCCTACGCCTGTGAGGATGCAAATGCAACGCCTTGCTGCGGCGCGGGGACAGTGAGGGGGGGGGGGGGGGGGCCGAGCAAGTACGCGTTGCAGTTGACTGACCTCCTCTCGGTACATTTGCCGGGACGAAACAGTGGCAAAGCAGGTTTCTGCAAGTTACGTCGTTGTCCCTTTTACTCTTCGCGAAACGGCTATGGCGCCAGATTTTTTTTTTTTTTCCATTTTACATTTTCGCGATGTAACGAATAAAGAAAGTCGAAAAACATAAATAAATGAAATTTCTTGCGCCACATCGCGGTCGCTTCTTGTTATGCCACTGCAGGAATTCCGGTATTGACCATTACTGATGAAGTCGTAATGGTTATGCTAATTCAAGGCGAGATCGTGGGTGTGGGGGGAGTGAAACGTTGAGTCAGCGCTAAATAAAAAGAAAAAAAAACAACAACGGTACATACCGATACGAGAATATATCGAGGGATCTGATATATTTACGTTGGCATTTCGCGATCTCTGATGACGAGCGTTTTTACTTTTTAATAAATCATTATTATCGTGATTTTTTTATTATTGTTATCGAAATATCGATATTCGTTATAATCTTCGAATCTGAAGAATATTTTTTTTATTTTCTTCCAATATTGTCATTCGTAATTAATTTAATTTTAATAGCAAAGAAAGCACTGTTTTCGTAATTTTTTTTATTATTCTTATCGAAAAATCGACATTCGGCATAATTCGCATTCGTTAGCAAAAATGTTATGAGAATTGTCAGTTATTTCGTATCAAAACGGCATTAATAAGGAGTGATGCGATCGGAGTTAATAAAATATTTTTTTTCTTTTTCGCTTTTCGATTTCGTCATTCTTCACTATTGCTATAGAGAAGAGTAAATGTCGTTGGGTTTGTTGCGTGACAAATTTTGCGATGTCTTCTGAAAGACCGAAAGCAGAGACGGGCAAGGAGGGGCAGGGGGGGGGGGGGCGAACGAACTCCGGGAGTCTAGCGTGCGAGCCGAATCGGCGCACCAAGCGATTTCGCAAGCCGTGACCCACTTGCGGGGTGTGTCGAGGCACACATAAACAATCGAAAATCTTCAGCTACCCTATCTTCCCCATTTACCGTACGCTTTCTGTCGATCGATCGTACTATGTAAACATGTCGTTAGGAACGTTGCTCTACATAACCTTTTTTTACCCCTCCGCGTATGTCTGATTGGAAATGTTTGATAGACTCGAATAGCTTACAGAAAATCGTGTATTTTTAAAATGTTTCGTGTTTTGTGTCGGTTCTTTATATAAATCTTTGTAAATAAAAATAAATAACTAATAATAATAAATAATTGCCAAATATTTATATTCACGAACGTTAATTCACGTTAACGAAAAATTCACAATTTTTTCGTAGAATAACGTTCTTTGTTCGTTGATATTTTTTTTTACCCGTCAATACCTTTCCAATGTTCTCGCGCGGTTATAACACGTAGTAAAAGAAAAACGAAAAAAACTGTAATGTCGTAACCTTGAAATATTGTTCCTGTGATGTCGCAAAAAAATATTTATTACACACGTTCGTTATTATTATCATAACGACTCGTTGTGCTGAGACGAAAAGATTTCTGTAAGAAAGATAATAAATAAACGACAACCTGTTACAAACGATTGTTCGAAATTTTCCGTGGCGTTTCGACGACTCGACAACTCGATTACAGTCGAATGAACAGACAAATGCCAATTGCCGAAGTGCAACGTCTGCATCCGACTTATACTGTCGTATGTAAGTACACCGCTCGCGAAGGATAAAATGTCAGTCGAGACACCATTTAACCAATTCGATCGAATTTTCGTCGCAAAAAAAACTCGGAACGATTATTTTCTTTTGACAATTCAATTAACCAATTGAGATGCAACTAATTCGCTAACGCGACAAATGTTCCTAAACGAACGCATCGCGCCGCAACAACCCAAAGAACGAAAAAAACAAATATGAAGAGAATTAGTTAACCTCCGCCGTCAAATACGATACGACATCGACAAAGTTTATCGCGACACTAACGAATACACATGTATACCGACTGTGATAACACTCGCGAGACTTTTTTGTCTACGAACGACAACCTCTAAATTCGAGGTCACGAAGAACGGACGTTTAATGTAAACAAAACATTACCGAACGTTCGACAACCGGCGCACGTCACGCGGAAGCCAGTCTCCCAAACAAGCCGTTTTTTTTTTGCCTTTGATGTACACTTTTTTATCATTTGAGATTTTTTCAGTTTTAACGAAATTTGGAAGTGTAAACGATAAGTAATTATCATTATGTGTGAATATTGAAAATTTTCTTACATAATTTTCTCCCTCGGGTGTTAAAAAAAGATTTATCTTTGAACTTAACCTCGAAAAACCCCGAATACCGTGAATATTCAAATTGACAAAATCAGCCGATTTCGTGCGCACAACCGCCGATATGATAATCTCCATGACGTAAAATAGTTCGCTAGTGATACAAAAAATAACGTATACAGGTTGATTCAGGATAAATAACGACTTCGCTTCGTCACAGAAATGAAAAAAAAAAATAAACAATATAAAAATCTTGAAAAATTACGATAATTAATTCTTTCGAATAAAAATCAAGTTAATTAATAATTTAAATAAAAAAAAAACTTCGGCATTAAAATAAAAAAAATGAGATTCGATATTTATTACGAGTCGTACCGTCGTATAGATCGTCTCGAAACAGTGAATAGAAAAGCGGTCAGTTAAGTCGCGATAATTGCACCAATCGTCGATTCACCTGTGACTCGTATGCATTGAATGAGCGCATTGAACTAGCGTCAACTGTACTCTCACAGGATTTGGCGAGTTTGCACTATGAATAGCTATACATGGCGCTGAAGTATGAAACCACGTGAACTAAACTAACCCGTGCGAACGTGGGTAGCATAACGAGGGGCCATCGACTCTTATCGTTGATCCGACTATAAAATACGTGTCGCTTAATCGATCGTCGTGATAACGCGCGTTACTTAACAAAACTTTTTTTCTTTTTCATTAATGCAATGCATTCGTTGGAATTTAAATTCATTTATAATCGTCGCATATTGTTTCAACTGAAATTTAAACAGCGCGAGTTTCAATGATAAATAATATGATCCGGACTTCTAATCCCTCGGTAACGCGAGTTTCATCTTACATGGGCATTGCTCGCGATAGCCGAACGCGAACGGCAGCGGGTACCACCTTTATAAAGAGTTAAATAAACAAGCGATTCTGTGCACCGAGTCGGAGCTCTCGACCAATAAGGCAATCTTCCGGACGGGTCAATGCTTACTGGTTTTGTGTTACACACCGCGAGAGACGCGAGAACTTACCTCGCGCCGTAACCCACTGGTGCGCGTTGCTTTTGTCGCACGGAACTTTCGCTATGTGCATTCGTCACATCGGTGTCGTTAAAGCGTGTCACTCGAGAGAAGCAAATATATAATTTCAAAGTTCTTTTTTTTTTTTAAATCCCAACTACGCATCGCTGCTATTTATTAATGATTTTTCGTTGTTTTTATTTCAGCCACAAGGGGACAAGGGGGGGGGGGGGGGACCGAAGGCGGCGAGAATTATGAGAGAAAAACTTGGAGGTCGACGATGCGCGTAAACGGGCATCGAACGTATGACTCCAGTCGAGAAATGGGTAAATTAAATCGATATTATCATTATTATTATTATTAAGTCGAAAAAAAGCTGTTATTACATAATAAAAAAAAAAAATCGTCTAAAAAACGATCAGAGAAAAAGTTTGAAAATCGGAAACAAAGTTTCTAAGAGTTTTAACTTTAAATGGCTCCGCAATTGATTCACCTCGGTTTTCACATCGTTTCGTGAAAAAAGGTCGTTCTGGCGAAAGATTAAACGAACCGCGACTGCACGAGTCTCGTCTACGAGCGTTTGATACGTCAAAGAAAAGTCGAGTATTCAACGCAGTGGTAGCGTTTGTCGATGCCAAGCCTCGATTATCGCGAGCTTAAGAGTACCACGAAAGCCGCTGGGAATCGCATCGGGCAATAAACGTTAATACCGAGACCTTCGTTATGTAAAGCGCCGAGAAACGAAATTACGCTACCGAAGGTGCGCCCAGCCTTGGGACTCTTCTTCGTAAACGTTATTCGTAATTTAACCATCGCGCACATGGATTCCTCATTTTCATTCAGATTTGATAATTATATCCATATCGTTCGCTCACGAGAGATAAGTGAGCTCTCACCCGGGTAATTATGCTGCTGCGCCCACGTTAAACGAACAACGCCCACCGTTCGCGCAAAAATATAGTCTTTGAGTTAATTTCGATCGCAGCATCGAAGTATCGATTCTCGTTTAGGTTTGATAATGTAAACCTCGTTGATGTTTTGAAAAAATTAATAGTTTATTATTATTTTTAATAATAACAATAATAATGGCGGTTAATAATTATAATAATAATTTTTTGTTGTTAAGGTAATATTAGGGTACAGGTAATAAAATACAGAAAAAAAAATGAAGTTGGTGATTGAATTTTTTTTTTTTATTAATTTGTTAATAAAATGTTGATATTATTATTATGGAAATTCAATGTTTTCAGCAACTAAAAAAAAATTGCAAAATTTATCAGAGAAATAAGTTTTTTTGACGAAATTTGTAAAAAAAAAAAGTGAGCATTTATTTATTACGAAGCAATATGAGAGAAAGCGCGTTGAACGCAAATAACCTTCGAGTGATCGATGAGAGGCATTATTTAATAGCACGAGAGGCATGGGATTAAAGCAAAGAAAAATATCATAAAGATGCAAAATCCTTTTTTGTTGTTGTTTTCTTTAACGCTTATAATTGGATCAAACAGTCGGATAGTTTCGCGTTCCAAAAAGTAAAATGCACTAAAGCTGTAGGTATTTCGAATGCGGCGAGAGCGGCGGCTCTAATCCCCTGTACTCTCCGTAGAACCGTTTGAACGCGTTTCCCGGTGTATAGAAGGAAGCGCTCGCGCTCAGCGAGCAATTTTCATCCCGCCGTTAATAACGCGCTTTCGCGCGATCGAACATGCGCCGAGTAGAGAGATATTGTGCTCAGGTGGAAAATTTGGACATCGCTATAACGCGTCGGCGTTGCGTCGAAAACAATAGACGAAGAAATAAATAAAAATAATGAAAACATTTTTGTAAATAAAAAAAAAATTGATTTTTTTTAAACGTTTTTACGTTCATCAATCGCCGTACGTTGATGCGTCAGGGGATTAAGTGAAGGAGAATTGAATTGTGAAAGGGTTGTATTTATATGTATATATACATATAGCGTTATCCGCGGCCGAGGTGCGCCGACGCACCGGAAACTGATAATTTCGTCTCCCGTTTGCGTTCGTAGAACGTAATTTATTTCACTCCGATCCCAACGACGAATCGGGTATAGAATTCGATTTTTTTTTTCCTTTATTTTCCATTTAACGATCGATAAACCGTCGCTGGTTGAGGAGAACTTTGAAAATGTCTCATTGAAGAGTGGGTTCGCGAAATATTTCGTTCGCGTTGCGTGCATTGCGTTTACACTCGATTGACGAGACGCTCTCTCTCTCACCTCCCCCCGCATTATCTGAACAATCTCGACTATCTACAACGTATTGATCGCGTTCAAGCAGCTGTAGTCGGTTCTATGACAGTAGCGTTAGAGCGGCCGCGGGGAAAACACACGTGTCGCGTCGCGCATTATCCGTGGCGCACCCCTCCGTCGTTGTTGCGCCGTCGTGTCTCGTTCTCAGAGCGTCCTACGCTATTCAAACATTGAAAAAAACAACAAAAATAACAAAATAGAGGAAAAAACAGTGGACGACGAAGAAAAGAAGAAAAAAAACAAAAGTATCGAAAATTTGTATGAATCATCGAGAAGTATCGACTTTTTCATTGCGCCGCTTCAGTAACGTAACTTGTAATGTAAAAAAAACTATACACAACTATTTAAGTTATTATTTATGACGTTAACTCGGAGTGTTCGCTATAACGATGGTACGCGCAACACAGGATAAATATACGCGAGCTTATCGCTGACGATCCCGGAGCAGCGCGATCGATGTATCGAACGCTCGCGGGGACGCGCGCGAAATCTCACTCCGCTTCATCTCTATGCTTTCCGAAAACTATAGACAATAATACACATGCATATATATAACAAAATTAACAAAAATGTCGCGAAATAAAAACGAAAAGATTTATTATATTATTACGTATTATTATTATTATTATTTTGTTGAGTAATAAATAAATAATAATACTGAATATAATGTAATAAATATACATATATTGATTATTTACGGCTAAACGTCGCTCTGAGATCGACGCACGACAATCGTCGGGAATTTGACGAATTCGTAATTTTTCTTTTCGTGTCTTTTCGCTCTACAAAAGTATGACACGACGACGACGACGACGACAACGAGGACGCGTGAGGTTGGAGCGCGAAGCCAACAAACGTATAGACGTGTTATATAATCTTTCGGCGTTCGAAGCGACCGAGCGTGGTGTGTGCAACGTACACATCCCGATCTCACTAGTCGTGTCTCTCGAAGTGGGATAAGTCGTACACGCACTTTTTTTGACTCTTCACTGCCGAATAGATAATCTATCTAACGAATTTAGGCGCGTTACTTCGCTTCTGGAGTTAATAAAACAAAAAGCTCAAGTGTAAATGGAGCAAATATGAGACTGAGAAGAGAGACGAGAATTCTTCGATAGGTTTGAGGCCTTTTAATCGGCAAATTCAATCGAAATTTCTTAATACGACGAACGGGGGTCATTGCGAGGGTTCAATCTCGCGATGTCCACGCCGGATATGATGGACACTATCGACGAAGCAGAACAGGCGTGGAGTGAGTTCGTTTTAAAACACTTTTTTTTCTTTTCCAACATTTTTACTTCCGCTGTCATTTTTTTCTACTTATTTTATTAAATGATAAAAAATCGAAAAGGTATGTAATAAGTATAAGTCAATCGACAATGACACGAACATAATTTTTTTAAATTTCTTATTTTGGCTCTTCGACAAGAAATTAATTATTTTCTTTGCTGAAACATGTATTTTACCATTTCAATTAATGAATTTATTTCGATTTTATACTCTCAATGGAACAAAAATTTCATTTAACATCGTAACTTTTTTTATTTTACTAATTTGTAAACGAAGAAACATTGTCACTCCGAATTCGCAAAAATATGCGTCGAGACAAAAAATAAGAAAATAAAAATTGTGAATTTTTTTAAAACGTTACGTTAAATAAAAAAAATATATATTGTCAACAATTGTGTTTCGCAGACTTTCGTTTACGAAAACAATTTTTTTTCGTTTTTTAATTTACAGATGTGAAGGTTTCACATCTCGTTATACACAACAGAATCGGAAAAGTTATATTTCATTGGCCTTAATAATGTTGCAGATGAGATGCTGGAATGCGAGACGGGATCTCTACTTGGCAGAGTAGCGGATCTGGAGAGGCAATCCTTGGCGCAAAGGGACGAAATAGTATGTCTTCGCGCTACTCTCGCCGACGCTTTGCGGCGAATCGCTCAATTGGAGTCCCGAGACAAGAGGGAGGATGAGAGAAACGACAGGAGAAACGAAAGACTAGTCTCGTCGCCTTTTAGAAACGGACACGTCCCCCTTAGGGGTGAGTGATGCCCATCGCCAGTCGTTTAAAAAACAAAACTCGCCACTCGAATTTCCTAATTAATTAAAAATGTATATATCATCGGGTTAATTAATTAAAGTCTCATTAACTAATAAGTTCAACACGCCGACAGAATGACTTTCTTTTCGAAAAAAAGAAAATTGGATCTGATTACAGGTCAAAACTCGTTACCTCAGAAAGAGCCCCGTCTCCGCCAGAGTGGCGCTTCCTGTCTACGAAATTCCAGTACCTCGGGATCGACTCAGGACGTCCGCGACGCGACTGCCGGCGCGGCGAGTCCAAGGCGACCGGCGAGTTACACACCGCCTTCGCAGCTCCCGCAGAGGTCAGTTAAATAACAACAAGAAAACTCATTCCAATTCCATTATATAGATTTGTAAATCGAAAAAATGTAAAAAAACAAAGTATTTTTCGAAATTTTTTTTGTTATTTTTCAATGTTCAGAAGGTCGGTCCACTACCAATCGACGAGTTCGTTGCATTCTGACAGTCCGAGTAGCAGCAGCGTATCGCCAGTACCGTCGCCGAGTCCGCGCGCCACACCTCTGCCCGTTGCCAGGTGAGCACTCTAATTAAATTAGCCCGCACGCCGCGCTCTTTCACGCGCGAGAATGTCTTCGGGAGTCGCTTGTGAGCAATTTGGCTGATTTGTACTGTTGCGAAACGCCCCGGTCGCCTCCCCGAAACGCTTCCAGGTCACCGACGACAAGAACGAACGCACCGCCGCAGAGTAGTTTGCGCCGCGCAAAGAGATGGTCGTCGACCGGAGACTTTACGAATTCACCACAATCGCCGGGCGGTAACTCTCAGCTTGGCGCATCCAGCAGGTAAATTATTCCCTACTGTTCGCAGATGAAAAACACCAACGACGGGTTCACTTCGACGCTTCTTTCCATGCAACGTTACGCACGAGCGATGCTTTACCCTTTCTTTTCCCAGTGGCATTTTTTGTCCTCATCGTTATCCCGACACTATTATTTTCGTTTTCATTTTTGCACCGCATGCCCTTTCGTTTGCATTATCGTTACTTTGTAGATTGTCGGCATCGACCAAGTCACTGTTCAACCTCTTCAAGCCCCCGATCCAGAGCAACGTCAAGCACGGGTAAAATTTACATTTCACTTATAAGACGGCGACAATTAAATAAGCGATATTCATCACTCTGTATCGACGGTTAAGAGTCTAAGAAAGCGCTTCTTTGATTCTTAGCCATCGAAACGGACGAACCTCGCGAATTACGCATATCCGGAAGAAGAAGTGGTCTCTCGAACCGTAAAATTATTGAGAAAAGAAAAAAAAAAACAATGGAAGAAAAAGAAAAGAAATTTACTCAATTGGTCGTTACCGCGATAAAGACAAGAGTTACGGGTTCGCCGGAAAGAAAAATAACAATAATAATAACATAGAGTAGATTTGTAACAATATGGGAATCCGTTCCGTGCAGTAAACTCGCCGAATGCGACGCTCGAGAAGGTCGGAAGGCTTCTTTCGTTTAATTGCCGCGAGCGCTGCGAAAGTAAAACGATGCGAAATTCATTGCTAACTATAATACACAATAATCGTTGCCTATCTGCGAATTTTTTTTTTCTTCGCCACAGTACGAGAGATATGAAGTACAACGAGAGCGACGGTTCCGTCCGCATGTATCTAAGAGGCCGTCCAATCGTTGTCTACGTACCAACGCCGTCCATCGATACCTACGATCTTCACAAAGTCAGCACACCGCCACAGAGCAAACTTAAACTCGATTGGGTCTATGGCTATAGGGGACGCGACTGTCGGAGCAATTTACATTTTTTGCCAACCGGCGAAATGGTTTATTTCGTTGCCGCGGTCGTTGTACTTTACAACATGGAGGAACACTGCCAAAGACATTATCTCGGACACACCGACGACGTTAAATGGTAACTGTCGTTTAGTTTACGAATTACATTTCATTTAACTTTTCGAGAGGCATACGAGCAGATAAATAACAATCGAAATGAAATCCATCGAATGTCAGCAAAAAAAACATCGTTAGCAATATTAAAATAATAACACTGCTTTATGAAATCGTTTCTTCACGGAGAATAAAATAAAAGGCGCGTTGCCCGAAATCAATATTTCGGCCCCTTAAATAATGAAATCTTCGCGACTACAATACCAGAAGGTTTGATTGGTGAATGCTTTTCAGCATAGCGATTCATCCCAACAAAATGATCGTAGCTACCGGTCAAGTTTTGGGTTCTGATCGTCGGGAGGCTATGGTAAGCATTAGCGCCTCTGAACCTACAAATTAATTGCGAGCTCTTTATTAAAAATTATTAACGAAGCATTTTTCTTTTTCTGCATAGCCTCACATTAGGATATGGAACGCCGTGAGTTTGACAACATTAAGCGTAATAGGAAGCGGCGAGTTCGACGGTTCGATATGTTGCCTATCGTTTTCCAAAGCCGATGGCGGTAACTTGTTATGCGCGATTGACGAGACTTCTGATCACAATATATCGGTGTGGGAGTGGCAAAAAAACGATCGGGGAGTTAAAGTAACAGAAACGAAGGTAAGCGGAAATGTGGAATTATATCGGCGAATAAACGAACAGTTAACGGTGACAATATGCGATAATCAAATTTTTTTAACGAACGGAAAAAGACGAAATATCATAAATACGTCTATATCGTCTATTATACTGAACCCGTCTCATCGTTGCGCTTAAGAATAACTGAAAAATACGCTCCTGAAATTTAGGAACGTTTAATCATCAACCGTCCCGTTTGTAGTCATCGGTTGTCCGATCCATTGCTGTAATTGGAGCGGAGAATAATAATTGATATTTGCAGTGTTCGGTCGACACGGTGGTGTGCGCCGAGTGGCATCCGTTGGAACGGAACCAAATAGTCTCCTGCGGCAAAGGTCACGTTTCATTCTGGTCGCTGGACAACGGTGGTATGCTTTACAAACGAATGGGAGTTTTCGAGGGTCGCGAAAAACCGAGATACGTAACTTGCGTGGCGTTCAATCAGAACGGCGATGTTCTTACCGGCGACAGTAATGGAAATATAATCGTATGGGCGCGAGGTGTGTGAAAAAACAATGCAAATAAAATGATAAGGCCTGTGGTTAACAAAAAATACATAATTCTCTACTCTTCAGGAACGAATACGATGGCGAAACTCGTCAGAAATCTTCACGAGGGTTCGATATTCTCAATTTGCGTACTAAAGACTGGAAACATTGTAACGGGTGGTGGAAAAGACGGAAGGATTCTTTACTACGATTCTTCTCTCAATGTTACGGGGGTCGAGGCGCAGGTAGTGTATTACATTTATTTATGTTTATCCCTTAACGCTGAAAAAAAAAAATAATTTTAATATAATTATAATAATGATAATGATAGTAATAATATTAATGAATTATTTTTATTCAAATAATTTTTTTTTTTGCAAATATATTTTTTCAAAAAACTTATTAAAAAATTCATAGAAAATAAAGTAAGAGAAATTTTTTTTGTTTCGCACAGATCGAGGATCACTTCGGGGGAATCCGTACGGTATCCGAGGGACGGGGTTTCCAACTGTTGGTGGGAACGACTCGAAACTGTATTCTCGTCGGTGACGTAGAGATGGGCTTCAATCCGGCAATGTTGGGACACACGGAACAAGTTTGGGGACTTGCCTCGCATCCAACGTTACCGCAGTTCGCGACAGCCGGTCACGACAGATTACTGCAGATGTGGGATAGTCTGAGTCATACCGTTGTCTGGAGCAAAGATATAGCGGTGAGAATAAAAAAAAACGAAATGGAATTTATAGTTTTTTCGCGATTTCTTCATTTAAATTATTATTGAGATTCGTTTTCCTTTCGGATTACAGGAACAGGCGCAGAGCGTTTGTTTCTCGCCGGACGGTTCGATAATGGTGGTCGGTTGCGTTTCCGGCAAATGGTTGGCGATCGACAGCGGTACACGAGAGCTCTACAGTCATCACTCCGACGGTTCGGAACCACTGCAGGTAAAATTTCCCAACGAATTACAATTGTTGTCGCGATAATATCCGCTTAACGCACCTTTTTTTTGCTCTTAAAGGTCGTAAGCTTTTCACCGAGCGGAACACTTCTCGCTCTCGGCTCGAGGGACAATTACATTTATATCTATCAAGTCAACGAGGACGCGACAAAGTACAGCAGAGTCGGACGCTGCTTAGTAAGTTACAAAGATTAAAATTTTGTTTTTTTCTTTTCTTATCGGTAATAATCAACATCGCAATTTCATTGAATTATTCTTTTTTCATCTTCAATTAAATAGCCAAAGCGGATCAGAAGGTTCCGAGTAAGAAATGTGATAATTAGTCAAAGTCTTGGAAATTTCCGCGTTTAATTTCGATAGACGATATCATATATCGAATTGGCTTTAGTTTAGATCTCATAGAGGCCACGCACGTTGTAGGAAATATTATCCGCACGTGGCTCACGCTTGAAACATTTTTTGCCGCCTTAATACTGTCATTCATTGATTTCGGTGGAAAAAAATGCATTTTATTTATTTTTTTTTACCGAAAGAAACAAGTAAAACGCGTTTTTCTCCGAATCATTGAATCCCCTTAAGTTTTTTATTATGATAATAACGATAATAATTCAATCGTCTGTCACAGGGACATTCCAGTTTTATCACTCATCTCGATTGGTCTGTCGACGGCCAATACTTACGAAGTAACAGCGGAGACTACGAATTGTTATATTGTAAGTGGCGTAAGAAAAATATTTTTAATAGTCCTATTATCGATGCACTTTAATGATTTTGCTAATATATCGCAGGGAATCCGGGAGTATGTCGACAAATTCCGCAATCCTCGGCTCTGCGCGATGTCGATTGGGCGACTCATACTTGTGTGATATCTTACGAAACGATTGGCATTTGGCCGGAAGGCGCCGACGGTACTGATATAAATTATTGCGCCCGCAGCGGCGATGGGAAATTACTTGCGACCGGCGATGATTATGGCAAAGTTAAGCTCTTCTCGCATCCGGCTTGCCAGCCAAAGGTGCGTAGTGCGCGCGTTATTGACGGAACGGAGAAATTTAGAAAAAAAAAATCGTTTCGAGAGATCGGAGATCTGTAATTTCGATTTTATTTCGTCTTTCAGTCGTTGTCGCACGTTTACGGCGGTCACTCGTCTCACGTTACGAACGTAACTTTCCTTCAGGACGACACTCGTCTGGTGTCCACGGGAGGCGGCGACACCAGCGTTCTTCAATGGATCGTCAACTAAAACGAACTCCCCGTTGATCGTCCGAACGCGCGCCTTAAACCACGAGACTCGACTCGATTCGAATGATTCAACGATAATACCAACACACATATGATCGCGATACCGATACCGTCCACGCAAACTTTTCAGTGAAATCGTCAACTTTTCTTTATTTTTTTCTTACGATATATTCGATTGTGCAAATTTTATACCCAAGAAGGAGATATAACGATGACGAATATGGTTTTTTTTCCGAGTTTACAAAACAGAGATCTATGTATTTATAGCAAAATCGGTATTTGTACCGAATCTGATTGTATAAATATTATATGACGTCGTGTTGCATGACAAAGATATCTTCGATAGTTTCACTTTAAGGCGACGCGAAATTAAATTCTGTCGGTAAAAAAAACTTTAATCCGTTTTGTTTTGAATCTCGAAAATTTTGAGGTAAATACAAATTATTAGTGTTTTCGTATAAAAACAGTCGCGTAAATACTAATTTTCGTGTTGTTTTTCATAAAAATTTTGAAACGTTAAAGAACACAGATTACAGGTTTTGTTACCGACAGAGGGCGCGCAGAGAGAGGTTTTGCGTCGTCATAATATTTTCATTTTTTCGTCGGCGAGTCATCTCGTTGTTTATCCTATAATAACACAGCGCACACACTTTGCCAAACTCGCGTCGAGCCTTCGTTAGTTTTTTTTTGTCATTTCTATTAATATCCGCCGTGTAAGATACAAAATCTATATAGATGATACGTAAAATAAATATAGGTATATTTTATTTATGCCATGTCGACAATCTCGTGTGGGTTATGTGTAACATTGAGAAATAAAACACCGATTAAATGATTCAATTTCAAGGAATTCCTGACTCATTTTTATTCTTTTTCGTTTTGTTTAATGGAACGCGTAATACATGTGCACAGTTTCCCGCCATTAACTTTTGTGAAGATTCGGTGAATAATTTGAAAAAAACGAAAATTTTGCCGATGCCTTCTCTACTCTTGCGTGAGGACGTAATCATAACCAAAATCGCGCATTATTCTGATCTGTTGGATCGCCTCGTCCGTCAAAAGCCGCATCAGTTTGTTCCTTCGTATCTTCAAAAATTCCGATTGACCGTCCCTCAGTTCGTCGCGATATTGCATAAATTCCTTTCGCAGATACAACTTTTTGTTTGGAGAGCGTTCGGTCGGAATCCTCGGATTTATTCGTTTAACTTCGTACTGACTGAACGTAAAGGTTAAGTGACAAAAAAAGCCGTTGATATACGCAAATTCGACGGTAAAAATCCTCCAAGTATATTAATATTATATTAACAATTTTTTGAGCGCCATGTCGAGGTGAGACGTGTTTTCTTTCAACTCGAAACTTGAAGGAAACGACATTTTTGTTTTCCTGCTCTCCCGAAGTCGTGTGATAATGTTCTGAATTCTATAAGTCCGAATTCAAAACAAATGCGGTTACGTGACTTGAAATTTTTTACCGGCGAAATCAAACGATGACTCGATATATGCGGCTGCAACTCCTATTATTATCAGTAATCATCATCCTCCTCCCCCCCCCCCCCCCCTCCACGCGCAGCAGCAGCTATCGAGAAATAAATATCGAACACGAGATTCGCCGAATCGATCGTCGAGGGTCTCTATCTCTCCTCGCCTTCTCGCGTCGAACGCGCGCACGAGTGAGGTTAAAACACGACGCGATGCGCTTGGCCACGCGACGGCGATATTCATTCATGCAATCTTGCGACACGCTTCGCGTTACACGCTCGATTACATAAAAGCTTTCAGACTCTCTCAGCTCTCTAAGTAGGTAGAGAAGTTCGAGCGCACGGGTACGTGTGCATTCTTGTTTCGACAGTGAACGTGTGCGTCGGTCTCGAGAGGCGCGGAAGTAGGACACCACTTTCCCTGTCCGGCTACTCGCTTGCATGATTCCTCCTTTTCATTTCGCTTTCTGCTGCCCCTCCTTTTATTTTTATCCCCCTCCCCCCACCTTTCCGTTATAAACAAGAATCATTAATTTTTTTCGTGCGAACGCAACAACAAAGTTCGAAAAAAACTTCGATAAAAGTTACACACGTTAATACACGTAGGGGTCGCGACGAGTCAAGTAAGAAAACTAAAACGCACCAGGCGACGTTTTAATCGACATTCTCTCGATCTCGTCTATCCTGATTTATGTTAATAACCTTTGAACGAGTTGTGTAACAAGGTGAATCGCAAACCGAACGAACGAGTCGAACAGTCCGGGAGAAACGAGTCGCGAAGTCTGAAATATATATTATAAAAGTATAAAGGAAAGGTGGGAAAGACGGGCGCGCGTACACTCCTTCGGCTTCGGAATCAAGGACCAGACAGACCGGTCTCTCGCTCTACCGCGAGATGCGCCCAATTTTTGTTTTCTTCCTTGAGCCCTTTTTTTTCTCTGCCGGATCACCCGCGGGCTCGTTTCTTTCTATACACGTTCTCCTGTAGCCCCCGCGAGCCGGAGAGATCCTTGCAGGTGTCCCGCAGTCTCGAACGATGCTGCTGATACTCCGGTAGAAGCAGTGTTGAAGCAAAACCCATTCGAGGGCTGACCAAAGTAGCCGCGACGCGTTCGTCGTTGTTGCCGCTTCGGGCCGATGACTCTTAAATTTGCCTCCCGCCTATAGAAGATTTGCAGCGATTTTTTTTTTTTTATTACGACTCGATTCGTATTATCGACGCGCCTCTCGTATGATATGCACTTGAAATTTTGGTTCATTATATCTTACCGTGTGCGCGTGTATATTTATTGACCGGCATGTGAAACACCGTATTGAATACCCTTTTAACGCATCAGCGTTTTTTACAATTAAAAGATGCATTTTTTTTCTCGAATATAAAAACAAAAATACAATAATATTAATAATTATAATTAGAATTTCATTTCTTTGTATACAATATTTTAAAAAATTTTAATGTTTTATTGCATTAATGTCATTATTAACAATAAATAAGGATTATTATTATTCATAAAATATTTACATAAATAAAAAGTTCTGCAATTTTGTATATTAGCTACTTCGTAATTTATCTTTTTTTTCCTTTTCTTAATCATAATAGCCGTTTTGTTTCATATGCGATTCCTCGGCTCGTACATTTGTCGAGGATAAACTATCCAAATGATATAATGATGAGGAGTGGGGACGATTATAGTAATAGACTTAGTAACATGAGAATACAACAGTCCTCCGCTCAACGAGACTACAACGCGCCGACCATTTATATTTTCCCACCAACGTCCTTCACACGATTAACTCATCGAAGAAAAGGTATCATAAGGATCATCGGAAGATACGTATTCTTCGCTCGATTATAATTGTTCAGCTGTTGAAAACGTTTCAGCACCGATAAACGTGAGATCGATCGATTTCTTGTCTCGTACACAGAGGTTTACCGCTTTAAGCTGTAGCTTAAAAAAAAATCTCCAAAACCAATTTTTCTTATAACATTTTTTTATTAAAAAAAAATATAGTAATAATAATAATTTTTTCTTTGAAAATACAAAAATTCGTTTAAAAAAAATTGTCGTTAATAGTCAATAGCACATAAAAAAAAAACGTTATACGACGTCAATTGCTATTGGGTAACGATCATTGTTGTTTGTTGTCAGTGCTCATAGGTAACGTTACATAATTTCACGTTGAAATATTGTTGAAATTTGCACAGGTCGCAAGTGAGCGGTGAGTGAAAAAAGTCGTGCAATGACCAACAAAATTGTCGCGATGCATACTGTTGCATATTACTGTTGGCAATTGGTCATAACTGAATAATTTTCGTTTAGTCGCCGCCCCCGATGTCTACTGTGTTAGCCATTTTTCCTTTTCATATCTGTCTTTCTAGCATCATCGTCATTCATCATTCCGGCTTAATGAAGAACGATAAAAGTTTATCGCTCTGTGTTCGTCGAGGCGAACGAGGCTCGTGTCGAAACTGCGCGTTATACGGGCAAAAGACGAGTCAGAAGGGAAAGCCTCCGGCCTCTACTGGTGCCGGTACTGAGTTACTTAGTATTATATAAGCATAAGTCCGAAAACTCTGTCCTATCGAAACATTTAATTTTTTTACGAACAATTCGACACGTTTTCTGTTTCAACACATTCGAAAAAATGTTGTAATATGTCGCGTGTGTAAAAAAAAATTATTTTCCAAAATTCTTACACCAGAATAAAAAATACGTTTTTTTTTTTTTTCAAACAACTTTGCTCAATAATCTTTTTCGATTGAAAATGAATGAATTATCGGAAAAAAACTGTTTTTTTTTTTTGCAAAAGAAAAAATTCATGAATCAATGAATTATGAGACTATACATATACGGATATCATATAAAATATGGATAGTCGCAGTGATTTCGTGAATGTATATGGATATGTAAAGGAAAGATGATCGCGATGGTTACGATGGCCACGTCTGTGCGAAAAAGCGGTAGATGATGAATCCGCGCTGTTCGTTTCTCACGTTGGAAACGTATCCCGCATGGACGGGGGAGGGGGAGTTGGCGCTACGAGTTTTCGAGTTTTTACCAAACCGGTTTTTCATTACGCCGACTACACTTCGTCGCCGCTACCTTCCCCGGCCTATCGGTTAAGTTTATCTCACGAAATGTATATACAGTAGTTCCATGCTGGTTGCCAACTCTCGTGTTGCTGCTTCGCTTTCACGAGCCGCCGGAGTGCGCGCTCGCGCGCCCCCGCTTTCTTGTCAATTTAGTTTGCAGCGCTACTTCGTCTAACTATTACCCACGTTGATACCTCGATAAGCCATCGACGCGACACTTGCTCGTGGCGAATTACTTCAACGACGAAATTCGTGTAGTATAATATGCGATATATATATATATATATACACACACGAGAGGCAATCACTCGAATCGTTCGCTGCACCGACGCTCGAACGGTTACGAGTACCTACGTATCGGATTAGGTTAGGATAGGTTACGTATGGACCCCGCCGAACCGTGAAATTCTCCTAATTATACGAGGATGAAATCCAAGTAATAAAATAATATTCATCCTTTCGAATTAATCGGGATTCGAGTTATTAATATATACAACAACAAAAAAACGAAACAAAAAGTCGTTGATGACACGAAGAGGGCTCGTAACATCGTAATACACGAGTACGAAATGTTTCATCAATCGATATTATCGTCGAGGAAAGGAAAGCAACACGAACGCCGCGAGAGTTCACCTGAGCACTCATCGCCAATATCTTATCGCGACACAGCGATCGCAAAAAGTCATGACGCCGACGATATTTGATGTCAACGATATATTTGCCGACGAAAAAAAAAAAAAAAAAAAAAGATAAGGAAATCATGTCGGGAGATCGATGTTATTTTTTTCTGTTTTTCTGATTTCTGGGTATTTTTCTTCGTTTCTTGTAATAATCACTGTCGAGAATAGATATGAGACATCGACAAAGATTCATTAATTGGAGGTACCAAGCTGATAGTACATGCGTATGTACACCGTACACGATGTCGGAATAATGTTCCAAAGTAATGTCCGAACGGATGGGGGCCTGAGACTTTGAGTATTCAACGCGCTTGAGTATTCACGCACTTCGTAGGAAGTCTGGTACGTGACCGTTGCCGTCAATCGATGAAAATAAAAAAATAAATAAAAATAAAGACGGTGCGCGTAGCTAGAAGGAACAAAGATTGAAAGAGAGACAAAGAAAAAACAAGGGAGCAGTCAGGAGACGAGAACCACGGGCGCGTCAACTCCGCGGCACGCCGTACCGCATCGCGCATATGAAATGCGGGTTGTCGTTAAATGTCTTTAACGCGTCGTCTCTCTATTGGCTGGATACGTCGAATGTCACAGATCCTCGGCAGTGCGAGGAAAAAAGCAAAACGAAAAAAAAAAAAAAAATTCTTCGCATTGTCAGTTAACTCGCGAGCGTATGAACCCTTACGCGCATATGTAACCACAAACCTCTGGTCAACGTTGCCGAACCCTTCGACGCTTCATTTTCGAATTTTCTTTCATCATCCTATTTTTCTATAATAGTCTCCGAATTGGCATTCGAAAAAATTTACAGAAGATAAAGAAAAATTTGTTATAATAAACGAATACTCGTGACACATTTTTTTGTTTATTCGTCTTTATTATTTCCTCGCATGTAATGATATGTTTCTCATGATGACTTACATTGCTAAGTTTCGTTATTTATAGGAAGTATCTAATCGTCCGACTACGAACGAATAAAAAACAATATTTCTCTTTCTTTTTCTCTTCCCATGATTATAAATGTTCGATAAACGTACAATTAAATGAATTTTGAAAATTAGTAATCAACTTTATTTCTTTACTATTATTTTTCCTGGTGCGACTGTCGGACGAATAGTCGAATTAATTATCCGCTGTAGATATCACAAAATTGATTTAGTTCGGTCGAATAAAAAATCATCAAAACGTCCGATTTCGGGCGAATAGTATTATCTTATTCGTCCGTTGTCGGACGCGTAGCCACAGCCTTTATTTTATCGTAGAAATTATGTGATAAAATAAAAAGATTCTGTTAGTTGCTCATTCTATTATTAAGGAGACGCCTGTGAGGAGATGCCTTATGAGACGGACTGTACAGTAAATTCGTATCAATTGCTCGTACAGCTGCTTCAATTTATTGTGGGATTAGAAACAATGAGTGGGGTCAACTGGGGGCCCTACTCCTTGTCACAACGTATCTAACCGTGTGTCGTCTTTGGTCCGCGTCGCTTGTGACGTCACTCAGAGCTTCGCTCTTATGCTCGTTGCAATAATACAGAAGCAAAAGCACCGAACGAAATTATTAATGGAAGCCGCAAGCTCTCCCACATCTCGTCCGCGATCGTCGCCTTAGCGCACTTGGCTTTCACTTTCGCCTTCTCTCCCCCCGCCGCTTCCTTCGCCGCGCCACCTACCGTCCCGATATTTTTATCTCTGCCATTCGATTCTCCATTTTTCTTCTTCTGTTCTCGTGTACATACGACGCTGGCGGACGTGACAGCCGGCGAAAAAAAAAATGCATTCGATTGTCTCAAATTTGTCGCGTTGTAGAAAAATACAAGTGTATCCGCGTGACGTAATGTTGCCGCCGTTAACGAGTCGCGGTCGTTTCGAGAAGTGGTAAGCTCTAGGAAAACTCGCGATCGCGAGTGGAGAACGATAAAAACGGTTTATAATGCAACGGTGATATGTAATACAATAATAAAATGCTGAGTAAAATGGTCATTGACGGAACGACAAGACGTCATCGGGCGAAGATGAGATTCTCTCGCTGAGGCGTCGCGGTTATCTCGGGAGCTACCGAGATATGACCAATTGACGCACATGAACGTCGATGATAACGAAGCAGGATTCTTTTTTTTTTCGCAGTTTTGCACACTAGGGACGCTGGCCGCGCCGATCGTCTTGAGGAGTCGATCAGGCGCTGCGTTTGCTTGCCGCCAGATCCGAGAGCGCGGGGCGCGACGAATTATCGGCGTCCCCCTCTCATCTCTTCAGTTCGGGTCGCGACCTCACTATTCTTCCCATCTTCATTCTCTCGTAATTTTATATTCCGTCTCGCAATGAATTAATCTTTGCCGCGATGAGAAATGGCATTTTTTTATTTTTTTTTTTTTACGTTCATTTCTTTAAATGTTTATAAAGCGTAGGTGTGGAAATATTAATTGCGATTCGTAACCGCGATCGGAGTGTTCTTAACAAAGAACAAGAGACACTTCGACGATACGCGCGAGTAGGCAGCGAAGTTTACCGCGCAAATGTATTATGCATATTTATCAAGACGAAAAAAAACAATGTTTTGTTTTTTTTTTTTTTTTTTTTTTTTCATTTTTCTTTTTTATTCGAAGTATTACCCGGATATTGAAATGCTATTCTCGGCGATTGTATATGTTGCGAAGAAACCGACACGTTGTTATTCCATGAAAATTTCTGTACCCCACAAATACGAGGTAAGAATTGGTTTATTTGTCAAGGATAAACAGTAGTGGTTTGTACGTTGTGCAAACGCGGACACGCGTTAATGACACGTTGCGAATAACGTGCGTTGCACACAGTAACGATGTAACCAGGAGCGAGAAAAATCGTTGTTGTTGGTGGCGATTACGTCGGTGTTATTGCATTTAATATACTGTTTAATGTAAGAAATCAAAATATCAATACGAATCGTCTCGAAAAATGCTCGATATCCGAAGGATTCTACGGAAATAAAAAACCAACCATGCGAATGAAAAAAAATAAAACATTTCGATCACTCGAACATAATAATTACGTCTTCGCAGCGGAAAAGGGAGAAAACAAAACGATTCACCACGCGCTATGAATAAATTGTTCGAAATGATGAATTGAAAATGTATACCTATATCTATGAGAAATAACGAAAATTCACGAAAAGTAAACGTTACCGACAAACTTTTTAATTGCGTTTTGTTAAATTGTTTTATCATTGCTGTTACAAGCTCGCGATGACTACGAGAGGTAGACACGGCGGTCAGGACTCGCTGTAATCGACTTGTATATCGTAGAGAGCGAGAGTGGAGAGAAAAAGAGAAAATAGATAAGCCAAGCAGAGCCGTGTGTTACGGGGGATGGAGTGGGGATAGAAACGTTGAATCGTACGAGAGCAACGAAGACAAGTGGCTCGTTTCTTCGTCTTCTCGGGTCCAATGGAAACCGCTAGCTATCCGTCTTTCGTTCTCTCGCTTGTTGTTCTTTCTCCTTCGCGTCCACCGTTCCTCTCTTCTCGTACGATCCCCAGTATCTCGCTTGCACTCGAGTCTGAGATACGTGTAATTCCGAGAACTGTACAGTCATCCAGCAAAGTTAAGGATCGACGAGAAAGAAGAAAAAGAACGAAGAGGGACGGACGGATAGCAAACGTCGCTCCTCTCTCATCGCTTCCCCACGCGTATACGTGTACAAGTTGTTTGGCATTGGACGCAGCCGGATGTACGCTCGAATAAAATCAACTAGGCGATAAGGACGACAGGGAACAAAAAAAATCCTATTTCTTTTGTTTTATTTTATTTTTCATCGATCGACAACTCTTTTCATTTCGAAACGAAAAAAAATGAATAAAAACTCGAAACGAACGATCGAAAATGGTGTATATATTTTTGTCGCGTAATATTTTTATTCGAATAAAAATAAGATTACAGAGAGGACTTGTGAGATAAAATGTTCGAGTTGTTTGAGCATGAGTAGCATGCACGTACGAGATGGACCGGTGCATCGTTTATGTAATATACAACGCCGCTGATTCGTCGGTGTGCGTTAGCGTGACAAGTCGCGACGCACTCGGGCCAACATCCGACGCTACACGATTGTTACCGAACTCGGAACAGCCAAGCGCGCCGGGCTAGAGGTTTTCTTTGTTCGACGTTCGCCATCCTACGATCGTCTCCCTTGCCGCCCGCCCCCTCCCCCCTCCGGGCCACGTGGTGAAAACACGTGTGTACCGGGCCGCGGCTCTCGCGGAGGTTGAGCCGAGAGAATCGAGTGCTTTTCACACACAATGACCAGCCAACTTTAAACTATATGTTATTGCGATCCCTGTATGTTCGTAATTTTCTCGCACAAACGGCGATCGTGCGGAGAGCCCGTTCAACTAGTACTCGAATAAAAAAAAATCTGTTAACAGAAAAATAGTGGGATGACAAATGATTATTCGCATGTTACTGTCGAGAAATTTATCTGACAGAGAGAATCTTTATTCTTTATTACGTTTCATTTACAGTCGAGAATCAGTTGATTGATATTCATCTTTTTTTCAAAAAATGTTACAACGTAAATTCTTAATCGGCTAAATACATCGCGAGTTCGGGGATATTCGCGAGTCGTGGAATTGCCTCGTTGCATTTCACCACTGCTAGAGTACGTCCCGAATCAGCGCAGAGTGAACTTTTCTCTCTTTCTTTCATTCGTGGTGAGAAGGAGAGAAAATTCGCCTGGCGCTGATTCGGAACGTACCCCTGAAGTTCTCGTCGTTTCGTTCGATGGCGGATCGCGTCATTGGTTGACGGAGAGTAACAGGGGGAAAGGGGGACTCGAATCCTTTCGCGACGTGGACACTGAACAGCGCGTAACCGGCCCACGATGAGATGAGAGAGCGTGTTCGCTGTGACAGAGAAATTAAGCGAGTAAAGGAGCGTAAGGCGAAAGATGGCGAGGACCGTTTCCACGATCGTGCGTGACAGTGAATTAAGCTGAGTTTCTCCCGGAAGCTATCGCGCGTCCCGCCAAACTTGGCAAACAAATCTCGTTCTTGTTGCTCTCGTATATTCGCCCCACTCTATCATTTTTACATCGCGTACTACGGATAATCGGTTGGCTAAATCTGCAGAGAAATAAAAAAAAAAGCATTGGCTTCACGCGACCATTATGTATTGCCACTGCCTGCCGCCAGGCGCGTTACGCCGAGGGCGCTGCATCGGTAAGCAGCAGTACCGCTACGCCGCGGAAGGCGAGATGATTTTTTTTTTTCCTCTTTCCCAACGTCGCGATCGCGGATACCCGGCGTCTCGGCTATAAACGAATCTGTGAGAGAAAAGTTTTCTTTTAAGAGTAACCCATCGATTTTGTTGCCTCGATGATATTCCTGCGAGGTAAGATTAAAAATGGTAAAAGATAACAAAAAAAAAAAACCCCGTCACTAAAGATCCCCCAAGAAAAACTGTCCGGGGAGACTTCGGGAACTCTCGGTCGGTGGCACTTGAGCCCATTGGGGAGACTGAGTTTTTCTATACTGTCGAGATGGTTGCTAAAACAAACCTCGTCCTATCTGTTCCCTTTTAGTCTTTCGTTTCGTTCTCTCGTTTCCCATTGACAAAGAGGGGATCTCTAAGTCAAAAGGCTCGACTTTTCTCTAATGCTGACGGGCACCCCATAGTGCTCGAGAACCCTACAGGGACGAACCAAGTGTCTCGGAGTGGACTCTCTCTTCCGACGCGTTGGAATTTAATCTCTCACTCGTCGCTTCTCGTCCCTCTCATTTTCCCGGATCGCTCGACCCAACACCCTCGCCCCCGACACCATTAGACCCATAACAGCCACAGTATTACCGATGAGAAAAGTAGTCGAAAAAAAAAAAGAATCTTCGCCTCGAAACCCCCTGTACTTTTCTCGTCGCGGGTACTAATGCGACATGTACACTTGACGAGATTAAGTCGCGTGTTCGGAGATCCTTCGACAAAAACTTGGCGCGTCGTACATGCAACAGTTTGCTATACATTCGTCGAGAGATGATCCTCAACGCTGTATAGAATTTCACACTCGAGTATCGAATTCCGGGGCGTAATAGTGACGATTGCAGAGTCAACGATTCGAACGAAAAAAAAAAGATGTATATGTGCGAAGTTTACTCACGAAGCTGTCATGTATTATTTTCTCGAATGTTTCTTTTTCTTCGATGTACGATTATAACGAAAGCGTCGAAAGCTACGAATCACCACTACCCGACTAATGCGAGTAGCCCGTTTATTATATCGTTTTCTATAAAATATTTTTATCGAGGACATTCCTTGATAGTCCTTTATTACGCCGAGCGTACGAGCGTTACTACGCGAGTGTAGCTGCGCGTATCGGTGCGTAACGTCTTCGTGCGAAATTACGAAGGTCGTCGGTACGACGAGGAATACATATATATATATCCTGTTGACAGTGGAAATCTCGTGAAAAACAAACGTTTCGATGCCGAGGCCGAGAGAGCGACCGGATGTCGGGGCGTTTAGAGCGATTAACTATTTATAAATTTTAAACTATAAAATTATTAGCAAGCGAGGCCGCGCGACGTTCTCGTCGACAATTCGACGAGTTGCGCGGGGCTCTTAATTAACGATTCTCTCGACTATTCGCAAAGCTTGGACTAGTCCGGAGAACCCGAGAATATTTTTTTATCTCGAGTTATCTCGGAGGTTCGAGCCTCTTTCGACGCATGAGGGCTCGACAAGGTCGCGTATTCGATCGACGTTTTGAAAACTCTCGCGCGTCTTCGAGGGATTATCGAACGAGAGCTCGAGAGAAATCGTGTCTCGCAAATCGATAAAATTTCGACATTCGATTAATTTATATTCCGCGACGCGATATTGCTCACGCGTTACGAAGTTATATTTTCTCCGTTACTGGGACGGTACATGTGTTTTCAACGTATCCGCAACGTTACGACGCCAGATGGGGGCCCCGCAGTGAAACGCGGCTATATGGTGCACTCTCCGCCTCTGCATGGGGTCGGTAAAAATGTCCTTAGGCCTTTTCTTCGGCTCCCTCGTTTCTCCATTGCCATCGCTTATTCTTATTAGTTTTTTCTTTTTTTTGTACGCTCGCCGCAGCGAGCGAAGTCACCGAGCGTCAAAGCTTAAGCTGTTGCGCAGGGCGCTTACGCGCACAGTCGATTACCGAACGACATTAATATTCTCTGTGTTGGCCGTTGAGACAGCGAGTGTACAACCGCGTATGTGTAGGAAATACGGAATATACAAGAGGCCAGCGAGAACGGCAAGTGCGACAATTGTTTCACTGAGGAAATTCATACTCAACTCTGATTCTTATTTTTTCTTTTTCTTTCATACGCGTCTCCGCTCTTTCAATTCGTCGTATTGACTTTCCATTCGCTGTAGCATTATGATCTGCCATTGGTCGCGACTCGTAACGAAGTTCAGACCTTTCATTCGGAATAAACGGCGCATCATTTACTCGATTCGTTTATTGAACATCGACGACTTTTCTTTAAATTTATAGGCGTTTTTTTATTATTATTATTAAAGCCGCAAAGTTTGTCGACGAAATAAAACGTGCAAAAGAGAGAGGAAAAACCCGATGAATTCTATAGTAAGGATAACGAGGTGCTTAGAAATTCGAGTCCCCGACGCAGGTGTAATATTATTTTGGGCAGAGCTAAAGGTCGTCTCGCGTATTATTTCGGATTGAATGGGGGAAAAAAAAATAGATGTGAAACCTGTCCACGAGGGACCGCGACCCCTTGCGGTAGGGAGAAAGAGAAATTCGAGCCCCTCGGAGGCTCGGAAGAATAGTAGAATAATGGGGCACCTTGCGGATCCACCGACCTTCCTATGGTTCTCGATGAGGCTTTTCATTCGACAACAGGTAGAGAGGGAAAATTTTCGGGACACCGAACACCCCCGACATAACGACACACCATTGTTGCCCCAAAAAAAAACGTATTTTTCATTGAAAAGAACGACGATAAAAAAGAAACGGTTTAAAGGTGCCAAAAAACATTTTATTCACTTAAATTTTAAGTAAAATAACATTTTTTATTTTTTGACATAAAATTTCAAATTTTTTTTTTTTTTTTTTTTCATCGTCAAGAAATAATTTTCCGAATAATCGATATTCTACTGTAATCTGTAAAAAAAAGACTCTCGCGAAATAAACGATATTTTCGTATTTATTACGCATTTAATAGCTAAACACGCGTTTTATCTATCGCATTGTCCGATAATAGATGATAACATAATCTTGGATGTCGCGAGACAAGTTTAGTTATCGGAGACACGGGGAGAAAGTTAACGAACGTGACTGTAACCGAGCAAAGGAAATTTCACAAAAAAAATGATGTCGCAATCGCCTATCGTCGAGCGACGAGAGAGAGTGTTCGATACGATGAGAAACATTAGGTAAGCCGTTAGGACACCCCCACCCTTCTCAGCTCCTCGCCAAATCTTCAAGGCTTCTCAAGAACTATCGTTCGAAAAGTTTTATAATTTTTATAATTAGAGCGTTTCCATTACTCTCGCAATGTGACCAATAGAAAATGTAGTATAATCATAACAAAACGCTTTCGCTTGTAACGTTTAAAAAAAAATCACTCCTGCAGCGTTCGTATCCGAACGAGCGTAACATTTTTTTCTATTGTCCTTAAAACAGTCAGCACTTTCCACGAGATAAAACTTCGGCTAAAATGTCGAAATGTCGATAATAAAAAAAACATTATCGAAAAATGCACAACGCAAATGCGACGAGCTCCCAAAATTATTTCCCTTCAAGGACGGTTTGCGAGTATTCATTTCGTAATAAGCATTTGATGGAAGTACATTTATTCGTTGCCCGACGATTCTAGCGAGAATTAAGCGCGCGCGGAGCACTTACTCGTGTATCCTTTCGTTTATCCACGTAACACAACTTTGCGTGAATCTCGTGTTTTGTTCACCCATTTCCGAAGGACCTTACCCAACCATGACCGCAGGCATAGACCATCGCGTAAGCGATGCTATAGTTTCGCGCGAATTGTACTGCATTCCCTGCGAGAATTCGGTGCATAGCTTATAACGCAACCGTTATTACTTTTTCCGTTAATAAAAAAATGGCGGCCACATGTCCTTCGAGCTTTCAGTAAAAACTCGAAGACTGTCAATCATTTTTTTTCAACTCACTCGGCTGCTCGATAATTTCTTCTCGCGATTTTCTGTAAAATTCGATTAATTAGTAATAATAATTTGTCTGTAAGTTACGCGTTTCGCAATAACGCGTTAGCCGACATTTTCAGCGATGTATTTATAACACAGCAGTGTCTGTAAAAAAAACGGACTAAGCGCACAGTTTCAGTCACGTGACGATGTCGCCCAAGGGGAGTCCGAATATGATAAAGTTTTATCACTCGTACGCAAACTAGAAACCCCCCTCCCCTCCACACACACACACACACACACAGAGTCCGTGCGATAATATACTCTGCGTATCTCGCGTCGCATAAAACATTATTATGATGAGGAGAGAATAACTCTCGTGAAGATGCCCTACAGAGAGAGAGAAATGATTATAATCAGAAACGTATTAAATCTACCCGCAACCCGTTAGATGGGCGGGTCTCACGAGCACCCATCGACTCGAAATTTTTTTACGGAACTTTGGGAAACGATGCGCCGCACCAGATTAGATTAGCCATTGAAAAAAATCGACGAGTATGGATTCATTTGGCGAACAGTTCCTCCCCCCCCCCCCCCCCTCTCTTCCACCCCCGCAGAGATAGTCTACGTCATTCGAAAAAGTTGATTATTACGGACTTGTTGACGTAGAGGATTCGTGGGTGCGCAACAGGTCCATAGACTTGGCAACGTCGCGCGCTCGGTTAAAATGTAAACAACTGAGCGTGGTACAGTCTCATTCATGAGAGAGTAGATGTCAGTACAATCGATGCGAAAATTTTTATCCTCACGCCTCGTTTAGCGAACGGCGATAACTTTTTTCTCTACAGTCTTTAGGATTTATATTACCGCGCATCGAGGAGTATTTAATTGTCCACGAAAACGCGGGTAATTTACAATCTCTCGCGAAGTCACGGCGGCCATGTTTTTTTGCGATTATTCAGTTTTCGGTGCGGTGCTGTGATTTTTGTTTCCACGGAATCAGTAGTTTTGTGTCGCGTGCGTTTTAGACTACTCGAGCGTTGAACATTTTCGGTCGTCTCGTCGTCGTTTAGCGAGTTACTTTGTACAGCCCTTGGACGGAGTATAAAACGCAAGTGGAAGGAAGAAGAAGGAGTGGACTACACGAGGGGAACGAGAAGATCCTTTCGGTCGTCTCTGAAAAATGAATCTCCGGGGGCTCAGGGACGCTGACATCCCCCCCAACCGCCCGAACTCCCGTCATAAGGAGAAGTTAAATTTTCACTCTTCTTCAGCAGCAATAACTCGTCTAATTTGATCCGTTATAAATTGAAGTTGTGGTTATGTTAGGGGGCGTACTTTCACCAAGTGGAGAATAGAATAATTGTAACGTTTTTTTTTAAATCATGTATTTCGTTCCGTTAACTTTACCCAACGGAACGAAACAAAATACGATCGATAAAAAAAACATTGTGTCGATAATTTTGTTAAATCCGTTTAAATACTTTCTAAAACATCAAATATTAAATTAAAAACAAAAAAAATCTTTCGATGCGTTATTAACATCGAATGAATGATGAGCTTTTAACACTTTGTTTTCGTCGATTAATAATAAAAAAAGAATGGATTTCAATAGTCGCGGTTAATCGAGTTCGCGCCTTATCGGTACTTTTTATTTTTAGTTAAAAAAATGTTTTTCGAGATAAATATCGATACCGAGAGTAGAGATTGAACGTAACTGTTCCTAGAATCCGGAAACGCGTTTTCTCTCGATGGTCCAGATGTATTTGCAAATATCTGTAATCGGCACGTTCTCACTTGCACATATTCCTCATGTAAAATCGACTCTTTGTTATGCCAACGCGGTACGTCACGTCGTGAGAATCTATATATATATATATATGTATATATAATCCTGTATTTCACGCTTCGTGATTATAATGCCGAGGCTATAGAGGTACACGGTGTCTCGTAGAACCACTCCCCGAGATAAACAAGACTGCAGAACGGGGGGAATTATACGCTGGTATGAGAAAAACGCTTGTTTATCATAAAAATTCTGATACGGATTAAAGGCAATAATAGAAATATGTAATTCGGTCGATTCGATACGATCGTCGATATATATCGTAAAAAAAAATTGAAAAATTATACGAAACGACCAAGTCTTTTCTTGACTCGAGAATTGAACTGACCTATGACAGTCAACGGAGTTGCCGCGGCGTTGTGTGGCGAGGAGGATGGAGCGGGGGGGGGGTTCGACTAGAATTCTATACCTTCGTCTATGTTAAAACGTTCTATAGACGAAAAGTGTATTGAAACGCGCGGCATCACATCGAAAGTCTCATCTGTACACAACATGTTTGACTATATTCAGTCGCTTTCGCTTGGGGATCGAAACTCGAGGCGGGTAGAGAGGGTACCCTCGATACGATCGGGGAGACGGTGAGGATTCTCTCTTTCTTTCCTTCGGCTTTCAACTTTCGGCATTGAGATCCAAACGTTCCCGCGTGTGTGTGTGCCGAGCCCTCGAACATTGGGTTGGACCGCTTTAATTTTTCGTTTATCTTCGCTCTCGAGTTCTCGGGCGGTCACTTCGGAATACACGAACAGCGCGAAGCGGTATCGGAGCTTCGCCACTGCTCCGAGAATTCGAGTTATCGTAGCGACCGCGCGAACGAAACGGATACAGGAAAGTCGATGGCGATGTATGAAACCGGCTTGCGTGGGGCGTCTCGTCGCTTGTAGTTCAGTTCGTAACAAAATTATCGATACAAAGGCGAAAAAAAAAAAACAACAAAAAAATGTATTAAATGTATTATATCTATATATGCCAAAGAGAAAGCGAAGAAAAGTAATAGAAAACTCTTTTTTTCGCTCCGTTGAACGAAGTAACGAATATCGACTGAAATCTCGTGAAAAAAAAAAACACAAATTTTGTCGAATATCGTAATTTTGACGCATCTTCATTATATTAATTTAATACTAAGTATAATATATAATTTACGCAATATCTACCGTGAAAAATACGAATAAAAGTTGTTATTCGAAATAAAGAACGTTGTAACGGGTTTTTTTCTACACCAACGATGAGGACGATGTTGTCGCTCAGCGTCTCGTGTTAATTTCGAGGCAAGTGCGAACGCGGCAGGCCTAGCGCGCGGTGACGATACGACGGCGCATGCGCAAAGCGACGCGAGCGACAGAGAAAGGCAGACGAGAAAATAAACGATGTAGCAAAAGCAAAAGTGTAGAAATCGGACGAAGACAACGATATAGTGTACAAAATATATATATATGTATATACTAACTCGTTCTCGAACGAAAAACCTCTCCTTGCTTTCGTCTTGTTGTATCGCGTGTATAATATATATATATATATACGCACCACTACTGTATATATAGATATATACACGCGATACAACAAGACGAATCCAAAGAGGGGTTTTTCGTCGGAGAACGAGTCGGAGAAGGAAGGGATAAGGAGGCGAGAGAAGGAACCGAGAAACGAAAAAAAAAAAAAAAAAAAAAAACGAGAAAAACGTAAAAAGAAGGCAACTTCGGAGGCCTCCTCCGATGAATAGACGCGAGAGAGTCGGTGGTGTAGCCTCTCGAATACATCGAACAAGGAATAACGACCGAGCCGAGAAGGAGCCGTTGGACCGAGGGAGATGAAAGAAATGTTTTTTTTTATCCCTTCAAGGTCAACCTTTCAATATGGCCGCTGCTGGACCACGTCGACGACGACAACGACACCGCGGCAGCAGCAATCTCGTGAGTCTCTCTCGAAAGGCCTGAAAGGCTCATAAACAAACGAGCTGATATCACTCGACGGGAGTATACTCGGCACCGATCGAGCTCTCCCGAGCCTCTTTATCTCGTCCTCCTCCCCCCCCCCCTTTGGCGCTACGCGAGAATAGGGTAAAATCGATTATGGGGCATTCGAGACGAGCATTGACTGGTGAGCGGCTCGAAACGGCGATACGTTTTTTACCTGTTTTTTTTTTTTTTCTTAACTCGATCCCGAAGTCAATACGAAGAGGTTAGGGGTTTTTTTTTCTATGGTAATTCACACGAACGATACGACTAATTGAACAAGTGTTTCGATATTCTCGCGCGCCATTTTGATTATTTCATTTAATTTCGTTATCTACCGCGTAGTCCTATAGGTATCAAAAACAAAAACACGAGCGATAAAAAAAAAGAATCGCAAATTTCCATTGATGTTCGATTTGCGTTGAACGATTTTTGATACACGCGCCGTATCGTCGAACGAGTCTTACGACTCTTCGAAGGTCGATTCGAAAATAGAAACTCTCGTACGATTAATTTCGGACTTTGGTCCCAGCGAACGTTACAGGGAGAATATCTGTATTGAAATACGTGGATTTTACCGTGTATACAGGTGTAGGATAGGCGAAGAGACGGTCTTATATAGTCAACGAGTGAAACGAGGAGTCTCTCGCGCGGCGAGATGCCCGGAGAAAGTACTTTTGACGTTGAACCGCGCAACGTGCGAGGAAGTAAGCGTTCGTTATTCTCGACGCCGGTGTCCGACAACCGGAACGACTGGAGCGCCAAGGGGATCCGATAATCGGACGAATTTTTCGCGTTAAGTATCAAATAAAAAACGCATCAAAGTCAAAATCAATAAAAAAATTGAAATTCCGTCGAATCGGGAATACGCGATGTATTCATGTACCTTTAGGAATTTAATCGCTCGCAATGCAACGTAACGAAAACACAAGACGCGTTTGCGTACGGAATATCGCTTGTAATTACGGATTCGCGTAGTGTCCGCGTTACCTTGTGGAATCGATTGCCAGATGGGCGCAATAGATCGTGTCGACCGGCGAGACTTGAATTTACAATAAAGTTGGATTATTTCTATTAAAAAAAAAAGGAAAAAAAATTGTCCCATCGGTGTTTTAAGGGTGCGACAAACAGAACGGAACAGATGCTCGTTCGTCATAAATGCTCGTATAAGGAGCTCACGTACCCTATTCTCTGTGTCACCCCTTGAGAAACGCGCCGAGACAGGTTTTCCACCCTCTCGGAACGTTCGTTGTCGAGTTTCTACGAGAAAAAAAAATCTCAACGTCTTCCCACATGTCTGAAGGCGCGTAGGTCAACGCGCAGGTATTTCTCGTACGGACTATACGCGCTATATATATATATATATTTCACTTGTATTCTCGTAACCGAATAAATCCTTCGAGTGCAAAAGGACAACGATTCGTCCGACAAAAGATGTTCCATCCCCTATAGGAAAATGGATATCTACGATACAAAACGGCGTTATACGCAGTTAAAAGTTTTTCCCAGGCGTCTTCTCGTTCACTCCCACAGTAGGGTGTTAGCAGGTAAACCTGTGGGGACATTGAGAAATTTCATAATACAGCTTCCGCGTCGATTACCCTCCCCGCGTGGCATAAAGGTGAATAAATAACAAATAGTTCGGCTACACAGGTGCCTCACATAAAAATTCAAGAATACGGACGCCCCCTCCCCCCTCCCCGTCTCTATAAATTTCTCCGCACTATGCGGTACACGAGTGTTGACCGTCTCTTCGAAAGTTGCAAATGCTACCTTTTGTCGTCGGAAAATTAAAAATGTATGCGTTGAATAATAAAGTTTAAATATATAATAATAATAATGATTATTATTATTATATATAATATATATTTTTTCGGAAAAAAGTCGTTGAATGAAACAATAACAACATCGATGTTGGGTAGAAATGGATCATTGAACGATAGGCATATTTGCAGTAGGAACTCAATTCTTTCGTCCCTCTTCCCCCACCATAATTCAAAGGAAAAAAAAGCCCCGAGAGCCTTTTAACGCATAAGGACGCTCACTGAGATGTTTTTTTTCTTTCTCTCCTTTTTGGGAGCCCGTTTTTTCCCTCGTCTGTAGCTCCTTCTCTCCGCGACCTGTGCCTCCGCGCCCACCCTCTTTGGGCCTCTGGAGCACCAACCGCGCCGGCGGCCAACGGGCAGCGTCGTCGGGGATGCAAGTCGCTGGTGCTGCCGCCTGTAGTACCCATCGCAAGATTTACTCTCAATGGCGTAACAACTTTCATCCCGAAAGAAAAATCAATGGCGTGTTTTCTCGAGTCATAAAATTTCATAAAATTACAAATTGTCCGTTAACCGCGTTTCTCATTATCGTACCTCCATTCTCCAACATTTTTTCCGAGGGTTAGAAAAGGTCGTAAATAAAATAGAAGACAAAAAAAAATACTTCGGCGCCCTTGGGACGTTGCAGGGCGTCTTCGCGTGTTGGGGATGCGGCACACATGTAGAAATCGAGCGTGTAAAAGTATTGACCAAAATGAACTCGAGAACGTAATTATCGAAAAGTTGATTTTCTTTTTTTTTTTACCGTATTTTTGTAAAATAACTAGAGTTGAAAAAAGTTTCCGTAAAAATCGATGGCCTGAAAAAATGATTAGCAAATTTTCCGAGTATTTTTTTTAAAAAATGAACAATCGTCTCGTATCCCCGAAGGGTACGGACAATAGTTTCCAAGCGCGCAGTGTCTTTCCCACGAGCGCCAAGACACCCTCTCTGATCAACCGTTGTACGGACCGAAGAGTCCTCAACGGGGGTTACGCGTGGGTGTCTGTATACCTAGCGTCCCGAACACGTGTGGCTTGCGAAAAGAAAAAGTAAAGAAAAAAGAAAAACCATCCGAAACGATAAGAGTTGTGAAGCGGTAACCGGGCCTTCGGACAGTTACGTGACTTATTGCCGCGGCGTCGCGTACTTAAATATCTTCGAGACGCATGAGACACTTGAAACTGTCGGTTTATTCTCCGGATCTCTAGGTACTTTGCGCGAAGTAAACAATGATTTCGATAAAACAATGATATTTTTCTCGTTTTTTTTTTTTATTTAACCTTTTAACGAAAAATGAATTTTCGATTTCGTCGCGTGATGAAATCGAAGTGATTTTATTCCAACGATGTTTCGAAAAGTCCCGTACGATACATATGTAAAGCCCGCTTAACCTATATACCATGCATAGCTTTGTATAATCTCGCGCGGATTTATCTTTCGTCGGGGAGTGCGCGCGCACCTTCTCGCGCGTTTTATCTCTCGCTTGGTACACCGCGGACACCGACAAGAGTTGGTCTTCGCGCGCGCGCACATTTGACTTTTCAACGTTGTACTTATCTCGAGTTGTTTGACCGTTTAAGAGGAAGCGAAAAAAAAAAAAAAAACGAAAGAAAAAAAAGAATATAAAGATGAAATAAGAACGCCTGAAGATAAGAGATCGCCCTCTTCGACTTTTCTTTATATAAGAAGAACGACAAGGGAATGAAGTATAGTAGAGAACAACGGCGCCGCGAGCTGCGCGCGCAACTTCGTCCAACTACGACACGAGAATATAACCTCTTAATTAAAGTCGAAATTTTAATTTTCTTACTTAACTTGACTGTACTTCTGTTTCACCGCGTCAGCTTCCGAAATGACGACAACGGGTTATTATAAATATATCGAAACACCAATGGAGACGATATATTAGAGTGTAACTTCCGTATTTGACGCGAAAACTCATCGTTCTCTATGCATAAGCATAACCAACGAATGCGTTCTATAGGACCCCACAGATCGCGAAAGCGCATCGGTGCGTCCCGCTTGCCGGGACGCTCTCGCGGCTCGAAAACAAGGAGACCTTTATAAACACGCAAAGACGAGGAGACGAGGAGAGGTTAAGCGAAAGAGGAGAGAAAAATACTGGGCAAAGCGGAGCCAAGAAGGCTTTATTGAAGCTTCTAATTTCGTACCGGAAATGCCCGATGGGTGCGCACGGAAAGCAACGAAACACCGATCCGTTTTGTAAAGAATTACAATAAAATTTACGGCACTTGTCCGCTTCATTGTACAACTTATCATCGCGTGTTTCGCGTCAGAATGATGTTAATGGCGGGCAGTTGCAGTCCGTTTATTGCACTGTGTACCCAACGTCCATTTTTTTCTCTCGATCTATCGTGTTATTAATAAATTATTTTTATGACTTTCGATATCTTGGATTCTTTTGTATTTCCGAGAAAAATTCTTCGGAATTTCGTTCGAAAATTTTTCGGCTCGAAATTTCTGAATGTTGTACGAAAATTAACGGGGGGTTATGTTAAGACTGAAATAGCTCCGAAAGTAAAAAAAAAAAGAAAAACGTAACTGAGCCACGATTACCTACACGATCGTGTGTACTCGGTATTTATCAGTAGGATGGTTCATTGGCTATGTAATTTAGCTACTTGAACTAACGTAGTCAGGGTCCGCGGACGTGTTTCGCAAGGACGTTCGGAGACATTTTTTTTTTACTCACGAAGGCGACAGTGTCGTAGCGCTCGTATTAGTAGTTGACGAGAACGGACCCGGCGACATGTTTTCTCAGAGTCTCTCTCGCGGTCTGAGAGTTTATTGTTTTAGATAAGTACGCCCTTTGCACCGCAATTGACACAATCGACACAATTGCGTAGCTCGGTGAGCTCTCTTGATTGTGTGTCGTCACCGAGAAGATAACTAACGAATAATGAACAACGATGCTATAGACGATTCGAGCTATAGCTCGTATTAATAAAAACAAAAAATTCTCAGCATCCCGATGGGAATTCGCGAGGTTCGATTTCGCGAATACGAAAAGAAAAAAAATGGGAAAATGAGAACGTAGAAACGCGTATAAGCGAGATGGTCTCAGCGAATAGCGAGAGCAGAAGCGAGCGTGGCGGCGATAAGCGGCCCAAGCGATAGCGCTGGAAAATTCCACGCAACGGGATCGCATGAGCGGCAGGCGTTACGGATCCACCGAAGCCAACGGATCTGCAGAGATATCCCAACGCGCGTAACTAAGTATATACGAAGCGCCAACACGAACGGTTGCTGCAGCGACGAGTACACAAGTATCGCTTGAAATTTCGAGCGGCAAAAGAGTTCGAGGAGTCGGTAAGTGTTTGTCGTACGTATAGTTCTCGTACGACGCTTGGCGCTTACGATGTACAAAAACTTGTAATGTTGAAATAACAAAAAATTCGAAATAAATGTCGTTATCATATAGCTTATCCCCGACCAATGACTTTTGAATGCATAGACGTTTCTCCGATGAGACTCCGTTTCTCTTATTTTTTTTATCCGAATAGACGCTTTTGCATTGCGCAACAGTATTTGCGATTCCGTTTGAATGTGAGATAAAGTTTCGACATTGTCGTTTCACAACCGCGCGATTTTGTGCTCTGCGTCATTGGACTCGAACGATTGTTATTGCCAGCAACAACATTAACAATAATAACGATAATAATAATACTTTAAATAGTTATCCGAAAGGATCGGAGAGCTTATCAACGTTTTCACCGATCGCGACAAAATTTTTTTCTTTTCACAGCTTCGAATATATATATACAGAATAAAAAAATCGTTCTACGCAATGAAAATAACCTAAAAATCATTATTTATGGGTTATTGTCCGTTTCGGTTCCATTACATCCGCAGTTGAATAGGAAGTATCTTGTTATGCGTTCCTCGATAATCGTTCGCCGATAAGCTCGCCGCGGAAAAACGAATAAATAAATAAATAAACGTGCGTATCGAGCCGATCGTCGGAATCGAGTCCGCGAGGTGTGGGAAGGAAAACGAAACGAGTACGCGATACGGAAGACCGGAAGTGGGCCGGCAGGCGAAGCTTTCCGGTAGTCGCGGGGCCCCCGAGGCCACGAATCCGACTTGGACGCCGTGAGACACGAACGCGGCTCGCGCCAGGAGGCGCTCGACTCTTCGGTCGGGATCTCAGAGAAAGGGAAAGTCGATGAGGTGAAAGTCTCTCTTCCCGCCGTCGTCTCCGCGGCAGTAAAACGGAGATGGAAAGACACTTACCACCGGTAAGAAAAACGAAATAAAAACGACGAACGAAAGAAAGTACGTATCGTACGTCGCACGCGTTTATTCACAAAATTGCAGCTCATTCCACGCCGAGAGTTATCTCGTGAGATCGTGTCAGCATCTCGACATGCGACAAAAATTCGTCGTTCGCGTCGCGATCCCGATTATTTGTTCCGAAAATTGCACGACAATTTTTTTTTTCCAACCATTTTATTTTATTATTATTTTTAACATTCGTTAAAATTTCGTTTTACCAAATTAGTCGCGTATACGGATATTTTTATACGTTTTTTTTTATTCATGTAGCAACGCATCGATTCGCTATTCGATTCATCGATGTACGCGTACTCTCTCGATCGATCGATTTATAGTCGAAACGTATTCGCGAAAAAAACTCGAAAGCAGTATATGCGATTATGCAGGTCTGTGAATATTAGACGATCATTGTCGGGGGGGCTATTGAGATTTATGAAAAACAGAATCAACAGGTCAATTGTTAAGCAGCTTTCTCTCGCGTCTATATATGTATATCGCTGTCTATGCTATCGACGATTACGCATTCGACGACGCGCGTCAATCATCGTGATTTTTGGATTTTTTCGATATTTCTCGGGGAATTATGATTGCGTCATGTCTGCAACTACGAGTTATCGCTTCGAACGGCATCGATTTTGAAAATAAAAAACACAACAAAAACATTGAGGAACGTTTTTTTCTTTTTATTCATTTCGCGAGCTCAACGATACGCATCTAACCGGCGGCTCTTCGTTCTTCGGCTTACGCAATCACCGAGATAAACCACGTGATCATTATCAATTCGAAACAAGAAACGATTTTTTTTTTCGGAACGCCTGAGAGAGTCAGTCCCCCTGTGTGTGTACAAGACCCGAGAGGGCGGCGGGTGCGACAAGCGGAGTGCACGAGACTTCGGGAATTTCAAAATTCTTTACAATCACTTTCGGCGATGCGTACACCCCACACATGTGGCACAACGTTGATACACATGTTACCTTTATAATAAACGCGTTTGCGCATACGGAACGAGATTCAAAGATTTTAAATTACACGTTTGAGTCGCTGTCGGTGGAAACTTGTCGGTAAATAACGTACCTTTGGCGTCACTCCGTTTTCGTTGTCGTCTTACGAACGAGAAAAAAATATATGGTATACACCGCTTGACGTATACAATATACAATGTTACTGTCGTTCGTTAACTCCGCGTCACCTTGTATGCCTTCGTATCTTCGCAACGGCTTGGGGAATAATAGAAGAGAAAAGTTGTCGGTGGGGTGGGGAGATTCTCGACTTACGGCAAATACCACGAACCGATCGACAACAACTCCGTCGACCAAGCACGCGTATAAAGAAAATCGATCGATATAGGAAACTCAAGATTTTTTTTTTTTTTTACGTTTTTCGTCAACACGACACAGCAGCTCGGGATCGAGCTCCCGGCGTTACGCCCGCAGGCTGGCTATATACTATACTCGTACACTCCCGTTTAATAATGTGGCTATCTTCCTCTAATCGCCCGTTGCCTTGGCCTTAAAAATTCTTGGAACGAATGCAACATCGTGCGAGCAGCTCGTACGTGTCGTTCGCGTATCCTGCGCCCGTTTCTTGCGCAATAAACAATGCGCAGAGTACATAACGAGCGTTTATTTGTGCAACAATTTTTTTTCGACGAATAATTTTCATCGACGATTTCGAGAACAACGTTCGAAAGTTTAGCGATACGTTCGCAACGATACGATATTTTATTTTAAGCTTAAGACGGGATACCTAGAGACACAGATGTCACAGATGTTTTGATTAATGAATATATCGCGTCGGTGAAGCTCACCTTATCTCGCACTATCTAATCTGTACATCTTATTCCGTTTTTTTTTTACGGATAAGATGCATTATTAACGAATAGATCTCGTGTAATTTAGATCAAACTTGGTTTCTCAAATACACCTAACATAATTGTCAGTATAAATATTCAACGATTGGATCTATTCGCGAGCATTAACCTCGAAATCGCGACACGTGTTTATCGCACTCATTAACATCGCCGCAATAGTCTAGCGAACGGGCTTCTTCGTTGAAAACATAAAAAAAAAATCATTACGTTTAATTGTTAAAAAAAAAAAAAAAACAAAATAGGCTGCGCGGTAAGATTTCAGTCGAAAATTTCACGAATACAAAAAACACCCAAAAGAACGTATAATAACTATATGACGCAATATTTGACAAAAAATTTAATGAAATATGATTTTTTTTCCCCAATTTGCTCTAATTTTTTAAATAAATAAATTGTCATTATTATTTTTAAGAAAAATATCGTTTCCTACGCCATCGATTATTATTATCATTAACCTTTTGTCTAAACACGTATTTTCGTCGTCGTCTGCGAGACATCTGTTACATCGATGCACCGCGCACACGCGATCCCGAAGAGTCCTGTGTACAATGCTTGAAAAACTCGACGATTCAAGTGTCCGAACACATGTATTTGTTGCAGTGTCTCTATAGCCGATTAATAATTTATTCCTAATAGCATCGACGACGCGTCGACTTTCCGCTCGAAAAAGTGTACATCCTGTATGCATATATATGAGTAGTACGTCGGTGTAGCAGATACACAAGTTGAACGAGTCAAGGAGCTGAGATCTTTCGTGGCTCTCGGTTTCCAGCAGCAGCAGCAGCAGCAGCAGCGGCGGCAGCAGCAGCAGCGGCGGCAGCAGCAGCAGCGGCGGCAGCAGCAACAGCAGCAACGGCAACAGCCGCCTTTCTTACGTGACCTCACGATTTGCGTTGCTGCAGCGACTCTCGCCGTCTCTCGTATGTTAGGGTGCGCGCATGCAGTGGGTATACACCAGTCCAGCGCAGTTGAAAGGGGAAGCCAAGGAGCGTGGAGGAGCGTAAGTCTGTAAGCGCGCAGTGAGCCCAAGCGAGCGGTTGAACGAAACGAGAGAGAGAGAGAGAGATAATGAAAAGAGAAAGCGAAAGACTGAGAAAGGTGTCCGAAGACTCTCGGCGTATAAACCGCGAAGAAAGAGGTATTATATAGCGTCGAGAGAACCGCGTCAAGACGGACGGAGTCACACACGCCGAGGGACATGAGGTCATCGATACTTGGATAGATCCCATTCTCCTCTTTATTATTCATTTTTTTTTCTTTCTTTCATTAAAATTCTGGTAAATATTAAATTTATCTCGTACTTCTTGAAGGAAGCGATACTCTTTTTTTTTTTTTCGATGTGAACTCAGCGAAAGAAGAAAACTGATGAGTTTGAAAGGCCCGAAGTACGACGCGAGGGATACGACGAGCGATAAGAAATTATCCTCGGGGCCCCGGAGCGCTCTCCATTATCGCTTCCGGTTGCGACCGAACGCCCGCCAGCGTATTACAATCTGTTTGGAGCCCTGTGTACAGTTTATAGTTCAAGTACAAGAGCGCATATCGTACGAGCGATAACCGCCCCTAGGAAACCGTCTTGAATTCGTCGTTATATAGTCTGGTAATAAGCGGCGCGCTCGTATACCCGAAGGTTTGTCACTCGAAATACCACGGCGCAGGGGTACCGGTAATTATTGGTAAAAAATATATCTCAGCATTCGGAGCTCTCGAGAGAGAATTTTTGTCCGAAATTTCTTTCCACTCAAAAAAAAAGAAATTAGCATTATTATAATTTGATTTTGTAATTTATATAATACACAATGAATCCTCGAAGAAAAAAAAAAAAAAAAAAAAATTTTCGATGTACAAGTTTTAATTTCGAGACGTTCGCCGAGGCAAGGTGAACGGCTCGCGGCTAAATTAATTGAGATTCTCCTCGCTGGAGGCTGTTCCAATCTCGTAGTAATAACAATAATATCGACTTTAATAATAATAATAATAATAAAACGTGAGTAAAGCCGAGGTACTGGGAAGTGACATTTGGCGCTAGCGAAAGCCGGAAGCCACGGCCTCGAGGTCGCCCTCGAATAATCTATAGACAATGAGGAAATGAAATTCGATGTAAATCCAGTGGATCGAAACCTGCGAGAGCTCCAATATTGACGTATAAGGATTTGAGGCGTTCGCCGCGCGAGGACATACGACGTGATTTATTTCCCGTTGAAACTACTCGGCGTCTCTTCGTATTAAATGAAAGATGTAAAAATGAATGATTTTCATCCCTCATGCCGTTCGAACGAAATTTTTTGGCCCTCAATTGTGATTATCATCCGCGACAATTGGCCATATCAGGGCGAATGGAAAGAAAAATGTTTACAAACGGCGATGCCGGCGGTTTTTCGAGCTTCCGAAGGTCCGTGCGTCACGTGGCACGACGAACGTTCAATTAGGCGTGTCACGGTATTTCCCACACAAGATACGGGCAGACGCGGGGGTTTAATAGACGGGGGGTTGTTGTCGCTGCACGAAAAATCGGCTCTCGTTTATAAGGGTGGGGGTCGCTTTGACTCGGTCCCACGAAAGATTCTCATGCGGCTAAATATAACGACACGACCTCTCCGAATGGGTAACACGAAAAATTGTTTTGGTACATGCGGGCGGGGGTTAGAGAGAATTTTCATTTATACGCGGGTTACGGTATAAATGTCATGTCGGACAGACGGTTCCGGGGGTGGAGGCCGCGACAGACGACGTCGTTGCAAACTTGGAGAAAAGTAATAACATCGACGAGAGTCGCGCGATATCGGCAACAAATCCGACGGTCGAGAGCCTCAACAATAATAACAATAACAATGACTGTTTAGGAGCTCCGCAATTCGCGCGAGTCGCCTATGAATAGAAAGACTGGCGAAGGCTTCATTCATGCGAGCGTTCACCGCGCGCGCGGCGAGGCAAACTCGTGTCTCTCCGTTGGCTATGCGCGCCTCACGACCGACGGGGACCAGTCCGCGCGCCTTCATCTCTCCCGGCTTACGAACCCCGGGGAACGCGCGAGCGTAATTCCTCACTCACCTACTGTACCTCTCTCGTCTCAGCGCTAAAGACAACTATCCGGATAGCCATATTATAGCGTTCCGTGTCCCTATACCGGGTGTGTATGCATCTACATGCGGCTCGTAAGCAATCGAGAGTGAGAAAGAGGAAAAGAAAATAATCGCGAGCGTAAAAGAGAAGAAATATTCCTTTCGCCGTCGACCGGCGCGGCTTCGGCTTCACCTTCGAGACTCGCGAGCAATCGATTCCCCGCTTGCCAGGGGTCATGACGGCTCTTTCGCTTGTAACAGTATTGTAATGGTACATTGTTGAAATTTTCATGAAAAACGAAAAAAAATAAAAATGTATTTGAAAATAAAAATTCACGAAATTGTGAAAGAAAAAATATCTGTAGGATAAAAATAGTTGTTGCTATCTGTTTGTAAAAGATTTAGATAAACCCGTAGAGAAATAGATTAGATATTCCGAAATCGTCGTCTCCGGGATTCGTCTGTCGCCGAATGTATTTTTTTCGCAGAGATTCGAGTCCTCGAAGCCGCGCAGTAAGGCATAGTGGCAACGTGTACGAGTCCGGTATCGCTTCATTCCAGCGGGGTTGCCAAGTTTCGCGCATGATACGCGATCACCGGCGATGTGGTGTCGGCGTCACGCGGCCAAGTGCGGCAGAGACGGCGGGGGCGGGGAGGGGGGTGAGGATGGTGCGTCGAGGGAGAGCGGGAACGTTGATTGGCCGACGGGTTGGCGCCGCCTTTCGCGTACCAAACAGCCCAAGAAGAGGTTTCCTCTCGCGCCGCTCTACCGCCGCCACCGCCGCCGCTACCACCGCCGCCGCTGCCTCGCCGGTCGAGAGCTCTCCAACTCGTCAGTCAGCTCTCGAGCGCCTTTCGAGTAATATCACTTTCGTTACGTGAAACGAGCGATTGTCGAGCTCACGAGACTGTACTATAAAAAAAAAATAACACGACTCTTTGTGGCTTGTACGTGAGACGCCGCGATAGATCGTCATACGAGAATACAATCAGAGAGAATAACAATTATCGGGAATAAAAACAGTGCCGAGTTTCGAATGATAAACGGACCGAAAAAAAGAACATTGCAAGTTTCGTGAATTTAACATTCGTAGCTTGGTGATGGAATAAAAAAAATCTCCGTAGAGTTTATCCGTTTTTAACCCATTGTCCAATCGTTCGCGATCGATATATATCGATATCGTTGCCCAACATTACGCGAGAATTTTCACATCGACATTTAACACTCGTCGACGAGATTAATCCCGCGTACGACGAATCGTGCTGACTTCTCGGTTATGTTCAAATGTAAATGAACTTTAATACCAATCGAGAGAGTGGAGAACTCGATACGAGGCGTCCGCACGCCCGCGAATTATTATCGATAGTGACTGTTGTTTTTTTTTTTTTCGTGTTGCGCGAGTTGAATCGTTCGTCAAAGTTGCTCGTTGCAAGTCACAACTCGGGGAACGTGTAACGGGCTTTCTTAATTCACGGAAAACGCCCCCACTCGTCTATTTCTGAGAGTTAACAACCCAAACCGCCAGCGGAGATCGGTAAAAGATCGAAATTAAGATTCAGTGCGAATCGAAATCTAGAGAAAGCCGCGATCGGGTTAAAAAATAGTGAATCACAACAATAACAAAGAAACACCGAGTTGTCACGAAAAGTCAGCGAGTTTTGTTTGATCGTGTATAATTGTGCGACTTGTAAACGAAAAGGGAAAAACCATGTCAACCGCAGTGATGAGCACCCCTATGTTCGAGTGCACCGAGCATCTCTTTAAGGTAAGAATCGAGCCACAGGTGCATTTCTTTTTTTTTCTTCACGTAAATAATATACGCGAACCGAAACGAAATGATGGTAGAAAAATTTACATATTTCGAATATCGTGTGTGCGAATGTCAACACCGTAACAAGGACTTTGCGATTGTACGAACTCTCGCGGCGTACGAAACTTACTCAATCGTCGAACACTCTCGCGCCTCTTTGTTCGTTCGATGAGGTTTTCTCCTCGACGAACGGAGCACAAAGTTTCACCTCGGCGTGCCGTAACGCGCGCGAGTTGTTCAAAATGTGTTATTTCTCGAACCGGTATGATAGCTTTTTTACCTCAATCGCCAAGCTTATCTCGATACTAATCGATTTGTCGAATAATCCCCATTTTTTTTACGTCGCCGCGTGTCGGCAAAAATTTCAAATTTTCTGTGTAGGCTTCGGATACGAGTTGTTCCCGAGAGAGTGGTACCGTGTGGTACCGAGACGCGGGAATCGGCTTTACCGAGCGAGTACATATATTTTTTCGCTCGTTTTCAAAAGAAAATAACGCGGTGAGAATGAATTGTAATAAAATAAAAAGAACAGTAGAAACGTTCGGAAAGTATCGAATGGTCGAGAAAAAAAAAACTATGTATACCTTACCTACCTACCTACGGACCGTTGTTCTCGGTCTCGAAAGCCCCGACGCGTATCGTCGACGTCGAATTATTCCCGCCAACTTTTTTTTTCCTTTCACAATGAAAACAATAACACGGTCATTCGATAAACACAAACGCGCGCGCCGTTGCATAGGAGGATCCAAGACTCGTATTATTAAACGGACTCGTTAAACCCGGCAAACGTCGAGCCATCCTCTGTATTTTCGCGAATCTGTGTGTCTGACAATCGTAAGTCTCAACGTCCCCGTCACGGGACCGCGACGATGATGAATCTCGTTACCGAGTAAACGACCTACGCTAAGAACCGTCCCCCCGTCCGCGCTATTTTCGTCTATCTATCTATTTTCGATCTATTTTCCGCGAATATCGAGAAAATAACGATTCTCCTTGTATAAAAAAAGGAGCGATCGTATCGTAATTTTATTCGAATCGATCTTGTAACTGGAATAACGATAGACATCGAATTATCCCCGATGTATTAATTAGCAGCCCCCCGTACCCTCGATGTATGTCCCCCCATCGTGTCCTCTTACCTTTTCTTGTATCGTATCGTACGATTTCCGGCGTGAGTCCTCCCGTTGGGAACCCACTTGTCATTTCCCGTCTTAGTATTCAACGCTCGGCCCTCTTTATTTTTTTTTTATTCATCACGTTTCTTGTCTCGTCGTTCACCGGCATGACAAACTCATAAATATTATATATATTTACCAAGTTATATTTATTTACTATACCGTCGTTCAGTGTCTCATTTCTTTTTTTTTTCGTACACAATTATTTTTTTTTCTTATTTTTGTTGTTATATCTTGAAAAAACATCGAGTGCGTAAATAACACAATCGATCCATGCGTTTCCGCGACGTCCGATCGAGACTACCTGTTGAGCGTCACGTGTTTCCCTACCGTGTCAAGGGGCGCGAGGGCGTTACCCGCGAAACCCGATTTTTTTTTTGTTTTTTATGAAAATTTGGAAGGGAATTTCCAACGGAGTTTTTCAAACTTTCGGAAATTCCAATGACGCTCAACACACCCGTGTCATCATTTTTTTCACGAATCGAAACGACTAACGAAGACGACGAGAGAACGGCGCGGACTCCGAGTGTAATGAAAACCTGTTGCGCGAGCCCCGCGTTTCCAACGTCTACAGAGAGGCATTACGTTGCCATGGCGGCAATCTCTGTCTCGACCCGACCCTTCTCTCCCCTCGTCGCGCGTCGCCTTTTTTTTTTTTTTCTTTTTTTCGCGTTTCCTCGCGCGTCCATTGTAACGCGAGGGAGAGACTGCGCCGCTCGACACACGTGCACCAACGAAGGGTGCTTCGGCTCTCGGGCGTCTTTGTGGGTTTCTTCCATCGTTGACCACGTTGCGGTACGAAAATAAAAAAAATTCCCATATTCCTGAAAAGAATCATCACTCGGAAAGAAGGAACGGCTTTTCACATCCGTTTCGAACGTTTCGGAGAAGGAACCTTAAAACATACGATTGTTTATTCGTAGTTATTTATAACCCATTTTTTCATCATCGTATCGACTGATATCGGTATTTGACGTTTTTGTTAATTTTTAAACAAAAGTGAGTAGCAAATTGAATAATTAATTTAAAATAAAATTATTATCGGCATATTTTCATTATTTACACGCTGCTTGGATTTTTCGAGAAATATACAATTATCGAAAAAAAAAAAAAATTCGACAACACTACAATTATAAACTTTTTTCTTGCCGCGTAGTTTTATCGATCGGTTGACGGCGAACGAAAGTAACCGCTAAACTTGAATATCGTAAAGAACGAAAGATCTATTCGATAAAAGCCGACAGTTTGAATAAATTCGTGTCCCGTCAGTAATCGAAGCGCTCTTCCATTCGTAGTAAAATAAACTCGTGCCCTTACTTACCAATAGTCTAATCGCCATTCAGTCATCAAGCCGGAGGCGCACGAAACATAGAGAAAGAAATTCCGGTGGGAGGGGGCGGTAGCGGAGAGAAAGCTTTTACTTTCTTCCAGCATCGAGCAAGAGTCGGCTTCTTCTTTCCATTTCATTTTAATCTGTCCTAACGGAAGTTTCCTCGGAGCAATTCAACGTTCTCCGTGGATGCTTTCTCTCGCGCATAACAGTCCCGTAATCTCGGCGTACAGTTCCATTCGCTTCGATCGTTCGTATTTCATCCGGGAGATCTCTCGGGTCACTACTCCTCTACTTTCGATATTATATTACACGAACGTTATGTTCTGTTAAATATATATATCAAAATAATAATGAATAAATAAAAAAATTAAATAAGGCTAATGAATGTTATTATTATTAATATACATTTTTTATTTGATATTAATTCAAAAATACATATATATTTATATATTTTTTTTTGACGCGTATTTATGCGCCGTATATCCGTTGGTGACAAGCACTGTCCGAGCCCCCGACACCTACTTTCCGCGACTCACTGAACTACGATGTTTCTGCAGTTAACATTCCTACTCGGTATGTCCCGAGCACCGCCCGGCACGGTGTGCCCGTAATAACGACTCACGAGTCGAACGAGACTTTGCGACAAGTACCAACAGTGCGTATGTTCCGCTTCCACGATCGCGGAACGCGGAGAATTCATTTTTTTCCAACGTCGCTGCGGTTCAAGTTTCGCGAGATAATCATTACGCGGATTTGTCGGACGATCGAAAGCTCGCACACGGTACGCGTCTCTCGTTAGTGTGCTTAGAATCCGTATCCACAAAGTAAGTGAAACGAGAGTCAAGCGAAAAACACTCTTCGACTGTGAAAAGGAAAACGTTTTTTTTTTTTTTTTATTTAACGGTACGCCGACTCTCGCGAGATGCTCCGGCGATTGAAAGAGAAACCACTTTCGTTACGGCGGCGAATAACAGTATCGATCAAGTGGAAATTGCGCTGATTAAATTATTGTGGGTTACGTCATTATTTTATTATTTTTTACATTCGGGAGGGCGGAGAAAGTTTAAGGCCGTGAAATCTTTTTAGTCGCATTGGAACTATGAGATTCACGTTGATTCGACTTCTCGTTTATACGATCGTTTGATTCGCGTGTCTTACGGTTCGTCACGCTTCTAAGGAAGAGGAAAAAATAATACGAATGATTAATGCGATTCGCGAATAGATAAAATATATTCAGCATCGTTACCGACCGATTAATATACGATGTGTGATTCCCATTCACCACGTGTTAACGAGATTCTCCTCTTAGCCATTCGACTGTACAGTCCATTAGACGCGCATAATTTTCTCGGAACAAATCGTCTTACCAAGTTCACCATATTTATCTTTTGCTTGACGAATTTCGTTAATTTTATATTTATTTTTAACTGTTTTCTCGAAACAATCGGACATCACGCGAGCGATAATTATTATTATTTTTTTTTTATCCTCAACATTTTTGTATTATCGCGAACTAATTCTCTTTTTTAACGAATTTAAGTATTTTCTCGGTTATCGTACGCCATGTTTTTTTTTAAAATCGTCGGATTATTGTAATTTTGACGATCGAGATTATGGGGAATTTTGGAAATAATCGGAAGACGATAGTTTCTCGGTAATTCCTCGAGGGGAAATCGTCGAAACACTTATTTCCCGAGCGAAAAAGATCGTAAAATTTACGCGCCGATTTATGGTTCCGATGGGATTTTCTCGTTGGAGTGTTAACTATCCCTTCGAATCGGAAACTAACCGTTTTTCCGTATACCTGGATAAGCGGTCAAAAGTTTAAAGGTGTTGTTGAGAACAACGTCTATTGTTTCCGCGTCCATTGGTAATCCTTGTCGATCGTTGCTCTCAGCGGGGTGGAATATCACCTCGACCTTTGGAGGGAATGGCCGGCGGTTCGGACAAATTAATATTTTTCCATTAACACCAATAAATAATAATAATAACAGCACAATAAGAATCATGACTATTATTATTTATGATATTTCCTATAGATGGCCGTTTTTTCAAAAACACCGTTAATTTTCGTTGTTGTTTTTTGAAAAAAAAATTGTAAAAATAATGAAAAATGTTTTTGGTTTTCAGAATTCAGCCTCATCAAAGCCTAAGGATCCATCCGGTGGTCATACATCGAGTCACGCGCCCCTTCGTCGCAGCTACACGTCCCTCGTGACGCTGATAGAACAACATCGCAAACTCGACCGAAGCGTAAGCGAACCGACGTCGCGTTACAAGACGGAACTGTGCCGTCCGTTCGAGGAGAGCGGTGCCTGTAAGTACGGCGACAAATGTCAGTTCGCACACGGATACAGCGAACTGCGAAATCTCGCGCGTCATCCAAAATACAAAACGGAATTGTGTCGCACCTTCCACACGATCGGTTTCTGTCCTTACGGACCCCGTTGCCACTTCATTCACAACTTCGAAGAGGCGAGAATTCACAATCAAAAAGTCAGCGCCCAATTGGGATCGACTCAACCCAACATAATGGGACTCAGTCCGCTGTTGAATTCTACCAGCGCGAGTTTAAATTTGAACATAAGTCTCCTCGAGCAAATAACCGCGTCGCCGCAAGCAGTTGCCGCCGCAGCGGCCGCCGCTGCCGCCGCCGCCGCCGCTTCCCCTCTCATGAGGACAAATTCTCTGAGTCTCGGTATTCAAGCCGCAAATGCTTATAATAACGTCGCCAATACCACGAGCGCCAATCCACCGTTGCATCGAACAACTTCCCTCAGTATGGCCTCTCATCGTCATCAATCCCAACATCACCAGCAGCAGCAGCAGCAGCAGCAGCAGCAGCAGCAGCAGCAGCAACAGCAACAGCACATTCATCATCATCGAAACAACGCCACTTCTGTTATCGGCGCCGCGAGACCAAAACCTCTCAATCTTAGTCCAACTTTCTCACTCGGAAGTACCGCCGATTCGGTATCACCGTCATCCAGTCTCAGTCAATCACCGACCAACTCAATGGCCAGTTTCTTCAGCGACGATTGCGCCAATAATCCACCAACGACGCCGTTCAGCTTTGGACAAGACTTTGGCCTTCTCGCGACGAGGCACAGCCCCAGTCCACCGGGCGGTATCGGCACTCCGAATTCTGATGATCTCGCGCCGAGGACACCGTCACCATTGTCCCCTAATGCCGAATCGAGACTTCCAGTTTTTAACAGAATCAGCAGCACACTCGGCGATTTTGAGACACTAAAAATCTAATAACATTTTTATTTTCCTTTTTTTTACCTCCCCTCCAAAAGACCGTTGGAAGAAAAAATTTCGCTATTGATAACCAACTTTTTTTTTTTTTCGATAAATTATCTTCGTATCGTCATTATTAATTATTAACAGCATTGGTATAGAGCGACGGCTGAAAGATCGAGAAAAAAAATTACTAAAATGACGGAATGAAATGAAGCAATTTTGACTTTAACGATTTATGTATAAAACGGTAAATTATTAGTTACAGATATAGATATATATATTATACACATGATTAGCCGTCGGGTAGCGAAGATCGCATTGCCTACGCTTTTTTTATTCACTGCCACGACCGCCATTATCGTGATTTCTTGATTTTTTTTTCTTTCTTACCAATTGGGACTCGTGGGGGAGATAACTCAAAAATATACGCTATCGCAGAGAGGGCGCGAGAGAACTGAAACGATAAAACGGAGAACGCGGAAATTATAAAAATTATAATTATTTTTTAATTTTTATTTCATTGATTGGATTCCCATTTACTCGTTTTGGCGCTCTCCGCGATTGTGTTGCGAATTGGGAGGGGAAGGAGGGGGGGGGGGGGGGGGGGTATTTAATATTTAGTGGCCTAAGATGGAAAAAAACTCCGATTGTCTTCCAACACTGACAAAACAAGTGCGCGAGGAATGTGCAAGGAAAAAAAAATTACGCGAAAATCCCTTGCATGCCACGCAGCAACTTGATAAAAGATTATGTACCATGCGATGGAAATGTGAATTTTTTTTTTTCAATTTTTTTTTTCTTCATTGTACCCGACCAATGTCGACGCGACTCGTCGGCGAGTCGCAAATTGTTTTTCTTTTTTTTTTTTTTATTAGTTGTGGTGGGGCGGGACGAGAGCGCGCGGAGCGCGAACGGGTTATGGAAATTTTCTCGCGAGAGCGCCCGCGCGCCGTGGACGATACACAGAATGAAGAAACACAAAAAAAAGCCACATGCAGAGATACGTTCTCGCGGCTCGATGCGCGTTCGTTCTTTCCCCGTTATAAAAAAAAAATGTGATATGTAACTATTGCAATAGAAATATTAACTATTATTAACGAACATTCTCTAACTAGGGAGGGAGGTATCGCGTGAACTAAACAAAAAAGGCGCGCGAACAATGTTGGGTCGGGTTAATCAAAACTTACGGGATGAAAAAATAAAAATAAAATATATATATATATATATATTTTTTTTTTTTATCGTTGAGAAGTGCCAATTCGGCGGAGACTCGTCGACGACGGAAAATATGCGATATGCCGAAGTTACGAACGAAAAAAAAAAAAAAATTTGCCCCAACGTGACGATGGTTTTTGATAATCGAATACATTTTGTATATAAGCTTGTAGAACACTGAACAAGCCAATTGTTTCGTTTAACTTATATTCGAATGAAAAAAAAAAAGAAAAAAAATGTTATTATAGACGTAGATTTATTCTTATTATTATTATTATTATATGAATTATAAACGTTATTATTACTTCGTACACCGCGTTCACGACGGTTCGAAGATTGTCGCACAGAGAGTTTATATTCATACGACGACAGAATATGGTCTCTTGAAGCATTTTTTTTTGTTTTTTTTTTTTTTTTCACACGATGAAAGGAACATACGAGTGGTTCGACAATAATATATATATATATATACATGTGTACACAACTTACTTTTATAACCAACGATATAATAACAGTGACGAGACAACAATCATCGCGCGGTATAACTTCGTTCGATCTCCGATATTATATAATAACTCGACGATAAAGCACCTCCGTTCACAAACGCCCTTTTCAAGTTCAACACAACTATAAAAACAACGAAAACACGCAACCGATCAATGAAATCAAAGTCAATTTTTTTGGCCTTTATTATCGATAATCATTGATGCTATTATTTTTCAATACGATAATTCTTATTACCATTGTTGCTAATGCTACCATTCACGACCACCGTCATTATTATCTTTATTATTATTATTATTATTGTGTTATTTTACTATACTACTCGTTGATTACCAAGAAAAAGGCTTCCCCTATATTCAGGTATATACAGTAAATAGCATATATGCACATATATGCATATATTATATATATATAAACATTTATAAATACGTTTATCGATTACAAGGCTATTGCCACGAATATTAATAATAGCGATGCTATCGCCTAATTATTTAACAATTATTTAATTTTGTACGTTCCGTTTCATTTATATCATAATTTTCTTTTTTTTTCTCTCCATCTGGCGTTTGGCGAGCTTTTTGCAAAGAAAAAAAAATGTGCCTATTTGACATTCGAAGAAAAAAAAAAAGAAAACGTATACACGCGCGTGAGAACGCATCCGCGATACACGTACACCGAGTGCCTTCGTAGTAGTGGATTTACATATATTTAATATAATTAGAGTTTCGGCGAGAAATAAAGAGTGCGGAGATAGAGTTGAGGTTGTGTTCGTGGTCAGTAACTCGAAACGAGTTAATCGTGCAATACAGCTGTGTGTGGACCGGAGCCCAATGTTAACGAATTAAAAAATAAAGTGGAAAAATAAATATATAGAAACCGCAAACAGCACTTCGATGTACGCGATACTGACGCGTCCGGAGTTTGAATTCGTGTTACGAAAAATTAATGAAATAATTGCTCGATCGAATGTTTCGGCAGTTTGGTGACAATGACATTGTGATACGAAATATATAATTTCCGAATGATCGATAACAGTCGACGTGATGATTATCGTTTCTCTCTCTTTTTTTTTCATTTTTGTTCTATCGATCTATCAAATATATTGCCATGCATGAAACTTTGATTATTCTTTTAATGGACTCTTCCAGTCCTCGAGGTTTCTCGAGTTTTCATCTTCGGTGACTTTTTTTTTCCAAAGTTTTCATGACAACGGGATTCGTATACAGATATTTCGTTCGATCGCATCGATACTGTCCAACTGCAACCGTTGTCGCGCAATTTTATCGTAATACGTAAACGGATATTATCGTCGCGAAGGAAACCGGAGAATTTCATGACTCCGGACGTCGACGGTCGCGACGCGTCTTCGAAAAGCCCCCCGTTATAGACTTGAACGTTATATACAATTTAAATATTTTCGAATAATATACTTTAACGTGTACGTCTCTTATATTATTATTATTATTATTATTTTTTTTTTAATTTAATATATTTATTTTTTCAATCGTATTTATATATTTATATACAATATTTTATACTCGGTTCTCTTTGACAGGTTATATACACGATTAAAGAATTATGAGTTTGTACGAATGTGCAAAAAAGGAAAAAAAAAAAAAGGTCGATCTCTTGGCTCTCAGAACGAATATTTAATTAATCGAATTAGTATAGAGCGCGTCGTTTTTGTTTAACTCTCCGGCTCTTCGATCGAAACAATTCCTTTTTCATTTTCTTCGTTCCTTATCATTATTATTATTATTTTTTTTTCTCGCTTCCGGATTATGTTTGTTTTCCTTTCGTTTCACTGTGATAAACCGAAAAAAAAAAAAAAAACCGTTAAAGTATATAAAAGACATGTACCTCCGGTTTGAAGTTTAGAAAAATACCGAACGTTATTTAGGCGATTAAATTGTTTATTTAATTCCAATGCTCGACAATTGTTTTTTTTTAATTTTTTTTTTCAAAGCTTGTCTCGTTATAATTACAGAATATAAATAATACGCGTATACTTAATTTTTTCCTTGTGATATATAAAATTCGATCGTATTTAAACGATGCGACAGAATCCCTCCCCCATCTCCGACAACTCGATCTCCAATTTTTGTTCATTTATAATGAAAAAAAGAAAATCAATATTTTTTATTTAACTGTTCCCTTTGAATTTTGTACCGTACTGCACACCGCTCATGAGAGCCAATTGATGGGCTGACGACGAGAGAATTCTTGGTACGCACTCTACTCCACGAGTCATATCCACAATGGGACCACAAAAGTGATAAAAAAAATAAATAAATAAAAAATAAATAAACGACAGCCTAGATTTTTCGTTATTAGAGAGAATATAAAGAAAATAAAAAAGCTGCTAATTGTTTCGTCAATAGCAACGACGGATCCGAGTCGTTTTGTCGATCGGTTCGCACCACCGATCTCCCGATAGTGTCGAGCGATGCCATTCTGGCGACTTAACTATTTTTTTTTCTTTCGTTCACAGAAGCGAAACAACACAAAAAATAAAGAAAAAAAAAAAACGACACCGAAAAAAGTCTCATGTACTACCGCGAAACATGTAGTTTGATAAGTATTGCCAACGATACACTCTACGCTATTTAATACATTTTATTATTACTGAATAACAATGTTGTCTCGTATATTTATTTATTCCGATATATTTCCCTCGATCTTCCATTCCAGCGAAGCGGCCAAGTTTTTACCGGCGATTTGTCATGCAAGGTGAGGAGTTATCAATCTTATTTTCGTTCTATCGTCATCGAGATCGAAAGTCGCCAAGCGAAGCCAAGTGACGAGGCCACGGTCGGGGGACCACATCGACGGAGATTCCGGCGTTTGTTTAATTTCCTCTCGAGAAAAGTGAGACACACGGTCGTCGACCTCGATGGCCGTTCGCAACAGTCTCTCATCTCGTCGTCGGAAAGATTCGGAAATGTGGGTGTGTGTGTGCGCGCGCGCGCGGGTAATGGAAGGAACAGCGAGCGAAAAGCGACGAATTATGTTGGGTAGACTGGCGGTCACCGACGATGCGAGTGGAGAGTGTGAGAGAGCCACAGAGGCGGCGACAATTCGTGCGACACCTTGCGCTTCATTCAAGAGATACTAAAATTAGCGAGGATTGCCGGTAGCGCGGGTGCTCGAGATATTTCGACGACGGTCATCGGCCGTGCAAGTCGCTCCACGAGGCGATACCCCCGAGTTTAATAAACAAACTTCGAGTTTGTCATTCGAAAAAATTTTCGAGGAAAAAACATAAAAAAATAATACTTGATGGATAAAATAGATGGCCTTAACATTATTATCGTCTTTCGTTATTTGAATTTTTTTTTTTATCGATTTTTGTAATTTTTCGAATTATTTTTTCGGTTCTTTCGAATTTATTTGGTTACCAGTTCACGTGGCGCGACAAGGCCAAGCGGGATTGACGATGCCACATCAAAGGTATAATTTTCATTAACGCGCTCGAAGGAACGACAACTATTGCCTGGTGCGGCGGGGCTCGGAGCAAAGATTCAACGTAAACTGTCCACCGTCGAAACTGTCGGGGTACATCGATTCTGCGTCGCAACATTGTTTGTCGTCCACGCGAATATTGACAAACAAAAGTTCGTTTTAACCCGATGTTTTTGCGTCACAGCGTGACTCCTCGTGTTGTCTTCGATACGAAAGGCGCGACACACAGCGTACATACAGAAATAAGTACGAAGCTAATAAATATTCGTAATAATTTCCGCTATTTCTTTTATTGTATTAACGACGACGATCGAAAAAAAAAAATTGCAAAATACAGATATTATATTTGAAGGACGATAATCGACAACAGGGGATTCTCGAGTGTTCGCAAAATGTCAAATAATATATTTAAACTCGAAACGTAGCGGCGTAAAAAAAAAACGCAAGAATGGGGGAATAACCGGCTCGTCGCCGCGGACACATCGAAACCGCTCCCGGGGAGAAACCGCCGACTACGAGGAGAGAGACTACGGTGTGGCTTTTGCCTTTGAAAAATAGATAAAAATGTGCAAATAAACGGAGCTCGCCGAACTCAGGGACAACCGGTTGCCACGGTTAGTTTCTTGTACATGTTTCTTCGACCAGACCTCGCTTGCTCTTGAAGATGCTGCCTTGTCCCATCGTCCCGATACTAACCCGCCGACGGTAGATTTGGCCAGACCAGCAATGGCCATCGTCTTGTTTGCTACTTACGGATTTTTCCACGCAGACAGACGATTGAAAAAATATGTTGAAAAATACAAAGATAAAATGTTGGTGAAAAAAAAAATCTTCGACTACGGGAAATGTCGTCTGCTACTTAAAAATAATAATATTATCATTATTATTAGTTTATTACAAAAAATACATTTTTACCGAAATCGAAAATCAAAACTAACGATTGATACGTATTGACTGAACGACACGCGAGTACAAGCACGTCGAGTGGAACGACTCACGGTGACTCGGTTCCGTTAATTAAACGCATTCTGAAGTTGTTTATTCATTCGTTCGACAGAGGCGTGTAGCGGTTAGAATATACTACCGGGACATATCGACTAAAAAAAAGAAAAAAAAAAAAAAAATGATGGAACGGAACGATTATCGTTTGTCGTCTGCAATGGAAATTTTTTTCTCGATACCATAGCTAATTATCTACCACTGAACCAAACGACATATAAGCCTGGATGCTCCGAGTATGATAGGTGAATCAAGTAGGGTATAACGTGTAGTTGGTTAACTGAGAGCGCGAGGCTCTTGGTGCGTCATCGCAGTGACGTGTTGCAATAATCCCGACTGGTGCAACTACCGAGCGTATGAGTTTCGAATCTACGCATACGAGGCAAACACTCGCGTGTACGGACGAATCTCCGGGAAATTTTCATGTGTCACTCGAAACCCGCGTGGCGTTAATCAATTTTTGAATGGTCACGACTAGTAAAAAATAATAATAAACGCGAAAGCCTGGTACAGGTACGGATGGCGCGAACAAAGAAAAACCTTGGCTGTGCTTTGTTCGTACCGGAGAAAAAAAAATGTACGTGTTACACGCGCTTCTCTTGTCATTCGTTTGGCTGCCAAGCTGCTCATACCGCCTGGGAAACGCGAAAGCAAAAATAGTTGAGTGTTGTTAACCTCAACGAGGGAGCGCGCGCGACGCGCGCAGCGAACAAATATGATAAAGAAAAGCTTATTTTTTATTATTTTTTCTTTCCTTCGATAAGATTGGAACTCAGTCGGTCACGACATATACAATTGAATAATGTAGCGACGATTATAACGAGTCGCTTCATTCAACTACGAACTTGTAATATTTCGATCGTTAATTATCGTAGCGGAGAAAGTTTGGTTAGGGTCGAGGTGGGAGGGGTGTAGGCTTTTTGAAAGCGAAAGTTTCCGAACGGCTATACATATATCAACATTGAGCGCCGCGCTCTCGCCGGCCACGAGAGCCGGAAGTGAAAAATGGTTACCCATCGATCGGACCAAAGATCGCTGATACAACCCTCAAAGTTTCACCGTAAATCGCGACTCTCGCGATATATTTACGATCGACGTTGAAAAAAATTGAGAATGATGTACTTACTCGCGGCTGGTCTGAGGACTATCGCGCGGCGGTTTATCCCCACTGCTTTCACGCACGCCGTCGAAGGCCTTGAGAGAAGGCAATTGCAAGTTCGGGCGCGTCAACGGTCTACCGCACGCCACACACCAGTCCTCAGGCGGCTATTTTAAAATTTCGCCACTGTACGCGATACCGTCGCGTTGCTTGGGTCCCTCCGATCATCGTTACCATCTCAGTTAATATACCAAATCCTCTGACCATTCGGAATACGTCCCATGCGTTCGTCATTGCGCGTACGTTTCCGATTTTCCGTCAAATCTCGTTTATCGTCATTTTACAAAATATTCCAATTGACGATACAATACAATACAAAGACGATAAACGCAGTAAAAAGAAGGATAATAATAAAATTTCATAATAAGAACAATTTTATTATCGCAGATTGATTTTTTGTAACGATAATGTCTCGAAGATTATTCAGTAAATGCTGTCTTTTTACCAATGTCGAGAATACTGGTGAATAAAAAAAATGACGCTTTGATAGATGTATAGTGTCGCGGCTTCCGTGCACGAGAAACCGTGCGATTCCGGACACGATTTGGCCGCAAGGTATACAAGAATCCAACGGATCCATCGTAAAGTAGTCGACTAAGACGCATAACGACGATACTTTTAGAACGCGGAACGAGGAAACAAATTGAGAAGGTTGATTAGTTGTAATACACACGCGCGCGAGGCCTCCGTGTAAATCTTATACGTCCTAACGTCCTCGTACAGCGGATTCGTATGAAGAATGACGAACGAAACTCCGTCTCGTCCATGAGGTCAACTACACTGTGTCTTCTACCATTAGCTATCTCTGTTCTTTTTTTATATATCGTCTTCTTTTGTTATACTTGGCGAGTCGAACAGCTCGTGGGAGTCGGTCACTTGCGAACTATGAAATTACTTGTACGAAAATGCAAAAATAAAACATTGTTATTATTATTTAAACCGTTTTCAACGCCATGATAAAGAAAATTTGGACAATTGATGGATGTTTTTGTCTGTTATTGTCGGCTTGAAGAACGTCTTGTAACGTGATTGTTTAAGACATTTGAATTATCGCGAGTCCCTTTGTGTCCCAGATGCGTGCCACAACGTTGGATCAAAGCCAAGAATCTTCGACATGGTTGCACCGGCACGATGCCGAATCGTGTACCGAGCACTTACTCGCGAACGGAATACTCTTCGACTACCCGAGTACTATGTTTTTCAGAGCTACGCTTCGAAAATCGATGTAATTTCCGTATTTCACTGATTTTTACAGGATATTTTCGTACTATCAACAAAGAAACTCGGAATTGCACGGAAGGAAGAGATAGTCTCGGATTTTAATGGGCAATCAACACTCTCGGGTATTTATCCGACAGCGCAATATTTTATGTATCCTCAACGATCGTCTAATAGCAAATAACTTTGAATAACTCTCACAGTATTACATCGCTAGATAATAAAACTGGCGAAACGCAAGCAAATAATCACTCGAGCGATTCTTCAAAACGACTTGAAAATAATTCAAAATTGTGAGTAACGATGTTGGCGTAATGTAACCACTTGACTAATTCTGGTGGAACAAATTACGTTAATACTTACCTATTCGAGTATCGAAGTATGATATATTCCGAGTATTGAATTTAACCGGAAAATGGCTTCGTCCATCTCGTACTGATGTCGTTGCAAACTGCTGATAAACGGACACATTCGCTGAGTTTTAATTTGGGTTGTTTGCATTTGTGCGTATTAATAACGTCGTTATAGCGTTACTTATTCATTTTTTGCAATAAAAATGATTTTTGCATTGCCCGGTAGAGAAAACGGAACGGAACAAAAAGTTGTTTCGCCAGCGAAACTTGAACGGAAAAACGAGCCCCGGGGCCGTTTACCGTCGTCCGGCAACTGACCGTCCGACGATACGTTGCAATAAACATGGCCCGCGAGATGTCTCGATTATCGATTGAAGATGTTTTCCCCCCGTTACTGAAAAACAACTAATATCCGTGTATGATAACGAAGTGTCCGATTGATTACGTTTTGAATAATGCATTATTTAAAGTTATGAGTTTGGAAATGAAATGTAAAAATGAATTATTCGGGCAAATCGCTATCTGCTCAAGTGTTCGAAACACTTATCCTTTTATTGAGAAGCAAACGCGTTGTTTTATTCGTCGACTTGGTTATTTTTTAAAATCTTTTACTTTTTTGTAATTCATTTATACGTTTGACACGTGGAAAATGCGTATTAATGACAATTTTTGAAATTTGTCGAAAAAAAAAACTAAGACATTTAATAATAACAGGGGAAGTATTTCAATTGCTAAAGACCAGTAGCTCTCCGTAAAGTACAAAAACATCATTCGGCGCACAAGCTTCTTTTTGCATTCGTTATTTATTTAGATTTATAATCTAACACATTTATAATAAATCTTACATGACTAATGTTAGCTTAGTTAAAACGATGTTTTTTTTAGAACGTCGAAATTGATCGCTGCCGTCGGGTAGTCGACACACTTTTTTTTTATGACGCTGGTGAGCAGCCAATTGATGGATTATCGTCGAAATCGCGTGATGCTTACTTTGCACTCGATACGACGAAAAGAAAATTGTTTGTTTTTTTTACTTCGCTGGCGAGACAGCCCTACGATACATAATTTATATGTTGTCGAAGAATTTAACTTCTCGTTTTCTTTCTTTCATGCTTCCTAAACACAACGATTATTTCATCGACAAAATATATTATGTGAATGTATATGTATATCACTTTATATACAGCAATACGGGAGTCCACTAATAGAGTCATTATCATTACAATTTAATAACTTGTTCATTTTTCATTTATGCAACAAGTCTGCGCTCACGACAATTCGTTTCTGTCACGGTCACCGTCCGATCGATGAACAAAAAAAATCGACAATTTTCGACTGCACGACGCTACCGTCGCTTTTTTATTTGTAATCTCCTTAGAAACGTCTCTCTTTACACGCTGAGAATAAAACGATTATTAAAACAAATGCAATAACGAATAAATGTCGTACGATCGGTTTCTCGGTAAAGTTTTGAATAATTCGCGGCTTCCCCCCCGAGGAAGAGTCCCCCCACCTCTTCGTGACGATATCTTTTACTATAATTACGATTCGATACCCGCGTTAAAAATCGAACTTGTATACGATAATAACTTGTCCGACTCCCATTCTTTTTCAATTATAATCATTACAAAGCTCTAAATACAATAGACGAACAAAAAAAATGAAAATTAAAAACAGTTGAGGTAACCGGAGATCTAGCAGAAGAGATACCGCAAGATGAGTCTTTTTAACTATTTATTTTGAACAACGCGAACGTACCGGATACGAGTCGCGGGCTCATTGGTGCGATTCGAAATATTTTCAAAAGGGCTTCGACTCATCTTGGACATTCGTAGATACACAATATACGGCAATACAATATACTTTGTTGTTGTTGTTTTTTTTATATCTTAAGAACTAATCAATAACATTTTACCTGGCATTTTCAATAAGATTCCAACAAATATAATTGGATTACATACTTTCAGCGTGCTACCATCTTGAACGACAAGATCGTCCCTTAAAAATTACTTTTTTTTTTTTTTTCTTTATTAATAATCCTCCCAGCTTTCGTTTTTATTATTATCGCACGCGCGTCATCGGTACTTTGTTTTTTTCACTGCGTGCCAGTCGGATCCTCACAATCTTAATTACGTCATTTTTTTTGTTTTTCATTAATATTTTTGGTGTCGGCGATGGGTGGCGTTCACACTTATCACGACGATTATCTTTAGAATTTTTCTTTTTTTTTTATAAAGTCGCGTTTAGCTTCTCTTTTTTATTTTAATCTTTTCGTCATTCTTTACCACACGGCGAACGAAGCGCCAGACACTCTGTAGACTTTGTAATATTTTTTTTTTTATATAGGAGACTTAACTTAATTTGATCGGAAACTCAATAGAAGCCGAATTATAAATTTTCTTTATGGATACATAAGTATTTTTCAAATTTTTTTATAGCTCTTTGAAATTTAATTTGTCGACATTAATGGACACGCCAGCAAACGAGAACATTAAACATTTTTTTTTCTTTTTTAATATCATTATTGTCGAAGGAAAGATTTCTAATTATTGTCATTTATTGACGACGTTGACTCAAATATTATCGAGTTGCGTGCTAAAATGGGACATGATCACATCGAATGCGGATTCTCGTACGTGACGTCCCTGTGTCGAGTCTCGAGTCCGAATAACGAGATTTTTTTTTTTTTTTTTACGTAAGGGAGTCTACTACTGTGGGCATCTGACGTTTCATTCGTATCCCCTGCGGTATCGATTTTTTTCCACTCTGGATGCCCAATGACTTTATTTTTTTCAGGTACCCCAAGGAATGTTACGATTCCAAAAAAAAAAACGTGACTAACAACCACTTGTGAACGCGAATGACGAGGCTAAAGCCGAATCATCCCGCGGAATGAATAACCTTTCATCACTAAATTAATGATTTTGGAATCGTTTAAGACTCTCGCGACGCGTGAGAAAAAAGGCAGTACACTACTATACCCGGTAAATTTTTTTTTTTCATCATCGATTTAATAGCGAAATTATGCGTCCGAATCGGTAGATTCGTTCGATCTATCGAAGAATCAAGTGGTGTTTTATGATTATGCACTTTGCATTGATAAAAGGGTCCAGTGATTCCACTTTCAAATCAAATGTGTTTTATGCTTTGTTTTTCTACATATTTTTCGATTTTTTACACTGAAATTACTGAATTCCCCTTCCGGCACCCGTTTGCAACTATTCGGCTAATTATTGATTACCTTTTATCAGAATAGCGTACTATTCGTAAACTTGTAAAAAAAAAAAAAAAAATTTCGATTATTCAAGTTTTACCGATAAGAAATTGTTAAAAAAAATGCATACTGAACCCCCGGAGAGAAACAAAAAGCGCCAATAGATAGCAATCGTAGCTATGGGTATTTGACGGTACAAACGATGACGTTGATTAATCCGTCAGCAATATTCGATAATGACGATAATTAATAATTACATTCCGTAGACACGTCTCGTGGGTTATCACACGCGCGTAATAGATCAAACAATTAATTCTATATTATTATCCGTATCTTAAAGTGTTTACATTAATAAAAGTCAAGTGGTGGGTTCTTTTTTTTGTTATACTTAATAAATTAATTTTTTCCGGCACACGTTAGTTCAGTGACCCCCACTCACGACTTGCGTTAATATTTCTCAGTTTGCGTTCATTTTGCGGTGTTTGACATTCATTTAAAGCTGAAAATTCTTGAAAAAACTTGTGTTTATATCGTTAATATTAACTTCTTTACTTAATATTTATTTCTTTAATATTATTTATTTTATTTCAATTTTTTTTTCTTTTTTTTTTTACGCGAGAATAGCTTAGAGTGATAAGTAATAGTAGTACTTGGGATGCGAGTACAAACGACGCGTCTCACGCATCATTTTTTATCCGTTTGTATTTTGCTCCGTTGCGTTACTTAGCTTCACTTTTCTTTTCTTCTCCACGAGGATTTTTATCGTATTTAATTACCGTAGCTGCGCGAAAGAGGTTTTCGAACAAACGAACGAATTTCCGTAACATTCATTGGCGACTCGTTTATGATTCTGTGTGAACGTTTTTTTTCTTTTTTTCGCTCGTCCGTTCAGACTGCGAATATGCGTTGCCAGAAAGAATATTGTCAGTAAAGAGGCGGAGAGATTCTTCGTTAAATAATGTTACGCGGCTCGAGTTTTAATCATTCATAAGCAATGATTCATTGCACAAGTGGCACAATTGTATCTCCAATGTTTTTCGGGGGGGCGGGGAGGTTGAATGAATTTATATCGAAAACGGAAACAATAATTGCGCAGATTGCTCAAAGCTTTTAGTTACTTGTTTTTTTTTCTTCATTCCTCTCTCTCTCTCTTTTTTTTTCGTTTATAAATTTCAAGGTACTGGTGACTTTTTTCCGGTTTTACGTCGTCGTAAGATGTTTATACTCAATCGCAATGGATTTTATTTCGATTTATACGTATATAAATATAAATTGTTTTTTTTTTTTTCTTATAATACGATTTATCGGACACGTAGAGAAAAACTGTATGACTAAATATCGCGTTTGTTTAGTTTTTTTCCATCGGTGTAGAGTGCTTTTGATTTTCGTATTATCGTCCAATCAGCGTTGACTTTTTTTCTTTTTTTTTTTTTTAAAGCAAATGATCACTGTAGTTATTGGAAGCGTAAATAAAAAGCTTTATTGATAATAAAAAAAATTGAAATTGGTGTTAACTATAGTTGGAAATCTGCGTCTAACTTGTAATAAAAGATTAAAAAGTCGATTTGTCGCGTGTATTCGTAGAAACAGTGTTCGCTAACGAAGGGAAAGCTGTGTAGCTAAAAAAAACCTCCAAAATTGAATCTCTTATCCCCGTCTGACGAATAGTTACATTTCGATAGATGTTTGCATTCCACTGATATTTTGCTTCCGGTAAATTCCGGAATCATTGTCTACTGGTTGTTATCGCTTTAATGCCTTTCAGCCGAAGTCGCCTAATATTTCGGATTAAAATGTTGATAGATATTTACAAATGAAGGCCCCGTTATTTGTTTGTTTGTTTGTTTTTTTTTTTTTCAGGGCGCACGAAGTTATCGACGATTATCGAATTTATTTGGAGGGAAAAATATATCGACAGGATAATACGAACAATGATGGGTCGTTATTGGTGAAATTTCGAGATCGAAATATTTCCATGCGCCCCGAAAATCGCGATGTTGATTGCAACGGAGCCCCGAGGGGTATAAGTAGTATACGACTTAGAAACTAATAGGTCTGTATGGCCTCATTCCAGTTCAACACGAATTCATTTCGTAAGACACTAATAATTATACTTTTTTTTTCTCGTTCGTTTTTTTTCCGCGGTCAGATATTTTGGTTCCTTTTACCCCCTATAACAACATGATTTATTAATAAATTCTTTCATTTCATCTATCGAGCTTAATGCTGTTATTTCTAACTTTTAATCGATCCTAATTCTCATAATCCGCAAAACTCCCTCCCCCTCCGAACCCCTCCGATGAATCGTTATCACTCGATCGACGAATTCGAGGAGCAAATATATTTATTATATTTGGTACCAATTGAAATAGCAAAAACGTACCGTATCGATCTGTAACGCGAAACGGATTGCATTGTTATTGTTGTTGCTATGTTTTTTGTTTTCGTATCCTTTTTTCGCTTAATAATCCTTGTTGATGTCAGTGTTTTGTGTTTTATCTTATCGTAACTCGAATCTAACAAATCATCTAATTATCTCAATAAAGTCGGATGCTAGATATTCCCATATATTCAGTGTCACAAGTGGTATAGATTTTTAAAGCTCTATACTCCCCCCCCCCCCTCCCTCTCTTCTTACTTAACATTTAAAAACTAGAATAAATATTAATTGATAAGTCAAGGTCCTTTTTTTCATACTTTCCGTGGCATAATTAAATAGCAAGTAAAGCCCCTAATCATTGGAATCTTTAATGCACTGGAAGGCGCGCTAAACCGTTTTGTATCGAATCTTTGATTTTTTTTTTCGTCAAACTTGTCTTTTATCACGCGGCGTTTTTTTTTTTTTTAGTGGCATTGAATTTCGAACGAGAGAAGAAATAAACAACGATCGTTCGACTTGCGTGAATAATACTGACGTGAAAAAAAAAGAAAAATTGAACATGCTTCCGATGTATTCGAATGTTTTCGCTCGACAAAGGCGAAAATAGTCTCCGGTGGATTAACGATTCCAATAAACGAAGTTTGAAATTATCTTCTTGTGTGCGGACAGTTTGCCTCCTGATGATGCATTAAACGTTTATCTAAATTGGCTTTTCACTATTATTATCCTCCCAGTGTTTCGCTCGACACAAGTATCGCGTACATTACAAATTTCTCGTCGAGACGAATGTTTACTCTGTTATGCAATGAATACGGAACTGACAACAGGACCATTACAATTCATTTTTTTTTTTTACTTGAAGTGTCGATTAAGCGGTTATTCTACTCTTGCGTTTATTACTTAAATCTAAAAACGAAATAAATTTTCGTACTGTTTATTCTCTCGTACTATTCTGCCATTATTGTGATCCATCCTCAAAGACCTAAATCGCTACGTGTTTTACTTTACTTTATTTCGCCTTTTTCACGTTTATCCTTTTTTTTTTTTCATTTCTTCATTTCATATGCGTTGCATTGATAGGGCTTTCACGACTCTCCGTCCAAATCCAATGCCACGTATTTTTATTTTTTTTGTTTTTTTTTTTTTTTTTTTTAATTAAAAATTAGCCTAAGCGCGACATCGCGTTTGTTTGTGAAACAGGAAAATCGTCTCGTTCGCGTGTGTAATATTGTAACAAATAAATTCCGGCCTTTTACAATGCACTGCGGGGGAAGGGCACTAACGAAGCGATAATCCCGTTCGGCGAGTGTCGCGGCTGTTTCCTTTTTATTTTTTTTTTTCTTTATTAAAGTAAGCGTAGTCGCATTTCGTACTTCGGGCTCTAGAAGACGATGACCGCTCGAATCCCCAGTTTGTCGCGAGCGCTGGACAAATCATTTTTTTTTATAATGTGTCGAGTCATCGTTGAACGCTCCGCGGTAAAGTGACTCGATCTCCGTGCGAGAATCCTCGGTACGAAACTTTCGCGATTATTCTTAAAATCTAAGGTTTTATGACATTGGATTCGGACTGACCAAGCGTTTTTTTTTTTTTAGGTAATAAAAAAGATATCAGCATTTCTCTTCGTCGGATGTGTCGGCTTGTCGTTACTTCGTGCGGGCAAAGGCATTTTTTTTTACTGCTATCCCCGCAATTCCCACACGGATAATTTTCCCATTTTTTTTCGTCACTTCGCGCGAAGGCGCCGCGTTAGAATTTCCGAAGACACGTCCGGTCTCATTGTTTTTCTTTTTTTTTTTTGTAAATGAAATTTCTGGATTACTTTTTAGCCATTAATGCGGCTCGATATCGGCGTTCACGGACGCGGAAATCGAAGCGCCTTTCTCTCGATTTCGTCGATATTTTCTTCTGAAAAGTTGGGATTACTGTTGCGCTCTTTTTTTTTCTTAGACAATGACGCGCGTTCGATCTTGCGGTGGCCAATTTTTTCTCTTTTTATTATTTTCCCTCGATCGGACAGCGATCAACGGCATCGAAGCTCATTCTTTCGCATAACGCATTGTGAAATCCGAGTGTTTGACAATTAAAAAAAAAGCTGATATCGATGTTTACTTTGTCTCTTCCTCTCCGGGAATGGACGATTAAAAGATCGTTTGTTTTTTTTTTTTTTCTTTTAAGCTATGTACAAAAAAGTTTTATGGTCCCGCGTTTATGGGAGAAAGTACGTTGGTAATTTTTGTTTTGTTTTGCATGCCGTTGCGATTTCTTTTTTTTTCGCACTATAATACAAATGGTGGATTTATCATGATAGAACGTCGTCTCGTCGACAAACTCGAGAAGACGGACGAAAAAAGAAAGAAAAATAAGCGTAATTCGCGAGGCACGGAGCCGAAATATTCGTGTGTAAAAAAGAAATTATTAGATTGATTCTACAATCGAACGGCAATGTAAGTTTATCCTGTAAGTTTACGCTCGACAAGACAATAAAACGCGTCTGCTAACTTAATCTAAAACATGATTAATGAAAAGCACCGTTTTCTTTTTTTTTTTCGTTTTAAAACCTAATCCTGTCTCATTCAATATCTCCAAATTCTGCTTTGAATCTTCTCTATGTCGAACAAACTCGAGTCAGGCTTCCCCGCGGAATCCCAATCGCGTCGTCGTACATTCTTCGCGAGGTCTTTCGAGACATTCGATTTTTTTTTCACACCTCACGATTCGTACGTTTCCAATTGTTATAAAAGTAAATAATAATAAAATGAAAGAAAAAAAAATTGGCCACCCAAGAGGATTGTCGTTCGTTATTCAAATATTTTAAGTAACCATTTAAATTTCGCAAAAATGTTTTTCCGGCTCTCTTGACTCCCCCATCCGTGCTTTACTGGGGACGATATGAAGATTGTTGCGCGAGGTTTGGCGTTAAAGGGTTCGCGCTATGCCCTGTGCTCGGGAGATATTTCTCGCTGACACGCGAGATCGTCGAAAAATAATTACGCGAAATACATAACCCTCTTCGTATCGGCGTGTACCGTTATTGCCCGAGCCATTGCTCCGGGCGTTCGATCCTCGCTGCAGCCCGACTGGTGAGATCCCTCTCCACTGTAAATACGAAAAAAAAAATTGCATAAATTTTATTGTTACAAAATTAAATAAATAAAACCGATTAAGGGAAAAGACAACAATTCGATTTTAGAAGCGAAAAAAGATTGTTCACTTCCTCTATAAAAATAAAATCGTAAAGAAATTTTCAATGAATAATTGCTGAGAATTTTCTGATTGTCTAAAAATATCGCAACGTCCCAATATAACTCTTAGATGCTTATTCTTTTTCCAATAGCATCTTTACTTTCAAATGAAAATTATAAAAAAATATTGGGTCCAGCAAAAATAAATTTGTCGACAAATTTTTTAAATATTTGAATCTAAAGATTTTGTTAATCGATCAGAATATCTTAACGAACAATCGATCGTGTTGAATCAATTGAACGATTTTTTTGTTTGCAGAGGAAAAAAAATACAAAATGTTTTTCCTATTGTGAAATCGATAGATACGTTTGCCGGAAGATATTTAATTTTCACCTGTCGTGTTCTTTTTCCACCAGGTGATACCTCGCGCGGAATGCGACAAGGTGAGCGTAGTACGCTGGTGCGGGTATACTAACGGACCTCGTACACCTAACGTATGTGTGACACAATTGATAAGTCAGACACTGAAGTTCGTCGCTGTCGAAATGATTGTCGTCCCAGAGAACATGATAGTGCGACGGCCGCGATGTTCCCTGAAGAATTCCAACGAATAACAAAGAAATCAGTAACGACATTCTCTTCAATAATACAAATTTGTTCGAAATAAATAAATTTTAACCTGAATGCCTTGATGACTGCACAGATAAAAATCGAATTCCGTCGGATGCGTTATGCATACATCGACCGTCGTTCCCGCGGGTATATTGCCGCTCTTTCCGCTTTGTTCCTTCTTGTCGGCGCAGAACAATCGCGTGTGATGCCTCTTCTGCACGACGATGAACGTTATACCGGGTTTATAATCGGCTTCAAGCTTTATGCATGCCTCCCGAATCGCCGTCAATTCGTGCTGAAGTACGTGTAAGAATTGTCCCTCCGAGACGCCATCGCGGTAAAGAATTATTCTGTGCGGTTTGTAGCCACCGGTGCTCTTGTAGAACATTATAAGAAGTTCCCTGCGCCACAACAAAACAAATAAGTCAATTCAAACCGTCTATATGTTAAGGTAGTTCCGTCGCTTCGCGTTCATTTCGGATAAATTCGAGAAAAATTAGGGAAAATTGCACACACTTTGCGATGCTATAAAAATCTGAAAAAATGCATGCATATCAAAAATACTGAAAATATTAATTATGCATAATAATAATTCCAAAATGTTAATAAATTAATGAAATTGGGAAATTTGGTAACCAATCATTTTTTTCATCAATTTGTTTATAACATTTTGGAAATACTATTATGCAAAATTAATCTTTTCAGTATCTTTAAAATGCATGAATTTCTTGAGGTTTTCATACCATCGAGAAGTATTTTCAATTTCCTCGAGCTTTTGCGAAATGCACACGAAGCGACGTAAATACCTTTATATTATAATAGTTTAACAATACTAATCTTGTAATCGATTTATGCGAAAAATAGTAATAAAAAAAATAGTTTTTCACCTGTTTTTATTGCTTACCTAACCATAGAACTCAATTCTTGGATTATCTCTTGTCTGTGCTGTTGTACCCTAACAGTGGCGGCGTAACGAGACGGATGTGCATCGACGCTTCCAACCACCGCGGCTATGCTGGGTTTTTTGTTGTCCCCGGCGGGTGGATGGGTCACGTCGGCGCCGAGGAATATAACGGGTTCGTTGAAAACCTTCGGTCTTATGCTCGGTACCAAAATGCTGTTTATACCGCCCAATTTCACATTAATCTTCAGACACAGATTCGACAGGGTTTGCGGCGACGTTTTATTCACGTTCTTTGCTTGAACGCACTGTGTCGCCATTCCCAAGAGCGTATCACCGACGCGTTTTACTTCCGCTATTTTTGTGTGAAAAAATTTTTTAAGACATAACATGCATGAAAACATTGGAGAAATTATACAATATGTTTTTTTTTTTTTTCAGAACGTGCGACTTAAAACTCATTAAATTTGTACGATCGCAGTGTTGTGGCAATATCCACGGGATAACTTAAGGTTAAACTTGAATTTGAATATACATAATGTCGTGTAAAGCGTCTCATAGACGTGTAAACTTTTAGGAACGAAAAATATGAAAACGCAGAGATAAATTTTCCCAAAGAATATGAAATAAAACGAAAAAATATAACGCATATCGTTGAGCTTTTGTTTGAAATACGAAAAAAAATAGGAGTGATGAAGTGGAGTGAAGTAAACTCACCGTACACCGGTGTTTTGCCCGGTAAAACGACGCAAACGAGTTGCAACGCCTGAAACGTGGATTTGAGGTAACGAAACATTGGTTCAACCTGATCCGGTCCCGTCGCGTATTTGCAAAAACACGGCTGTCCGATAATCGGCATGCCGGCGTCGTTGCTAATCTTTTGTAGCTGCGAGGTGAATGTTCGGAGTGCATCTTCGCGAACGGTTCGCTGGGGAGCGAAGCAGGCTATCGCCCAAACGCGTATCTCCACACCGGTGTAGAATTGCTTGCCACGCATATCCCACACTCCCTGATTCGGCAACGCCTGTTGCTTCGTCTTTGGGGCAAAAATTAAGGAGAGAAAATTGAAACAATTTTTTTTTTCTTTTCACAAATAAACGACGATAACGTTTGGGAAAAAAGCAAAATTCTCTATACCTGTCCACTGAGAGAACTAACGCGTCCGCCGTACTGAAGCTTCGGAGGCGGCAATACACGTCCCCGTACTTCCATCATACTGTTCGAAATCGTAAGACCGAATTCTTGTACGTAAGAATCGTTGTTGAAATCCGCTCGTCTCACGAGATTGTTTATTTCTCGTTCGCGATCGGGCGCCGAACGCGCGGTCGCTTTTATCATTGTCGACGTTTGCATGTCGGTGAGTTTTTTTATGCAACGCTGACCCGCCACGATATTGCACACCTTCCGGAAGAAAAAAATAGAATAAGATAAACGCCGTTTAGTTATTTACTTTGATTGAGCGCTTCCGCGCTTCAAGTTTAAAATATTTTACCTCGAGTGGCAAGTACGTGTGCTTGTGCTCCTGTCCCACTTGAAGGCACGGTAGATGAGGATAGCGAAGCTTCATTTTGTATTTATCTAAGAAGTATTTAGCGACGGTGCACTCGACCGTTTGGCCATTTTCTAATTGAAGTGGAAATCTGTAAAGAAATAATGTCAACTTTTTTTATTAAAAATATATATATATATACATTTTTTTTCTAGTATAATTAAAAAAATGATTATTATATATATAAAAAAATAATATATAAAATAAGAGTAATCATTTTTGTAATTTTTTATTTATATATATTTTGATTTTTTTTTTTTACAAGTTAAGCGGCATTTTTGACGATTACTTACGATTGCATTTGAGCGGGTTTTCGCGTGACATTGCAAACCCTGTACTTTCGTCGCATAGTGCCACAGTGGGTTATCTCGATCTTAAGGCCCTTTATCTCTTTGGTAAATTTGACTCTCTGCGAATCAGTCAGCGGCTTTTTTTGTTCATTAACGTCTCGCATGTCCAGTACTTCGCACATGAATTCTATGACCGGTTGAGCCTTGTAGAACGCGGTTGCCGATACTGTTGAATGTGATTATGCAAGAGAAATATTGGATTGATCATTGAGAGAGAGAGAGAGACGACTTATTCGTTTTACGAGAGAATAATAACGAAGAAACGACGATTTACCGTCAATATTCAGCATCATTTTCCACTGCGACGGCCTGACCGATTGATGAAAGCCGAACCACACTTCCCGACCTCCGCCAAGAGGATGATAATATCCATCGGGGGTACTGAAGAACGATCTACCGACCGGCGTGTAAGTCATCGACGGCAAATGCCTCATTACAACGTCCAGAGCGAGAATAGCGTCGTATGGGATTTGTCGGGTTCGTCCCTCCAGTGCCTCCTCCAGCGCGTATAACGACACCTGAGCTATCCACTTTATTGCCACGCGAAAGACTCTGTCTTTACCCTCTCCAGGTAGTATTACCTGTTTTTTTTTATTTGTAACAATCGTTCGATTATTCGTTTCCCATCGATGTTCGGTAAAAAATCATTATTTTGTGTTGCGGTGCAACAAAATGTTTTGTTTTTTGTGTGCGACATCAATGAAATGCGACTTTGAAAAGAAATGATATCAAGAAAAATGGTTGATTAATTGTTATTAATTAACGGAATGAATAATTGATTAAAAAATTTTTTTAAAAGTAAAAAACGGTCGTAGACGATTGACGATTTATACCTCTAATTCTAATTTGTCATTGCCGATCGGCAACGGATCTCTGGTGTACAAGTTGTTTCTACCGTCGAAAACGGGTTTGAGAGTGCCGAATATCTTGCTGTAGGCGTGAACCATCGTCTCTATTATCTCGCGATTTACTTTTCGCGGACATTTGTCAGGCTGTATATTAATATCGTAGTGATGAACGTAGCCTCTCGGCATTGTAATTTGGAAGTGATTGGCTCTCAAACCGATCGCCCGACCTTCCCGTCCTATGTTTGGCCTTCGTGGACATGAGAACACTGAAAAATCACGAAAAAAAAATAAGAATAATTTTTCATAAAAACACGAAAATTTTACGTTACGCGATATTTTTTTGAACATTTTTTTTTTTCTTCCATACTCACTGGGCAGTTCCGGAGGTTGCGGTGGGGTGTGCGTCTGTTGTGCGGGAACGAGACCCAGCGAACTGGAAGCTACTACGCTGCTTCCAGTCGCACCCGCAGCTCCAACTGCGGTGCTCGTCGTTGGCCCGGGTGGGGGGGCTAAAAATCGCAAAATCATCATAAATTCAAATATTTGCGTTTAAAAAAAAATGTTCGTGTATCTTCAATTCTAGATTTCCAAAAATTAATTAAATATATATTTATACATATATATAAAAAATATGTATTATCTTTTTATTATTTTTTTCAAATAACTCAAGTGAATCTAAGTTTATTCAAAAAACATTTTTACATATATTCTTGTAATGGTTACCAGTTGTTTCCTCCATATTCGAATCTTTGTATACACTTGTTCAGAAGTTCTGCGAAACTCGGTACTTAGCTATGAAGGACAGTAAAAATGATCTTCACTCGATTAACGTCAAGTTTTTTTTTTGTTTTTAGAAACCTTTGAGTATGCGGTGAGGAAGAACCGAACGACAAACTTTGCGAAACATGTATCAAAGGGACATATATTCGGGATGGTTAAAAAAAAAAAATTATTTCGCAATGGCAATAAATTGTTTACAACATTATCAATGCAATTATCAAATTTATAGTCGTAATATATATTCGCACGAATCGACCAACGAATTATTTATCAGCGAAAAAATTGATCAAAAGCAATAATTGATATTGCTGCGCAACAAATAACTTGGAGGCAAATATTTTTCCAAAAGAAAAAAAAATATAACCATATTTATACACAGTGAACGCGTAGGAAAGTATACGAAAATCAATTGACGTGAAATATTAATGAGGCAATTGTTCCGAAAGAGCGATACGCGAATCAACGTTTTTTATTTTGCGTTCTTTTTTTTATGGGAAAATTATCGATTGAAGCGCGGGACTGTTGTAGAATCGCGTGGGATCGAACGAAGGAAAAAACTATCCCGGTGGTTATCGCGATGCGATATCGCCACGAAAGCCGCGTGCAACGTGACGAATAAAAGTGAGACAGCGAGAGGGGAGGGAGGGGGGCGGGGTGTTCGGACATCTATCCGCGTTACGAACTCGCGCGCTATGCGCCCGCTGATCGGGGATAGCATAGTTAGGTATTAGGTACAACACGACGATGACGGCAACGACGACACATTTCTGCCTGTTGAACGACAATAGGGGGTTCATACGGGGTCAGTCTAACACTCTCTTGCGCCTTGCGAGTCTCGAATTTCGGATGATTGAGCGATCGCTCGTTGGTTAACCGTTTTATTAGATTTTCTCATTAGCTCTTTTCTACTCAATGGGAAACATCGTGGTCACGATGCCACAGTCGTAGCAGTGACGAACAAAGGGCCTGAAAAAAAAAAAAAAAAAAAAAAAAAAAAAAAAAAAAAAAAATCCGCTCGAGCGACTTCGAGGTTCTCTAGACTCGCCTAGACAAACTTCGGGGGATCCGCGAGAGACTGCCCTTTTCGAGTTATTTTTTCTTCCCTCACGCTTACGTATCGTAGGCCGTGGCTTAAACAAGTGACTGCTAATACTCACGCTGGCCTACGGGATACATTTTCGCAGCCGAACGATGAAAAATTACGGATTAACCACTAACAAATAAGTAAAAAATTTAACACAAAACCCACTGGCCGCACAACACACTTCCCCACAACACACACTCTGCGATCGAGACTGCCTTCTCTGCAATGGCTGCCACTAAATTCTTCACGATTGGATCGTATTCCGCCAATCGCCGCGTTGCTACTATGACAGGGACGGCTCTAATCCCGCGTCGTACCCGAAGCTAATTCATTTCTATAATTGCTCTTTTTTTTTATCAAAAGATCGTAACAAAATATTGATAATAGATTTCGGATTTATTTTCAATTTATTGTTGACAAATGTTGCCGAAAGCAATAGAATTCGATAAATAAATTTATTTGTGTTCGAACCATCGTTTGTTTCGCCATTCTCGACCCCAATGCAGCCATTGACCCGGTGTTGGCAGCACTGGAGACGACAACTTCTCGGCGAGTGTACTCGCAGGTGTAACGTGCGTGCGATCGCGTGCACATTTATATCGGCGTAATGTCGATTCCTTTGCAAGGAAAGTATCTAAGCCGTTCGGGAGGTTTATGGAGCGCGCTAACCAAACAATTGAGAAACTTGAACTTGAAGCCAGTGTCAAAGATCACCGTTCAATTTGACCCGTTCGCGGAACGGGTTGAACATGCAAGGTTAGTTGGCATTTACCGGGTCGCGCACAGTAAAAAACCTTGATTAGCAACCTTCGATATTTATCTTATTCGGTAACCAAAGAAAACTTGAGACGTAAATAAATGAGAAATTTATGTTGATTGGAGCGTTGAGTAGAATTCGCCATCTACGAACGTGTACTCGTATATACAATGGCCACGATATCTTTGATGTCTCGAATTCGTTCGACTTGTGTTTTTTAGGAGCATTTAATTAATTTTTTTGTCGGGATATTCATAATTAGTAATTCTAGTGACTATGTCGTGATTTTTATTCGTCAACAAGAGAAGAAATGCATTAAAAAAAGAATCGACCATTCGACATTACGTCGGGTGTTCTCGCGCAGTGTCGATATAATCCGCGCATGCGCCGAGCGCGGGTGTTTCCAGCAGACCGACCGAAGTGTACGTCAACGCGCGTTAGTATTATTTTTAGACAAGTCTCAACATTAACGCGAACGGAGGGCTCCTGTGATACGGAAAATAATTAATTTCATATTAAAGCGGTATGTTTGTTGCATTTAGTTCGTTTTTCATCGTAATTTCGTCTTTGCGCGTAAGTTGGTTAATTATCGTTCGTGTGTCGAGACATTCCGAGGCGTCGCAGGGGTAGAGTAGTCTGTCTGCCCTGTTCCACCGCGACACCCCTAACCACTTAAGATACACCACTCGCTGCGGTCTTTTCATCATTTATTCGCCTTAATTTTCCTAAATACAATTTTTTTTTTTCTAAAAAAGAAAAAGAAAAACCTCAACTTACCGCTGCATTGGCCGCATCCGTAAGCTTTGCCAAGCATAGAAACGGCGGCTGTTATACGGAGGGTGCTAAGATCCGGCATCGGGATAGGCAGCTGTTGATCCAGTTGCGCCATTTTGTCTGCACAACAACAATAAACGTTTTCGTCATTATTAACAATAATAATTATTAATATTGTTATATGACTAAGTACTAGCCTTTCGCTACTTACGCGCGCGAAAGATTATCGTTATTATCACTACGATTATTCTTATTATTAGGATTTTTTTTGTTACAGAAAGTTTCTCTTCTTCATCTCCGCACCGAAATTACAATCGACGAATTTGTTTTGCGTACTGAAGACGGACATCGTGTGCGATCGTTCCCCAGCCGTTATCAAATGCGATCTCAGTGAGTAATCAAAAATAAATAAATAATATAATATATATCGTTTTTGTTTTACAAAAATTAATCGAAAAAACTCGATCAATATATCGAATTCGACGTTTACACGAATCTCGGAAATTTCTCGATTTCTCGTTTTCAGCTAACGGCGAAAAAGTTATTTTCGATTGCGCCAAGTTGGATACTCTGGATATACTGAAGCTGTACAATAAACACATAAGCTCGCTGGTGCCCATCGAGGAACCCGTGGAGACCGCCGGCAGACAGTTAAAGAAGAAGAAGCAAAAAGTGAAGCGAAAAATACCCCGGAGTCGTCGTTAAACGAGAACGTTATCCACGAGTAGAGATTCACCTATGGTTTTATTTCAATTAAAAAGAAAAAGAAAATAATAATAATAAGCGGATCAAGAAATTTCGCGAGTGACCATTTTTTCGTACCTTCGAGATTTTTGATATATGCGAAATTAATTCGGTAGAAATAATAATTGAAATTTAACTAAATTTTTATAGAGAACGAAAGAAAAACGAGCAATACAATACCTATATTGTCAATTCACGGGAAGAGATAATAATAGCGGTAGATAAAGACGCGAGGCTCCAGAGATCGATTTTTGGAGGCGCGAGGAACAGCGAGAAAAAAAATTATCGAAATGGCGGGGCGCTCGACGGGACGAAACAAGGATTACAATATGCAGCTAATCGACACGCTGTATAGTCAGGTTCCGGCGTTTACCGACGTCTTCGACGAGGAAACGTGGTATATATTCGTGGCGTGCTTTGTCGCCGGGACAGTTATCGTTGCATTTATCCTCTCGCGATTCATAACTCTTAAACCCGTTGACTGATTACTGAATGTTGAAACTTTTTTTTTTTTTTTTTCGCTTATAATTACCGCAAACCTCTCGGGCATCTGCCGCAATACGCAGTTTAATCGATTATCGGATTGTCTTTTGAAAAATTCGAGACTCTGTTAGTGAATGTTAACTTCCGATCGTAACGTCCCGCAGACTCGACGCGTCGACGTGCTACAATACAAATAATTATCCGAATCACTTGTTGTTCTATGCGAAAAAATGCGCGGTTACGAGACAAGAAGAATGAGATAAAACGTACGATCGGAATATTGATACGACTGTCGAATGTTGAATTTCGCTTCTTAAATACAAATCTATTATATTGAGTATAAAATGTGTTACGACTTATTGAAATACCTTGTTCCCTTTAAAAGGATAATTTCGCCGACACAAATATTTTTTTTTTTTTTGCAAAATTAAGCATACTGCCGTTTTTTTTTTCGTGGCATTTAAAGGTCGTGGATTATACGAGTTTCGATTTTTTGTTATCATTTTTCGTTTGCGTTATCAACGAATACAGGTATTTCCGTGAATTTACGCAGCTTTTTTTTTATCGGAAATTCTTCGATTTTTAACATTTTTTTTTTAATCGGAAAGTTTTCGATTTTCACATTTTTTTAAGCTAAAATTTTCTCTTACATCGCCATTGATTTTCCCTGACGCTTTATGTTCATATAGTACGCCAACTCCGCACCAAGAGAGTTCAACGTTCGTAGAAGAATTCCCGATTAAATGTTCTTCGGGTCAAAAACCAATTGAATTTACTCTCAAAGTGGTAGAAATTAAGTGGACGAGTGAAATCGAATCTGAAGTGAATTCCGATACAGAAGGCGACCTTATTACCTTCCCCAGTCGCTATAACAATATTTACCGAAGCAGTCAATTTTTTTAATATATTTGGGGTAAAATGAACCGCTTCAGGAATTTGGGAACTTTTATCGATATACACAACACTTTTCCGTTATTGTTGAACAAAAAAATCAATGTTTCACGTCCCATCAGATTTTTAAGAAAAAAAAAAGTCGGAAAAATTAAAAAGTCACGAAACTTGAAAATTGAAGTTTTTACAAAATGCCTGCTATTTTCAATTCCATTTTGCCCCAAAATTCAAGTTGCCGAATTGCGTGTCATGGTGAAGAGAAAATCTGCGTGTTATTAAATGCGTTTAGCTGATACCACAGCCCGTACTTAATGGGAGCAATGACTGAGAAGTGGAACCAACGAAAGGTGCCTCCGCCAATGTAGATACCGATAAAAAAAAAAAGATAAAACAAATACACCGAGCAAATGAAACTCGAGAATCGATTCGGTGTGTTATTAGCTGAGCGGATATCGGTCTTCGTTTTCGTATCGATACAGAAACTTCATCGTCGCGCAGAACGCGAAGGAGAAAAAGAGACGAGACGATATATTCGTTCGAGACGAAGGGACGCGCGAACACAACGGGTACAAGAAACCGTTCAACTTATCGTGCGAGTTATGCATGCGCGCGCGAACTTTCAGAAAAAAACGACAAAAAAAATAAATGTTTAATAAAAGTTTCGGCGATGAATAAACTCCGATTCGTCAATCGAAATCGCATTATGAACGTTTTGAAATAAATTTATCCGAAATACGAAGTTTCGAGTGTATCGTAAAAAAAAAAACCCGAGAGATTCCGACTTTCGTGTAACTTCCGTTCCATTTACGAGCCTCGAAAGAAAAAAAGATCGTGCGTACCATAAACAGAAAAAAAAGTTTGTCCGATCGGTTAATAATTATTTCTCATTTAGTCAGTTCTCATCGAATACCACGAGTACACACGCTCGCCACGCAAACAAACTGCCACGGCGAGGTAGAACACCGAAGTCGCGAACTCTCTCACTCGAACAAGAAGAGATCCATGCGGCTGGGTTGGCAACTTGGGGGCCCTCGGGGACGAAAGAAAAAACGGAGAGGAGAGAAGACGAGGAATTGCGACTCCTCAAGTTCACCATGCCTCCCACCTTCTTTCTTCTCTACCCCGCCCCCCTCCCCCTATCGTCCCTTGATTCGTTCGACTTGTCGACTCGTTGCACTCGCTACGCGTCTCTGTCGTTTCTTTCTCGAGTCGCCCCCCCCCCCCCCCCCCGCCTGCCCCTGCCGCGATCTTTTCTTCTCACACGTACGTGGTTAAAAGTTGCTTATGTGCGTCGTATACACACACACAACTGCGTAAAAACATACGGTTTCTTCTTCGTCGTCTTTCTTTCACGATTGCGAATACCTTTGTCCTTGTTAGTGGTTACCGCTCTCTTTAAAAATATCGACGATGAGTGTCCCAGTAAATGACCACACGCTGATCGTTTTTTTTTTTTCGTAAACAAAACTTTTTTATATACCAGTGGAATATGAATTTAGTTGATGTGAAAACGAAAAAAAAAATTAAGTAATTACACGAAAATGGTAATTGGTTGGCAGCGTCGGGAACAAACAGTAAGTACCGAAGCCTACAAATATGGTCTGTACATTGAGGTCTCGGTACCGTAGCCAAAGAGTCGGACGATGCCTGAACGCGGCAAGCCGGGGCCTTGGAACTCTGTGCGCAAGAGAGCCGAACGAGTGAAAGAGGGAGAATATAAAAAAAAAAGGTACGAAAGAAAAAGAAGAATAAAGAAACGAAGAAAAGAAAAGGAGGAGCCTAAGACCGCGAACTGGAGAGTCTCCATCCCTGCTTGCACTCTACTTGTTGCACGATAACGGTCTAATGAATATCCAGGAATGGGTATAACTGGATCGCGACATTTTCACCAAGAATGCCACTACGTGTATGGAGCGAAAAATAGAAAAATAAAAAAAATTGAAAAACCTTTATACGAAATACGTGATTCTCACACTGGAATTTCTCTTCGCGAGGAGAAACCCATTTATCGAAGTATAGACGTATATATATATACACCTGACGTGTTACGAGACCGAAAACACTTACGCGTGTTTATTATCAATTTTTTTAAGTAAATGAATACTATTTTTGCACGTTATCAATACTATTCCGAGTAAATAAGTGACTAACCTAAATTCATCGAAGAAAACAAAAAAAAAAACAAATTAAACAAAATGAGGAACTCACCCGATGTTTATGATCCTCGGAGTGATTCGTAAATTAACTTTTCTTTTATCCACATAAGTGGATTCGCGGTGATGCACACACGATATTAGGTACTCGCGTCGCGAAGTTATTTGTATTATTTTGGTTTTTCTTCTCAAAAAAAAAACTGAATTCTCGGTGATCACTACATTTTCGTCAGTATTCGGGGGTTTTTTTTCCGGAAAAATGATAAGTGTTCTGTAAACAGCGGTTAATGAAATTGAATTAGCACTGTGTACGCATCGCTAAACGCGAACCAGTCCCCGTCGTTATTATCGTCTTATTATTCTATTGTTGCAGGGTGGAAGGGGGACGGGGGGTGATAGGGAGTGGAAGATGAAATTTAAGTGCGTAATAACGCGGAAGTGTTTTATTCAATCGACTCGCGAGTTCTATTACATTTGAAATGCACGTTTTTTGTTATTAAGCTTCGAATAATAACAAGAATAATTCGATTTTGCGGTGAATTAACGCTAAGCGGCATTATCGCGTGCGGCAGTACTCCCGCGCGAACAACCTGCCGCCACAGCGGTCACGAGACGACTGGAACTCTTCGTGTGTACAGAGAGCGTAGAAACCACAGACACCGGAGAGATAGAATCGAAAACTGCGTTTTTCAGTGTGTACGTGTGCGTCTGTTTATGTATTGTGTATGCGCGCGCTATCCGCGAGTGCACGCGGGACCGCCGAAGCCCCGCGAAGATCGCCGTCCGATGGCAACCATCATTTTTTTTCCTCTGTTTTATTTTTCTATTTTTTTCCTGCCATCTCTTCTCTCCTTCGAGACCGTCCCGTCGTGCATTGGGACTCGGCGTATGGGAATGGAAACAATGGCGAGCAGCTCCGCGCGAACGATCAGCCGTCAACTCACGTGTGTCAATGCGACGGGCCTCGCGGAACGGCTTAAAACACGGGATGACAAACGTCGGTGTGCTATTTGCGAGGCGTCCACAGCCGCGAAAATGAATTCTACTAATAGTTGAATCGTTATCGCAAACACGTTACCCGGTGCGTTAATCTCGCAACTTTCATCGCGCAAGAACATATCGGTATAACCCTCAAAGTGCCGACCCGCATACAATAATAATTATATTCCGGGCGCTCAAACTCGATAGTAAAGAAAAAACTCGTACGAACGTGGCGGTTAAGTTGATTTATATTTTTTTCTCGTTATTATCGGCTCGAAGTATTCGATTGCTGTGCCTATGTTCGGATTGTTATTTTATTGTTTTTTCTTCCGCGCAATATTTACGATTTCGCGGGTTTACGATTACTGCGCGAGTTTCAATGCTGTACGCAAACAATGTCAACACACACCGCGAAGTCGATGGGTTTCGACGCACGACGAAAGCACCGCTAGTTAGAGTGCCCGTGAATATGTATCGTTTCACTGTGACAAATACGATTGACGAAACTTTCCGGAGTGGGAGGGAAGGGGGGCGGCACACATATGTTGGCGCTATACTCGCATGCGACAGTGTACGATAGACATGACGTTATGTGTGACGTACTTTATGTGTTAGTCACTGCCGTGCTTCCGGTCGCGAGCTTGTATCCATGGCAGTGCCCTCGTGCTTTCACATACGACGTGAGATACATAAACAGTTTGGTATCTATAGCATATGGATATGCGCGTCACGTCATCGTGTAACGTCGAATGAACCGATCGAAGTTGCGGCAAATCATTTTTACCATGCGATAAAAATCTCGTGATTGAAAAAATATAACAACTCAATGATAAATAACGCGGCACGAAAGTATGTGCACCGTAATACCGTGGATTTGAGAACCGGTCTCTGTGATCGTTATCCTGCGACTGGTTTTAGCATCGAGAGATAGCACGTAATTCCGAAATGCGAGACAATTCCAATTTCTTCTACACCTGTTACCGCTTTATTGAGGAATATCGAAAAAAAATAAATAAAATACATTCGTCCAACGATAGACGTTGTTTTCCCTTTCCTGACTTGGACGAATTCCGACATATATGTATGTATACGTTGTGTCGATATTTTATGAACGAATCGCGTTATCGTGCGAGCCGCGAAAAACGCAAATGATAATAAATATTAGTTCGCCTATCCCCGTTAATTTTTTTCTAACGCCACTGTTGTGCACTCTCGGCTCGAAAATCGAAACAAAAACAATCGCGAAATGTCAAGGTTGCCATTTTACATGGGGGCTACTCTTGTTTCGGCGTACATAGGAGGTCTACGTGCCCCCATGTAGGAGATAGATATACTGTGCGTGCATCAAATACACACGCTCGCGTACCCCGGGCATCGCCGTCACAACAATGGTACATTAAAGCCGATTACCCGCGCTTATTTCACGATGACACCGGCACCCGGTAGCGCCATAACCCGACGACACAGCTTTGTTATGCGAACGTGCAGATCAACGAAACTACCGCGATACACGAGCCTCGCGAAACGTCGTGATAATTTTTAGCGCAATTTGCGAAGGATTCATCGGTCAGCACTCGCGAGGCAGTCCCCACTACTTGTTCGATTCATGGGCTTCGTGCGCACGCGCGTTAGTGACAGTAGCGTAGCTCTATGGGGTAGCCGTGTTATCAATTAAATTCGGGGCCCGCGAATCTGAGCTCCGAGGAATTTATTAAGAACTCTGTTCGTACTTTAAATACCATCGATGACAATTGTGACAAGTTCATGACAATTATTATATGTTAGGAGGGGGAAAAGATGTTAATTAGAGTTCATAAAATCGCTCATTCTTCAATAATAATAATATTTTACTGACAAATGTAAATTAATAATTTTATTTCAATAAAATAATTACGTTAAAGTAGATTATTATTATAATATAGGTATATTATAATTATAGGATTTATAAATAGTGTTTCTTATAATTCACTTATTCGTATTTTTATGCTCGATATTTTACATTACTACAATCGACGGAATTGCTTAAATGTTACTCGTTCTCTCTATTTACGAAAATTAAACAAAATTTTAAGTATAATTGGCTCTTTCATCCACAATATTTCGGAGTACATATCATCATCTCCGAGAACCGAAGAAATCGTTTGCTCGTGACGTCGGTCCTGGATGATATCATCACGCGAATAGCCAATCGAGTAGCTCCGCGAATTAACCATACAAACATCTGGCTGTTATTCAGCGTAGCAGTCATTGATCCCCCGCGCTCGAGGATCTTCGCCGATGATGTGCAAACATCCGTACCAATATTCGTGTCGAGGCGAGTAATATGCCATGTTTTTTTTTTTTTTCTTATCGCCAGGTGTGCATTAGCGCATTAACGAGATGCCGCATAACCCTCGCGACAGCTTCGAAACGCGGGGTTTAACGTATTCGCGGCGGCAACGTTATACTATATCGATTATCCCGCTGGACCAATGACGTGTTTGTGCGTCGTAAACAATGTCGCTGGATTGGCCCAGAAAATTCCCGCCATACAAAAGATTTTACTCAAGCATGCGTGTGCGACCGAGCGTATCCCGGGATTTCTGTTCTTTGAATAATCAATCGCAATTGCGTGCGAAAGTGCAACACAAGATGCGGTCAACGCAAATTCTTTCGTCGCCTTTTGGTTTTTCCGTCCCGAGTACACGACGATTCGGCGACACCGGAAAAAATATATGTTTTCGTTGTTTCCTTGGCATAGAACTTCGAATTGAGAGTTTATAACACACGCAACCCCCCTCCCCGCCGTTCCATCCCGCGTGCACCGTACCTATATACTTACGTGTCGACTAGGCGTGTCTAGTTCAAGGTCAGCCCCACGAAGTAGTACCAAGTTCACCGGGCGCTCGAGTATCTTCCCGCTATTTTCCAATTTTCCAATAAAAACAATCCCCTACCGCTCGGTAAGTATAATCATCTCATCCGTGTAGAATTTAACGACAAAGCTGTTATTAGCGAATAAGGTACAGAATAAAAAATTCAATTAAATCGTTGGAAAACTCGTTTTATTTTTTATTGCCACGACACAACTCGCTCGATTAACGTACAAATCATTAAACATTAATCCCAAACGATTTTCGATATATTATTAATTTTTTATTTTGAGTTTGAAAAAAGCGCGTGTTACAGTCACACAGGCATACAAATTTTTTTTCTTCATAATGCGGGAAGGGAATCAGGGAAAAAATATACTAAAAAACGAATTAAAGTGATAATCCAATAATTCTGTATGAGGCAAAGAAACATTTATGTAATTTTATTTTCTTCTTGTATCAATGAAGAAAAGAAAAAAAAAAAAAAAATTGGACATTTCTTGATGTCGATCGATCGTGCAATCGAGGGAAGGGGTGCGAAAAGGCGGTTTTTTAGTCGAGTGCCATTCCCTCGTCGTCGTCGTCCTTCTTTCCGGGTGTTCCACCAGCTGCACCATGGGACGGCGATTGTTTTTTGCTCTTGTCGTCGTCCGGTTGCGACTGATTGGCTCCCTGTTGCTGTTGTTGTTGCGGTCCGCCGCTTCCTTGACCGGTCTTTGCCTCCGACTCCAAAGCGCTCACGAATTCTTCGAGATTTCCGCTCGCTGCCGCGTTGACCGCTTCCGGCCCGAGTCCGAATTGACGAATGACCGGTGCCGCCTGTCCCGACTGCAAAGCAGACCAGAACATTGATAGCGCCTGGGAGAACTGGGGGGACGATAGCGTGGTACACAAGTTGTCCCCGGGTGGCAAGTGCGTACTCATTGCCCGTTCCAGACTTTCCGTAGCCGATATCGCCGCCGGGATGGAATTGGTCAGCTCGCTCGCTAAGCCCCTCTGCCGGACAATAAGCTTTGCTGTAGCCGACCGAGTGCAACAAATAACTCCCGTTCCGCCACCCCAGCTGCACAGCAATGCCAGGGTCTCCGATAGCCACGTATAGTTCATTTCCAATATTTTAACGACCAACGCGAGAATCATAATTGTTTTTATTTGTTCGGAAAACGGTAAAACCTCCTCAACTGAGGGGCATTCAGCGATGGCCGGGGGTTCCAAGGGCTCGTCGGAGGTCTACCACTGTTTTTCGGTTCCTCTTTTAAATTGCGAACTCGAGAGATCGAAGATTTAAACGGTCAGGAAAGTCGAGTCTGCATTTACTGCGAAATCGGACAAATTACTTCGAGACAAAGTCTCCGAAAGAGTCGCTCTATAGCGTTTTTTCTACCTTCCGCGAACAACGATATTGATGTTATTCGGATTCGTGATTTCGTTTTATCGAGTATCATTCGAGGAAAGAGTATAGAGCCGATTGTATTTGTTATTGGATAGAGATATTCGTTGATTTGATTCGATTGTCATAATTCACCGAATGTATTTTTTTTTTTAATTACGAAGAGATACGGATAAAACTCTCAGTGTCAATGAAACTCGCGCGTGACTCGTCCGGCCCGCGAGCTTCGGACGCGATTGAAGAAAGGCTCCCAGCGCGCGGAATTAAACGAACGCGTAAAATACGAGACTATCGTCGCGTTTGATAAGTCGGATATCAAACGAAAGGGGACCGTGAAATAATCTTATCGCGAAGCTGCTTCGATGCAAGGATAAGGCTTTGTTTGTTGCGATAAGGACGATAGCCTCCCCTCGGGGGCCCTACAAACACTTGAATGAAAGAGTCAACGCGCTATACCAGGAAGCGGGAACAGCTCGCGTAAGTTACCGACACCGTGTCGATGAACAAATTGTTTTCACATTGCAAACAAAATAATTAATTGTTTACAAAATATTCGCCCAGAGCTTCGTGCCTCCAAAGCGTTACTGGAGATTCGACGAGACATTACCTGTGCAACGGGTTCCGCGCCGGCGGGAGCCGGAATTCCAGAGAGAAAACTTTGCAGATCGCTCAGGTGAATCGTGTTGTTCGCCGAGGTAATGCCCAGCAAATTTGTCGGTGTCGCGGTTCTCGCCGCCGGAGTATTTGGGGTGCCTGAAGGAAGTTTTTATTTTAAACGAATAGCAAGAATAGGGCTATTAGTAGAAATTCGTAATGAATTATCATAAAATAATATTACGAACAATCATATTAATAATATTACATTACATCATATTATCAATTATATTAAAAAAAATGTCGTGTTATGCATGTTTTTATTTGGATTTAAGATTCGGCATTTCGTAAAAATGTGAATTTCCGGATTTAGAATGTCATATTACAAAAGGTGATATAATGTTAGAAATACATTAATTAGGCTGAATATCGATAAAATGCCGATTGGCTATTATTGCAACGACATACCTGCCGGTTTTGGAGCCTCAGTCACTGTTGTAGGCGCCGGTGTCTGTGCGGCCGGCGGTCGTCTTGCCGCTGTGGTAGTCACAGGGGTAGACACGGTAGTCGTTGCGGCTCTTGTGCCATGCGGTCGATTCATCGTTCCCAAGAGACTGCCGAGTCCACCGATTTGGCCGACACCGCCAAACAATTGCATCAATTGTTGCTGTGACATGTTATTCAAGAGATTTTGTAAATCGCCCTCATGATTAGCGCCTCCGCTGCGCTGTGATCCCGGCGTCGGTGGATTGTTGAGAACTTCGTTTATCTTTCGGCAATGTTCCTCGTCTTTGTCGGTTTTAAGATCCTATGGATAGCAGAAAGTATAGACGAGATAAAGAATGAATGCCTCCAAAATCGTTATTTTTTTGTTTTCATACCTGAAGCCAGAAAAAAAATTTTCTGCTTGATAGTTTGAATCGCAGCATGTATACTCTGCCGGTTTTGCACTGAGGCACATGTTTAAACTCGCAGTCGTCGGGAAAAATGATTAGATCCTGCGGGAGAAGATTTAGCATTTTAATTTTTTTTTTTATGAAATAAAGATCGCGACAAACGTAAAAATAAAAAAATATATGTTGTTTTCGCCGCTTACATCCTCGACGACGCCAGTCGTTCGATCCTTCCAGCAAAAGTGCATGAGCGAATCGTCCGACTGATAAACGTATAGCTGACCTTTGCGCACTTCGGGATAAACCATTTTACCCTTCATCGTCATTTTTCCAGCTTTGAATTCGACTAGATACTTGCTAACGCCGCGTGTGGCATTGTTGCTGAATAACGCGCCTCCGGACATTTTTGTTGATCACCGTGATTTATCACAAATTAAATAATTATTTCGTAGCAAACGATGTTTGTCACGGTTTACTGGACTAAGCGGATTTCAATCGTGGAGCAGAGATCTTCCGAGGAGCTTAACACCAGTGACGGCGAACTCCGTACGTTCGTCTTTCAATGACAGTGCAATTCAATATGGCGTCTCGCCAGACTGGACGGTGGCGCCCTCTTAAATAAATTGAGAGAAATTCGCATCACCATTGGCGTCCACGCGATTAATTACTTTGCCGATAAGTCGTAACGACGAAATATTGAGATCCCGAATTATAGAGTACAACAGAATATTTTGGATTGGGAATTGGGGTATAACAGAATAAATGGCGAGAACTGTTTCTTACGAAAAATTTGTATCCGAAAGTAATAATGATATGCCAAAATCCCGAACGACCCAAGATCCCGATTCTTTTTTCAGCAGACTAGACGAAATTCATTCGGCCGAGAGGTATTTTTCCCGAAAATCAATTTAGCCAACTTGGAGCTCGTCATTATCGATTACGCGCTATCAAAACTGTCGATATATGGGCGAATAGAAGAATTCGACCGATAGTCCTTTATTGTAAGATATTCTATTCGCCGTGCAATAATAATATCTCAATGACTTAATGGGTATCCGAACATGGTTTATCTATCAACAGTTATGTTATACGTGTATGGATTAATGAGAATGAAAAGAGTGTAGCTTATTGTACAACTTTTTAATTAGCGTCTCGACGCTAGTTTTAAGGGTTCATTTCTAGTGTAAATTTTTTAGGCTATCTGCTTATACTCGGTGTACACGGTTTACACACTCTCAAAGGAAGAGATTTCAAGCTGTCGGTTTCAAATTTTGACACATTTTACACACCATTCTTTATCTTGCTATGTAAGTCGTACTCCATATCACGCCCATTTAAAAAAGTGTGGATCTAAGACGGACGTGCGCAATTTCCGACCTATAAGGATTATTAGTGCCATCCCAAAGATAGATTTTGTGTATTTTTTTCCGTACAACACGATAGACACCTCATTTATATTGTATAACGCTCGGAAAACCAAGATTTTTCCGTTTTTCTGATGGGTAGTTTTTCACACTGTTAACCTGCATCGAAATCGCAGTTTTACGGTCGTACGAGGTTCCCTCTTGTCTCTGGACAAAATCTAGCATCAGATTCGTATTCTACGCGAAAAAATACGTGAAATATGATGTGGACAAAAGTTTCCTAGCGACTTTAGTTTTTGACCAAAAAAAGTGCTCAAATCGTCGAATTCGATCGGGAAAAGGCTTAAAAACGCGTTTAAAGTTTTCGATTCTTTCCCATCGGATCACGGCTTCTATAGACGCTTTGGCCATTCGCTGGACACTCTATTTTGTGTATTTTTTTCCGTACAACACGATAGACACCTCATTTAGATTGTATAACGCTCGGAAAACCAAGATTTTTCCGTTTTTCTGATGGGTAGTTTTTCACACTGTTAACCTGCATCGAAATCGCAGTTTTACGGTCGTACGAGGTTCCACCTTGCCTCTGGACAAAATCTAGCAACAGATTCGTATTCTACGCGAAAAAATACGTGAAATATGATGTGGACAAAAGTTTCCTAGCGACTTTAGTTTTTGACCAAAAAAAGTGCTCAAATCGTCGAATTCGATCGGGAAAAGGCTTAAAAACGCGTTTAAAGTTTTCGATTCTTTCCCATCGGATCACGGCTTCTATAGACGCTTTGGCCATTCGCTGGACACTCTATTTTGTGTATTTTTTTCCGTACAACACGATAGACACCTCATTTAGATTGTATAACGCTCGGAAAACCAAGATTTTTCCGTTTTTCTGATGGGTAGTTTTTCACACTGTTAACCTCCATCGAAATCGCGGTTTTACGGTCGTAGGAGGTTCCCTCTTATCTCTGGACAAAATCTAGCATCAGATTCGTATTCTGCACGAAAAAATACGTGAAATATGATGTGGGCAAAAGTTTCCTAGAGACTTTAGTTTTTGACCAAAAAAAGTGCTCAAATCGTCGAATTCGATCGGGAAAGGGCTTAAAAACGCGTTTAAAGTTTTCGATTCTTTCCCATCGGATCACGGCTTCTATAGACGCTTTGGCCATGCGCTGGACACTCTATTTTGTGTATTTTTTTCCGTACAACACGATAGACACCTCATTTATATTGTATAACGCTCGGAAAACCAAGATTTTTCCGTTTTTCTGATGGGTAGTTTTTCACACTGTTAACCTGCATCGAAATCGCAGTTTTACGGTCGTACGAGGTTCCACCTTGCCTCTGGACAAAATCTAGCATCAGATTCGTATTCTGCACGAAAAAATACGTTAAATATGATGTGGGCAAAAGTTTCCAAGCGACTTTAGATTTTGACCAAAAAAAAGTCCTCAAATCGCCGGGTGGAGACCGACTCTACACCTCCCAAGTCTACACGAAGTCAACTCTACACCAAATGTCTACACCGACTGACTGTACACGCAAAAATCTCTACACCAAATAACTCTGCACTGAAATCCTAACACTGCATAACTGAACAGGCACACGGTCTGCATAAAAAGTATGCACCATTCTACTCTACACGCGAGCAAGTCTACACCGAATAACACTGCCCTTAAAACTATACACCTGCTAAATATGCAAGTTGCACAAAAAGCAGCTGTACACAATGATAAACAACACGGCACTATGAAAAGTCGACACCAAAAACGCGACGCGACGAAAAGTCAACACTAAAAACTCGACACGACGAAATGTTGACGCCGAAAACTCCACGTGAAATTTTATCAAAGAAAAAGAAATGGTGTCGGTCTCCACCCGACAATTTTGGACATTTTTGGACAAATTCGACGACTTTGGACAAATTCGACCACTTTCGACAAATTCGACTACTTTCGACAAATTCGACCACTTTCGTCAATGTCGGATATTTTTGGACAAATTTGACGACTTTAGACAAATTCGACGACTTCGAACAAATTCGACGACTTTCGACATTTTCGACGACTTTGGTCAAATTCGACGACTTTGGACAAATTCGACCACTTTCGACAAATTCGACTACTTTCGACAAATTCGACCACTTTCGACAATATCGGACATTTTTGGACAAATTCGACGACTTTCGACAAATTCGACGACTTTCGACAAATTCGACGACTTTCGACAAATTCGACCATTTTCGACAATGTCGGACATTTTTGGACAAATTCGACGATTTTGGAAAAATTCGACCATTTTCGACAAATTCGACGACTTTCGACAATGTCGGACATTTTTGGACAAATTCGACGACTTTGGACAAATTCGACAACTTTCGACAATGTCGGACATTTTTGGACAAATTCGACGACTTTCGCCAAAATTCGACCATTTTCGACAATGTCGGACATTTTTGGACAAATTCGACGACTTTGGACAAATTCGACGACTTTGGACAAATTCGACAACTTTGGACAAATTCGACGACTTTGGACAAATTCGATGACTTTCGACAAATTCGACGACTTTGGACAAATTCGACTACTTTGGACGATTTCGGACATTTTTGGACAAATTCGACGACTTTGGACAAATTCGACGACTTTGGACAAATTCGACGACTTTGGACAAATTCGACGACTTTGGACAAATTCGACCATTTTCGACAATGTCGGACATTTTTGGACAAATTCGACGACTTTGGACAAATTCGACGATTTTCGACAAATTCGACAACTTTGGACAAATTCGACGACTTTGGACAAATTCGACGTCTTTGGACAAATTCGACGACTTTGGACAAATTCGATGTCTTTGGACAAATTCGACGACTTTGAACAAAATGGACCACTTTCGACAAATTCGACCACTTTCGACAAATTCGATGACTTTCGACAATTTCGGACATTTTTGGACAAATTCGACGACTTTCAACAATGTCGGACATTTTTGGACAAATTCGACCATTTTCGACAATGTCGGACATTTTTGGACAAATTCGACGACTTTGGACAAATTCGACGACTTTGGACAAATTCGACGATTTTCGACAAATTCGACGACTTTCGACAAATTCGACCATTTTCGACAAATTCGACCACTTTCGACTATGTCCGACATTTTTGGACAAATTCGACGACTTTCGACAAATTCGACGACTTTCAACAATGTCGGACATTTTTGGACAAATTCGACCATTTTCGACAATGTCGGACATTTTCGACAATGTCGGACATTTTTGGACAAATTCGACGACTTTCAACAATGTCGGACATTTTTGGACAAATTCGACGACTTTCAACAATGTCGGACATTTTTGGACAAATTCGACCATTTTCGACAATGTCGGACATTTTTGGACAAATTCGACGACTTTGGACAAATTCGACGACTTTGGACAAATTCGACGACTTTGGACAAATTCGACGACTTTGGACAAATTCGAGCATTTTCGACAATGTCGGACATTTTTGGACAAATTCGACGACTTTGGACAAATTCGACGATTTTCGACAAATTCGACGACTTTCGACAAATTCGACCATTTTCGACAAATTCGACTACTTTCGACAATGTCCGACATTTTTGGACAAATTCGACGACTTCGGACAAATTCGACGACTTTCGACAAATTCGACGACTTTCGACAAATTCGACGACTTTCGACTATGTCCGACATTTTTGGACAAATTCGACGACTTTCGACAAATTCGACGACTTTCAACAATGTCGGACATTTTTGGACAAATTCGACCATTTTCGACAATGTCGGACATTTTTGGACAAATTCGACGACTTTCGACAAATTCGACGACTTTCGACTATGTCCGACATTTTTGGACAAATTCGACGACTTCGGACAAATTCGACGACTTTCGACAAATTCGACGACTTTCAACAATGTCGACTTTGGACAAATTCGACGATTTTCGACAAATTCGACTACTTTCGACAATGTCCGACATTTTTGGACAAATTCGACGACTTTGGACAAATTCGACGACTTTGGACAAATTCGATGACTTTCGACAAATTCGACGACTTTGGACAAATTCGACTACTTTGGACGATTTCGGACATTTTTGGACAAATTCAACGACTTTGGACAAATTCGAGCATTTTCGACAATGTCGGACATTTTTGGACAAATTCGACGACTTTGGACAAATTCGACGATTTTCGACAAATTCGACGACTTTCGACAAATTCGACGATTTTCGACAAATTCGACGACTTTCGACAAATTCGACCATTTTCGACAAATTCGACTACTTTCGACAATGTCCGACATTTTTGGACAAATTCGACCATTTTCGACAATGTCGGACATTTTTGGACAAATTCGACGACTTTGGACAAATTCGACGACTTTGGACAAATTCGACGATTTTCGACAAATTCGACGACTTTCGACAAATTCGACCATTTTCGACAATGTCGGACATTTTTGGACAAATTCGACGACTTTGGACAAATTCGACGACTTTGGACAAATTCGAGCATTTTCGACAAATTCGACGACTTTGGACAAATTCGACGACTTTGGACAAATTCGATGACTTTCGACAAATTCGACGACTTTGGACAAATTCGATTACTTTGGACGATTTCGGACATTTTTGGACAAATTCGACGACTTTGGACAATTTCGACGACTTTGGACAAATTCGACCATTTTCGACAATGTCGGACATTTTTGGACAAATTCGACGACTTTGGACAAATTCGACGATTTTCGACAAATTCGACAACTTTGGACAAATTCGACGACTTTGGACAAATTCGACGACTTTGGACAAATTCGACGACTTTGGACAAATTCGACGACTTTGGACAAATTCGATGACTTTCGACAAATTCGACGACTTTGGACAAATTCGACTACTTTGGACAAATTCGTCGACGTTGGACAAATTCGACGACTTTGGACAAATTCGACGACTTTGGACAAATTCGACCATTTTTGGACAAATTCGACGACTTTGGACAAATTCGACGACTTTGGACAAATTCGACGTCTTTGGACAAATTCGACGACTTTGGACAAATTCGACGTCTTTGGACAAATTCGACGACTTTGAACAAAATGGACCACTTTCGACAAATTCGACCACTTTCGACAAATTCGGACATTTTTGGACCAATTCGACGACTTTCAACAATGTCGGACATTTTTGGACAAATTCGACCATTTTCGACAATGTCGGACATTTTTGGACAAATTCGACGACTTTGGACAAATTCGACGACTTTGGACAAATTCGACGATTTTCGACAAATTCGGCGACTTTCGACAAATTCGACCATTTTCGACAAATTCGACCACTTTCGACTATGTCCGACATTTTTGGACAAATTCGACGACTTTTGACAAATTCGACGACTTTCAACAATGTCGGACATTTTTGGACAAATTCGACCATTTTCGACAATGTCGGACATTTTTGGACAAATTCGACGACTTTGGACAAATTCGACGATTTTCGACAAATTCGACTACTTTCGACAATGTCCGACATTTTTGGACAAATTCGACGACTTCGGACAAATTCGACGACTTTCGACAAATTCGACGACTTTCGACAAATTCGACGACTTTCGACTATGTCCGACATTTTTGGACAAATTCGACGACTTTCGACAAATTCGACGACTTTCAACAATGTCGGACATTTTTGGACAAATTCGACCATTTTCGACAATGTCGGACATTTTTGGACAAATTCGACGACTTTGGACAAATTCGACGACTTTGGACAAATTCGATGACTTTCGACAAATTCGACGACTTTGGACAAATTCGACTACTTTGGACGATTTCGGACATTTTTGGACAAATTCGACGACTTTGGACAAATTCGACGACTTTGGACAAATTCGACGACTTTGGACAAATTCGACGACTTTGGACAAATTCGACCATTTTCGACAATGTCGGACATTTTTGGACAAATTCGACGACTTTGGACAAATTCGACCATTTTCGACAATGTCGGACATTTTTGGACAAATTCGACGACTTTGGACAAATTCGACGATTTTCGACAAATTCGACGACTTTGGACAAATTCGACGACTTTGGACAAATTCGACGTCTTTGGACAAATTCGACGACTTTGAACAAAATGGACCACTTTCGACAAATTCGACCACTTTCGACAAATTCGACCACTTTCGACAAATTCGATGACTTTCGACAATTTCGGACATTTTTGGACAAATTTCACGACTTTGGACAAATTCGACCATTTTCGACAATGTCGGACATTTTTGGACAAATTCGACGACTTTGGACAAATTCGACGATTTTCGACAAATTCGACGACTTTGGACAAATTCGACGACTTTGGACAAATTCGACGACTTTGGACAAATTCGATGACTTTCGACAAATTCGACGACTTTGGACAAATTCGACTACTTTGGACGATTTCGGACATTTTTGGACAAATTCGACGACTTTGGACAAATTCGACGACTTTGGACAAATTCGACCATTTTCGACAATGTCGGACATTTTTGGACAAATTCGACGACTTTGGACAAATTCGACGATTTTCGACAAATTCGACAACTTTGGACAAATTCGACGACTTTGGACAAATTCGACGACTTTGGACAAATTCGACGACTTTGGACAAATTCGACGTCTTTGGACAAATTCGACGACTTTGAACAAAATGGACCACTTTCGACAAATTCGACCACTTTCGACAAATTCGACCACTTTCGACAAATTCGATGACTTTCGACAATTTCGGACATTTTTGGACAAATTTCACGACTTTGGACAAATTCGACCATTATCGACAATGTCGGACATTTTTGGACAAATTCGACGACTTTGGACAAATTCGACGACTTTGGACAAATTCGACCATTTTCGACAATGTCGGACATTTTTGGACAAATTCGACGACTTTGGACAAATTCGACTACTTTGGACGATTTCGGACATTTTTGGACAAATTCGACGACTTTGGACAAATTCGACGACTTTGGACAAATTCGACCATTTTCGACAATGTCGGACATTTTTGGACAAATTCGACGACTTTGGACAAATTCGACGATTTTCGACAAATTCGACAACTTTGGACAAATTCGACGACTTTGGACAAATTCGACGACTTTGGACAAATTCGACGTCTTTGGACAAATTCGACGACTTTGAACAAAATGGACCACTTTCGACAAATTCGACCACTTTCGACAAATTCGATGACTTTCGACAATTTCGGACATTTTTGGACAAATTCGACGACTTTCAACAATGTCGGACATTTTTGGACAAATTCGACGACTTTCAACAATGTCGGACATTTTTGGACAAATTCGACCATTTTCGACAATGTCGGACATTTTTGGACAAATTCGACGACTTTGGACAAATTCGACGATTTTCGACAAATTCGACGACTTTCGACAAATTCGACCATTTTCGACAAATTCGACCATTTTCGACAATGTCGGACATTTTTGGACAAATTCGACGACTTTGGACAAATTCGACGACTTTGGACAAATTCGACGACTTTGGACAAATCCGACGACGTTGGACAATTTCGGAAATTTTAGGACAAATTCGACGACTTTCGACAATGTCGGACATTTTTGGACAAATTCGACGACTTTCGACAATTTCGACGACTTTGGACAAATTCGACCATTTTCGACAATGTCGGACATTTTTGGACAAATTCGACGATTTTCGATAAATTCGACGACTTTGGACAAATTCGACGACTTTGGACAAATTCGACGTCTTTGGACAAATTCGACGACTTTGAACAAAATGGACCACTTTCGACAAATTCGACCACTTTCGACAAATTCGACGACTTTGGACAAATTCGACGACTTTGGACAAATTCGACGTCTTTGGACAAATTCGACGACTTTGAACAAAATGGACCACTTTCGACAAATTCGACCACTTTCGACAAATTCGATGACTTTCGACAATTACGGACATTTTTGGACAAATTTCACGACTTTGGACAAATTCGACCACTTTCGACAATGTCCGACATTTTTGGACAAATTCGACGACTTCGGACAAATTCGACGACTTTCGACAAATTCGATGACTTTCAACAATGTCGGACATTTTTGGACAAATTCGACGACTTTCGACAAATTCGACCATTTTCGACAATGTCGGACATTTTTGGACAAATTCGACGACTTTGGACAAATTCGACTACTTTGGACGATTTCGGACATTTTTGGACAAATTCGACGACTTTGGACAAATTCGACGACTTTGGACAAATTCGACCATTTTCGACAATGTCGGACATTTTTGGACAAATTCGACGACTTTGGACAAATTCGACGATTTTCGACAAATTCGACAACTTTGGACAAATTCGACGACTTTGGACAAATTCGACGACTTTGGACAAATTCGACGTCTTTGGACAAATTCGACGACTTTGAACAAAATGGACCACTTTCGACAAATTCGACCACTTTCGACAAATTCGATGACTTTCGACAATTTCGGACATTTTTGGACAAATTCGACGACTTTCAACAATGTCGGACATTTTTGGACAAATTCGACGACTTTCAACAATGTCGGACATTTTTGGACAAATTCGACCATTTTCGACAATGTCGGACATTTTTGGACAAATTCGACGACTTTGGACAAATTCGACGATTTTCGACAAATTCGACGACTTTCGACAAATTCGACCATTTTCGACAAATTCGACCATTTTCGACAATGTCGGACATTTTTGGACAAATTCGACGACTTTGGACAAATTCGACGACTTTGGACAAATTCGACGACTTTGGACAAATCCGACGACGTTGGACAATTTCGGAAATTTTAGGACAAATTCGACGACTTTCGACAATGTCGGACATTTTTGGACAAATTCGACGACTTTCGACAATTTCGACGACTTTGGACAAATTCGACCATTTTCGACAATGTCGGACATTTTTGGACAAATTCGACGATTTTCGATAAATTCGACGACTTTGGACAAATTCGACGACTTTGGACAAATTCGACGTCTTTGGACAAATTCGACGACTTTGAACAAAATGGACCACTTTCGACAAATTCGACGACTTTGGACAAATTCGACGACTTTGGACAAATTCGACGTCTTTGGACAAATTCGACGACTTTGAACAAAATGGACCACTTTCGACAAATTCGACCACTTTCGACAAATTCGATGACTTTCGACAATTACGGACATTTTTGGACAAATTTCACGACTTTGGACAAATTCGACCACTTTCGACAATGTCCGACATTTTTGGACAAATTCGACGACTTCGGACAAATTCGACGACTTTCGACAAATTCGATGACTTTCAACAATGTCGGACATTTTTGGACAAATTCGACGACTTTCGACAAATTCGACCATTTTCGACAATGTCGGACATTTTTGGACAAATTCGACGACTTTGGACAAATTCGACTACTTTGGACGATTTCGGACATTTTTGGACAAATTCGACGACTTTGGACAAATTCGAGCATTTTCGACAATGTCGGACATTTTTGGACAAATTCGACGATTTTCGACAAATTCGACGATTTTCGACAAATTCGACGACTTTCGACAAATTCGACCATTTTCGACAAATTCGACTACTTTCGACAATGTCCGACATTTTTGGACAAATTCGACGACTTCGGACAAATTCGACGACTTTCGACAAATTCGACGACTTTCGACAAATTCGACGACTTTCGACTATGTCCGACATTTTTGGACAAATTCGACGACTTCGGACAAATTCGACGACTTTGGACAAATTCGACGACTTTGGACAAATTCGACCATTTTCGACAATGTCGGACATTTTTGGACAAATTCGACGACTTTGGACAAATTCGACGATTTTCGACAAATTCGACAACTTTGGACAAATTCGACGACTTTGGACAAATTCGACGACTTTGGACAAATTCGACGTCTTTGGACAAATTCGACGACTTTGAACAAAATGGACCACTTTCGACAAATTCGACCACTTTCGACAAATTCGACCACTTTCGATAAATTCGATGACTTTCGACAATTTCGGACATTTTTGGACAAATTTCACGACTTTGGACAAATTCGACCATTTTCGACAATGTCGGACATTTTTGGACAAATTCGACGACTTTGGACAAATTCGAGCATTTTCGACAATGTCGGACATTTTTGGACAAATTCGACGACTTTGGACAAATTCGACGACTTTGGACAAATTCGATGACTTTCGACAAATTCGACGACTTTGGACAAATTCGACTACTTTGGACGATTTCGGACATTTTTGGACAAATTCGACGACTTTGGACAAATTCGACGACTTTGGACAAATTCGACCATTTTCGACAATGTCGGACATTTTTGGACAAATTCGACGACTTTGGACAAATTCGACGATTTTCGACAAATTCGACGACTTTGGACAAATTCGACGTCTTTGGACAAATTCGACGACTTTGAACAAAATGGACCACTTTCGACAAATTCGACCACTTTCGAGAAATTCGACCACTTTCGACAAATTCGATGACTTTCGACAATTTCGGACATTTTTGGACAAATTTCACGACTTTGGACAAATTCGACCATTTTCGACAATGTCGGACATTTTTGGACAAATTCGACGACTTTGGACAAATTCGACGATTTCGACAAATTCGACGACTTTGGACAAATTCGACGACTTTGGACAAATTCGATGACTTTCGACAAATTCGACGACTTTGGACAAATTCGACTACTTTGGACAAATTCGACGACTTTGGACAAATTCGACGACTTTGGACAAATTCGACCATTTTCGACAATGTCGGACATTTTTGGACAAATTCGACGACTTTGGACAAATTCGACGATTTTCGACAAATTCGACAACTTTGGACAAATTCGACGACTTTGGACAAATTCGACGACTTTGGACAAATTCGACGACTTTGGACAAATTCGACGTCTTTGGACAAATTCGACGACTTTGAACAAAATGGACCACTTTCGACAAATTCGACCACTTTCGACAAATTCGACCACTTTCGACAAATTCGATGACTTTCGACAATTTCGGACATTTTTGGACAAATTTCACGACTTTGGACAAATTCGACCATTATCGACGTCGGACATTTTTGGACAAATTCGACGACTTTGGACAAATTCGACGACTTTGGACAAATTCGACCATTTTCGACAATGTCGGACATTTTTGACAAATTCGACGACTTTGGACAAATTCGACTACTTTGGACGATTTCGGACATTTTTGGACAAATTCGACGACTTTGGACAAATTCGACGACTTTGGACAAATTCGACCATTTTCGACAATGTCGGACATTTTTGGACAAATTCGACGACTTTGGACAAATTCGACGATTTTCGACAAATTCGACAACTTTGGACAAATTCGACGACTTTGGACAAATTCGACGACTTTGGACAAATTCGACGTCTTTGGACAAATTCGACGACTTTGAACAAAATGGACCACTTTCGACAAATTCGACCACTTTCGACAATTCGATGACTTTCGACAATTTCGGACATTTTGGACAAATTCGACGACTTTCAACAATGTCGGACATTTTTGGACAAATTCGACGACTTTCAACAATGTCGGACATTTTTGGACAAATTCGACCATTTTCGACAATGTCGGACATTTTTGGACAAATTCGACGACTTTGGACAAATTCGACGATTTTCGACAAATTCGACGACTTTCGACAAATTCGACCATTTTCGACAAATTCGACCATTTTCGACAATGTCGGACATTTTTGGACAAATTCGACGACTTTCGACAATTTCGACGACTTTGGACAAATTCGACCATTTTCGACAATGTCGGACATTTTTGGACAAATTCGACGATTTTCGATAAATTCGACGACTTTGGACAAATTCGACGACTTTGGACAAATTCGACGTCTTTGGACAAATTCGACGACTTTGAACAAAATGGACCACTTTCGACAAATTCGACCACTTTCGACAAATTCGACGACTTTGGACAAATTCGACGACTTTGGACAAATTCGACGTCTTTGGACAAATTCGACGACTTTGAACAAAATGGACCACTTTCGACAAATTCGACCACTTTCGACAAATTCGATGACTTTCGACAATTACGGACATTTTTGGACAAATTTCACGACTTTGGACAAATTCGACCACTTTCGACAATGTCCGACATTTTTGGACAAATTCGACGACTTCGGACAAATTCGACGACTTTCGACAAATTCGATGACTTTCAACAATGTCGGACATTTTTGGACAAATTCGACGACTTTCGACAAATTCGACATTTTCGACAATGTCGGACATTTTTGGACAAATTCGACGACTTTGGACAAATTCGATGACTTTCGACAAATTCGACGACTTTGGACAAATTCGACTACTTTGGACGATTTCGGACATTTTTGGACAAATTCGACGACTTTGGACAAATTCGAGCATTTTCGACAATTTCGGACATTTTTGGACAAATTCGACGATTTTCGACAAATTCGACGATTTTCGACAAATTCGACGACTTTCGACAAATTCGACCATTTTCGACAAATTCGACTACTTTCGACAATGTCCGACATTTTTGGACAAATTCGACGACTTCGGACAATTCGACGACTTTCGACAAATTCGACGACTTTCGACAAATTCGACGACTTTCGACTATGTCCGACATTTTTGGACAAATTCGACGACTTCGGACAAATTCGACGACTTTGGACAAATTCGACGACTTTGGACAAATTCGACCATTTTCGACAATGTCGGACATTTTTGGACAAATTCGACGACTTTGGACAAATTCGACGATTTTCGACAAATTCGACAACTTTGGACAAATTCGACGACTTTGGACAAATTCGACGACTTTGGACAAATTCGACGTCTTTGGACAAATTCGACGACTTTGAACAAAATGGACCACTTTCGACAAATTCGACCACTTTCGACAAATTCGACCACTTTCGATAAATTCGATGACTTTCGACAATTTCGGACATTTTTGGACAAATTTCACGACTTTGGACAAATTCGACCATTTTCGACAATGTCGGACATTTTTGGACAAATTCGACGACTTTGGACAAATTCGACGTCTTTGGACAAATTCGACGACTTTGAACAAAATGGACCACTTTCGACAAATTCGACCACTTTCGACAAATTCGACCACTTTCGACAAATTCGATGACTTTCGACAATTTCGGACATTTTTGGACAAATTTCACGACTTTGGACAAATTCGACCATTTTCGACAATGTCGGACATTTTTGGACAAATTCGACGACTTTGGACAAATTCGACGATTTTCGACAAATTCGACGACTTTGGACAAATTCGACGACTTTGGACAAATTCGACGACTTTGGACAAATTCGACGACTTTGGACAAATTCGATGACTTTCGACAAATTCGACGACTTTGGACAAATTCGACTACTTTGGACGATTTCGGACATTTTTGGACAAATTCGACGACTTTGGACAAATTCGACGACTTTGGACAAATTCGACCATTTTCGACAATGTCGGACATTTTTGGACAAATTCGACGACTTTGGACAAATTCGACGACTTTGGACAAATTCGACGATTTTCGACAAATTCGACGACTTTCGACAAATTCGATCATTTTCGACAAATTCGACCACTTTCGACTATGTCCGACATTTTTGGACAAATTCGACGACTTTCGACAAATTCGACGACATTCAACAATGTCGGACATTTTTGAACAAATTCGACCATTTTCGACAATGTCGGACATTTTGGACAAATTCGACGATTTTCGACAAATTCGACAACTTTGGACAAATTCGACGACTTTGGACAAATTCGACGACTTTGGACAAATTCGACGACTTTGGACAAATTCGACGTCTTTGGACAAATTCGACGACTTTGAACAAAATGGACCACTTTCGACAAATTCGACCACTTTCGACAAATTCGACCACTTTCGACAAATTCGATGACTTTCGACAATTTCGGACATTTTTGGACAAATTTCACGACTTTGGACAAATTCGACCATTTTCGACAATGTCGGACATTTTTGGACAAATTCGACGACTTTGGACAAATTCGACCATTTTCGACAATGTCGGACATTTTTGGACAAATTCGACGACTTTGGACAAATTCGACTACTTTGGACGATTTCGGACATTTTTGGACAAATTCGACGACTTTGG